>CM062808.1:869844343-871073408 GCA_031772625.1 Pinus tabuliformis
GTGGAATCAATTCCAAACTCCAATAATATAAATTCCCACCACTTAAATCTTGAAACAATCATTAGCACCCTGTATGAAAGGGACATATGCATTGAGATTCGTAATCTCAAGAAAATTAGGGTAAAAATTCAGAGAGGAGCTGCTGATCTTTACTTCCTAAAACACTGTCGTGATTCCAACCTAATTCCTTCCTTCACCTGCATAAAACAAAAAAAATGAATTAAACAAAGTCTTTCGGTAGAAATCACATGAGAGAATTTTTTTGCCGACGCATTTCGAACCAACAAGTGTGGTTCATCATCAGGGCCAAATGAAGAGGCAGACCATGGCAAAGGCTTAAATAGAGAGCAATGTAGAGACATAATTTCAAGTAATGGCTATATTTGAACAATAATGTTTAAATTATAATATTAATTTATTACTATATTAAAAACAAATATTATTAAGTAGTGATTATATTCAACGACTAGTTTTTGAAAAATAATATTTAAATAATGATATTAGTTTATTAATTTATTAAAATATTAATATGTAACAACTATATTAAACGACTATTTTTTGAAAAAAATATTTATATAATGATATTAGTTCATTAATTTATTAAAAATATTAATAGGTAATTTATTCCCTTCATTTCTCGCTCTTCTCTGTAGGAATTTGTCTTGATGATGAGTCTTTTTGTAGACTTGAAACGTTGACTCAAAAATGGATACCATGGAATTGATTCCGAACTCCAATAATCAAGTGTCCTAGTTGTTAATTGAGTTAGTAGGCAAAGAGAAATACCATGATCCGACTTTACCTTCAAACGTATAAGGAAAGAGTCTACATACAACATCTTCTTAGGAAACACCGCTGAAACTAATAGCTAACATGAAATTATGATTGTGCTCTTCTGTTGGAAGGCTATCGTAAGGATTATACTTAAGTAACCATATCTTCGAATCTTTAGGAATATTATGTAAAGGAGGGGGAGGGGTATATTTATAACTCCCAGGTATTTCCATGGTCTGTTTTCCATCCTAGTAGAAATAATGGAACCAAAAGTAGTGGTACTAGTAGTAGAAACATAAGAAGTGACGATAGATGATGATGCTCTTACACAACTAGTAACAATAACATTGACTATTGGTTGAATGGGAATATAAACAAAGGATGAAGTAGAATATGGAGGGGTCTGTGTTGATTGTGTGACTAAGGGAAGGGTAGGTGTAGGTGGAGGAGAAGTAGAAGAGATTTTCTCACTCACAGATAAACTAGAGGATGCAATATGTTTCTTTCTGTGATAAGTATATAAAGGAAATTCAAATGGTTTGACTCCTAATTTTTCACTTTGAGATCTTATTAATATTGATGAACCTTTAGGAGAATATGTAACACTCCCTTTTGAAACTTCTAAACCAAAAATGGAAAATCCTTCAAGTTTTTGTGTGATAATTTTGATTTATGGAGAAACAAGGGGCTCAAGAGGTAAATGTGTGGCCACAAAAGGTTCACTAGAAGATCTCCAGACAATACTAGGTGAAGCATGGGAAGGATTTGCAACTTCAAAACTAGGTAGATGGGAACGAGATGAAGATTTGGAAGTTAGTGGGGAGGCTAAGGGCGATGACTAACTCTTAGAATGACTATTAGTTTTCCTTTGAGATATTTTTTCCATTCATAGTCGGATGACCCTCCTTCTAGCACCATAAATATTGATGGCCAAAAATGACCTCATCAACATTTGGGATACCATCTGGTCAAAGTCTCCAGTTAGACCCTTTTCTGTTGAAAATGGTGGTTTCGATTGGTTTAGTTGGGTCTAGTTACCCAAAATGTAAGGCTTAAGTGGAAATGGAAAATAAATGGATGAAAGTGAATTGATTACTATGACAGAAAAGGACTAATATAAACTAAAATAAAATTTGACTAATAATATATTCTACTTGGGTATTATAATGCATATGTGAGGCAAAGATAACGTTACAAGAATGAAAATAAATATTCTCAAGATATAACATTTATAAGTGCAATTAAAAATATTATTTTGATTAGATAGTTTATCAATATAATTTTCAACACAAAAACATATAGAATAGCGCTAAATCATTCCATGTACTGGAAACATGAAAATATTCACACATCAATAGTGATTATGGTTCAATCGATGAAAACAAGGTACAAAGAAAAATGTTTCAATTTCAATATATTAATTCCATTAAAGATAAATAGAAAACATAGAAGAAAAAAGTACCCCATCTGCTCACAATCTTTTCATGCTAGAATCAAAATGGTTCAAATATATTAATAAAAAGGACTTCAGTACAAAAGTGTAACATAAGTTATTTTTGCAAAATTAAAAACCCTTTGCATGAGCTCGAGAGCCATATAAATAGTTTTTCTTACAGAAAAAAGGGAGAAACTAAGTCTCCAATATATCCTCAACTAAACCTAAAACAACTTTCATAAAATAGAAAATGGATACATTTTGATTATAAAAGATTAAATTGGATGACTTTCAGTTGATGTTGAGCCAGTAGCTTGCTGTCAGTGCCAATAGATATCTAGAAGGGGCGCTGGCTCTTGAGGAGAATGGGGCTTTATATTTAGTTGGAAATTGAAGACAAAAGCTTGGAGAGGTGGAAACATTTGAATCGTTAACTCTGTGAGAGTCTCGAGAACTTGCCAATGACAGTTAGGATTAATTAAATGTTGTGAATTTAATTCAATATTTACCTTAGATAATTTTTCAATCCTTTTACCAAATTATGTATTGTCATCCATCCAATTTTTTCCAAATCTTCAATATCTGAAAATACATCTTTTTCATAATTTGAAATTAAATTTTCCTCCAAAAGAGGTTGGGTAATGGAATGTATAAGAGATCTTGAGAGTTCCTAAGTATAATTCACCAATTTTTTTACCACATATTTGGTCCTTCCAACTCGCTAGAATAATGGATTTGTGGATTTCATAAATCTTGGGAAGATCTAGTTGTATTCTTTTTTTTTTTTTTTTAATCTATTTTCCACTCTAAGAGATCATTCAAATTTCATTTATCCTCATCATATTGAATTTCCATATCAATTAGCTCATCAACCAATACAAAACTCAACTTTCATTGCACTTGTATCATACTTAATTTATCACAAAAAAATGTTGTTGCTTCATGAGTTATGAATTGAGCTCAAGGGATTCATGTTTGAACTCAGCCAAATCAAAAGCTTCAACTTTTTCTTGTTCCATGCTTTGTTGTAATTATTTTAGTTGATCAACCCATTGTTTGATCTATTCAGATGTGTTGGCTCTTGACTAAATTGGTCTACGCTTGGAGCTCTTCTTGAGATTGAGAAACTTGTTGTTCTAGCTGTTGTATCCTGTCATCTTTCTCTTGAAAAAATTGCTTAACATAAGCTACTTTATCAATGATGTCTGAGGCATATTCTCTTGCATACTGAGCCAATTCTTTGAATTCTTCATGAGGAGATGTAGAGTACTTTTCCAGACTATTTCTAAGGAAATAGGGTCAAGAGGGGATACCTCATTATTTGCTTTCCTTTTCTTCTTGCTCTTTCTAATTATAACCTTATGTTGAGGATAATAAAATTATTTGATTGGGGAAATTTCCTCAATATTCAATTGAATCTGAAGAAACATCCAGTGTGGATCTCGCTGGAGCGCTCTACAACCTAGGATTTTCTGCTCGCCCCTGCAATGGCGCAGTTTGAACCCTCCATGCTTCTATTCTCCGTCAGCCTTCCTCCTTGCAATAGCAGCTGCTGGCATAGACCGCACTGCAATGGCTGACCCTCAGGGGGGGCTTCAAAGCCTTCCCCCTCAACCAAGAGAGATAATCAAGCGAAGGAACTGACAAAGCCTTCCGGTCCAGAACAAGTAAACACGGATACAAGAGATTTCCCAATTCAAGATACGACAAACGCTCCCGCTGATCAATCAGACAGGCGTAATGAAGTACAAGAAGGAAAGATTGGGCAACAGGAAACGCCCAAGGTTACATCAACGGCATGCAAACCCATAACAACTGAACGACCCAGGATAGAACTTCCCAGCCAAGGAATTAATGGTCAAATCCAGTACATGAAGGACCATGCGCTCATTGGAAAATTTATTGGATATTGGCCGACTGAAAAGCTTTGCAAGGATGGATCTCTGCCAAATGGAAACGCAAGGGACATGTCACCCTGCAGCTAGGACAAAAGGGTTTTTCATTGTGATTTTCATTTGCATCAAAGACCGAAATAGGGTTATGGATGAAGGTCCCTACTTCTTCAACTCCGTTGGTCTGCACTTAAGGGAATGGGTAGAGATATTTAACCTTGACAAGGAGGATTTCAGTTGGGCACCATTTTGGATCCAAATGTACTCGCTCCCGTTGGAATATTGGGACGAAGAATCACTGAGAGACATTGGCAAGGGGCTAGGGGAGTTTATAAAAATTTCTGAGGAAATGAAGCTGCGCAGATACACCTCCTATGCCCATATTTGTGTCTTCATGCGCCTGGACAAAGCCCTTCCAGACTCGGTAAGTCTCTTCCATGATGAATTTGAATGAATCCAACCCTTAGATTTTGAACATGTACCCTTTCGCTGTCGCAAGTGTCATGCACATGGGCATCTTTTTCGGGACTGCCCTCTAAATGATAAACCCCAAACCTCTGACCCCTCAGAAAATTTGGCTCATGATGGCTTTACCAAGGTTGCAAACTGAAAAATATCACATAAAAAGCCTTCCTCCGGGAAAAATCCCATGCAGGACGCTGCCTCTATTCCCTCCACAAGCAATATCTTTGAGGTTCTTGCTAAAACATCAGAAGACCCACCTCATAGCATTTTGCCAATCCCACCGCTGATCATCATGACCTCTCCCCCCCCCTGTCTGGCTCTTCTCCCACTCCCCTGCCCCTAAGTGACAACATCGGGATTTCTGAGGTGGCTCGAAAGGACCCTAATTGGAAACCTAATGGAATGAATGTTGACGATATCCCCAGCTAGACCCTGCACTTAGCAATCACCTTAGCAGAAAGCAGTTAGACGCAACATATGGAAGAAGAACCGAAAAACATTGATTTGGGAGGACTTGACATCTTCGAGCTTGAACAAGCATGCAGGAAAAAAGACTTCGACAAGATTCAAGAGCATTAGCTCAATACCCTGGAAGTCATCATCTCCAGGGCTTACCAGCAACAACAGCTAGGCATACAACCGGGCAGTCAATGGGATGGAAGCTTCCTTCCTAAAGACTCCAAAAAACGTGGAAGAAAGACAGATCTTCAAAGAACTATTGCAATAGGGAAAATCCTAGTAGACTCAGGCAGATACGCTAAGTTGACAAAGTACTACAAGCCTACCACTAATAATGAATCATGAAGCTCACTTCATGGAATCTAAGAGGGCTCAATAGCCCCGGCAAAATCATAATGATAAAAAACATGATAAAGAAGGAGCAACCCCAGATCTTCTTTATGTAGGAAACGAAATTTAATAGTAACACACTTGGAAACATCCTCTCCAGAGCATGGCCAGGTTGTCACTCGGTTGCAGTGGATGCTTCGGGTGCCTCCGGGGGATTGGCAATTGCCTAGAACATGCAAGCTATAACGCTCTTAGAATTTCATGCCTCCCATCACATTATACAGGCTACTTTTCATATAATTGGCACCAACATTCATGGCCATCTCTCCAATGTCTACTTCCCATAGGAAGAAGGCAACAAAATTGCTCTTTTAGACATAATAGAAGCGCTCAACTTCAATAGACTCCATCCTCTTTGGATCATTGGAGGAGAATTCAACATGATCACCAAGCTGGAGGAAAAGAAGGGAGGTCGAGCCAAGCTGGAATAGGAAAATGGCCACTTTAAAGATTTTATCCAAAACAATATGCTAATTGATCTGCAATTCTGCAATGGAATGCACACTTGGAGCAATCACAGGTTTGGGCGACATCAAATTGCTTCCAAAATAGATAGATTCCTTATTTTAGATAATGCAGTGCATCTTGGGGGCGACATTTCGGCATCAATTCTTCCATTTTCAGGCTCAGATCATTGGCCTATCTCTCTCTAATGGCAAAGACCAGGCAACTCTACCAGGCGTCCTTTCCGCTTCGAAGCTTTTTGGCTCACCCACCCCGCCTTAAATGACCTCATCATATCCACCTGGACCAACTTCCCTTCGCTAGAGGGATAAAAAATGTTTCAGTTTCAACACAAACTCAAATTCTTGAAATCCCAAATCAAGCGTTGGAATCAAGAGACTTTTGGCAACATCTTCCAGGCTCAGCAAGATCTAAACAAATAAATGAGAGAACTCCAGCAACAGATAATCACATAGGGCTACAAGGAAGAGACTTTGGAACAGGAAAAACACATTCACAATCAATTGGAGGAGAGAAGAAAGCAGGAAGAAATTCTCTGGAAGAAAAAATCTAGAATTAGATGGCTGAAAGAAGGAGAAAGGAACACTAAATTCTTCCACAGAACTACAATACAGAGAAGAATGCACAACACCATCTCTTTCATACAGAAGCGAGGGGGGGAAAGAGTGGAAAGCCATGCAGAGATCGAATAGGAGTTTATCAATCACTTTCAGGAGGTCCTTCAAGAACCCCAAATTGATAGACGACTTGCTATAGAAAAGATCACTCAAAATGTGCCGAAAATTATCACAGAAGAACACAACCAACTTCTTATTCGACCAGTCATGCCTCAGGAGGTGGATTTGGCTATGAACCAACTCAAGGAGTGCAAAGCTCCTGGTCCGGATGGCTTCACTACTACCTTCTTCTACTCTTTCTGGGATCTTATCAAAGAGGAGGTGTGGCTAGTGGTGGAGGAATCGCGCACTCTTCATTGGCTTTTGCCCTCTTTGAACTCAACGTTCATCGCCCTCATCCCAAAAGAAGAGAATACCAGTACTCCGGATAAATTTCGACCAATCGCACTATGAAATTTTATTTACAAGGTGATATCCAAAGTCATTACTAACAGGTTGAAACTGCTTTTGCCCTTGCTCATATCGCCTGAACAATCTGGATACGTAGAAGGAAGACAAATATTGGATGGCATTATCCTCACTCATGAAATCATACACTCCCTAAAGCACTCCAAACAGGCAGGTATGATTCTCAAGATTGACCTCTCTAAAGATTTTGATAAGTTAAGTTGGACCTATATTCAAAAAATGCTAACAGCCTTTGGTTTTTCCCCAATTTGGGTTCGATGGATTCTGAGTTTAATTTCCACAACATTTTTCTCTATCCTCATAAATGGCATACCCTCTCGACCTTTTAGCCCCTCTAGAGGCATTAGACAAGGAGATCCACTTTCCCCATTCCTTTTTGTTCTAATGGCGGAAGGTCTGAGTCGTCATATCAAAAATGCCCTCCTCTCCCAGCATCTCAAGGGTCTATCCATACACAACTCTCCAGCCATCACTCATCAACAGTTCGTGGATGACAACATGTTGTTTGGGTACCCTTCTGTTTAGGAAGCCTCCCTTTTTAAATCCCTTCTGAATGATTTCTCTGATGCTTCAGGGATGAGCATAAACTCGGCCAAATCACAGATCTTCTTTTTTCACACCCCCCTGTTACTCAGCATACTATCACCCACATTCTGGGCTTCTCCATAGTCTCCTTACCTTCCAAATACCTTGGAGCTCCCTTAATAGATTCTGCCATCAAGCATGCCTCTTGGCATATGCTCCTTGAGAAACTTGAATCTCGTCTCACTTTATGGACTCAAAGAACTTTGAACATAGCTAGTAGATTAGTGCTAATCAAAGCTGTGCTACAGGCTATGCCTCTCTACCTTTTCTCAATCTTGGCAGTGCCTAAATGGGTCCTTAAAAAAATAAAAGCTCTACAGCGCAATTTCCTTTGGGGTGCATCTGGCACAAATCACAAATGGGCCTTGGCAAAATGGACGACAGCATGCAAGCCCAAAGAAAAAAGGGGTATAGGCCTGAGAGATCCCCATCACAGCAATGTTATCATGGCTGAAAAAATATGGTGGCAATGGCTCTCTGCTCCCAATAAGCCATGGGCAGCCATCTGGACAACCAAATATGCCAATCACAAACCAACGGAGGAGTTAATTAGATTCACTCCAACTGAAAAGGGATCACTAATATGGAACGCTACCAGACAACACTTCTTGCTGATCCAACAACACAAATTTTGGGAAATAAGGAACGGCAGCATTGCTCGGTTTTGGACGGATGCCTGGAACCAACTACTAAAGCTCAATGACATCTATAGACTGCCTCTTTGCCAAGAGTGGTAGGAGCAACAAAAGGAATCCATCCAGCAACAATGGATTTCGGAGACAGAACAGGGTACAGACAATGGAAGCAGATCGACAGGCTAATCAGGAATGCAGATAACTAGACTAAGGAGGTCATGGAGACTGAGCTCCAGAATCGACGCATTAGATCATCTGAAGGCAGGGATATTTTAAGATGGGGATATACCCCAAAAGGCTCCTTCACCACCAAAGAGGCTTATAAAATTATATGCAATGATCCAATGCTCGTGGATCCTATATGGGGCAGAATCTGGTCACCGGGTACATGGCCCAAAGTCTCCCTATTCCTTTGGCTTGTTGGGCACTGGAAAATCCTCACTTGGGACAATCTTAGGAAAAGAAACTTTCACAGGCCCTCCATATGTCCCAATTGTAATTCTCAGGAGGAATCGCTCCAACACCTCTTGGACTCTTGCACTCTCGCCAATCAACTGTGGGAGAAGGTTAGCTTCCGTTGTCAAAAAAGATGCAGAGTGTCCAAAGATATAATCAACTCTATTCGCCATTGGCACCAGAACCCTTATAAAAGCGAACTACTCAACCAATTATGGAGATTGATTCTCGGCCTTCTCCTCTAGACAATATGGAAAGAACGAAACAAGCGCATATTCAAAGATCAAAGCACTCCTGTAGAAATCATTTGGGGTAACTTTTGTCTCAATCTTAAAGAGACCTTGGCGCTTCAAACTTGGCACACGGAAGATTTTCCCACTCTTGCAAATGAGAAAGCCATCTGGGAAAATTGGAACATACAACTCCCACAAGATACTCACAATCACAGACCTTCAGAAGGCAACAACATCAGAAAGCACTTATGGACCCCCCCTCCAAAGCATACTTTCAAACTCAACTTTGATGGAGCTTCAAAGGGCAATCTCGGCAAAGCAGGATTTGGTGGCATATTTAGATATCATGAGGGTTCGCCTCTCCTAATCTACTTTGGAAACGTTGGTTGGGACACAAACAACTTGGCTAAACTGGAGTGTCTCTGGCAAGGATTACTCCTTTCCCAGTGTCATGGCTTCCAACCTCTGGAGATCGAAGGTGATTCCCTAATCCTCATCAACTTGGCCA
Organism: Pinus tabuliformis; assembly: GCA_031772625.1. Lineage (NCBI taxonomy): Eukaryota > Viridiplantae > Streptophyta > Pinopsida > Pinales > Pinaceae > Pinus > Pinus tabuliformis. Next base: position 869,853,726 of record CM062808.1, read on the forward strand.
ATCAACTCCTCAATGGGGCACATGCGCATAAAATTTCCAACAGTTGGAGACTTGAAGCCAGATTGGATGCAATAGAACAATCGCTTCACACCAATCGTGCCATCATATTCAAACATTTTAAATGGGAAGGAAACAAGGTCGCTGATCTACTTGCCAATTTGGGGGTGGAAACTAGGCACACTCTTCTCACTGGAGCTCTAGACATAATTCAGAATCATGATCAAAATCAGGAGTGCAAAATACTGGTCCAAAGGGATACAGATCTCCCAAATGTGGGTACATATATGGGCGTTAAAAATGACAGAACAAGGGTGGGGCGAGATGAGGCGACACCTGCCTGCCTAGGACAAGACAGATATTTGGCTTCTGATCAACGGATCTCTATATTTGAGAAGAGCAGGGTTCATTGGCATTGTTTTAAGTAGTTCCAAATATCATGCCTCAGCACGCTCCAACATACCTCAAACTTTGGCTCTCTGTAATGCAACAGTAATGGCGGATCGCAGATTGATAACCAGTAACATGCGATTGCAATCAGATCGCATCGCAATTTTGGCGGATCGCAGAAAGGGGAGACCTAAGGGCAAGGTCTTAACTAATAGCGATATGTGATTGCGATTAGATCGCATCGCTTTTTCGCATTAGCGGACTCCAAGGGGTGGAGCCTCCACACGTTCCCATGTGCGATGCGACGACGTGGCCCCAACGGCGGATCGCAGAATGGGGAGACCTAAGGGCCATGCCTTTACTTATAGCGATTTGAGATTGCGATCATATCGCATCGCAATATCGCATCGGAGGAATCCTAGAGGCAGAGCCTCCACACTTTCACATGTGCGATGCGATGACACGGACCCGGTCACAGAATGGGGAGACCTAAAGGCAATGCCTTTACTTTTAGCGATATGCGATTGCGATCAGATCGCATCGCAATATTGCATCGACAGAAACCAAGGGGCGGAGCATCCACACTTTCACATGTGCGATGCGATGACGCAGACCCGATGGCGGATTGCAGAATGGGCAGACCAAAGGGCAATGCCTTTACTTCTAGCAATATGCGCTTTCCTGATGATAGTACGAGGCCGGCTGTGGACGCCCAGGTGTTCATTATCTGGTTTTTTTGTTTTTTGCTAGTGTTTCCTGGTTTATGGCTTCCTATATGGACTAACCGTCAAGGAACCATCTTACTATTTTTTGTGGGGTCTGGACTTGAGAAGTGATACCATTTTTGAAGTTTCTGCTCTCAGTAGATTGGTTTCCCCAATGTTGGGGTAGTCCAGATTTTGTTGATACTCTACGCTACCTTGTTTGAGGCCTTGTCCTCTTTGTATCTTTCTGTACATATTAATAGATTACTTTTACATAGAAAAAAAAATATTCAATTGAATCTATGAAGTAGGGTGGGCAGGAATTACTTCTATGTTAATCCAAGTGTTGACATGAGTCTTATCAATAAGACCAGAGTATGCAAGAGCAATATGTGTGGATTCAGGAGTGGGAGGGACTGTCTGTTGAGTGAAAACATTATAAGAATTATCTCTAAGATTTTATTTTCCTTTATTTGTGTCATCTAGAGTTGATATTTTATCTAAGTATGATTGCCATTCTTTGTTCATGTCATTGACCAACACATTTACTAAATAATATTGATCTCTTAAAGAAGCATACATTGGTGTGGAGACCTGAGGTGTTGAATGTGAGGAGAGTTGATAAACTTCTCTAAAAAACCATCTCATTCTGGAAGACTTAAGTAGATGCATAGGTAGAGGAGCTCTTTTAGAATCTATAAAAAAAATAAAATGCTGAAAATTGTCTGGAGACAATTGCTTGGATTTGAAACAAAATGACTCATAAGTTGAGGTCTAGGAAAACAAATCATCATATTGATTATGCTCATGAGTGTAACCTCTAATATTTGCCTCACTTTATACGTTTTGGGCCACTTGGGAAGGATCATAAGCCCTGGAAGAAATGGTGGTGAGTTTTAACTCATTTAGGGCTAAAATTTCCTTTTCTACATGTTGATAATTAGGAAGGGTGAAAGGACCAACTTGCAAAGGGAATTTGGGCCAAAACTTTTTGGAATCCTTTTTGAGCTCAAGGGCTATCCCAGTTCCAATGGTATGGTAGGAAATTTATCTTCGCATAAGCTTATTTGGGACATACAAAGGTAGAACATGGGACAACCATTGCTTCCCCAAACTTTGATATATGTGAAGAATTCTTCAACGAAACAACCTCCAATTATTAATAAACAATCAAGAGCTTTAGGAGACATCCTTGGAATTTTGGAATTCATGAAAATAATGCAATAAATAGGAATCATGAAAAGGTGGCAAATACAGTAAACGTGGTCGAATTATTTTTCTTCCCAGATAATACTATGATATATGTGGATGGGAAGGGAATTGGAAAGTGTCCACTTCTAGCCCATGCATGGAAAATCAAGGGAGAAATAGATGGCATCCTTGATGTATGCTGAAATGTAAAATGGTGGCACACTGGTAATAGTCTTTTGCAACCGAAAATGTAGAATGTGTTTAGCGATGTTGTTTGATAAAAGTTGAGCTCAATCAAAGATATATCCGTTATAGGCTTCTTCAATAAGAGGGACCCAATTGCTTGGAAATTGAGAAATGTTTTGTTTGGCATATAAACGACAAAGCATATGGCAATGTAAGAAAAGGGAGATGCAAGGGAAGAAATTGAATATTTGCCTGTATATTCTTATTTAAACTTATTGGGGTTACAAATCCATCCTCTAATCATTTTAGGAGAAGCTTCCTTGTTTCCCTCACATTCCTTCTAAACAAACTACTCCACAAACTGAGCATTATATATAATTTGGGGTTCTAGTAAATGCTACATACCACAAATGATTTCAGACTTGAAGGACTCAATTGTGATGCCTCTATAGGTAAAAAACAACCATTCACTGATATCAACCTCCTCCACCACCCAATATATCATATTTGTGTATGGAAATAGCCTTGGGTGCGTTACAATCTTGTGAAGTTGAGACCTCTTAGCATCATTAATTCTTGGTGCAGAAGTCTTTAGGCCTCGCTGGTATGTTGTTGTGATTGTTGGTGCATCTTTTGGATCCTCTAGTAATTCCTCTTCAAATATCTCATAAATGGTATTCCAAGACGAAGAACTAGAATTCGTTGTATATATTGTATCAGAAAAGATGAATGCATCTGGTAATTTCTCATTAATCTCTTCTTTGAATTTGGTCGACAAATCTACATGAGATTTCTTCTTGCCTTTGGCTTCAATAGCATGTTGACAGGTGCTTTGTTGAGAATTCACCTATAACGAACAATATCGAGGGTAAGAAGAGTTACCATAAACATAGCACAAATTGGTGTAAAAAGGGTTAAATCAAACTTAAAAAGCGTTAAGAATATGATTAAATACAATCATTATGTAAGAATAAAATGCATTAAAACTAAAGGCATTAGTTTCAATTTGTAATTCATAACGACGACATTCAGTGGGGAAAATGGCGCAATCATATAAGATGAATTTGATAGTTGACAAGTGACATGTTTTCTTAGTCATCCCATATGGCTAAATCCCAAAAGGTAAAGTTAAGCGTGTAATTTTTTATTTTGAAGATGAACGGGATGACAAGGATGTGGGCGTATGTGGCATATATGCCAACATGTTCCAATGTGGGTCATCTTATTTGCAAAGTGGGCCAAATGAGTCATCCCAAGCAAAAATATGAGAGTGGGATCCATAAAGGATGAGTTGTCTTATTAGCTCAATCCCGACACTAATAATAATATCACAAAGTAAAAGATCTAGGATAAGTTCAATAGGGATGATGCATTATGTGCTTTGGAAGTCACAACCCATCAACATTCAATATGTGTACATTCTAGTGGAGACTTAACATGTCATCCCGCTAAAAGGATCTTGACGGAAAATGAAATTGTAAGTTAAATGAAGGATCAAGGTATATTAAATGAAGGATCAAGGTATAATCGCTAGGTCAAGTGTTAAGTAATAGATCCATGATCGCGCGAGCTTTAAAAATATGCAAATGTGTATAAAAATAAGCCTAAAGCCCAATTTTAATAAATTAAGTCTTGGCTACAGTGGTTCTTAGTAAAAAGTGTCAACATTTTATTTATTTTATTTGATAATAAAAAATATTAAAGAAAAGGGTTTTATTAAAAGGTTTCACTCATTAAGATTAAAAATTAAGGAATAAGGGTCCCATTGTTATTATGGCTAGATTTTAAATGGGGGATTGTTGTTTTCCACAAGACCTAAGTTTCCATTTAATTAAAAAGTACACCCTCTGAGTGAATGGATAGAAGATGAATAAACACCTATTTATAAACCAAAATATTTATAAATAGGGTAGATGCTTATACTAAATAGATCACACTTCTAACGATTTTCCCAAGTAAGCAACTTTGTTGTTTGTTGCCAACTTGAAATAGAGCTTGCACTTTAGCATTGCATAGACTTTCCACAATTATTTCCACCACCATTTGATATCCCCTAAAAATGAGTCCTCACAACAAACCTTGCATCCAATCCTGGATATGTATGTTTGGAATTGGATAATCCAACTTTCCATGCGTGTTTTGCGACATGTGCTTAAATTCCTCTTGAGGACTCATTAACTCTAGTGATGTGTTCATTTACTAACACCTACCAGTTTTGATGTAACGATAATCGTGATACGAAAAATTGGTATCAGAGCCAAAGTATCAAGTTTAAAAACCCTTGGATTTCACTGGGGGGATATTATTAGGCATTATCTAATCCAACATTCCTCGTGTGTTTCAAAACATGTGCTTAACCACCTCTCAAGGATCCATTAACTCTAGTGATGCATCCATTTACTAACACTTGTGGGTTTTGGTGTAACAACAATCATGATTCCAACAGTGTATGCCCCTGTAGCTAGTTTTTTGACCATGCAAGTGAGTCTTCTACTTCTTCTCATAAAATGATAAAACATGAGGATAAACAAACTATATGTTCCTTCAATTATGTAGCAAACCTTCCTATCATACCCAAAAATTAAGTAGATTTCCATTCTAATTGACAAATAGATCGAGGACATTACACATTGGCATCTGTAAGAACAAAAATATTAGCCACATTCAAAGAACCTCTAAGCTCTTCTGAAATATTGTAATGATTCTCTGAGTTGATCCATGGGTCTCCACCTATGTAAACATTTTTACCATTCCCAAATTTCTACTAAAACTAATTTTTGATCAATGGGAAAGTCCTCACTAGAGATTTCCATATAATTTATCTTTCCACAAATTTATTTTGTGTATGGAACCATTCAATCATTAGCTAGTTTCAAATGTATTTATACTTCATAGATATTTATTAGCTAGAGCCTTTCCAAAATGGAAGATGGTTTTTGAACCCCATCCTCCTAGAGATTTAAGAGAGGCGATTTTGTCCCATCTTGCCAGAGGGATTGCAAATTTCTTTAATTTGTGCCACAAAAAATAGAAGCTCATATTTTTTTATTAGTCTTAGGGTTGCAATTGGAATATTAGCAATGGACATCCAACACAAAGGAATGCTCTTAAGGATGGACTTAACCAGGACTAACCTGCACCCCTCGATAAAAATAAATTAACCAAAACAACAATATGAAATTCAACTTTTTTGACAAGCGATACCCAATTTTATACTTCTTAGTCACTGGGATTTAAGAAAAAAATCCAAGTATTTAAACCCATCATCTAGCTCCCTGAAAAATTGGAAATGCTCATGGGGAAAAGGGCATTTCCTAAAATTGTAGTTATATAAAATAACAAACTTTTCTTGGTTAATCTTCACACCTATAGACGAACATAATCGAGAAAAAATACACTTCAAAGATTTGATATCCTCCTAAGGCATTAGTGAAATAAATAATGCAATCCAAAAATAGTATGTGTGATTACCACCCTTTGGATCACCATGTTGCCTAAAAATAAAACAACAATCTTCTCGATGCTTATGAGATTTCTTAGAACCTCCGTTAAAATAAGGAAGAGTGGGTGGACGATGGACACCCTTGCCTTAGACCCCTTGTCACACCAAAAAAGCGTGATGTTGTTCTATAAATGAGTAATAGAAAGGAAGCTTAATTGATGCACCCCATTATCTAGTTTACCACTTGAAGGGTGAAACCCTTTCTGATGAAGACTAATCTCAAAAAAATTTAGATCACCCTATATTACAATTTGGATAAACCAATCTTCAAAACCATCGCTGATAGTTTGTTGGATTTGATTGTGTGAATGGTCTCTTGTGTAATGGTCACCACATAATGAATCTCTCTACCATGTAAGAAACTTAATTTTCTTCAGATAACACATCACTGAAAATGGGTTTCATACGAATGACAATAACATTTTCCATTAATTTATATATAATGTTGTGATAGGAAATGGGCCTAAAGTCCAAAAACAAGGTCCCATATTTCTTCTTAGGAATGAGAGCAATGTGTGTTTTATTGAGAGAACCCAAAAATTTCCTTGCCCCGAGACTCATTGGTAGTTAACAAGATATCCAACACAATCATGCTAAAAAAAGTTGGAGAATAATTCCATAGGTCTGTCTTCTAGAGTAGGATTCTTGTCTTTTTTATATGTGGATAGAGAAAAGGAAATATCTACTTTAAATGTTGCAATAGACATATTCACATTCATTTCCTCTATACTCACCCAGGGAAACATGTTAATGACAACCAAATTTCTAGAATAGGGCACCCAAGGGTCGCTGAAAACACATAACTGAAATAATTATTTCTTTCCTCCACCATGTCCGAGAAAGTATGCACAATTGAACCAATGATCAAATGAATATTTCAAATTGTATTCAGATTTTTTCGATAATTGACTTACCTATGGAAAAAATTCATATTGTTGTCCACATCCTAAATCCATAATGCCTTGGTTATCAATTTCCACTTAGAATATTCCAGTATAAGTAGTGTGAGTCTATCCTCCTCTAAGCTTGTGAGGTGGATATAGTCTGATGCTTCATGCATGTTATGATCCTTATCTTGGGAAAATGCTTAGATTTTTACGTCACTCTCCTTAAATTTTGTTGATGACTTGACCTCGTAATCCTTTGCTTGTTTCTTAGCCGCCACATAAAACTTCTACAAGTTACTTTCAAACTACTCCATGTAGGTCAGATGAGAGGCCTCTATGAGAGGCACCACTATTTTCTCAATCATTTGGCATAAATATTCCGTTCTAAACCAATCCCAATTTGAAAGGAGATGGAGGATTTGTAATGCTAGTATCAATATGAAGAGTTATGAGGAGTTTCTCATAATGTGCACCTAAAAAGATCCACAACTTCACCATCTTATCACTAGTCATTTAGTAGTCACCAATAAAAAATATATCCAGGCCCTTTGCCACTACCTCTTTATTGGATTGAATATTCCTCCAAGAGGGAACATGTATAATAGGCTTGGGATGTACAAGATGATGTTATTCCAACAAGGATTGAAATAAATATCTCAGTTGATCAGGTTTGGGGTTGTGTCCCCACACTTCCCAACATGATAGAGAAATTCAAATTACCTCCCATAATAAGAAAATGAGTGTCTAGTCTACCAAAATTTCTATGTATTCCCAAAATACCTCTTTGCTAGAGTATAGATCATATATGTTCAATACGTTGAAGAGAAAGCCTAAGCCTTTGTGCTTCAAGACAAATGATATTGAGGACTGAGCTACAAATGAAGATATGGTGGTGAAAGTTGGGCTCTATGTTTTAACCAACCCAAATGACAAGCCACTTGCATTCAAAGAAGAAAAAGGTCAATCCTTAAAGCATTAATATAATAATTATACAACCCTTTCATTAGAAGTCATGATTTTCTACAAAAAAATGATGTATGGATTGATGAGGCTCATCAATAGGTATATTACAAGGGTCATAATGCCATCCTCCAGCTTTAGAACTATCTCTTTCTCACATTTATTTACAATTTTTGTTATATTATGCTTAGTGAGAGGGGTAAAAGATGTTTTTCTATGTCATGTGGCCTAATATGGTTTAATTGTAGGAAATGGACCATTTTTGAGATAATTACATGTAGGGGCTCAGAGTAGACAACAAGGAGATATTCTAGGAGGTTGTCCACCTCCTTAACTCCTTCAATCAACTTAAGATCACCACTCTCTCTCATTAGCTCAAGGTCATTGGTAGCCAAGCAAGACGAGGGCATTAGAAGCCAAGAAAGTGCAGTTAATGAAGATCAAGATCCACCAATCTTGAGTTATGGGAGACAAACATTCCTATTTTCTAGGGAGCTGCTAGTAATTACCCTCTTGTATAAATAAACATGTAAAATAGATCATTAGGATTCGAGTTTTGTTTTCATATAGGTAACTAATGAGCTCAAGTACTTGGCACTATTATTTTTTATTGCTATGATGTTTTAGACATTGATGCAATGATAATTAGACGCTGCTTATTGGTTCATCACTGAGTTAGTTCCAGAGGGATGAAGCTCTTGGGTTTGGGGCCAACCCTAGTGGCTTAAGTCCCTCTTGTGTATTTGTATCTCCTTTTGGTTTAGAGTGCTTATTAGTTTCTTGCATTCCATTAGAAAATAACCCATCAAAATATTGTGATTGCAACCTCTACCTCATCCCTCCCATGGGAGCATGAATAGAAGGATCTACAATCACAACCCAAAAATACTATGTTTATGATTTCTTGAAAGAAGAGTTATGTTATTCATATTGTTTTGCATATGCTTATTGTAGCTTATGAGTTGATTTATTGACTATATCAGAGTTTTTGGCATAGATTAGATGGCATTCAAATTCAACTCATCTTTTCCAGTACTAGTTGTTTCATTTTGTTAAAGATAAAAGGGTATATGCATGTGATGATTGCAAGGCTGTTTGGACCTGTAGGCAAGGACACCTTCACCACCTCCACATTGGACTTCCTCACCCTCTTTTATGAGTCCCAAATTATGTCCTCAAAGTTTTGTTCTTGAGATCATTTTCCTAGACCACCGTGAGCAACTCTCCTAGTGAAAAACAAACCTTCAAAATACTTTGAGCTTGGCTAGGGGTTGTGTCCACCCTTCAATCATTTACCTAAACCTCCATCCACGTTTCCATCCCTTGAACCCATAATTTACACCTTCCAAACCTTCTTGGCAACCTTCTAGTAGCATTACAGGCCTTCCTGTAGAGATACATGGCACCTGTAGTAGCCTCCTGTAGCACACCTGTAGCAGCATGTTTCGTCACCAGTTTTGATCTTTTTTTCAATTTGGAATTAGCTTATAAGTAGGTTGACCCCCAACTATGACTCCATGATCAAGAGAAACTCCTAGGCCACTCCAAACCCTCCTTTTCCTTCACTATAAAATATAATAACATTAGTTTCCTTATCACAGATTTGGCACAAATAGAACATTGGTTTATATGCAAATGTGAGCTAGATAGATGATACATAGAATCTTGAGTTTTGATTTGGTAGGTTAGATTCTTGTCTGCAAGTAGATTTGGTAGCTAGATGGTTGATTGCAAGATAATGTAGTTCCCTTTCTGCAAGTAGTATAGCTCTTATCTTTTCATGAATTGAATCAATAGAATTTACAAGTTGAAGTTCAAAAGAGTTTCCTTTTTATAATTAGAGGTAGCTTCTAAATTTCACCTTCATTAGTTAGTTTTTATTCTAATTTAGTAGGAGGAATGGTAGATCTAAGAATTTTTTGATCCATTATATATGATGAGCCTCATCATTGAGTAATTATATGGGCCTTAATTCACCTCCTAGCTTAGTAAAACCAACTTTTCTCACAACTTATTACATGTTTTTTATTATATTTTGTTTATGAGATGAGTTAGAGTTGGATATTATTCCTAGTGGACTAATATGCATTGAATGTAGGATTGAAGGAGAAAATCAAGGAATGTTTGTAAATACTAAGGTTAAAACTCGAATGGGATAAGGGAGAGGGATTGTAGGAGGTTAATCCTCCTCATTTACTTATCCCCCATTCGAATATTCCTCCATCCATCACACTAGCTCAGAGTGCAAGCAGCCAAGCCATGAGGATTAGAAGGCAGCCGAGCAAGTGAGAGACAAAGAGCTAGTTTATCTCGAGTTTAGGAGCCAAGCCTCCCTGATTTTAAGGAAGTCGTTGGGCACTTCAGTTGTATAAGTAGAGAGGCCTAGAGCCTCATTAGGATTCGGATTTTTGTTGTAAAACTCTAAGATAATTTCGAGCTCCAGACTTGTGAAAGTTTTATTGATATAATTTACTGTTTTGGTAATAAGAATGAGTTTTGTTTTGAGCTAGCACCAAGTTAATTCAGAGGGCTGAAGCTCTTGGGTTAGGGCCCAACCTTAGCAACAAAGGCTCCTCTTTCTTGTACATGTATGTCTAGTGTATTTTTATGAAACCAGCTCAAGAAAAAGATAGAAAAGATAGATCAACGCCTTAAAATTCAACCTCTTCGAGGAGGCAACCTCCTTTACATTACATAAATGAACAATTCTTGGATGATTCAAATGAAAAAACCTCCTTTCTATATATAGGAGTCTAAGGAGTCACAATATAACCCAACCGACCTAACAATAATAATATAAAGCCACAAAAATAACAATAGAGGAATTCTATGGGGCACAGTAATAACAATATGGGGACAATAGGGGCACAAAAATATTAATAAGGGGTACAACTACAATAGTAATGGGGTAATCACTAGTATTATAGGGACCCAACATGCCCCTCTCCTTCAAAAAAGTTTTTTCCTCAACGCTTGAGTAGTTCTGGATGCTTCTGTATAAAATTCTCATCCTCCCATGTGGAATCTTCAACAGATAAGTTCTTCCACTTGACAAGATACTCTGAAATTGGTCGATTACGTAGTTGTCGAGTTCTTGTTTCTGTGACTGCTTCTGGTTCCAATATAATTTTTCCTTCCTTGTCAAGTTCTAGCAATATTGTTTGAACTGGGAACTTATCGCATATAACCTTCTTTAAACATGAAACATGGAAAACTGGGTGAAATCGAGAAGCTGCAGGAAGCTCCAATTTGTATGCCATAGTACCAATATTTTGCAACACCTTGTACGGACCATAATACTTTGGTGATAATTTATTATCCTTCTTAGCTTGCTTGAGGGACATTTGCTTATATGGTTGTAGCTGTAGGAATACCCAATCCCCTACATCAAAACTTCTTTCGCTGCAATGTTGATCTGCCTATTGTTTCATTCTATTCTGTGCCAACACGAGGTTATCCTTTAAGAGTTGGAGGACTTGTTGTTGATGTTCGATGTGTTGAACCTTAGAATTTTCTCTTAAATATGATGTGATGGATGGTGGTTGATACCCATAAAGTGCCATAAATGGGGTCATTTTTGTTGTTGTATGGAAGGAAGTGTTATACCACCATTCAGCCAGAGGCAACCATTTGACCCATTGTGTCTGTTTATTAGATACAAAGCAACGAAGATATCCTTCCAAACATTTGTTTACTATCTCAGTTTGCCCATCAGATTGAGGATGATAAGATGAGCTATGAGCTAACTGAGTACCAAGACAAGAAAATAATTCTGTCCAAAAATTTCCAGTGAAAATGGGATCTCTATCACTTACAATAATCTTTGGGTTTCCATGTAGCTTTTGAATTGTTTCCATAAATGCAGTAGAAACTGTACTGGATTTAAATGGATGTGATAATGCACAAAAGTGTGCATACTTGGTAAGTCTGTCAACTACCACCATGATGACACTCTTTCCCTCAGACTTGGGTAAACATGTGATAAAATCCATTGGAACATCCTCCCAACGTTGGCTTGGAATGGATAAAGGTTGTAATAGACCCGGTGTCTTAATTGTTTCAACTTTATTTTGTTAGCAAACCAAACATTCCGCCACAAACTTTTGAATATCTGATTTAAGGCCATCCCAAAAAAATTCCTTCTTAACCCTGTGGTAAGTTTTTAAAAATCCCAAGTGCCCTCCTAAGGGAGAAGTGTGCAATTCCATAAGAATCTTTTGTTTTAGCTGGGAATTTTTACAGAAGTATAAGTGATCTTTGTACCATAACGAATCATTTTTCCAGCTAAATGTATACGACGTACTGGAATCTTGTTGTAACTTTCGAATAAGTGCCCACACTTCTTCGTCATTCTTCCATTCCTCCCTTGCTTCGTTTATCCAATCTGGTTGGATAATAGAAATGGTGCACAACAATGCTTCCACATCCTCATCCTTTCTTGAGAATGCATCTGCCACCACATTTTGCTTCCCTTTTTTGTAGATGATTTCAAAGTCATAACCCAACATCTTTGTGACCCACTTTTGTTGCTCTTCAGAGGATAATCTTTGTTCTAAAAAGTATTTAAGGCTATCATGATCCATTTTTACCTTGAAGTGTCTTCCCATTAGGTAGGGTCGCCATTTCTTAAGTGCATGGAGTATTGCCAACATTTCCTTCTCATAAATATCTTTGTGTAAAAATTTTCCCTTGATTGGACGACTTTCAAAAGCAATGGGTCTTTCATCTTGCATTAAAATAGCACCAATTCCATTTCTTGAAGCATCACATTCCACAATAAAGGTTTTTGTGAAGTCTGGTGTAGCTAAGACAGGTGCTTGGCACATTGCCTCTTTAAGATGTTCGAAGGCCATTGTTTCTTCTGGAGTCCATGAAAATGCATCTTTCTTCAATAGTGTTGTTAGAGGTGCTGCTATTCTCCCATAATTCTTAACAAACTTGCGATAATACCCTGTCAACCCAAGAAATCCTCGCAGATGCTTTATGGATGTGGGGATTTTCCATTCCTTAATGGTTTTAATTTTGCTAGGGCTACCTTAACTCCTTCATGAGATACAATATGACCCAGGTATTCCACCTCTTGTACTCCAAAGAAACATTTGGATCTTTTTTTATATAATTGTTTCTCCTCCAATAGTTGTAGCACCCTGTCAACATGTTCAACATGATCCTTCCAAGACTTGCTGTAGATTAGTATATCATCAAAAAATACTAACACAAATTTTCTAAGGAATGGTTTGAAAATTGAATTCATCAAACCTTGAAATGTTGAAGGTGCATTGGTAAGGCCAAAAGGCATGACCAAAAATTCATAATGACCCTCATGAGTTCTAAATGTTGTTTTCGGAATGTCTTCAGTCTTCATTCTGATTTGATGATATCCTGAACGAAGATCCAACTTGGTGAAGTAAATTGATCCATGCAATTCATCCAGTAATTCATCAATGATAGGAATGGGAAACTTATCTTTAATAGTGAGCTTGTTGAGCTCCCTATAATCTGGACACATGTGCCATGATCCATCCTTCTTGTGCACCAATACTACTGGAGCAGAGAAAGAACTTTGAATCGGTTGAATTATACCAGCCTCTAGCATTTCTGCAACCATACGTTCAATTTCACTCTTTTGGGCATAGGGATATCTGTACGGCCTGATGTTTGGAGGAACACTTCCTGGAATCAGATGAATAGCATGATCATGATCACGAATAGGTGGGAGACCTTTGGGAGTCTCAAATACCTTGGAATGATTTTCCAAGACTTTTTGGAGATCTGGAGAAATAGATGATTCCAATGTGGAAACATCTAGCGAACATAATTGTGCAATTACACCTTTTTGTTCCTTTTTTAGAAGCTTTTTCATATCGTTAGAGCTAATTATCTTTCTCGGTTTCCCTGCAATACTCCTTAATTCAACTTCCTTTCCTTCCACAGAAAATTTCATGAAAAGTTCTTGAAAATTAAAAGCTATTGTACCTAAGGATTGTAGCCATTGGACTCCTAATACAACATCAGCACCTCCCATTGGAATGGAAAGCATTGGGCTAGTCAATACATATTCTCCCATGGATAGCTTGATATTATGGCACTTTCTAGAGAAATTTATTTTTCCTCCATTTGCAACCATCACTTGACACTCTGGTGCTGGATATAAGAAGCAATTCAATTCTTTTGCTACCTTACAATGAATAAAATTGTGGGTACTTCCTGAATCAATCAACACTATTACCTTTTTCTTCTTGATTTGTCCTTCTATCTTGATGGTTTGAGGAGTGGTAATTCCCGCCAATGCATTACAAGATATGGTCGGATTCATTTGTTCTTCATCTAGGCTTTGTTCCTGGAGTATATCCTCTTCTTTTGACCTTTCTTGCTCCTTTTCTTCTTCCTCTTCACAATCTATGTAGAATAATTTATTCTCAGCACACTTATGACCTTTAGTGTATTTTCTATCACAACTGTAACAAAGCCCTTTTTCTCTTTTTTCTTCCAATTGTTGTGGTGTCAACCTTATAGGTTGTGGAAGACTAGCAGCAACAACACTTCCATCTTTATAGTTGTGAGTGGTATGCTTCCTGGTTGCCATAATTTTACTTTCCATTTTTCTTGCTAACCTGAATGCCTTCTCTAATGAATCAGGTTCCCAAAGGCAAACATCATGTTGGATATTATCCTTTAAAGACCCTATGGACACATCAATCCTATGCTCCTCTGGAATATATTTTACCCTTATGTTCAATTTTTTGAACTCCTCAATGTGCTCCATTATTGAACCCTTTTGTTTGAGACTTATCAATTGGCTAAAAAAAGTGTTGCTTTTTGTATCCTCATAATGTGCTATCAATTCTTCCATAAAAATTGCCCAAGTGATAAATTGTTTACGAGAGCAAAGCCATTGATACCATACAAATTGATTTGGTTCCAAATATAAAGTTGCAATACGTACCTTTTGTGTGTTTTGCACATTATTGAGATCAAAAAATTGCTCCATCTGTAATATCCATGTGGTGGGATCCTTGCCATCAAACTTCCTCATATCGATTTTTGGAATATGGTGCATCTTCGATCCAACATTAGAGTCTATGAAATCATGATTAACATTTCCTTTGTTCGCATCATGAGTTTCCTTTACTCCCCTTTCACCATTAGTAAGTATTTCTTGTAGAAAATTTGTCAAATCTGCCTTCAAATCTATCTTCAAATCGTCAATCTTGGCTTCCACGCCCTTTATCTTAGATTCCACGCCATTTATCTTAGCTTCTGTTAGCTTTTGTGAGCGTGAAATTTGTTGCACTTGGTCTTGTAATTTTGATATATCATGTAGCATTTCTTCCTCTTCTTCATGAGTCATGCTAGAGCTTTCAGATTGCCTACTAGGTGTTTACATTTTCTTTCCTCGGGGCATCAGTTACCGATACTAATGCTCTACTATGCCCTTTGAATTCCTTCAAAATAATTTTTCAAACCAAGCTTAAGCAAAAATTTGAAAAAATCTACACACCTTTTTTCACTTTGTAGGAGCTCAATATTGCCTCTGATGTATCTTTGTAATTTCGGATCATCTAGTTCTGAAATTCTGACCTGCGGTAGCCCTCTGTGTCCTCTTTCCAATGCCACTAGTGTGATCCAAATTGGATTCTCCAAGGAAGAGTTATGCGAAATCTCCCACAGTGACCTGATTATAGACTAGTTCAGTAGAGCGAACTTGTACGACGTGCCACGAGTCACTGTTTCGACCTTTTGCTCTAAAAAATATATGGAAGAAACTACAGTCCGTCCTCTTTCTGTAACTTCTTATGAAATTTCAATCTGATGCTCAAAGAGAAAGTTATGACGATTTTCCCCAGGTCACCTGTTTGGAATGTAATTCAGGAGTCTGCAAAAAGGCCAACTTCCTCAAATCATATCTCCGCAAATATAGCGCGAAAAGCTCTAAAATTCAGATATGAGATTCAACGTGATTTCTTTTCAAATGGGGTTTTTTTTAGCTTCTGAAATGTCGCAGAAAAAAGTTATATCGAAAATGCCATGATGACCTGTTTGGAGCAGCGAAACCCTAGAATCCAAAGCTCTGATACCAAATGTCATGAAACCAGCTCAAGAAAAAGATAGAAAAGATAGATCAACGCCTTAAAATTCAGCCTCTTCGAGGGGGAAACCTCCTTTACATTACATAAATGAACAATTCTTGGATGATTCAAATGACAAAACCTCCTTTCTATATATAGGAGTCTAAGGAGTCACAATATAACCCAGCCGACCTAACAATAATAATATAAAGCCACAAAAATAACAATAGAGGGATTCTATGGGGCACAATAATAACAATATGGGGAAAATAGGGGCACAAAATATTAATAAGGGGTACAACTACAATAGTAATGGGGTAATCACTAGTATTATAGGGACCCAACATGTATTTTCATAGCTTCATTGTTAATTTGCTTTTAGATGCATTTCCATTGCAAGTAGTGTAGATTGGATTGGTTGTTTATTAGTTTGCTTCCATTTGTGCCTTACTTCAGTAGTAGGTTAGCAGGGATAAAAGGAGCACCATAAGGTTGTCAGCAGGTGTCTCAGCCTCACTTCCTCCCTCTGGGATCATGACTTGAGGAAGGGACCCTTAAGCAACCCCAAAAACATAGATTTCTATTTCTTTTATGAGCTTTGGAGTTTTCTATCTTTAAATTAGTATTTGGTTAGTTTTGCAAGGTAGGATTCCATTGTCATATTTTTCATATTCATTTTTGCAGTAGATCTCATCCATGCTTTCATTCCTTTCAGCAACTTTCCTCATGCATAATGTAGGTAGTTAGTTCATTAATTCTGCTTTTCTAGTTTATGAGAATGTTTCTTGTTTACATAGCTTTTTGGAAGATATACATTGTCTATGCAGAGAAGGTGCTTTAGGAGGAGACTAAGACTTTATAGCCAACAACCACCTTCCATTCCATCCCCCTTAGCCATCCTTTGTATTCACCATCACCTTCACTAGTTTTCATCATTTTTCATAGAGATTCTTCCAAGCACATTGAGCGAATCCAACCATCTCCTATCTTTGTTATTGACTTCTGAGTGAGAATAGACCTTCTCCCACTCCATTCCACGCATCAAACACCTTCCCTAGGCCTTCCATCACCTCCAACACCTCATATTTTGCTCTCGGCTATATCCTGTAGGTTTTCTAGTACATCCTGTAGGTTTCCCTGAAATGGCCCGTTTTGAGGCCGAATTAATGGAAAACCTCAAGGAAGTCACCAAAATCCTCCCAAGGGTCCCCCACACCATCCAAACATCTCATAACCCTTTTAGCCATCCTCAACCATCCTTAATTCACCTACCACATCAACAAAAGAAATTACTTTGCATACTTGATTTTGCATGAAAAGACAAAAAGGCAAAAACAGATTTAGTTCAGTCTCTTTACTTGCACATTAGTGATGTTTGATTCTTATTACTTCTATAACTCAGATAGTAGCACTTGGTTCATGTTGATTTAGCATTTCTGCAAAGCATAGTTTCTTAGCAGTGAATTAGGAAATGGTGTGATTTAGCATTAAATATCGACCTTCTCCATTATTGCAGTATAGAAGCTCTCTCTTAGAGTAGATTTACCTTTCTTCCATCAAGAAATCAAGCTTCCTCTGACTCCATAGAAGTTTGGCTTGAAACCCCAGTAGTATCTCGCTAGTTGAATAGTGACAATAGGCAGAGCCATCACTTTTACTTGTGTATACAACACTGTCACCTCCAATTTTGTACGAACCCCGGGTTGATAAAGTAAAGCTGGTAGAACAGGAGTTTTAGCATCCTTGCTGCAATACTGGTGCTCATCACTTTTTGGCACCGTTGCCTGGGAGGTGTCTGAGGAAAATGTGATTACTGCTTTGTTTTCTTCTATTTCTTGTCTTCAATATTCTGCCATTAATTTATTTCTACAAAAGTAATTTAGTTGTTTCTTTTTTTTCCATTTTTCATTTTCTGCTTTCCTTTGCATTTTGCAAGCAAGATTTCAATTCAACAAGTAGCTTTTTCATTCAGTTAGTAGTTTTCATTCAATCAAAAATTTTACTTCTACAAAGTACTTTCCAAATTTGAAAAAAAAAACACAAAACCAAACCAAAAACATTTAATTTCATGCCTCGTAGGAATAGGGACAACTTAGGGAATTTTTTGCAAAATATCCCCACTACATCAAACAACCAACCTTCCCTCTTCTTTGGTGGCTGTGAACTGGAGGAACCCTTAAGTGAGCAACTTGATATATTTGAAGAACCTACAGGGGAAGAAGAAGAAGAAGAACCCATTCCTGTTGAACCAATGGTTGAAAACATAAATGACAAAGGGAATAGAGAGAGTTGAGGGTGCCTTCCCCATCAGGGAAACCAATGGGGACAGTAAGATGAAAAATATAAGCCTCTTTGCCTTACCTCATTTCCATGGCCTAACCACAGAAGACCCTAACACTTTCCTATTTGAGTTTGTTGTTATATGCCGAATCCATGACTATACAAATGATGAGAAAAAGTTAAAACTATTTCCATCTGCCCTCAAGGATGTATCATTGCGCTAGTTCATTGGTTTAGCTGGGGTAACATCACAACTTGGGCTCAGATGCAGTAAGCCTTTAACTACAAATATTGAGACTATTATCTGTCAAAGGATACTAAAGAGGAAATTTTCAGGATGACCATAAGCAATGATTAATCCTTAGAGGATTACGAAGAAAGATTCCAGCTTAGTTACAAAAGGGCCAGGTGCACACTTGACCCTGAGTCACTAAAGATGGTCTTGCTTAGGGGAGTAAGGTAAGATCTTCTAGATACCCTACACTTGTTAGCAGGAGGATATATCTACCAATTACCCTATGAGGATATCAAGACTGTCTTTAGAAACCATTCTAGTGTAGCTAGGAATAAGGGTAGGGGTAGTCAACCTTTGGTCAGTATATCCTCTTCCAACTCATCCATCAAGGGTGAAATTGGAAACATGCTGGAAGATTTCAAAAGTGAGATGTTGCAAACCCTTTTCTTGCAAATGGACACTATGCACATTAAGAGAAATCAGGAGGAAGTACAGAGAGGCTTGGCCATTTTTTGTCCTAGATGCACCAGGAGGCATCCTAGGAATGAATGTCCATTGAATTCTATTGAAATTTGCTCAGTCTGTGAAGAAAACCACTCCACAAACAAGTTCCCTTCTTTGCCTAGACTCAAAGCTGTATATCAAGGAGATGAAGGGGTAACTGAGTAGCTCCGCTACATAAGCCAAAGGAGACCTCATGGGCTTAGACCATACCAGCAGGGCATGCAAGGGTCATCCCATGCATATTACAACCCCAACCAAACCACAACCATACCTTCTTGGGGACCCCCTGCTTATCCTTCCCGGTCTACATCCCCTCCTTGGTCCTTTGCATCTCAGTATCACTCCTAGCTAGCCAACCAGTCATTTCAACCTTATGCTCCACCACAACCTTAGTGGAATGCACTGCCCCAGGGGTGGAGGCCCCAATACAACAATGCTCCAACTTTATTGCCTCCACCACCTGCCCAACCACAACTGCTACACTCTGCTCCACCCAAGCAACCCCAGATGCCTACCTAGCCAAATCCAAACATGAACAATAGACAGGCTCAGCAAGTATATAGTGGAGAGACATCATATCCAGCTTATGCTGTGGAAATCCAGAAGATTAATGTAGAGCCTCTAACTTGCACCTAATTATCTATCATTACCTACAGCTTTTCCTCACTTATCCCTCTCTTTTGCCCTATTTTCCTCATAAACCTATCCAGATCATTACATTTGATGTCTTTAAGCATGATTGGTTAACTTTGCTAATGTTTGACTGTTTGTCTAGATTTTTGACATATGCACAGAGATTCCGCAGCTGTCTGGCAATTCCGCAGCCATTCAGCAATTCCGCAGCTATCTAGTCATTCTGCAGCCTTTTCATTGATCTCTATGTTCCACGTGTCATTTTGAAAAACAAATCACATGGGCACGTGGGAATGAAGGTGTTAAAGGTTCCTATGCTATTGGTTCAGTCAGCAACGCCACGCACACCTCTGGTCAACGTGGATCAAACTTCGGTCAACAAAGCCAGCTCAAACGGTGCTGCGTGAGCTGATAGGTCACGTCACTCCAGATGGCGATTCCTCCACGCTATGCAGGTTATGGAAGATAGGATCCAACCTTGGATTCAACCTCCATGATGACCGTACCCTCCAGATAACACACAGACCTGTTTACGTGTTGCTGTACCATTTAATTAGCATGACTGTCAGTTAATTTCTAGTTTCATGTTTTACGCAGTAGGCAGTTGTTCATACGCCTATAAAATCCAGCGTCTGCGCACGCTTAAGGATTAGTTTTTAGTTGCTTTGTTTATGTAATTGCTACAATTTTAGTGTGTACAAAAACTCTATTTTGAAGCTGCTGTTTCAGCACTTTTTACTGTAATTTCTGCATATGAGTTAATAGAAGACTGTGCTGTTTTGATTCCTTCAAGTAGCTGATCTTTCCTTGGGTTTTGTGGATGGAGGGCCCCCATTCATAACAGCCTTTGTACAGTAAATTTACCTTAATGTTCTTGCCATTTCCTTCTTTTGAATTCAGCAATTTTCCTTTTCTTTAATACATGTACAGTTTTGATTTACTTTCACTGTCATCTCATTTCCAGCATTTACTTTAACTGATCAGGATTGTTTTCTGCAGGTGTTAGCCCGGGATTGTGTGTCTTTGTTGTATTTGCTTTATCTCTAATGGTATTTTCAGTTGTCATATTCATAGTTGCTGCCTTTATTTTGTTTTTCTAGCTTGATTTCTAGTTTAGTTTCTCAAGTTGTATGCTAACATATTGATGGTCTCCTTATCATAAGTTGTTCATCTTTAAGAGATCAGAATACTAATAAATCACAGCTTGCTTTGAGTAGTTTTTGACTTATATCACTAACTCTTTCTTCACTTGTTACACATTACAATGTATGTTGGAAGCAGAATGTTGGAGAGAGGCAAAGTGGTGTTATAATTTGTCATCTTAGAGCTTGATTACTTTTTAGACTTATATCTAACTACTTCGTAATCGTGTTTCACATAGTACTATATGTTGGAAGCAGAGTGTTAGGAAGAGATGAACATTATAATTGGTATTTAAAGTGGTTTTTCTTACCTTTTTATTGCAGCAGCATGAGTAGTGACTAGTGCCATTAGAAAGTGGTTTTTATGCTTTGCTTTCAGTTTCATTTCAAGTTATTTCTTTCAAGCTCTTTCTTTGCAAGTTTAAAAGGTAGTTAGAAACCACCAGTTACACACACTCACTCATTTAGAAACCACCATACACACACAAATCACTCATTTGTTTATAAAATCATCACTCCATCTTAGGAAGTTAAATTGACCACAACACCCCCAAACGACAAAAAGATCTAAGATGTTACTTAAGTATATATTGTACACCTTCACTTCATCAGCTTACGAGCCCCGGGTTGACAATTTATGATAGCAATTTAGACAACACTAAATTGACTAAACATTTTGGCGCCGTTGCCGGGGAAGTGAAATTAAGTAGCCATATTCTTAGAAAAAAAAAACAGAAAATTTCAAGAAAAGAAGTTGATAACCTATCAAAGTATGCTCTCCTCTTGCACTTCAAAGTGATCTGGAGGATCAGAAAAGAGAAAGTTATTGATTTAGTAGTTTCTTGAGTATGCTCTCTTCTTGCACCTAGAGTGACCTGGAAGATCAGAAAAAGAACTATTAACTTGACTTGAAGAAAAATAATAAAAAAATGACATGCATAGAGCTAGAGATTCTAGGGGAAGGTTTTTAGCTAGAGCTCGAAGTTCAATTTTTACAAGTCCATCTGCTTCAAGGAATAGACAAGAGACACCTCCCTCATCTCCAACCGACACTCCTAGCCCTAGAATTCCTGGAATTCAAGAGCCAAGAATTGACTCTCCCACACCTTCTATTGAATTTGAACCAGGAAGAGACCCTTCTCTTTCTCCTACAGAAAGACCAATTGTAATTGAGGAAGTAGAATCATCTGAAGAAGAAGGAGAAATCTCTTCTCACTCACCCTTTGTAGAAGAACCAGAAGATCTTGAAATCCCTAGGGGAACCATCATGGCAGAGGAAGAAGGAGGTGGTAGAGGTAGAGGTAGAGGAGGAGGAGGAAACAACAATGGAGGAGGTAGAGGTCCCCTTGGAGGAGGAAATAGAGATGGGGATAACTCATTTGGGTTTCCTATTGTTAATGAGGATTCCCGGGCTACTATGAAAAACATATCGCCATCTGTCCTCCCAAATTTCCATGGGTTAAGAACTGAGGACCCTGAAACATTTTTATTTGAGTTTGAAGTTGTGTGTCGAACTTATGACTATCTGGATGACTCTCAGAAACTCAAATTGTTCCCTTCAACATTAAAAGATCAAGCTTTGAAATGGTTCATGGGGTTACTCACTCAATCCATTAGGTCTTGGGATGAAATGAAACAAACATTTTTGGATAGGTATCTGGACTATTGTATGCCTACTAATCACAAGGACGAGGTATTTAAAATGATACAAAGAGAAGATGAGAGCTTAGAAGATTTACTTGAAAGATTTCAATATAACCTGAAAAGAGAAAAAATGAGTAACTTGGATGAAGAGACCTTAAAATCCCTCCTATTAAAAGCCATTAGAGATGAATGGATAGATATCTTGAACATGATGGGGAAAGGGGATATATCTCAACTTTCACTCAGTGATATAGCAGAACTATGTATCCATCTCTCAAGGGGCAAATCAAAAACTCAAAAAGGGCCTAGAGATCCTTCTCTCCTTAGAGCAAATAAATCTGCAACGGGATCAGTAAGTAGGGCTGAAATCGGCAATATGCTTGATGAATTCAAAACTGACATCTTAGGGAGTCTTAGTGAACAATTAGATACCCTTAAGATTCACAATAAACAAAAAGTAGAAGCTGAGGCTTTGGCCATTTTTTGCCCGAAATGTAGAAAGAAACATGCTTTAAGGGAATGTCCCTTGGATGCACACGTTGTAGAAACATGCGTAATTTGCTCAGAAACTCATGAGACCAAGGATTGTCCTTCAATTCCTGGCATCAAAGCAGTCTTTCAAGAAGATCCAAATACACTTGAATCTCTCTGTTTTGTTGCAAGGAGACCTTGGCAAGGGCAACAGAATCAAGGGTTTAACAACTCTATGAATTTTCAACCCCAACCAAATTGGAATCCTTGGCAACAACCCTGGTCTCAACCTCAAAATCCTTTTCAATCATGGATGCAAAGCATGCAAAATCCTTATGGGAGATTTGCTCAATTCTATCAATATCCTCCATCTTTTCAGAACCAGCAAGCTCCACAACTTCCAAATCAAGGTCAACAACTATCATTGCCATACCCTCAACAACAACAACCTCCTCCACAAAATCAAAATTCTCAACTCTTGCTTCAATCCCAACAGAAGTCAAATCAACTTCCCTCTCAGCCATTACCAAATCCCAATAATAGGAACCCTCAAAATGCTTACATGATGGAAGGTCAACCATTCCCTACCTATATGATTGTTCCTCTCAATGAAGTACAACTCAGATCAGGTAGAATCCTAGATCAACCTTCTATAAATGTTCAACAGCCAAGCATTTCTGAGGAAGAATCTCTTAAAGTCAATAAGGGTTCTGAAGCATCACTTCAAAACCAAAATATCCAAAAAGAAAAAGAATCAACCCCCACAACTCCCATAGTTGAGCAACCTACATCTTTAGCTACACCTCCTTTTCCTGAAAGATTACAAATTGACAAAGGAGTGGAAAAGCAAATTTGGTTGCCTGACTATAATTTTCTAGATGAATTGAAGAATGTCTGTATCAAGATCCCCTTGTTACAAGCCATTAAGGAAATTCCCATTCTAGCAAAGACAATAAAGGAGTTGAGTTTGAAGAAAACAGGAAAGAAAACCAGAGATACCAAAAGGATCCATCTGGTTGGAAAAATTGCAGACATTATGATGGGTAAGATTACCATGCAAAAATATGTGGATCCCGGTAGCCCTATTGTCAAAACTCATATTAATGGGGTTGAAATCCCAAATACTTTGATTGACTTAGGAGCCGCTATCAACATCATGAGTAGACAGACCATGGATCAGTTAAAGCTTCCTAACCTTCTCTTTACACCTACTTTACTGCAACTTGCAGATCGATCAATCATTAAACCTGATGGTGTATTGGAAGACATTCCAGTCTCCCTAGACTCTTGGGAATATCCAGTTGATTTTATGATTTTAACTCCCAAGAACAATCTAGGAGGACATCCTCTTATCTTAGGAAGACCTTGGCTAGCAACAGCTGATGCTTTTATCAGTTGTAGGTCTGGGGACATGTATATATCAGATGGTAATTCCACCAAGAAATTCAACTTGTATCCTCCAGCAAAGGCAATAACAGAAATAGGAGAAGATGAGTGGGTCGATGATGAGGATACTATACAACCTGTTCTAACCATCTCTGAGATCAGTGAAGACAGTCAAATCCTAAATACATTAGAAAATTTTGAAATATCTTTAGAATATGACTCTACACAGTTTCAGTTAGATGAGGACATTGAATATCTCTCCTCTAGACAGATGTCTCTCTTCTCAATGGAAGAGTTTGGTAGTTCTACAGTTGAAATCCTTCCAGGAAAAACATTGAACATTAATAGAAACTTGGAAAGACCACAACAAGAAAAATTAACCAAACTTTTGCAAAAACATTCTATTGCATTTGCATGGGAATACACTGACATGAAAGGAATCGATCCTAAGACTTGTATTCATCACATCTATATTGAAGAAAACAGCAGACCTATTAGGCAACCGCAGAGAAGGATGAATCCAAACCTTAGGGAAAACGTGAAAGAAGAACTCCAGAAATTACTCAAGGTAAACTTCATTTACCCCATTTCAGATAGCCAATGGGGTTCTCCCTTGGTTATAGTGCCCAAAAAGAATGGTAAATGGAGAGTTTGCATTGATTATCGAGAATTGAACAAGGCAACCTTAAAGGATCATTTCCCTCTACCTTTTATTGATCAGGTACTAGACACTTTAGCAGGTAAAAAGTATTTCTCATTCTTGGATGGTTTTAGTGGGTATAATCAAATTCAGGTGGCACCTGAAGATCAAGATAAGACCACATTCACCTGTCCATGGGGAACTTTTGCCTACCGAGTACTCCCTTTTGGATTATGCAATGCACCTGCTACTTTTCAAAGGGCTGTATTAGGTATCTTTTCAGATCTAATCCATGATTGTGTAGAGGTCTATATGGATGATTTTACAGTTTACGGTAATACATTTGAAGAAGCTTTGGAAAATTTGGAAAAAGTACTGATAAGATGTAAGGAAACAAATCTTTCTTTAAGTCATGAAAAGTGTTTTATGATGTTTACTGAAGGGATTGTTTTAGGACATCATATTTCAGGAGATGGGATTAAGGTTGATAGATCCAAAGTTGAAGTCATCTCTAAGTTACCGATTCCAAATTGCCAGAAAGATGTTAGAAGTTTTCTTGGGTTTACTGGATATTATAGAATATTTATTGAAAACTTCACCAAGATAGCATCTCCTCTCTTCAAATTACTTACAAAGGACTGTGAATTCAAATGGGATCCTGAATGCCAATCTGCATTTGAAGCTTTAAAAACGAGAATATCTGAAGCACCCATTCTAAGAGGGCCAAATTGGAAACTTCATTTCCATATTTCTACAGATGCTTTAGATACAGCTCTAGGAGCTGTTTTGGGACAAAAGGATTTGATCCCTTATGCCATTTATTACACCAGTAAAAATTTGACTCCCACTGAGTTAAATTATACTGTGACAGAAAAAGAATTCTTAGCTGTGGTACATGCGATCAATAAGTTTAGACACTACAGAACCGACTATGAAACTTTTGTTCATACTGATCATTCTGCCATAAGATATTTAATGAACAAACCTGTTACTAATGGCAGAGTCACCAGATGGCTCTTACTTTTACAAGAATTCAATATTACTGTGTTAGATAGACCAGGAAAACAAAATACAGTAGCTGATTTCTTGTCTAGAATCCAAAATTCTAACGAAGATTCTCCTGTAGAGGATAAGTTTCCTGATGAGTATTTGTTTGCAATAACTACTAAAACCCCTTGGTATGCAGATATTGCTAATTATTTGGTCACAGGGAAACTACCTCCACATCTTTTTCCTAATGAAAGGAGAAAGATTATTCAGCAGAGTTCAAGTTATTCATGGATTTCTAATGAATTGTTCAAAACAGGGCTAGACTGTGTGATTAGAAGATGTGTTCGGGAAGATGAGATGCCTGACATCCTTAAGGCATGCCATGACGAGCCATGCGGTGGACACTTCGCTGACAAGAGAACAGCCTATAAAATCCTTTCTTTGGGATATTATTGGCCTACTCTTTTCAAAGATGCAAAGCAATATGTCAGAAGGTGTGACAGCTGCCAAAGAATTGGGAGACCAACTCTTTCAAGTGAGATGCCATTGCAGCCACAGGTACTCATCGAACCTTTTGAAAAATGGGCTTTAGATTTCATTGGACCCATTAATCCGCCATCTAAACAAAAGAAGTATATATTGGTTTGTACTGACTATGTTACTAAGTGGGTAGAAGCAAAAGCTTTGCCTTCTGCCACTGAAAATTCAGTTGTTCAATTTCTTTTTGAGGATATTTTCACTCGTTTTGGTGTCCCAAGAGAAATTGTAACAGATCAAGGAAGCCAATTTACATCTAATCTGATGGAGGAATACAAGATCAAGCATAGAACATCTACTCCTTACCATCCGCAAGCAAATGGTCAAGTGGAATCTACAAATAAAGTCCTTGAGAATATCATCACCAAGACTGTTCATCTGCATAGAAGAGATTGGGCTGAAAGGCTATCTGAAGCTTTATGGGCCTATAGAACTACATGGAGGAGTACCACAGGATATTCTCCCTATGAACTTGTTTATGGGAAAGAAGTCTTGCTCCCCATTGAGTTCCAAGTCAAAACTTTCAAGATGGCAGTCCAGTTGGGGATGAATCTTTCAGAAGCCCAGAAGCACAGAATGGAGCAGTTAAATGAACTAGATGAGATAAGACAAGATGCCATTTTAAGAACCGATCTAGTTCAACATCAAAGAACAAAATGGCATGATAGATGCATCAAGGAGAAGAAGTTTCAAAAAGGAGATTGGGCTCTATTGTTTGATTCAAAGTTTAAAGACTTCAAAGGAAAATTTCAAACTCATTGGCTTGGGCCATATGAGATTGATGAAGTCTTTAGCAATGGAGCAGTTTGAGTGAAAACTATTGATGAATTTCATACTCCTCTTATTGTGAATGGCCATCACTTGAAGATCTACCAGAAGCCACTCTCAAAAGAGGAATTTGTCAAGTTGTTTAAAGAAGATTCTGCAATCAGGTTGGTGGAGAAGGATTCTTCTCCTCCATCAGCCTAATCTTTGGTTTTTTTTTTAAAAAAAATAAAAAAAAAAAAAAAAATAAATAAATACAAATGTATAGGCCTGAAAACCAGTCTCTGATTGGCAGTCCTATGCAGAAAATCTGAGGTGAAAATCAGGGTCACCTGACACCTCACATTTTCCAAAAAAAAAAAAAAAAAATCTCTCTCTCCTCCTTGTTCCATCTCATTTCGCCCACTTCATTCACCATCTCATTCATCCAATCACTCTCACTCCACCTCATTTCTTTCCATCCATCCATCCATTACATTCTATCTCACCAATAAAGTCATTATCAGATTTATTTCACACAGCTAAAGTTGTTTTGTGCAGACAGAGGGTATCACTGCAGTTTCCGCAGCTGAGGAGCAATTCCGCAGCCAACATCCCAATTCCGCAGCCGATACACTTTCTGCACCTGCATAAAAAAAACACAGTCTGTTTTAAGAAGGAATCTGCAGTCCAAAAGTCATCAGCAATAATTGAAAAAAGGTCATGTAGCAGCAATAAACAATGAAAAGTTAGTGTCATATGAGCAAAAGGAATCAAAGCGCGGATACATAAGGTATGATCTAATTTCTAAACCTACGGTTATAACATTTTGCATGGTTTCCGGATTGTGTTTTTAGCCATTTAATGTAATGATTACCAATCCTTTCCATTACTCGACCGGAAATCCACGTATCTCTCAGCCTTAACGGTCCCTACTCATTACAGTTTCAAACCCAAACACGGCTGCTCTTTCATTAAAACTCTCGTACCAGAGTGACGTATACAACTGTACTACGGCACTCTGAGTTATAATTCCGCAGCCAGATGTACACCAATGGGATTTAACCGTTTTCACCCATTACTCGTAACCCTCCTACGCATACATAATTCCATTCCCGCTGTTGATTCACTCCCTCATTTCCATTGTTCTTCACTGCTCTGTCTTATTCACTATTCTGTCCACCGTAAGCACTCTCTGTTTCATTTTCTTCTCATTTCTCCACTAAAACCTTGACCACTGTTGTAAGTGCATCACGGCTATTTTGCTGTAGCCGTAAACCCACTGTCCAAACACTTTTCTCCCGTATAACTCTTTCACCAAGTGTTAAAACAGTGCTGTTAAGGCAGCCAGAGAGCTGATGGGTAAGCTATTGAGGGCAGAGCCTGAGGGCTCTAAATTTTTAGAAGGCTATCCCCAAACTAAAGACGCTTTGCAAAAGGCCAAATGGCTCCAGTTCATTCAAAAATTCAAGGGATACCATAAGGAAGTCACAAAGGCTTTTGCTCGTTCTTTCAAAGACAACAAAGTGGAGATTGGAGATCTGAAATTTACAGTTACAGAAGGCAGTTTAGCACAAGCAACTTCATTACCTCAAACTGGGGAAAGTTGGTTCAAGAATCGATCAGTGAAAGACCAGGAATGGAAGCAAATATTGAAAAATCCAGGTATGAACACTAGTATTTTTACAAAGGGAATCCCTGTTAGTCTTGTCAAAGAAGAATGGACAGCTTTGCTTCTGTTAGTACGGAAATTCTTTACATGTGAAGGAAGATTCGGAATTTTGTATGTTTACCATGCTAAAATTATGATGCATTTCATGGGTGAGCATGACATTAATCTTCCTTATTTTCTACTATCTAGCCTTAGAAAAATGTGCTCAACAGTCCAAAGAAACATAAATAATATTGAGCCACATTTATACCATCACGGGCTTGTCAAAATGCTAATTGAAGAACAGTTAAAGGCCAAAAGGGATACATGGGAAAGATTTCTTGTGAGGAACCACTTCCAAGAGGCAGGAGAAGCCTCTGGTAGTTCACCTAAAGTGCCTAGAAAGAGTAGAAGAAGAAGAAGAGAAGAGGTTACCCCAGAAATTGCTGTCCAAGAAGAAACTGTCCAAGACCTTGTTGAAGAAGAAACTGCTGCCCATAACTCTGAGGAAGAAATTGACCCTGAGCTTGCTGTAGATATTGACCAAACAGCCCAAGAAATCATTACAGAAACCCTGCAATAAATTGTACAAGAGGCTGCTCAAAAGAAAAAGGAGAGTAGGAAGAGGCAAAAGAAGGATAAAGGAAAAGCTATAGCCCAAGAAACCTACCTTACTCCTGAAAATTCCAGTGAAGAGGACACTCAGCCATTGGCACATAGATTGGCCCAATTTCATGAGGCTGCCCTTTCCAAGAAGATGCAAAAACAAAAGCATAAGCAACAAAAGGAAAAACAGAGCATCACCACCGTGAGGAGGAGCAGCAGGCTACAAAGCAAAGTGGGGGCCACAAAGAACAAAGAGTCACTCTTTATTGACTCGAGCACACCTGAAAAGGTTGCTACAAGACTTGACTTTGAGGCAAGCCCACCACATGTTGAGGTTACTCCTCCACGAGAGGAAAGCCCTTTTCAACAGGAGCATGAAATCGAATTTGAGCGTGAGCCTAGTCCAAAGAGGTCACCAGAGATTGACCCAGATCAGCAGAGAGTATATAACTACTTGGAGACATTAGAACAAGCTGCTGCTGGTCCAAGCACTGTTCTACCTCTTGAACAGCAAGTTCACTCACTTAAACAAGAAATTTTTGAGCTTGAAGTTTTAAACCGCCACATCACACAAGAGAATGAAGCATTAAAGGAACAAGGTAAAGTGGACAAAATGGTCCACAATAATACCATGCTTCATCTGGGCCTTTGGCAAAGGAAAAACAGAAAGCTAAAGAAAAAATGCAGGAAGCTAAGCAGAGCTTTGGTCAATTTAAAATTCAGATGCTTGGTGAGGAAACCAAGAGTCAATGTGGCTACACAGAGGAAGAGGAGAAGACTAGATGTCCTAGCAGAGGCATCTCAGCAGGTGGATTAAACAATGTTTTCGTTGCATGAGGACATGCAACACCCTCGTAGTGGGGGTATGTAGAGCCTCTAACTTGCACCTAATTATCTATCATTACCTACAGCTTTTCCTCACTTATCCCTCTCTTTTGCCCTATTTTCCTCATAAACCTATCCAGATCATTACATTTGATGTCTTTAAGCATGATTGGTTAACTTTGCTAATGTTTGACTGTTTGTCTAGATTTTTGACATATGCACAGAGATTCCGCAGCTGTCTGGCAATTCCGCAGCCATTCAGCAATTCCGCAGCTATCTAGTCATTCCGCAGCCTTTTCATTGATCTCTATGTTCCACGTGTCATTTTGAAAAACGAATCACATGGGCACGTGGGAATGAAGGTGTTAAAGGTTCCTATGCTATTGGTTCGGTCAGCAACGCCACGCACACCTCCGGTCAACGTGGATCAAACTTCGGTCAACAAAGCCAGCTCAAACGGTGCTGCGTGAGCTGATAGGTCACGTCACTCCAGATGGCGATTCCTCCACGCTATGCAGGTTATGGAAGACAGGATCCAACCTTGGATTCAACCTCCATGACGACCGTACCCTCCAGATAACACACGGACCTGTTTACGTGTTGCTGTACCATTTAATTAGCATGACTGTCAGTTAATTTCTAGTTTCATGTTTTACGCAGTAGGCAGTTGTTCATACGCCTATAAAATCCAGCGTCTGCGTACGCTTAAGGATTAGTTTTTAGTTGCTTTGTTTATGTAATTGCTACAATTTTAGTGTGTACAAAAACTCTGTTTTGAAGCTGCTGTTTCAGCACTTTTTACTGTAATTTCTGCATATGAGTTAATAGAAGACTGTGCTGTTTTGACTCCTTCAAGTAGCTGATCTTTCCTTGGGTTTTGTGGATGGAGGGCCCCCATTCATAACAGCCTTTGTACAGTAAATTTACCTTTATGTTCTTGCCATTTCCTTCTTTTGAATTCAGCAATTTTCCTTTTCTTTAATACATGTACAGTTTTGATTTACTTTCACTGTCATCTCATTTCCAGCATTTACTTTAACTGATCAGGATTGTTTTCTGCAGGTGTTAGCCCGGGATTGTGTGTCTTTGTTGTATTTGCTTTATCTCTAATGGTATTTTCAGTTGTCATATTCATAGTTGCTGCCTTTATTCTGTTTTTCTAGCTTGATTTCTAGTTTAGTTTCTCAAGTTGTATGCTAACATATTGATGGTCTCCTTATCATAAGTTGTTCATCTTTAAGAGATCAGAATACTAATAAATCACAGCTTGCTTTGAGTAGTTTTTGACTTATATCACTAACTCTTTCTTCACTTGTTACACATTACAATGTATGTTGGAAGCAAAATGTTGGAGAGAGGCAAAGTGGTGTTATAATTTGTCATCTTAGAGCTTGATTACTTTTTAGACTTATATCTAACTACTTCTTAATCGTGTTTCACATAGTACTATATGTTGGAAGCAGAGTGTTAGGAAGAGATGAACATTATAATTGGTCTTTAAAGTGGTTTTTCTTACCTTTTTATTGCAGCAGCATGAGTAGTGACTAGTGCCATTAGAAAGTGGTTTTTATGCTTTGCTTTCAGTTTCATTTCAAGTTATTTCTTTCAAGCTCTTTCTTTGCAAGTTTAGAAGGTAGTTAGAAACCACCAGTTACACACACTCACTCATTTAGAAACCACCATACACACACAAATCACTCATTTGTTTATAAAATCATCACTCCATCTTAGGAAGTTAAATTGACCACAACACCCCCAAACGACAAAAAGATCTAAGAGGTTACTTAAGTATATACTGTACACCTTCACTTCATCAGCTTACGAGCCCCGGGTTGACAATTTATGATAGCAATTTAGAAAACACTAAATTGACTAAACAATTAACCTAATATCTGGGAGAGTTCTCCCAGATAACCAACCTCCATCTCCACCTAGGGAGGTTGAGGAAGAAAGAGAGGAAATAATTCTTAAAGTGAATCCACCCTTTCCTGAGAGATTAACCCAACCACTCCAACCTACCCCAGAAGAGACTGAACTTCTGGGAGAATTGAAAAATCTATGCGTAAAGATTCCACTTCTCCAAGAAATAAAATTTGTTCCTATTTATAATAAGTTGATTAAGGAGAAGTGCTTCAAGCATCCAAGGAGGCAAAGAAGGGATGCCCCTAACATTAATGTCATTGGACAATTGTCCTAATCTGTCCAAAATATTTGGACCTTAGAAGCCCTGTAGTAGATGTGCACATCAATGGAACCATTGTCCGACACATTTTGATCAATCTTGGGGCTGCCATTAATGTGATGACCAAGGACACCATGCTCAAGCTCAACCTCCAAGGTTCATTGAGGAAGACGACAACAGTTCTGCAACTTACAGACCGCTCCACAGTAACCCCTGAGGGGATTATGGAGGATGTGATGGTCTCCATTGAATCTTGGGAGTACCCTACAGATTTCCTAGTTCTCCAGTCTAAGGCTAAGCTTACTAGTTATCCTCTCATCCTTGGGAGACCATGGTTGGCCATTGTCGATGCTTACATTAGCTGCAGAGCTGGGAATATGACCATCAAGAATGGGCATATGTCCAATTCTTTAGTCCTATACCCTCTTGCTCAACCATCTCTAGAGCATGATTTTCCTTTATGGTTTGAGGAGGAGGAAGAAGATGAAGTTTATTCCACCCAACTTTATACTTTAGAAACAATCATGGGAGGAGGACAGCAGGATGAGGATGATTTGATTGAACACCTACTCTAAAGTCCAACTCCCAATTCATTGCCCTTAGAATATGTA
Source organism: Pinus tabuliformis (assembly GCA_031772625.1). Lineage (NCBI taxonomy): Eukaryota > Viridiplantae > Streptophyta > Pinopsida > Pinales > Pinaceae > Pinus > Pinus tabuliformis. Next base: position 869,886,693 of record CM062808.1, read on the forward strand.
GTAAAGGAAATCCAGAACAATCATTTAATTGACTTATGCTTGGCCAATTCCAACCCACTCCGTGTTAAAACCATAGAATTCGGCCCTGAGAGAACCTTGAAAATAAATCCATCTCTTTTTGCTCTCCAAGAAGAGAAGTTATGCAACATGCTAAAGGAAAATCTAGAAGCCTTCACTTGGAGTTACAAAGAAATGAAGGGAGTACACCCCTCAATGTGTACTCACCACATATACATCAAAGAAGGTTGCAAGCCAGTCCGAAAACCCCAAAGGAGGATGAATCCAACTCTTAAATATATAGTCAAAGAAGAACTGCAAAAACTACTAGATGTAGGATTCATTTACCCTATCTCCGACAATGAGTGGGTCTCTCCTTTGGTGTTAGTTCCAAAGAAAAATGGTAAGTGGAGAATTTGTGTCGATTACAGGGAGTTGAACAAAGCCACAAATAAGGACCATTTCCCTCTACCCTTCATTGACCAAGTGCTAGATGGCCTAGCAGGGAAAAGGTTTTTCTCTTTCCTAGATGGATTCAGCGGGTACAACCAAATCCAGATTAGCCCAGAAGACTAGGATAAAACCACCTTCACTTGTCCTTGGGGTAATTTTTCCTATAGGGTCATTCCTTTTGGCTTATGTAATGCTCTTGCCACTTTCCAGAGAGCAGTCTTGAGTGTTTTCCCCAAATTAGTCCATGATGTGGTGGAAATTTATATGGATGATTTTACACCTTATGGCTGTGATTTTCAAGAAGCTATGTCCAACCTAGGAAAAGTACTACACAAATGCATTGAAATGAACCTGTATCTTAGTCTCGAAAAAAGTGAATTGTTGATGACTGTAGGGACTGTGCTAGGTCATTCAATATCTCAGCAAGGACTGCAGGTGGACCCAAACAAAATAGTTATCATCCAAAGGGTCCCACCTCCTCAAAAGCAAAGAGATGTTAGAAGTTTCCTAGGGTTATCTAGATACCACCGAAGGTTCATAAAGGACTTCAACAAGTTGGCCTCTCCTTTATTTGGTTTGTTGGCCAAGGACTCTAAGTTTATATGGTCAAAAATTTGTCAAGAGGCCTTAGACATCCTAAAGGACAAGATAACCACTGCACCGATTTTCCGAGGCCCAAATTGGGCCCTCCCTTTTCATATTCATGCTGATGCCTCACACAAAGCCATAGGAGCATCCCTAGGTCAGATAGATGAAAAATTGCGTTATACTATCTATTTTATCAGTAAGAATCTGTCAAAGGATGATCTAAATTACATAGTGACAGAAAAGGAAATCCTGGATGTTGTGCATTCATTGAACAAATTCAGGCATTATATTACAGGCTATCAAACATTTGTGCATACTGACCATGTTGCAATCAAATATTTAATGAATAAACCAGATGTGAATGCTCAGGTTATAAGATGGTTATTTTTATTATAGTAGTTTGATCTAACTATTGTTGATATGCATAGTAAGGAAAATGTTGTTGCAGACCTTTTGTCCAAATTAAATTTGCCTGCAGGTGAAGAAGGAATGGTTGATGACCAGTTACTGGATGAGGACTTATTTGCTATTTTAGTTCTCTCTCTATGGTTTGTTGATATAGCAAATTATTTGGTGTCGGCACAGTTCCCACCTAACTTGTCCTCCAAAGAAAAGAGCAAGATAGTAGGGAAGAGTGCCCCCTTCACTTGGATTCAGGGCAATCTCTTCAAACTTGGTCCAGATCAAATCTTGAGAAGGTGTGTCAGGGAGGAGGAAGTCTTTGACATCCTTCTGACCTGTCATGATGGCCCTTGTGGAGGTCAGTTTGCAGCAAAGAGGACATCATTCAAAGTGTTACAAGTAGGCTATTATTGGCCCACTCTTCATCAGGATTTGAAAAGATATACTAGTCAATGTGATCGGTGCCAAAGGATGGGAAGGCCTACTCCAAGAGATGAAATGCCTCTGCATCCTCAAGTGACTTTCGAGAAATTTGACAAGTGGTGCATGGACTTCATTGGGTCTATTGACCCTCCTTCCAAGCAAAAACAGTACATCATGTGTGCATTGACTATTTGACTAAGTGGGATGAAACCAAGGCAATTAAGGCAACAACAGAGGAGAAGGTAGTTGAGTTCCTAAGGGAGAATGTATTCTACAAATTTGGGTACCCTAGAGAGTTGGTCACAAACGAAGGTAGCCAGTTTACCTCCAACATGATTAAATAATTGCTCAACTAGCTCAAGATCAAGCATAAAACCTCCACTCCCTATCATCCACAAGCTAATGGGCAAGTGGAGGTGACCAACAGAGTGCTGGAGGGCATCTTGACCGAAGTGGTAAGCAGCAGTAGGAAGGATTGGGCAGATAGACTAGTTAAGGCCACCTGGGCCTATAATACAACATGGAAGATCACCAATGGATTCACACCCTATGAGCTGGTCTATGGGAAAAAGGCCTTGATGTCCATTGAATTTGAGTATAACACATTAAGGATGGCAGTCCAACTAGATCTAGATATTAACTAGGCACAAAAAGAGAGATTGTTCTAGTTGAATGGTTTGGATGAGTTCAAAATGTAGGCCCTCTTACATACAGAGGTAAATCAACTTCAGAGGAAGATCTGGCATGATAAGAACATCAAGGAAAAGCAATTTCAAGAAGGTGATTGGGCTTTGTTATATGATTCTAAGTATAAAGACTTCAAGGGAACGTTAAGGACAAGATGGCTAGGACCTTATGTTGTAGAAAGATGCCATGGTAATGATTCGATGCATATTAAAACCATAGATGAAGAGGCCATTCATTTACTTGTTAATGGACACCGATTGAAAATCTACAAGAGACCTTTGTCAAGACAAGAGTTCATTGATGATATCAATAAAACAGTGAGGATAGTAGAGAAAGTTTCAGCTCTTGCCTCATCAAATCACTGAGAGAAAAAAATAAGGGCTCAGGTGAAACCTCCATGAGGTGCCTAAGTCCCACTATTGGGTTGAAAACCTCTTGGGGTGACCCAATAGTGTTAATAAAAAAAGAAGAAAAATAAAAAATGAGAATAAAAAGATCCTTGGGTGAAAACCTCTCTTGAGGCACCCAGGGCAAATAGCTAGGATGAAAACCTCTCAGAGGCAGCCTAGTTGTTTAGAAAAAAAAAAAACAAACAAAAAAACAAAAAGAAAAGAGAAAAAGTATGAAAATTTATATTTTTGTAGGTCAACAATAAGGACAATCAAGAAGCAAAGGAGGATCACCAAGAGACCTATTCCACTCACATTTTATTTTTCCACTCATTTTTACTCATCACTGTACCATTTCTCTCATTTTTTTCCACTCCTTTCCTTCAGTTTACAAGGGGACTATGTTTTCTACAGGATCCCTTATGAACATACAGGATCTCCTGAAAACCTACAGGATGATCCTATAGAAATCATAGTGACCCAGAAATCCTACAGGAAGTGAACCTAAAGAAGAATGACCTTCTATGCCAAGGAAATATCACCCCCTTCATCATCATTCCATCACCCTTGCATTCACCCTTAAAAACAGAATCAATTTTAAAAAAAGATATATAGTCTTCGAAAAGAAGGGAAACAGGGAGGAATAGAGAGAATCACTTGATTATTCATTGTTCTCCACACTCCTAGTCTTTCTCTCCATCCATGTCACCATCCTCACAACCCTAGAAAAGTTTATGATTAAGAGTTCTAAGGGAGAAGTAGCTACAGGACATCCTGTAGGAAATCCTGTAGTAGTTTATCCCACAGAATACAAATCATAATAACAACAAGCCTCCATCATGATGATCCAAGGGTAGAAGGACCACCAAAGCAGCATCACCACCACCATATTCAACAACAGGTACCTACACAAACAAAAGGATCATCAGAAAGCAACAAGAAGGGAAGAAGAATAACATGCAGGCAATACACATAGCAAGCACCTCCAATATTCAACAACTACAGCAAGGTATTGGCACCACAAGTAAGTATCCCGCTCACTCTCTCATATGCATCATGTAGTCAAAAAAATGTAAAGGTTATGAGGAAGTTGGTTTATAAGCGAAAAGATGGCCAGTTAACTTGGCCACCTTTGCTTAGTCAACAAAGACAAAACAAGATGTTCTCTGACACATGGCAACAGTCAACTCAAAAACAGAGAAGCAGAAGGAAAAACGTAGTTAAAGATACATATGCATAAGGTGGGAGCTGATTACGAGGAGTGGGGAGTGATGAGGTGGTAGTGGGGACCAATGATCCAAAAATGGAAACGTACCTCTGCTGCCAACACACCACCTCACCCCGAATGACCATAAGAGGAAATAATCATTGTCCCCATGCATTCATGCATTCACTTCCTTGAAGCTCACTCTCACAGGTCGCTGTCATACCCAGGCAACCTACCGAAAGAAAAACTCCATCGTTTTACTGCACATGAATTCCTACAGGATCGTGCATAGGAATTCCTACATGATACACAGAGACAGTCTACAGGATAGACCAAGAGGAGTTTCAGAGGGGAAATCTCAGGGGTTGACCACAAAAAACATTATGAAGAGGTGGTATCTATAATTACATTCCTCTTACCAAGTAAATTGATAAAAAAAAATCCTCTAGTTTGAAGTGAATTTGGTAGCTGTGCAAGAGAATTGTCAACATAGTCATCTCAATTTCTTACTTTTGCATTGTATCAACCATCTAATCTCCTCAAAAACTCACCAACCAAGGTGACAGGAGGGTTTAATAAGAGGGAGCCCACAAACACTATGAGAATCCAACAACACCCTCAGGTATAGAAATCTTCACTAGGCATAATTGGATGGGGTTTTTCGAAAAATTAAGAGGGTATGATGATGAGGTGGCCAGAGATTTTGCTCTCTCCCTCATTCCACTCACCAGAATCCATACCACTATTTTGGTAAGAGGCCTCTCCATAGAACTCACTCCTGAGCTCATTAGCAGAGTTACCACACTTTCCCTAGGAATACCATGGAGGAAGGAAGACAAAGTAGATAGCCAAGTTGCCAAAAGGAAATTCTTTTTAGAAGGTGAGGAACCCACTGAGGAAGAAAGTGGAGTAAGGAGAGCAAGTCTGCCATATCCCTAGAATGAGGTAAGCTACCAACTGATCAGATACATTTCATGTGAGGGTAGGTATAGTGTGGTCTATGGCTATCATTTTAGGCTTCTTGAAGAATTGCGATTTGGAGCAGAAACACCCCCTCACCACAGGCTCAGCATACCATACTTCCTGCTGCAATCACTAATAGACTTAAGCATCAAAGTGCAAGAGGGAAATTCCCAACAGTTAGCTCACCACGGGTTAATTAGGATCCTTATAGAAGATGCCCTCCAAAACCTCAGAATTCCTATAACATGGTAAGTTTTCAGAGACATGCAGGTAGAGGAATACATCAAAGATCTCACATATGATGTGTTGGAAATAATACAGAGAGGGGGTTGAATCAATATTATCTGATCAATAATTTTTATTTTCTCAACCAGATTTCTATACACTACTTTTGTAAAGTGAACTAGCCTGTACATGCAACTATGATTAGAGAGACCATCGTACACCTAGAAAACTTGTGATTTAGACAATTTATCATGTGTTGATATTTAACCAGTGCATCCGTAACTTATTAAAAAGAGTAGTGAAAACAGAATAAACCATCACACATAAGAAACACATATGAACACCAAGCTTTAAGGTGGAAACCCAATGTGGGTGAAAACCACCTGCTATTGTTGTCTCTGTCTTCTTTTAATAATAAGAAAATCTATTTACAATATTGTATTGGTGCAGACTCATACCAGTACGTAAGCACCCACCTGCAGAAGGTTACAACATTCTACCATTTTCCAACTTCTACTGGAAGGGAGCTGCAACCCCCTATCTCTTGTACTAGCCAATGTGATTAATAGTATGTAGACGCCGGCCTACAGAAGGCTACGATCTTCTCTCTTCCTCCAGGGACCACGTTTCATAAATTTTCAGACTGGATGCTCTTAGTACACAAAAATATGCACGAAGGCCTTTTTTCATAAAATTTTCATACTGGACCCATCAGACACTTTGAAACTCAAACTGCATCAACCAATAATGAGTTAATAGGAATAATCAGATCATTGTCACTAGAACACTGTGTTGAACCCAGGAATTAGTTGCAACCTCAAAAATCATGCATCATAATGTACAGGCTACTTTACTGAACCCAACCTGCGTGTATACGCCACTTCCTGTAATTAAACCTGCGTATGCCTTTAAAACTACTGAAACATTAAACATATGAATCAAGTCTGTACCAACCAACAATATACTAACCAACTACTATTTATTTATAGAGATTTACATTGGCAGCAATAGAGATCACCCTTCTCACCTATACAATTAGTCAATTAGATATCAAACTTTTTATTCATTCAGTTTTACATTTAGATCTAAGAAGACTTCATTGACAGACAACAGTAAAACAACAGCACTGATCTAATAGATCAGTCATCCTTGAACATCAAGACTTTCTTTTGCATATGCTACTTGGAAGAGACAAACCAACGTGTATATGCACCTTCACCAAAGGGAACCAATGTACAGATCTACAAATACTTACTTCATAACTTTGCTGCACTTCCGACTTCAGAAAAACCCAAATCACGATATTTAAAGAATAAAATAGGTGTACATAATCAGATTTAGCCCAGCCAATATCATATCATTTAATAATAAGTCATTTCAGGTCTCATGATCCTTATCCAATATTGAATTCAAGATGCACAAAGTATTTTAGATCAAATAAAAAACATAGCCCCTGCAACATAAAATATACTTCAGATAGAAGTATTCCTTAGAAACCCATACACTTGCACACTTGTTTTTTATCTAACACTTCATAAGATATCCATTCCTTGTCTATTTAGCCCTTTTATCTTATTAGATCTTTTATCAATACTTCAGACCAAAACCACTTAGGATAAAGACCTTGGACCAAATACCTAGGGTCAATACCTCAGACCAAATACCTTGGACCAAATACCTCAGACCAAAACCTTGGTTTTCCAACATGTACACGCTTTTCCTCCTTTGGGAGTGCGTGTATACGTATACGCTCTTTTTGTTCTATGGACCAGCATGTATACGCTTGTTTGACTAAGTGGACATGCGTATACTTTTTAAACTGCTTTACATAAACCTTTTCCTTTACCTTCTTTATTTTGATCAGTAGACCTTAGTTCCATCTTCTTGTTCTTTTGTACCACTACCCTGTTATCTTTGAATATACCTGTTGTACTGTGGGTTTCCTTTTACCAAAACTGAATTGACCTGTGAGTGAGTTGCCATCAAGAACAATACTTGTATCATAATGCCAACAATCTCTCCCTTTGGACTTGATGGCAACCATGAAGTTGTTGATTACTGCAAGCTATAGAAATTGTTAGAGATAACATGCAACACCAAAATACTCTCCCTCTTTGACATCAAGGGAAAAGGGCAGACCAAGCAACTTTCCTCCTTTGATATACATTATGCTGTCGATGCCCCCCCCCAAGTACATGTCGAGTCTGCAGAGATATGATTCAAAAGAATAACATGACTCTATAACTCAACTAGGTGAGTATGACCTCCTTATGACCAATCACTCATACATACATCAATCACCCAACCAAGTGGGGATACAGCACATTTGACTCATCCACCCAACCAAGTGGGGATATACCAATTGTTTATACATGACAAGAATACAATAAATATTACATCATCCATCCCATGCAAAGTGGGGATACAAATTACATCATTTGTCCAATAGGACTCATTCAAATATATGAGAAGTCATATCACACCCTAGACCTTTACATGACTTAAACAATAAATGGTATAAATATTTGAAGCCATAGTTGGACTCAGCAACCATAATGCCAACAATGCAGAATGCTTGTGAAGGCTAATGCTCCCCTTGAACCTGTGCTACTTGTGCATTGTTAACAAGTCATTCATCAAGGCATCTTTGTCAGTCAGATAAAAATCAATGAAAAAAGCATATTGTCAGACTGTAATCATCAACATCAGACATAGCACCCATATCAAAGTTTGACCCACTGTTTTTTTGTGAGAAAAACATATACGCTCCTTCAGCCACAAAAACCCGCGTGTATACATGACTATACTTCATGAAACCCGCGTATAATAACCTTCCTCTAAAAAACTAGATTTAACATCAGGATGATGCAGCAACTACTCCTAGCTTTTGTCTGAGATATTCAAATGTTTCTCTGGGTAGTGGTTTAGTGAATATATCAATAACCTATTCTTTGGAGGGAACATACTCCAATTTGACCTTTTTTCAAGCACTTTCTCTTGTATAAAATGGTACCTGATGGGTATGTGCTTGGTCTTGGAGTGCATTACTAGATTTTTTGAAATAATGATGGCACTTGTATTATCACATAAAATGGAGATGGGTGGAGTACATGTGATCTAAATGTATTGCAAAATTTGCATCATCCAAAGTAGTTGTGTGCAGCAAGATGCAGTGGCCACATATTCTGCTTCAGCTGTAGATAAAGCAATTGAACTTTTTTTCTTGTTGAACCAAGACACTAACTGAGAACCCATATAGAATGCACCTCCACTAGTGCTCTTTCGATCATCAACACTTCCTGCCCAATCTACATCTGTATATGCATGAAGAGTAAGGTATGTATCTTTAGGATACCATAGTCCAAAGTCCTGAGTTCCTTGAAGATATTGAAAAATTATTTTGACTGTCTGGAGCTGTGATTCCTTTTGATTTTCTTGGAACCTTCCAACAATTCCTACTACATGCATGATGTCAGGTCTGGTACCTACTAGAAAAAGCATACTTCCAATCATAGATCTATAAGTTGGTTGGTTTACTTGTTCCAGATCCATTTGGGAACATCAACCCGAACTTACAGATCAGTACTATTAGGGCCCATCAATCCCTAATTCAGTTGTTACATGCCCTAAAGAAGTCAACCATCATAATGCCTAGCTTCCCAAGAAGTTCCATGACTGAAATCATCTAGAAACTGCCTCTAAGAAGATCAGTGCATGCAGGCCTTCATTGGGGTGTGCTGTAGTGCAGTCCAGTACACTGCTAGGGTGCTATGCAGCGCACTTGAGCCCTCTTTGGCCTGCGTTGGGTGAATTTGAGCGAAATTGCATTAGGGTTTGGGAATATTCTTATCCATTGGATGCATCTAGAAGTTTCCCAAGTTTATCTACTCCTTTGAGCTCGAATTTGGATGAGGTAGGGAGTTAAGGAACATCAATCCCTTTATCCCTTCCTCCATGGAACTAAATCCTAATTTTGGGAGGGCATTCATTATCACCATTTATGGTATAGCTTCCTTCATTCACCTATAAAAAGACCACTCATCTAAGTGATCAGAGGCTGGAAATTATTGAATTATAGGGAGATGTTGTTAGTATGAGATTTGAGTTGATTTCAAGTATTGTAATGATGTCAAAATGTCTTTCTTGTTATGAGGGGAGGATGGGATTGAACTAGAGGAGTGATGCTGAATCGAGCAATGGGTTGTAACTCTTCCTTTTACTAATAAAGTGTTCAAATCTTTTTCCATATGCTTGTGTTATTCATTTATGCTTTCGTATGTGTATCATGTACTTGATTCCATGCTATGTTTAATCAATAGATCATTATCATATGCTTTGATCGGTTGTTGTCTTCTATTTGTGTGTGGGTACTCTTCAAGCAGATTAAGTATGGAGAGGAGCGACAGAGTTGGTCAAGGGAGATAAGGAGCAAGCGAAGGCTACAGGTAGGCTTCTTTGCCTCTTATTTAATCTATTGGTCATAGGAAAAGTAGAGAATGCTTTGCACTATTGTTCTAGACTTAGCTACTAGTCTAGGGGTTTAAGCATTTATCCGTAGACACTAAAGCTTCCCAAAACATTACTACTGGAGATTCATCATTAGAGTTGAGACTGCATCCTGTTACCATTGGAGTACATACTAGTTTAGAATCTTCCATTTCGTACTTCTTCAAGATCTTCTTGAGATATTTGGTTGTGAAAGAAATATACCATATTTTGTTTTCTCAACTTGTAGACCAAGAAAATAAGTAAGTTCACCAAGTAAGGACATTTCAAATTCTTGCTGCATTACTGAAGCAAAATTCTGACTCATGTATTCTTCATTTCTACCAAAAATGATATCATCAACATAAACAACAATAATTAGCAATTTATTATTTTCAATCTTTGTGTATAAAATGCTATCTGCAGAACCTTTTGTAAAGCCTTGTTGTTGTAGATATTTGTTAAGGCGGTAATACCAAGCTCTTGGAGCTTGTTTCAGACCATAGAGAGCCTTTTTGAGCTTGCATACAAATTTTGCATCATTTCCAAGAATGAATCCTTCTGGTTGTTCAATATAAACTTCTTCTTCTAAATCTCCATTAAGGAAGCTGATTTTACATCCATTTGATATACTTTGAATTTCTGAAAACTAGAAAGAGCAAGAAACATCCTTATGGCTTCAAGTCTGGCAACAAGTGCAAAAGTTTCTTCAAAATCTATACCTTGTTGAGCATACCATTTATAAACAAGTCTGGCCTTGTTTCTAATAACTTCTCCATTTTCATTAAGCTTGTTCTTAAATATCCATTTTGTTCCTATAATATTTTTATCATGAGGTCTAGGAACTAATTCCCAAGTATCATTCTTTTCAATTTGCTCAAGTTCTTCATCCATGGCCTTGACCCAACATTCATCTTTGCATGCTTCATGTACATTTTGAGGTTCTGTGGAGGATAGTAATGCGAGATAGCTGGAGGTCCCTGTAAGAGTTCTTCTTATCTGTACTCCAGGCCCATTTTCTTCTAGAATTTGAGATTTTGGATGATTCTTCTGAACATACCTGGATGGAGTCTTTTCCCTATCTATTGTATCTTCTTCTGACGCTTCATTGGTTTCTTCTTCAATATCATTTTGATTTGATGCAGGAAAGCATTCCCCATCTTCCTCATTGTCATGTTCCTCTGTTGATTTCATCTGTTCCGTATTTCTGCATGCTTCATCAATGCTTTCAACAATTTTCCGAAGTATTTTATTATAACATTTGTATCCTTTACTTATGGAAGAATAACCAAGAAGAATACCTTCGTTTGCTCTAGGTTCAAACTTACCAAGTTTTTCATCAGTCCTTTTAATAAAACATTTGCTTCCAAAAACTCTAAAGTGTTTTATAGTAGGAGGCTTACCATACCAAAGTTCATGTGGAGTTTGATTGCTATTTGCTCGAACATTTTCTTTGTTGAGAATAGTCATGACAACAAATGCAACTTCACCCCAGAAGGTTGTTGGAGTTCCAGATTCATCTAGCATAGCTCAAGCCATTTGTTGAACTGTTCTATTCATCCTTTCTACCACACCATTTTGCTGAGGAGGTCTTGCGGTGGAGAATTGCCTTTTTTTTCCATGTTGTTCACAAAAGTCAAAGAATTCATTTGATATGAATTCCCCCTTCGATCAGATCTGAGACATTTGATTTTTCGATCTGATTCATTTTCAACTAAAGCTTTGAAGGCTTTAAACTTTTCAAATGCTTCATATTTATGTTTTAGAAGACCTATCCAACACATCCTAGAAAAATCATCAATAAACAAAATAAAGTATTCTTCTCCACGAGGTGAATTTTTCCTTGTTGGTCCACATAAGTCAGTATGGATGAGTTCAAGAGGCTTACTTGCTGACCCTTCCTTTTCAATGAAGTGAACTCTGGGTTTCTTACCGATTTGACATGATTTGTATATGGTATTTTCTGGGATGCTGATATTTGGAAGATCACGAACTACCTTGAGCCTGCATGCTTTTCTTATTTGAGAAAAGCTTAGATGTCCCAATGTTCTATGCCACAGCCAGTTTTCATTTGTTTTTCTTAGATAACATTGTTGTTGTCATCCTTTGAGTATGTATAAGTTGTTTGGAGTTCTTGTACCTTTGATCATTGTCTTTCCTGTATCAAGCTCATGAATGCCACACCCGTTTGATCAAACACCACTTCATTTCCTTGATCACACATTTGACTGACACTCAACAGGTTATGCTTTATACCATCTACATACATGACATTTCCAAATTTAACCTTTTCTTTCAAGAAAACAGAACCTTTACCTTTAATGATAGCTGGAGTGTCATTTCCAAATGAGACATTCTTTTCCTTTTCTAAAGCATTATATGAATGAAGTTTCTCTTTATCACCTGTCATGTTTTTGGAGCATCTGCTGTCTATGTACCACTGATTTTCTTTTCCTTCTGCATAAAAATCTATACCACATCTTTCTGATTGAGATTCCTTCCTTCTTCATATCGTGGGATTTAATGGCGTTTGCTCATTTTGAAATGTTGGCTGAAATTTGCTCCTGCATTCAAATTCTTCATGACCAATGTTGTTACAAATCAAGCATTCTATTTCATTTTCAAGAGGAGAAAAGTTATTATAGGAACTTTTCTTGATTCCTGTTGTACTTCTTTAATTTTTTTCTTCTCTAGTCATGATGGTTTTGTAAGCAAAACATTAAGCAGCCTTGTGTCCAAAGTTATGACATGAAAAACATTGCCCATTAAAGAAGTTTCTATGATCATAGAATCTTTTGACATTGTTTACCTATTGGTTGCAGCTTCTACTGATATTCATCCTTGGAGTAAATTGAGTATGATTTACCTGATGAGTAGTTTTAGGCCTTTGTTGACAATTGACATACTATTCACTCGTCTTTGCTGCAACAAGATGGCTTCTGGTGGAGGTTGACAACTTCTGTGATTGAGATGATTCTTCAGTATATCCAAGACCTGCCTTTATCAGAGGAGAACACTAAACTTTGATAATTTCATTTAAAGTTTTTGATCCTTTAGCAAATCTAAGATTGAGAGATTTTATTTTCTCAAGGTCTTCTCTTTGACCCACAATTTCACATTCTGGATTTTCATTGTGTTTATCCCTTTCAGCAAGTTGGTGTGTCAAAGTACCTATGATCATATCCTTTTCTTCTAGATAGATTTTGAGTTTAGTGATTTCTTCAAGAAAATCTTCCTCTTCTAATGCATCTAAAAAGTCATCATTGTCATAGGCCATGAGAAGTCTATAATCTTGTTCAGTTTCATCTTCATCACTAATAGATAAACCATCACTATCTTCATGCGTATAGTAACTCCTATTCACAACCCGTTTTCTATTTTCTTTTGCATATTCCTTCCCTTTTTCATATTTATCTTTATGAGGACATTTGGTAGCATAGTGACCAACTGTACCACAAGAAAATCATTTTAAAGGTAGCTTACCTCTGAATCGTCTGGAACCCCGTTGAAGCTTATTGACAAAATTTACCTCATCATCTTCTTCTAAAATATGTCCTGATTCATGGTGCTCTTCCTTTTCTTTTCCCTTTGTTGATGCTTTAAATGCGGCTTCTCTCATATCTGATGGACCTCCTTTTCTCATTTCAAAGGCAGTTAGGATTCCATGAAGTTGAGTCATAGTGATAGTCTGAAGATCTTGTTTTTCTTCTATGGAAGACACTTTTGACTCAAATTTAGAAGACAAGGATCTCAAAATTTTCTCAACTAAAGTAACTTCCTTTATCTCTTCACCCAGATTCTTTATACAATTAACAATCTCATCTATGCGTAAAAAGTAACTAGCAATACTCTCATCACTATTTACATGGGCTCTGACACACGACCAAAACGAAGGCACAAGGGAGAGTCGGGCAAACGGGCCACACGAACATGCACAAAGCGCACCCTCGGTCACAACTTAGCATTTTTTATATGACCACGTGTGCCCTGGGCACCCTCACACGACACGACCCGACCTGACTCGGCCCGCCCCAACGTGTTTGCACAAGCACCCACACACGACACATCCCGACCCGCCCGAACGAAATTTGGGGTTTCCATGGGTGCACGACCCGAACAAAATTTGGGGTTTCTATGGGTGCACGACCCGAACGAAGGCATGAGGGAGCGTCAAGAAAACAGGTCGCATGAATGTGCAGAAGACACACGGGCAGTCACGACTTAGCATTTTTAGCACGACCACGTGTATCTTAAGAGTTTCATACTGAATTCTGAGAGTTTGAAGCTTAGCACATTTTACCTAAGAGTCTCCTTCGTAGCTCTGAATGATTTTGTCCCATATCTCTTTGATTGTCTTGAGCTGCATGACTTTGACAAATTCTGATTCTGACAGACTTCCCAATAATGTGTTGATTGCTTTGGCATTGGTTTCATATAACTTCTTACCTGCAGAGTATGTAGGAATTGCTGCTGGGAATTGATATCCTCCTTCCACAATTTCCCAAACATTTGCTCCAAGTGATTGTAGATAGGATCTGGTTCTTATTTTCCAATATACTAAGTTTCACCCATTGAAAATTGGTGGTCTGATGGATCCCATGCCTTTGTGATTATTCATCTTGAAAGATCTACCTTCAAGCGATCAAGCTTATTCTAAAGGACCTGCTTTGAAACCAATTGTTGGAAATAATACTGAGAGGGGGGTGAATCAGTATTATCTGATCAATATTTTTTCTTTTCTCAACCAGATTTATATGCGCTACTTTTGTAAAGTGAACTAGCGTGTACATGCAACTATGATTAGAGAAACCAACGTACACCCAGAAAACTTGTGATTTAGATAATTTATCATGTGTTGATATTTAACCAGTGCATCAGTAACTTATTAAACAAAGCAGTAAAAATAGAATAAACCATCACACATAAGCAACACACATGAACACCAAGATTTAAGGTGCAAACCCAATGTGGGTGAAAACCACTTGCTATTGTCATCTCTTCCTTCTTTTAATAATAAGAAAATTTGTTTACAATCTTGTACTGGTGCAGACTCATACCAGTACACAGGCACCCACCTGCAGAAGGCTACAACCTTCTCTCATTTTCTAGCTTCTACTGGAAGGGAGTTGCAACCCCCTAGCTCTTGTACTAGCCAATGTGATTACTAGTACGTAGGCACCGGCCTATAGAAAGCTACGACCTTCTCTCTTCCTCTAGGGACCACATTTCATAAATTTTCAGACTAGGTGCTCCTGGCACACAACAATACACATGAAGGCCTCTTTTCATCAAATTTTCATATTAGACCCATCAGAAACTTTGAAACTCAAACTGCATCAACCAACAATTAGTTAATCTGAATAATCAGATCACTATCACCAGAACACTGTGCTAAACCCAGGAATCAGCTGCAACCTCAAAAATCATGCATTAGAATGTACACACTACTTTACTGAACCCAACCTGCGTGTATACACCACTTACTGTAATCAAACCTACTTATACCTTTAAAACTACTAAAACATTAAACATCTTAATCAAGTCTGTACCAACCAGCAATATACTGACCAACTATTGTCTATTTACAGAGATTTACACACGTAGCAATAGAGATCACCCTTCTCACTTATACAATCAGTCAATCAGATATCAAACTCCTTATTCATTCAGTTTTACATTCAGATCTAAGAAGACTTCATTGATAGACAACAATAAAATAGCAGCACTGATTTGATAGATCAGTCATCCTTGAACATCAAGATTTTCTTTTGCATACGCTACTTGGAAGAGCCGAACCAACGTGTATATGCACCTTCACCAAAGTGAACCAGCGTACAGATCTGCAAATACTTACTTCATAACTTCGCTGCACTTCCAGACTTCAAACAAACCCAGATCACGATATTTAAAGAATAAAATAGGTGTACATAATCAAATCTAGCCCAGCCAATATCAGATCATTCAATAATAATTCATTTCAGGTCTCATGATCCTGATTCAATTTTGAATTCAAGGTGAACAAAGTATTTCAGATCAAATCACAAACATAGCCCATAAACTTGCACACTTTCTTTTTATCTAACACTTCATAAGATATCCATTCCTTGTCTATTTAGCCCTTTGATCTTCTTAGATCCTTTATCAATACCTCAAACCAAAACCACTTAGGATCAATACCTTGGACCAAATACCTAGGGTCAATACCTTAGACCAAACACCTTGGACCAAAACCTTAGACCAAATACCTCGGACCAAAACCTTGGTTTTCCAACATGTACGCACTTTTCCTCCTATGGGAGTGCGTGTATATGTATCCACTCTTTTTGTTCTGTGGACCAGTGTGTATACATTGTTTTGACTAAATGGACCTACGTATACTTCTTAAACTTCTTTACATCAAACTTTTCCTTTACCTTCTTTATTCTAATTAGTAGAGATTAGTTCCATCTTCCTGTTCTTCTGTACCACTGCTTTGTTACCTCTGAATATACCCGTTGTACTGTGGGTTGCCTTTTACCAAAACTGAATTGACTTGTGAGTGATTTTCCAGCAAGAACAACACTTGTATCATAATTCCAACATGATGTTATTCCTACTCTCAGTGAAGAGGCAGAGGAAGAGACTGAAGCAGAGGAAGAAGAAGTAGATCAGGAAGAAGAAGAAATAGAAGGAGATGAAGATGAGATGGATGAAGAAGGAGACGAAACAAAAGAAAATGAAGAAGATGAAGAAGAAGAGGAGAAAGAGAAGGAGGATGATGAAGAAATATAGGAGGATGTTAAGGAGGAAGCTGATAAAGATGTTGAGGATCTATAAGAGGAAGAACAAAGGAAGGACATAGGTGAAGAAATCAAGGGAAAAGAGGGTACATAAAACAAGGAGGAGTCACCTAGGGTGTCTCCAGAACTCACTGAGACGGAAGCAACAGCTGCCCTCACTGCTCTTAGCACCCCCATCAAGGAAAAAGGAAAAAGATAGAGGTAGACCCCCTTATATTTCAGGGCAAGGAAAAGCACAAGAATAAGACAAGGGAAACCCCAAACACCAACCAAAATTCCTATTGTGATTGAAGACTCCCCTAAAAAAAGGAGAAAATGCCTTCCCCTAAGTCTCCTATCACCTATGTGAGAAGGCCTATGACTAGATCAACCTCCTCCAAGGGAAAAGCAATCCTACAGGATACATAGCAGAATCTACAGGAAGCAAAAGCAGTCCTACAGGATACTCTGCTGAACCTACAGGAGGCACAAAAATTGGAAAGGGAGGTAGGAAAGTAGCAAGAAACTAAAGAAGAGGACCTAGAGACAAAATAACCTAGCCCCCAACCTAACTTGGACCCCTACTACAGGTTTATTGAAGGAGGCAGGGTCATACCTCAAAAATTTTCTATTCCAATGTTATTCGAGCTTGAGAAGGAGAGGGCCAAAACTAACCGATGGATGTAGATCGCCAAGTCAAAGGGGGTGGAAGACATTAGGCACATGGAGGAGAATCTCAAGGAGATGGGTAGAGAGCTAAGTAGCTTGAGAGACAGAGAGGCCATAATGAAAAATCAACTAGAGACATAAAATGTATGGTTGAGAAGACAACTGCAGGAAAGAGAGAATCAATTGGCATGTATGGCCAGTCTCTCTTTAGAAGCAATCTAGTGTAGGATGCCAGCTAAATATTATGCCCTATACCTCAAGGAAAAATGGTTGCAGTTCCAGATCAAGACCCTAGCACAGAGAGGCACCATGCCATTTCAGGACTACACGTAGTTCATTGATCTTTGTGATCATAACACACTAGAAGATAGGGCCAAGATGGCTGAGTTTTATTTGCACAACATGGCCCTAACAGACATGAATGTATGTGACCCTAATGCCAAGCTAGGAGATTTATAGTTGATGGCTTTAGTATCATGGATGAACCATGAGGAGTCAAGGGCTGCAGAGATGAAGAAGATATTGACAAGAGAGCAAACTGAACCTCTTATGATTAGAGTTGAACAATAAGATCCCATGGCCCTCATAAGTACCCATAATTTGATTGCAAATGATCCTCAACTTGCACCTAGATATATTGCTTCCCAAGAGCAAGCAATTTCACATTTGAGGACATGTTTAGGATATTAGGGGATGATAGCATACATGCTTGCCTAAGGAGATGGAACACAGTGCCATACAACTTAAAGATAAGAGAGTACCACTCTCCTCAAAGATTGAGAAAAGCACTAAACATGACACCCATGTACAAGCAATCTATGCAAAGGCTGAAAGTCAATTGGATTGGCCTGAAACTTAGTCCACCACTACTCTTAGGAATGCTAGAAGGAAGGAAGGAAGAAGAAGAAAGGAGGCAGTGGGAGGAGGTAGAAAGGAAAGCAGGCTTGTATGGAAAAAAAGAGGAAACCACAACAGATGCATGGGATGTCAGGGAGGCCACTAGAGCTATGAAGGATATGGATATTCATTGAGTTGCTTAGAGGATGAGGAACACTTTCAGTAGGGGGAGATGATGAGCCTCATAATTGGGTAATTATATGGGCCTTAATTCACCTCCTAGCTTAGTCAAACCAACTTTTCTCACAACTTATTACATGTTTTTGATTATATTTTGTTTATGAGATGAGTTAGAGTTGGATATTATGCCTAGTGGACTAATATGCATTAAATGCACAATTGAAGGAGAAAATCAAGGAATTTTTGCAAATACTAAGGTAAAAACTTGAATGGGACAAGGGAGAGGGATTGTAGGAGGTAAATCCTCCTCATTTACTTATCCCCCATTCGAATATTCGTCCATCCATCACACCATAACAGCTAATCCATGAGGATTAGAAGGCAGCCGAGCAAGTGAGAGACAAAGAGCTAGTTTATCTCGAGTTCGGGAGCCGAGCCTCCCTGATTTTAGGGAAGTTGTTGAGGACTTCAGTTTTATAAGTATAGAGGCCTAGAGCCTCATTAGGATTTGGATTTTTGTTGTAAACGTCTAAGCTAATTTATAGCTCCAGACTTGTGAAAGTTTATTGATGTAATTTGATGTTTTGGTAATAAGAATGTGTTTTGTTTTGAGCCAACACTAAGTTAATTCAGAGGGCTCAAGCTCTTGGATTAGGGCCCAACCCTAGCAGCCAAGGTTCCTCTTTCTTTTACATGTATGTCTAGTGTAGTTTCATAGCTTCATTGTTAATTTGCTTTTAGATGCATTTCCATTGCAAGTAGTGTAGATTGGATTGGTTGTTTATTAGTTTTCTTCCATTTGTGCCTTACTTCAGTAGTAGGTTAGCAGGGATAAAAGGATCACCATAAGGTTTTTAGCAGGTGTCTCGACCTCACTTCCTCCCTCTGGGATCATGACTTGAGGAAGGGACCCTTAAGCAACCCCAAAAACACAGATTTCTATTTCTTTTATGAGCTTTGGAGTTTGTTGTCTTTAAATTAGTATTTGGTTAGTTTTGCAAGGTAGGATTCCATTTTCATATTTTTCATCTTCATTTTTGCAGTAGATCTCATCCATGCTTTCATTCCTTTCAACAACTTTCCTCATGCATAATGTAGGCAGTTAGTTCATTAATTCTGCTTTTCTAGTTTATGAGAATGTTTCTTGTTTACATAGATTTTTGGAAGATATACATGGTTTATGCAGAGCAGGTGCTTTAGGAGGAGACTAAGAATTTATAGCCAGTAGCCACCTTCCATTCCATCCACCTTAGCCATCCCTTGTTTTCACCATCACCTTCACTAGTTTTCATCATTTTTCATAGAAATTCTTCCAAGCACATTGAGCGAATCCAACCATCTCCTATCTTTGTTGTTGACTTCTGAGTGATCCTAGACCTTCTCCCACTCCATTCCACCCATCAAACACCTTCCCTAGGCCTTCCATCACCTCCAACACCTCACATTTTTCTCTCGGCTGTATCTTGTAGGTTTACAGGGAATCTTGTAGGTTTTCCTAAAATGGCCTGTTTTGAGGCCTAATTGAGGGAAAACCTCTAGGAATTCACCAAAAGCCTCCCAAGGGTCCCCCACACCATCCAACCATCTCATAACCCTTCCAGCCATCCTCAAACATCCTTAATTCACCTACCACATCAATAGAAGAAATTAGTTTGCATACTTGATTTTGCATGAAAAGACAAAAAGGCAAAAACAGATTTAGTTCAGTCTCTTTACTTGCACATTAGTGATGTATGATGCTTCTTATTTCGATAACTTAGATAGTAGAATTTAGTTCATGTTGATTTAGCATTTCTGCAAAGCATAGTTTCTTAGCAGTTAATTAGGAAATGGTGTGATTTAGCATTAAATTTCGACCTTCTCCATTATTGCAGTAGAGTAGCTCTCTCTTAGAGTAGATTTACCTTTCTTCCATCAAGAAATCAAGCTTCTTCTAACTCCATAGAAGTCTGGCTTGAAACCCTAGTGGTCTCTTGCCAGCTGAACAGTGACAACAGGCAGAACCATCACTTTTACTTGTGTATACAACACTATTTATAGAATTTCCTGCGAATTCTTTACAAATCTACCTCTAAGATATACGTAGAAAATTTGACTATAGATTAACTCAATAATTCAATATACCAAAACAAAATACTATAATCTACTTCTACTATCAAACTTGCGGAAGCTTAATAGGTTTGAGCAAGATCAAGCTGAACACATATAACAGAGAAGCAAAATCAATGCACATGAAACACAAAAGAATACTCTAGGGAAAGCCTCAGCTAAAAACCCCGCTATCTGTATTATCATACAAGGTGGAAATACATCAAGATTACATAAAGCCTTAGCTCCCACAACTAACCAGCTCTCAGTACAATCCTCCTAGATGCTCACAGGCAAACAAGGCTTCTCACAAACCTTCTCCTCTGCCCTCCAAGCCTCCTATTTCCTTGCACAGTTTTCCTTGGGTGATCCAGCTGTTACCCAGTGCAACACTGATCTCACGCATTGCTCCAACACACTGTCAGAACAACGCAATCCTCAAGGAACCTCTGCCTTGACTGCATGCTTGTGTTTCCTTTATAGGCAAACACATGCAACTGATAATACAATGTCCCTGTCTTTAATCTCAACTAGGTCTTTCTCTGAATAGACATGCATGAGTTATTTATGAGAGAATCCTCAATTATTTGGAGTACACTAGTTGCATGCATGCATGCATTAACTGACTGAACTCACAATTAGTTCCTCAAACTGTTTGAAACTAATTTAACTGGACTTAAATCAGTTAACTAAACTAACTAATTACAACTCATCCTTATCTCCTTAACTAAGGGATAATCTCCTTAATTTAAGGGATAATTGTTTCATGACTTCACAAAGACTTCTAGCTTGAATTTCTCCAACTAATTAACTCAAGATGATTTAATTAATTATTTTTCAAGTAGCTAGTGAGACTAAATTCGAATTTTAATTCAAGGACAAATTAAAATTGGAGTATACTAAATGCTATTTTTAGCATTTCTTGTTGCTATTTTCAACACTCCCTCTCAACAAGAAAGGGATTTTCTATCACCTCGATCCTGTCTCTATGGAACTCAAATTTACACTTTGACAATGCCTTTGTCAAAATGTCAGCATCTTGCTCTTCTGTCGAAATATACTGCAGCAACATGATCCTCCTCGCTACACAATCTCTGAGATGATGATACCGGATGTCGATGTGCTTGGACCTATCATGAAATACTAGATTCTCAGAGAGTTTGATACAAATCTGATTATCACAATAGATCACATTTGGATCCATCCTCTGATCAAACAAACCAACTAGGATTTTTCGCATCCAGATGGCCTCACATGCTGTCTGACTTGCAGCCATGTATTCTGCCTCTGCCGAGCTAAGTGCAACCAACCTTTGTTTCCTGTTGTACCAAGAAATTGTTGCTAACCCAAGGTTGAAAATCCCTCCTGATGTGCTCTTCCGATTTGGTGGACTCCCCGCCCAATCTGCATCAGTGAAGCCCTATAGCTTCACTCCCTCTGTTCGTCTATACCATAATCCATATTGAGATGTGCCTATGAGGTATATCAATACATGCTTTGTCGCCTTCCAAAACATCTTGGTAGGCTAAACCATCGCTTGACTCAGCTGGTTCACCGCATAGCACAAATCTGGTTGTGTGTTCACTAAGTACATCAGTGAACCCACAAGTTGCCTGTACACAGTAGCCTCTACTACTTCTGCTGAAGTAGCATCCTGCTTCCTCCAATTACCTGCTAGAGGAGTCTTCATGGGCTTTCACTTCTCCATGTGGAATCTCCTGAGTATCTCATTGTCATACTTGCCCCGAGACACAAACAACTCCCCATCCTTCTACCATAATTCCATGCCAAGGAAGTAATGCATGAGACCCACGTATTTCATCTCGAATAGGACCTTACAAGACATGATCAACTGATTATCACCTGTCAATATGAGATCATCAACATAAAGTACAATGATCAATTGCTTACCTTTCATCATGATGTGGTATAGGTTCGCATCCGCTTCACTCTTTGTGAAGCCCAACCCAGTGAAGTAGTTGTTGATCTTGGTGTACCAAGCATGAAGTGCTTGCTTTAGCTCGTACAAAGCTCTCTTTAGTCGGCACACATGCGACTCATGATCGAAGGTCTCAAAACCTTCTGGCTGCTCTATGTACACCTCTTCCTCAATCTGGCCATTGAGGAATGCAGTCTTGACATCCATCTGACGGATCTTCCAACCCATCTGTGCTGATAGAGCCAATATAGATCTGATAGATGAGTACCTTGCGACATGAGAAAAAGTCTCATCATAGTCAATCCCCTCGACCTATGAAAAGCCATGGGTAACAAATCTTGCCTTATGCTTCTCCACACGACCATCAACAGCTTGCTTTACCTTGTAAAGCCAACGGGAACTCACAATTGACTTGTGCTCTGGTCTTGGAACCACATCTCAAACACTGTTCTGAACTATGGAGTCATACTCCTCCACCATAGCATCAACCCAAATCAGCTGCTACACTACTTCCTCAAAGGAAGGTGGCTCAGTCTCAACACATTCCCCAACAAGGGCCATGTATCCAGTGTACCTCTCAGGTTACCTCCACTGTCTGCACTGAGAAGATGGTTCTCCCACATTTTCTCTCGCATCCGACAATAATCTGTCAGCTTCTCTTGTCTGCTTCCGTCCATCTTTGGAAGACTCTGCTTGAGTGGATGTCTCCACTCCTAAAACCTCTGCATGCAGTTGCTCCGCATCAATCTGAGGTTCCTCCTCCTTAGGAACCAACAGCTCCTCCACAGCCTGTAGTTTGAGCTCCCTCTCAAGGGAAACTCGCATGGCCTTGTGCTCATCAAACTTGAGATCTCTGCGAACCACTATCCTCTGAATGGTAGGCAGATACACCTGATAGTTGTGGGGTGTATCATTGTACCCCACAAGTATTCCCAACTTTACTGTCGGCTCAAGCTTCTTTCGTGCATCCTTTGTCACATGGAAATATACGGATGAGCCAAAGATCCTGAAGTGACCCACATCTGGTCTCTTACTGGAGAAAGCTTCCTCTGGTGTCTTAATCCCAAGTATGTGATGCGGACTTCTATTCTCCAAATGGACCGCTGTGTTGCATGCCTCAGCCCACAAATGAAGTGGTAGGCCTTGGTCATGTAGCATCGCTTGTGCTGCCCCTACAATTATTATGTTCTTCCTCTCGGCCACCCCATTCTGCTGTGGGTTATGAGGTGCCGTCAACTCCCGTTTAATTCCTTCCACTGCACAGAAGTCCTTAAACTCTTAAAATACATATTCTCCACTGTTGTCGCTTCTCAAGGCCTTGATCTTCTTCCCCGATTCTTTCTCAACCAAAGCTTTGAACTCACAAAACTTTGAGAAGGTTTGATCCTTCTTCTGCATGAAATAAATCCAGCATTTACGAGAATAATCATCAATGAAAATCACATAATACATTTGCTTCGCTATGGATGCTATCAAGAATGGTCCACACACATCAGTATGAACTCGCTCTAAGATCGCTTCTGCTTGACTATATCGATCATGAAAGGAAGACTTGGTGTACTTTCCCAAGGTACAACCTTTGCATGTGTCAACTTGCTCAAGTTAACCTTTGGGAAGTCCGGTAGATATCTACTGCATTATCTTCAAGGCCCCATGATGCAAATGGCCAAACCGCTTGTGCCATAACTCACCAATGTCTTGGCTTTGCACCAATTCTGCTTTCAAACTCAATGCAGCACAATCATCTACCTCTAGTTTATAGAGATTCTTTACTTGAATCCCAATCCTCTTGGTCTGACCCGTGGCTATGTGTCTTAGGAATGCCTTTCCTTTACTGAAGACAACATTGTAGCCTTTTTCCTCCAAAATCGCAATAGATGCCAAGTTCTTCTTCAGTCCAGGAACATACTTCACATCAGTCAAGGTGATAGGAGCTCCATGCTTCCTTTGAAAAGTAACCGTGCCCATTCCTGAAACACTATACCTACCATCGTCACCCATCTCTATGTGCATCTTGAGGTCTTTCTCCTCCAAGGTACTGAATAAACTTTTATCACCAGTCATGTGGAATGATGCTCCACTGTCAAGATACCAACCACAACCCATCATCTATGACGCCATGCATGCGATGAGGGTAAAGTTCATTTCGAACTGAGAGGCTAATGCCTCACCTTCTGATCCTTTCGAGGATCCCTTCTTGGACTTCTTCGATGGGCAATTAGTCGCATAATGTCCCACCTCAATATTTATTTATTTATTTTTAACGTATGATATGAATTCGATTTGCACCTACAACCCCGAACTTCAAACTTTGAATTTTGTTCTTCGTATACTATTCAAAGCTCCAATAAACTCAGCTCCAATATCATGTAGACTTTCCTGCAAATTCTCTACAAATCTACCTCTGAGATCTATGTAGAAAATCTGACTGTAGATTAACTTGATAATGCAATATACCAAAGCAAAATACTATAATATACTTCTACTATCAAACTTGTGGAAGCTTAATAGATTTGAGCAAGATCAAGCGGAACACATATAACAGAGAAGCATAATCAATGCACATGAAACACAAAAGAATACTCTGGGGAAAGCCTCAGCTAAAAACCCTGCTATCTGTATTATCATACAAGGTGGAAATACATCAAGATTACACAAAGCCTTAGCTCCCACAGCTAACCATCTCTCAGTACAATCCTCCTAGATGCTCACAGGCAAATAAGGCTTCTCACAAACCTTCTCCTTTGCCATCCAAGCCTCCTATTTCCTTGCGCAGTTTTCCCTGGGTGATCCAGCTGTTATCCAGTGTAACACTGATCTCACACACTACTCCAACACACTGTCAGAACTACGCAATCCTCAAGGAACCTCTTCCTTGACTACATGCTTGTGTTTCCTTTATAGGCAAACACATGCAACTGATAGTACAATGTCCCTGTCTTCAATCTCAACTGGGTATTTCTTTGAATAGACATGCATGAGTTAGTTATGAGAGAATCCTCAGTTATCTGGAGTACACTAGTTGCATGCATGCATGCATTAACTGACTGAACTCACAATTAGTTCCTCAAATTGTTTGGAACTAATTCAACTGGACTTAACTTAGTTAATTGAGCTAACTAATTACAACTCAAATACAACTCATCCTTATCTCCTTAACTAAGGGATAATCTCCTTAATTTAAGGGATAACTGTTGCATGACTTCACAAAGACTTCTAGCTTGAATTTCTCCAACTAATTAAATCAAGATGAATTAATTAATTTTTTTTCAAGCAGCTGGTGAGACTAAATTCGAATTTTAATTCAAGGACAAATTAAAATTGGAATATATTGAATGCTATTTTTAGCATTTCTTGTTGCTATTTTCAACACTGTCACCTCCAAGTTTGTACGAACCCCGGGTTGATAAAGTAAAGCTGGTAGCCCAGGAGTTGCAACATCCTTGCTATAATATTGGCACTCATCAATATAGATATCAGTCTTTCGGATTAATCACATCGCTAGGAATGGTCTTAGAGAACTATTGATCACATGTCCTAGTTGAGGGCGGCATGAGTAGAATCCCATCTACTGTGCATATAGCATTGTCACCTCAAAGTTTGTATGAACCCCAAGTTGATAAATAGAGTTGAGGAGTCCTTGGGAGTTGCCGCACTCTTGGTGCAATACTAGGGCTCACCACTTTTTGGCATCGTTTTCGGGGAGGTGTCTAGGTAGATGTTATTTATGCTTAAGAATTATTTTTTGTTTTGCATAAAGTTTTTAAAAAGCATCATAAAAGAAAAAGAGAAAATTTTCTTTCATGCCTTGTAGGAATAGAGATACTCAAGGAAAATTCTTAACAAACACCCCCATACCCTCAAGCAGTCAATCTTCACTCTTCTTCGATGACTTTTAGCTTCCCTCTTTGACTTCATGGGAGTTAGAAGCGCCTCTAGGTGAGCAACCTGAGATATTTGAAGAACCTATTGGGGAAGAAGAATAACCCACTTCACCTACCCAAACCATGGATGAAAATAGGAACAATGAGGTTTTCCCTATCAGAGAGACTAATGGAGAGGCTAGAATGAAGAATATAAGCCCTAATTCCCTTCCACACTTCCATGGCTTAACCTCTGAGGATCCTAATACCTTTATGTTTGAATTTTTTGTTTTTAGTAGGACCTATGACTATGCCTTTGATGACTAGAAGTTGAATTTATTCCCATCTACCCTTAAGGATGCAGCCTTGCATTGGTTTATGTGTTTGCCTGGGGATAACATCACTACTTGGGCTCAAATGCAACAAGCCTTTAACAAAAAGTACATAAAATATTGTAGGTCCAAAGAAACCAAGGAAGAAATATTTAGAATGACTCTTAGACCTGATCAATCCCTAGAGGACTGTGAGGAAAGATTTCAACTCAGTTATAGGATGGCTAGGTTCACCCTTGATCCTGGATCACTCAAGCTAGTTCTTCTTTGAGGGATCAGGGAGGACATGCTAGAAACCCTCAACATGTTGTCTAGGGGGGATATCTATCAGTTATCTTATGATGGCATCAAAACAATGTTAAAAAATAAATCTAGGTATGCTAGAAAGAAGGGTAGGGCTAGTCAAAGCTTGATCAGTTCCTCTCCTTACACAACATCCATCAATAATGAGATTAGGAACATGTTGGAGGACTTTAAAAGTGAAGTGTTGCACACCTTTTCTTTGCAAATGGATACCATGCAGATCAAGAGGAAACAAGAGGAAGCAAAGAGATCACTATCTATTTTCTGCCCTAAATGCACTACAAGGCACCTGAGAAATGAATGCCCATTAAATTTCATAGAGGTCTTCTCAGTCTATGAGGAAAACCATGCCACAGATAAATTCCCTTCTTTGCTTGGTTTAAAAGTTGTATATCAAGGGGTAGAAGGTGGGGTTGAGCAGCTCTGCTTTATAAATCAAAGGAGGCCTTAAGGACCTCAGCCATACCAGCAAGGTACTTCTTACTCTTATTACCATCCCAACAAGAATGCATCCTTGCCACCCTAGTACTCTTCCACACATCCATCATGGTCCACATCTCCTTCTTGGCCTTATGCTTCTCAATATCCTTCTCAACCTGTTAATCAACCATTTCAGCAATATGCCCCCCAACCTCCTCAATGGAACAAACCATCACAAGAGTGGAGGCCTCAACTCAACCAACCTCCTGCTTTACTGCCTTCACCTCCACCTCAACCACAACTCACTCATCTTGCTCCACCCAAGCAACCTCAGATGCCTGCTCAACCTAATCCAAATAGGAATAATAAACAGGCACAATAGGTCTACAATGGAGAGGCATATTATCCTACCTATGCTATGGAGATCCAAGAAATCAACCTTAGGTCTAGAAGAGTGCTTCTATATAACCAACCTCCATATCCACCCGAAGAAATTGAAGAGGAAAAGGAAGAGAGCACCCCTCAAGTAAATCCACCTCATTTTCTTGAGATATTGATCCACCCTATCCAACACACCCCATAAGAGATTGAACTTATGAGAGAATTGAAGAAATTATGTGTTAAAATACCCCTTCTCTGGGCTATTAAAGATGTTCCCATCTATAATAAGCTGATCAAGGAGAAATTTTTCAAACACCCGGGAAGAAGAAAAAAAGACACCCCCACCATCAATGTTATTGGTTAATTATCTGATTTGATATTGGGGAGAGTGATTTGCCCAAAATATTTAGACCCTATAAGTCTAGTAGTGGAAGTACACATTGATGGCATCATTGTCCCTCATACCCTGATTGATCTTGTGGCTTCCATCAATGTGATGATTAAAGAAACCATGTAAAATTAGACCTCCAAGGAGCCTTGAGGAAAACCACTACATAGAATCAACTTGCAAATAGATCCACAATAACTCCTGAGGGAGTTGTTGAGGATGTAATGGTCTATATTGCATCTTGGGCATATCCTACTAAATTCTTGGTTCTCCAGCCTAAAACCAAATTCAATGGCTATCCTCTCATCTTATGAAGGCCATGGTTAGCCACTGCTAATGCTTACATTAGTTGCAGGGCTGGGAACATGACCATTAAGAATGGGCATTTCTCCAAACAATTGGTATAATATCCTCCTGCTCAGCCATTCATTGAGCATGACTTACCCTTGTGGCTAGAAGAGGAGGAGGAATGTGAAGTGTATCATACAACATCCTACGAAATCTGTACCCTAGATGTTGTTATAGGAGTGGGAAAACCTGATGAAGATGACCTCATTGACTAGATCCTTCAGAACCAACCCCCCAATACCATTCCTCTTGATAAGCTAGTGAAAGTTTCTGAGAGTAGTCCTTGGACTGCATTATGCTCAATTGACCCAAGTCCTGCCCATGTCAAAGTTGTAGAATTTGGCCCATCTAGAACCTTGAAGATTAGCCCCTCTCTCTCGGCCAACCAAGAAGAGAAATTGTGCAAGATGTTGAGAGAACACTTATATGCCTTTGATTGGAACTATAAAGGAGTGAAGGGTGTGCATCCCTCAGTTTGTACTCATCACATATACATCAAGGAGGGATGAACACTTGTGTGCCAACCTCAGAGGAGAATGAACCCAACCCTCAAGGACATAGTAAAGGAAGAGTTGCATAAGTTGTTGGATGTAGGGTTCATATACCCCATTTGAGATAGTGTGTGGTGTTGGGGAAATTATATGAATGATATATCGCCACAAATTAAATTATCAACCAAGGATTCTTAATTGGTAGAGATGATACACTATATGTGCCGATAACAGATAAGTTCCTATGTCTGATGAGTATATCCTAGATAGAAAGAATTCAAAACCAATACTAACTTCCTCACACAATTTGAAATAAAAACTCATAAATAAAACTTAATAAGCAATGTAATCTAATGGTTCTTTCTTAGATAAAAAGTTTGTCCATTTACGGGCTCATGAAATGTAAATATGGATTCAACTTTGTTTTCCTTTAGCAGTTAATTTCAATTAACTTACTACAACCAAGCATCAAAGAAAACATTAATTCCTAATCTAACTAGCGATACATGCTTGGTCAAGAAATTTTAGGTATGACAAGAGTCTCCACATAACAACACATGTAGGTGAATGTTGAGATCTATGTTCTTAACTCTTCCCGTTCTTTCAAATTAGAATTCAACACTTAAACCTACAACCTGAGAAATAAGCTTGCATTCATAAAATCAATGTGTTATCACTTAGAAAAATAGATTACTTGCATATGATCAAACCAGAGTTATATCAATCACTCTGAAAATAAAATTATAATACTAAATCACTCTCACACATCAACCAAACAAATATTCACAATAACTGTAATAAAAACTTGCCTTGTGTTAGAAAATTATATATTACAGACAATGGAACACATAAAATATATTCTAGAAATATAAACACATAAAACAAGAGAGACACAGATATATGTGGTTCACCTAATTTGGGCTACATCCACGGAGAAACAGCCAGTCCTTCCTTTTATATTATCTAGCAAAATGAAGAGATACAACCTATAGCAGATCCACTGTAATTCCCTCTTCGCTCTCACACAATCTCCTCTCTCTTTCTCACTCAGAATACAAATATGCATAGACGCAATACAATTCCCTCATATATAGCAAGGGGTTGCATTCTAGGGAAAAAAAACCCTAAATTAAACATAACTTCTACTGTCAGATCTCCGCCTAATGAACGACCGAGATTGACTACAAAATTACAACATTTTACAAGGCAATTATAAATCTATTTTTAGCTTCGGGGGTGCTGCCCCCGACAAACAATCGCAGTTTCTCCCCCCTGGACCCCCCTTGCAGTGCAAATATTACAGTCGACATTTCCGCCACATTATGAATTGGGGTCCAATGCGGTGATGCCTTTGAATAAAGAAGATAATCAGGCTCCACACCCAACACCTTGATGGCTTCGGTGGGCCCTTGCCGAGCTACCAAGGAAAGCTGGAAGAATTTACAAAACTAGGAAATCTACTAACACATCAAATCCATCAATTGCTTCTCATATTATTGATTTCAAAGAAAAGATTACATAATCAAGTCTCCATCATAACATCAAAGTTAACACCCTGTCTTACTCATTGTCTAACTCTTACTATCTCTAGCTCGTTGACTAACTAACTAACTCCTATCATCTATGAGGCTTCTCTTATAGAAGAATAGTCGTTACATTCAATGTTAAAATATAAGATCAAATAACTGTAAAAATATACAAATCACTTTATTTTACATGCTTGGCTTCATCCTCATGTCACGCAGTGCATGAGTGATGAAGCATATCATTGATTTTCCATAAAAAGAAATGCGCTGACCATCAGTGCCCCCGGTTTGATCGAAGGCAACTCACCCTAACCGTCAATGCTGAAGAGTCAGATCTGGTACCAGATGAACACAGTCAGTGTAGGACAGACGCAGGTACCAAATGAGCACAGTTGGTACCGGACAAGCAAAGTTGGTACCGAATGAGCACAATTGGTACCAGACGAGCATAGTTGGTATCGGATGAACGCAGTTGGTACCGGATGAATGCAAGATTTGTACCAGATGAATGTAAGTACCAAATGAACATAATATTGGGGTCTTATGATCCATTTGAGTCAATACAAATAATTAGAGAGTACAAAGAATCAACTATTTCATTCCTTCTAACAAGAAATCATAAAAATAAAGCTTTAAATATAAATTACCTCACAAATACACAAGGATGCTAAAAGTTATGTTCTTGAAGAAAGTAGGAAAGTGGTGAGTAGGTTTTGAGCTAAAGTTGGTAAAAAATAGAGGAAAATATAGGGTATTAAAGGCATAAAAAGGAGACCCAACATTCCCCCATGCCTAATTCATTGCATGTCCTCATGCAAAAAGTGTTTAACCATTCGTCAAATTTTCAAAATAATTGGAGCCTTCTTATAACTCCTTGTTAATACTTACACCCTTGAAATATTTCTCCCCTGCAGCCGATAATCCTATAGCCACTGCTATAGTAGATTTTGTGATATCTGACTGCAGACCTCTAGCTGAACATGTTTTCCATCATAACTTTGAGTGAAGGTGTGAGAGACACCCTCATGGTATCCTTCAAAATTTTCTAGGAACAAAATCCAACCAACTTGCTCAAATTTTTCTTTCCACAACTGATATTCCTCTATTTCTTGATAAAACTAGAACACTGGTTTATGTCAGTCTACCCCCAATGTTGGCTTTAGGAATAGGTCTCGAAAAATTTATAGGGATAAAGATCATAAAGGGTTGAGCACTAGAAATGGTATTGTACCGGAAATACATAGTACTGGAAGTTGGGTTATGGAAAAAAACACGACGGAGCTAGCGCTGGATGGATGAGTGGAATGAAGGTCAAATAGGATGAAAGAGAGAAATGATTCACCATCCAGAAGAACATTTATAAATTGATAGGAGATGGTAACAATTAAGTGGTTGCCATAATTACAAGGTGAGTGTATACATGATGATGGCAAGAAGTCGTATGTAGAGATTATTTAGACGTTCATCTCAATTAATGATGTCAAATTTTATGCAAGTGCAGGTTGGATATGACAGAGAGATCATGGTTGATTAGAAAAATAATTGGTACAAGATGATCAATGTCATGATTCCATTGAGCATTTATTATGGGGCAGTGGTAAAATTATTGTTTTAACAACCCACAGAGGTAGAATATCTATCATGAGATATTCAACATATAATTCATTTTCTCAATTTATGATTGGCATTTGTCTAGTCACACCCATTATTATCCCATTTGATCATATCATAGAAAGAATTTTTTTCTTAGAAAAGCAGAGGAATAGGGGAATAAAGGTGAGTATTCTGGGATTTAGGATAGGGTTTAACAACCGATGGTAATAAAAGTTTATGAGGGTAATTATATATTCAACACATGATTAATATGAATCTTAATAGAGGAAAATGAAATACTGACTTCATACCTCTATTACCGGATTAACACATGAAATAATTTCTGTACCTGATGAACTTTTGCAGTACGGGATAAATACAGGAGACTACCTTACAGTACCAGGTGAACATAGGAGACTGATTTCTAGTACTGGATGAATACAGGGAGTTTTTCTTCAGTTCTGAATGAGATTTTAATAAGGTGACAAAATGTATAGTCTTCAAATTGGGATCCTATAGGCTTATCTTTGTAGCTTAGCATGTTTTGAGTGTCAAGCTGGAGTAGGTGCTAGCAATTACTGATGCTTCATGTGAATTTGTTATGCTGAAAAAACTACAAACAACACACTGGTGCAAGAACTTTGAAATTGCAGTGGAAGTGTCAGAAAATGAGGCAAAGTAAGGCCGAGGATCCTAAATGATCTGGAAAAGCTAGAGTTGATGAGTGCTAATATGATAAGTTGAAACGATCCAAACAACCACTCCCCCATGCCTAAGGTTTTTCACGTTCTCATGTAAGAAAGGTGAGGTATTGAAGAAGTGAGAGGGGTTTTTGAGATGACTCAGTACAAAGGACCCTTAAAAACAAAACAATGGAGCTAAGGAGATGAATACTAAACAAAAAAAAATCATCTCAAATTTATGAAAATGATGCTAAATTAATACCAAGCAAAACATAAATTTCATATTACTCATTACATAAGATTTCATCAATCTTTAACAATTTTATTCTCAAGAAAAGAAACCTTTTATAAATTTAAGGGGATCTCCTTCCTTGTAGGTAGGAGGCTTTTTATGATCACGACAAATGAACCGGTGAAAAATTATTTATTACTAACCAAACCCCAAAGTCTTATAGTTATCCAAGTATTACAGATAAGCTTTGCAGTTGAGTTTTATTAGTTCTTTGTGGTCATCGGTCCCACTTCGAAGAGAATTAAATCATAGATATAGTAGGAAAACTAATGCTAGAGGACTCAAGGTTACCTTAAAGCCATTCTTCAATCAAAAAATTTATGGAGTTAGTTTTTACCCTTGACTTCATCCACACATGCTTCCTTTTTATTGTAACACTACGAAGTAAACATCAAACGTGTAGACAAAAGGCTTGGTTTGGTTGACACTTCTTTAGGTAGAATGACCCATTGCCCTTAAGAATTCATAGCCCCGATGGGTTTGCCTAATGATATCATAGGTCAATACTCGCTGCTAGCAGGTGTCCATAGCCTCGATGGGTTAACCTCTTAAACCTATTTTACATTGAAGGCTCTAGTCCCATGTTTCCTACCATTTTAGGTTTAGCTTATGAACATTTATTTTGCAATTGGTAGATGGGGGAGAGGCTTCAGAAAGCCCCTTAAAGGCATAGGATGATACCTTTCAGAGTGACTTAGATTACCTGCATAATGTCTTAGATGCATAAGGTACTTATAGGTACTCAAAGGACATAGCATGAATGAGCCATTTTTAATGTGAGATGGATGAGGCTAACCAAAGAATAACCAAAAGACACCTAAAGTCCTACTAGTCATAGTTTTCATGTATGATTCCGCTTTTAAGTAGTGTTACACTATGAACAAAGACTTCATTAACTCTCTTGCAAGGCTTAATAAAGATGCTCAGAGATCATGCTTTGGTGTTATGGTTATAGTATTCAAGTTTATTTTTCATTGGTATCATTGTATAGACCTCTTAACTTTGTTTTAATCCCCTTTGTATACATTGGTAACTATATTTTGGGTGACTGTTTTGTATTGATAATTAGAAATCTATATGAATAAAAAAAGAATTAAAAAAAGAAAAGAAATGGAAACTATGAATAGTTTGGAATTATCCTTCAATTCAAATTTTATGAAAATGTTTGCTTATATCATATTTGTGAAATAAGAGATAAAGCATGAATACATCCTTTTTAATAACTTAAAAAAAAGGAAATATGTTATCAATTACTCCCCTAAGTGTTCCATTCCATTGATGAAGATTTATTTTCTGCTTTTAAAAACTTTCTTCTAGTATTTAAGCATCCCAAATGAACAATACCCTTGGATCCTTCTTTTTCTTGCAAAATAGCGAATTTGTACCAGAATTCTAAATGCTTGGTTAGATGAAACATGGTACTAAACAATTGGTATGCAATACTAGATGATGTTTCTATGCAACCATTTCCAACTTTACCTACAATTCCAAACATAATGGTCATAGATTGCTTCATTAAACAAAAAAACTAGAAACATATCTATCTGAAAAGAAATAATAAGTGGGAAAGCAAAGTAATAGTTGAACCATGTTGCAGTTGGAAATAAGATTGTGTGGAAATCTTCATTAAAATAATATGTAGCTGAAAGAGACCCCAACGAAAATATGCAATAGGAACATAGATCTCCCATTTTCAACTAATTATTTTTAACTGTTAAGTACATCCCTACTTATTGAAAACAAATGAGAAAGATGTTTCAATATATGTTATAACTATATTAACTACTATATGCAACATTTATTTATTATCCTATTCTACTTGAGAAAAAGAAGTCCCTCTCCTCAAGTTTAGGAATATTTCCAATGTAACCATGTGCATAACAAGTATAAAAATGCATTCATACTCAAGTTTAGAATATAATCTTCAATGCATACCTCAGTATGAAGAACCAACTGTTTTAATGATGATGTCAAGAAATAAGGAAGAATGAAGGAGTGATATGGCCTTACAATTGCTTGAAACCAACTTTTGACAAAACCAAAATTCTTTTGCTTTACCTTTTTATTTGGCTCATTTAGCATATCCTCCTTTACTGTGTGTTGAAAATAGAAACAAGAAATGCTAAATATAGAAATGTTAAAAATAGCATTGCTATAAATAGAATTTTGGGATACATTCCAATTTTAGTTAGTCCCTGAACTAAAATTGAGAATTAAAATTCAAATTTGATCTTAGCAGTTGTTTGTAAAATAATTAATTCATTCATCTTGAGTTAATTAGTTAGAGAAAATCAAACATGAAGTCTATGTGAAGACATGCGACAATTATCCCTTTGATTGAGGAAGTTATCCCTTAATTAAGGAGATCATAATGAGTTGTACTTTGAGTTGTAATTAGTTAGCTCAGTTAACTAAGTTAAGTACAGTTAGATTAGTTCCAACCGTTTGTGGAACTGATTGTGAGTTCAGTTAGTTAATGCATGCATGCATGCAACTAGTATACTTTAGATAACTGAATATTCTCTCATAAATAACTCATGCATGTCAGTTCAGACAGAGACCCAATTGATATCAGAGGATGGGATAGTGTACTATTAGTTGTAGGAATATTCCCTTGAGGATATCTCTTGCATGCAAAAGGAATTTTTTCCTTGAGGATTGCGCAGTTATTTCTGAGTTTGGTGAGTAGTGTGTGAGGTAATTACACACAGGTAGCAACTTGAGGACCCAGGATAAATTGCGCAAGGAAATAGGAGGCTTGGAGGACTGAAGGAAGGCATACGTGTTGTATTTTCCGTCTATGAGCAGCATTGAGGGATTGTACTGAGAGCTAGATAGGTTGTGAGCTAAAGCTTTGTGTAATCGGGGTTTTTAGCTGAGGCTTTCCCCAGAGTATTCTTCTATGTTCATGTGTGATTGATTTCTTCTTCATCTGTTATATGTATTCTATTTGATATTGCTCAAAATCGATTAAGCTTCCGCAAGTTTGTTTGTAGAAGTAGATCAAGTATTTTGCTTTAGTATATTGAATTATCTGGTGATCTACAATGAGAATTTCTACATTGTGCCATGCAGACCTTCTAGCATTAGATGATTATCCTCTTGTGTGCTTAGAAGATCTATAGATAGGCATGTATAAATTATTCAATCTCAGGTTCTAAGGGTTGCTCCCCATTGGATGTCGTCCATGATTCTTTAGTTTCTTCGACAATGTTGCAAGGGTGGAGACCTTCTTGTGATTCATGGATTTGTTGTTCTTATATCACTTCTAGAGAGGTAGATAAATTCTTGACTGCTATCAAGATTTTTTCTTCCTAAGAAGTAGATATCCTAGCTGTTGTTAGAATTTGAGAGAGTTATTCCAAACACTTGATCGTCCTTGAATACTACTTTTCTGGTTGCTAATCCTTGTCATGCGCATGGATTAGTGTACGAGTTCTTATTAAAAATCCTAAATAAATAAGAAGAAAACAAATGCAAGCAAACCAATCATGTACTCGAAGCGCCACCATGCTACTAGGATCTTGCTGTCACCAAGTTATCTGTTCACATAAGTTAGGATTCTCTTCTTTCCATGGATCAATCTAAAGGAAAACACACTTGCAAATAAAAATGAAGCTTTAGATCCTACCTTTAATTCTATGCATATGAAAATGAAACTAGAGAATCAATTAGAGACAACCAGACTTTGGAGAAACCCCACCATAGTGGATGCATGGCTCTTCACTCACATCTTATTGTCTTCTCTCCACACTTAGGTCGTCTCTTGTATCACTCAAAAACCATAAAAAAAACAAATCATTACATATTACCGTTTACAGCTCCTCGGCAACAACACCAAAAATGTTGGGGCAATTATATGAATGATATATCGCCACAAATTAAATTGTCAACCATGGATTCGTAATTAGTATAGCTGATACACTATATGTGCCAATAACATGTAATTTCCCATGTTTGATGAGTATAGACTAGATAGAAAGCATTCAAAATCAATACTAACTTTCTCACACAATTTGAAAGAAAAACTCAGAAATAAAATCTTAATAAGAAATGTAATC
The DNA here is from genome assembly GCA_031772625.1 of Pinus tabuliformis. Lineage (NCBI taxonomy): Eukaryota > Viridiplantae > Streptophyta > Pinopsida > Pinales > Pinaceae > Pinus > Pinus tabuliformis. Next base: position 869,923,664 of record CM062808.1, read on the forward strand.
TAATGGTTCTTGCTCAGATAACAAGTCTGTCCATTTACAGGCTCATGAAATGAAAAGATGAATTCAACTCTATTTTCCTATAGCAGCCAATTTCAATTAACTTACTGCAATCAAGCATCAAAGCAAACATTCATTCCTAATCTAACTAGCCATACGTTCTTGTACAAGAAATGTTAGGTATGACAAGAGTCTTCATCTAACAACACATGTAGGTGAATGGTGATATCTCTGTTCTTAACTCTTCTTGTTCTTTTAAATTAGAATACAACGCTTAAACCTACAACCTGAGAAATAAGTTTGCATTCATAAAACCAATGTGTTATCGCTCTGAAAAATAGATTACTAGCATATGATCAAAACTGGAGTTATATCAATCACTCTGAAAATTAAATTATAATACTAAATCACTCTCACACATAAACCAAACGAATATTCACAATAGCTTCAATAAAAACTTGCCTTGATGGCTTTGGTGGGCCCTTGTCGAGCTACCAAGGAAACTGGAAGAATTTACAAAACTAGGAAATCTACTAACACATTAAGTCCATCAATTGCTTCTCATATTATTGATTTCAAAAGAAAAGAGAACAAAATCAAGTTTCCATCATAACAATAAAGTTAAAACTTTGTCTTACTCACTGTCTAACCCTTACTAGCTCTAGCTTGTTGACTAATTGGCTAAATCCTATCATCTACGAGCCTTCTCTTATAGAAGAATGGTTGTTACATTCAATGTTAAAAGATAAGATCAAATCACTGTAAAAATATACAAATCACTTTCTTTTACATGTTTGGCTTCATCCTCATGACACGCAGTGCATGAGTGATGAAGCATATCATCGATTTGCCATAAAAAGTAATGCGTTGACTATTAGTTCCCTCGATCTCATCGAAGGCAGCTCACCTAAACTGTCGATGCTGAAGAGTCATATATGGTATTGGATGAACACAGTCAGTGTTGGACGAATGCAGGTACCAGACGAGCACAGCTGGTACCGCACGAGCACAGTTGGTGTCGGACGAGCACAGTTGGTACCAGACGAGCATAATTGGTACTGGATGAGCACAGTTGGTACTGAATGAGCACAGTTGGTACCAGACAAGCAAAATTGGTACCAGATGAACGCAGTTAGTACCAGATGAATGCAAGATTGGTACCGGATGAACACAGGTACCAGATGAATGCAAGATTGGGGTCTTAAGATCTATTTGAGTCAATCCAAACAATTAGAGAGTACAAATAATCAACTATTTCATTCCTACTAACAAGAAATCATAAAATCAAGCTTTAAATATAAATTGCCTCATAGATACACAAGGATGATAAAAGTTATGTTCTTGAAGGAGGAGGGAAAGTGGTGAGTAGGTTTTGAGGTTAATATAGTAAAAAATAGAGGACAATATAGGGTATTAAATGCATAAAAAAGGAGACCCACCAAGTGGGTGTCCCCTCTAGTTTTAGTCCCAAAGAAGAATGGAAAATGGATTATTTGTGTGGATTACAGAGAATTGAACAAAGACACTAAGAAAGACCATTCCCTTTGCCTTTCATTGATCAAGTTTTAGATGGTCTTGCAGGGAAGAAGCTCTTCTCTTTCCTGGATGGATTCAATGGTTAAAATCAGATCTAGATTAGCCTTGAGGATCAGGACAAGACTACATTCATATGTCCTTGGGGTACCTTTGCTTATAGGGTCCTCCATTTCGGTCTATGCAATGCCCCTTTCTCTTTTCAAAGGGAAGTTCTGAGCATATTTTATGAGCTTGTCCATGACTCTGTGGAGATCTACATGGATTATTTCACTACTCATGGGTGTGATTTCTTGGAGGCTCTCTCTAATCTAGGAAAATTCCTGAGAAAATGCATTAAAATGAACCTCTCTCTTAGTCCTGAGAAATGTGAATTCTTAATGAATGCAGGAACTGTCATTGGCCATTCAATATCTCAAGAGGGAACACAAGTGGACCCAAACAATATTGCCATCATAAAAAGGGTCCCTACTCCTCAAACGCAGAGGGATGTTAAGAATTTCTTGGGCTTAGCTGGCTATTATAGGAGGTTTATCAAGGATTTTAGTAAATTGGCTTCACCATTGTTTGGATTGCTGGTGAAGGACTCTGAATTCTATTGGAAAAGTCACTGCCAAGAGGCCCTTGAGATTTTGAAAGATAAATTTACCATTTCACCCATACTTAGGGGTTTAAATTGGGATCTGAATTTCCATATCCATGTTGATGCATCCGAAAAATATGTGGGGGAAGACTTGGGGAAAATAGATGATAACTTACCTTATGCCATTTATTTCATTACTAAAAATTTGTCTAAGGTTGAGTTGAACTACACTGTCACTAAGAAAGAACTCTTAGCTATTGTACACTCCTTAAACAAATTTAGACATTACATTAATGGATACCAATTTTTTTTTCATACTGATCATGCAACTATTAAATAGTTGATGAACAAGCCTTATGTGAATGCTGCAATCATTAGATGATTGCTATTGCTACAACAATTTGATTTGAATATCATTGAAAAGCAGGAAAAGAAAATGTAGTTGCATATTTTTTGTCTAGACTTGCTTTTCTTGTAGGTGAAGACGGGATGGTCGATGATCAACTTCCAGATGAGAACCTATTTTCTATCTCAATGCTCTCTCCATGGTTTTTTGACATAGTCAACTACCTAGTTGCTGCAAGATTCCTCCAAATCCGTCATCTAGGGAGAAGAGAATAATTATAGGAAAAGTGACCCTTTCACTTGGATTGGGGGCAATATTTTCAAGCTAGGACCAGATTAGATCTTAAGGAGATGTGTCATGGAAGAGGAAGTGTTTGACATCCTCTTGGTCTGCCATGATGGGTCATGTGGAGGTCATTTTTCAGCCAAGAGAACAAATTTCAAATCTCTACAAGCTAGCTATTATTGGCCTACTCTCCACCAAGATGCAAGAAGGTATACTAGCGGATATGATCAGTGCCAGATGTTGGTAAAACCCACACCCAGGGATGAAATGCCTCTACAACCTCAAGTGGCCTTAGAGACATTTCACGACTAGGGCATGGATTTCATTGGGCCAATTGATCCACCATCAGGGTAGAAAAAGCACATCATTGTGTGCACTGGTTACTTGAAAAAGTGGGTTGAGGCAAAGGATGTCAAAGAAACAACAGAGGAGAAAGTGGTTGAGTTCTTGAGGGAAAATATTTTCTACAAATTTAGGTACCCCAGGGAGATAGTCGTCGATCAGGGGGCTCAATTCACATTAGATATGATTGAGAATCTCCTAAGGCAACTTCATGTCAAACACATAATATCTACTACCTATCACCCTCAGGAAAATGGGCAAGTAGAGGTTACAAATCGGGCATTGGAGAGCATCCTCACTAAGGTTATGAGCAGCAACAGGAGAGATTGGGCAGACAGATTAGTGGAGGCCACTTGGGCCTATAATCCCGCTTGGAAGACAACTACTGGGTTCACTCCATATGATATGGTTTATGGAAATACATATTTTCTTTCTATTGAGTTTGAGTATAATATTTTGAGAATGACAGCGCAATTGGACTTAGATGTCACCAAATCTCAACAAGAGAGGTTGCTCCAATTGAATGGCTTGGATGAGTTCATAATGCAGGCCCTCCTACACACTGAAGTTATACAATTACAAAGGAAGGTCTGGCATGATAGGCACATGAAGGAAAATGTTTTTCAAGAAGGGAATTGGGAATTATTATATGATTCTAAGTTCAAAGATTTTAAAATAAAACTAATGACAAGATGGTTAGTTCCATACCTGATAGAAAAATTTCATGAAAATGGAGTTGTTCAAATCAAGGCCATTGATGAGGAAGGGATCCCCTTGATTGTCAATGGCTACATGATGAAGTTATACAAAAAACCTATGTCTAAGGAAGAATTCATCAGTGAAATCAGTAGAGAAGTCAATGTGATTGGGAGTGTCATATCTTCTAGTCCACAACATTTCTAGATATTTTTGCTTAAAGAAAAATAAAAAATAAAATGCTTGGATGAAAACCTTTATGAGGCATATGAGGCCAACTCTTGGGTTGAAAACCTCTTTGAGGCAGCCCAAGATCAAAAGAAAAAGAGAAAAAATAATAAATATCCCTAGGTGAATACCTCTCTTGTGGAACCTAGGGTAGGCATATAGGTTGAAAACCTCCTATGAGGCAGCCTATGTGTCTAAAAAAAAAACAAAAACAAAAGGAAAAAACACAAGAAATGGATCTATACCATGTCTGCTATTTTTTTCTTTTCATTTTGCAGGATTATAGACAGTGCAATTTCCATGCCTACAGGGCCAAAATTCTCAAGATTCCCTTCACTCCTCCATCCATCCACTTCCTATCCATCATCCACACTCATGTGATCACTTCTCTCCACCATCCCATTAGCCAAAAAATCAAGTTTCACCCCCCATCTGGATTGCTACGGGAAGGACCTGTGATTTCTACAGGAAGGTCCTGTAGTGCTACAGGATGGTTCTAGAAAGTTATAGGAGGGAGCTTCGAGGATAATAACAACCCAAAAAGGACCTTATGACCTTGAAAATGATGATTATGATTCCCCCAACATGGTCCCTCATCCATCCCATTTCGTAATAAAATTCACTCGATACCTCCACTCTGTCTTACCCTTGTTAAAAATTTGTAAAAATGCACGGATGCCATTATCTTCATTTCTATAGCTCTGCACTACTCCCTCAAGGTCCCAGCGTTGTCCTCCAGACTTGTTACAACTTCTCTAATCACCTCCATGCATGATCCAAGTTATTTTCGCTTATAGATGTATATAAAATAATTGCATATAAAATTGTAGCTTAAAAAATAAATGTGCACATATGAAAAGAAGAAGAAAACACATAAAAGGCACAAAAGAGAACACCAAGGCTTGATAACAGAGTTCGTCCAATTTGGACTACGTCTCTGGGCCCATCTCAACAATGGGGAGGCCTTTCTTATTAAATGGCCTAAATAAACAGAATTACATTCATCAATCTGTCCATAAAGAGGCTTATACCTCCAATCTGCTTGATGGCTATGAAATGAATGCCTGAGATGGAGTGGTGTGTAGCACCAAAGCTTCTCGCAGTTGTAGAAGGGACTAGAATTGTGTAACTGTTCAAATCAGTTCAATATATGCTCGCGGCCTCTGCGAAACAACGTTCTACAACCATAAAAACGCCTCCTCCCGTGCTCTTCCACTGATCCTCTTTTTATAAAGGATTTTCAGACAAGATCCCATTTAAAACGGGGCATGCCTGGTTAATAAGAGAGGTTGGTAGAGGGGAAGTATTTACGGGTGCAACCATCCCCTGAAAATGGCCTCTTATCGTTTAAAACGATAAAACTTCCAAAATCCAAAAAACATTAAGAAATCCGTTGAAAATCGTTCACCCGGATTTCAAATATTATTAAATCGGGCATATAACATGTATCAAGTCTGCGTTGAAGTCACGGATCTGCATATTGCTGTGTCCCTATCCTGGTACTCGGGAAAGACCGACCATTGATCGCTGATATCGGCGTCGGCTGATCGTGTTGGCATCCCACACATATATTGCCCCGGGTGTTCCGCCGATTCGGTTAATTGCCGATCACATTGTCCATTCACCGATATCCACATATATACATATATACATATATATGTATATATGTATATATATATATATATATATATATATATATATATATATATATATATATATATATATATATATATATATATAGATATATCCGTCGATTCCGATGGCCTCTGATCTGTTGATCCAATCTAATCGAAGATCGATGATTGGGGGTTCCACGGCTCAAACCTTAAGTCCACCCTCATGCGACCTCTGATTGCGATTTTCCTTTAAGGCTTTAAGACCCATTTTTAAAGGAAATTCCTTTGTTTTCTTAAGGATTGAAGAGCCCTTCTTTTTGCAATAACTTCATCATCCGGACTCGGATTGAAGTACCATTTGCACTGTTAGAATCAAGAAGACGAGAACTACATTTTGGTCTTGAGTTGACTTTATTCTAGTCACTTTGATTTTCTGAGTTTTTCCATGCCATTGTATCTGAAGATCAACCTGGATCAATCCTCCCCATTGAGGAGCTCTTGAACTGCCAAAAGCTTTTCATTAGTCAATTGGCAAGTGATGGTATTGTGCCCTCACTTTCTCTTTCTCTAGCCATCTGGCCTTTCTGGGATGCATTCCCTTGAATCCAAATCGAAGGTATTTTACATCTCCTCGTCGTGAAGTCCTGGTTCTTCTGTCGAGGATGATGTCTTCGGGCAACTCATCGAGATATTCGGGTCAATGGTAGGAACTGTGCCCACATCATCAGTGTCCATGATAAATGGTGGTTCATACAGCTATAGGTTCTCCACATTCACTACTGAGTACATCTGCATATCTACTGGCAAGTCAAGATGAAAGGCATTGCTCCCAATCTTCTCCAATATGGTAAATGGTCCATACTGGATTGGCCGCAACTTCTTTCCTTCTCCCTTCATCCTGTCTTTGTTGATGTGGAACCACACCTTGTCGCCCACTTGGAATTGATGGTTAACTTGGTGTTTATCATGTCGAGCCTTGTAATGGGATTGACTCTTTTCCAACTGTTTTTGCTCTTCTTGGTGAATCATTTGGATTCGTTGAATGAACTGTTGAGCTTTGTCTTTATCATTACATCCACTGGAGCCATTCTCCCTTCCAAAGACCATGCCTAAAGGGTCCTTTGGCTAGTAACCAAAACATGTCTCGAATGGTGAACGTTGTGTCGATGAATGCATTGCTCGGTTATAGGAATGTTGTATATAGGGGAGATGTTCATCCCACAACTTGGGATGTTTCCCACAATATCCTTGTAATAGCTGTACCATGGTACGGTTAACAACCTCTATCTGCCTGTCGGTTTACAGGTGAAATGTCGTGCTCCTTTTTAGTTTGGTGTCCATCATCCTCCACAAGCTGGCCTAGAACTCTCCAAGAAAGTGAGAGTCTCGATCTGACACAATTGATGTGGGTAATCCAAAGTGGACCCAAACATACTGAAAGAAAAGAGAAGCAGTCTGCTCTGCAGTAATCTGCTTTTTACAAGACATAAGAATACACATTTTACTAAATCAGTCAACGACGACATACAAATAGTCATGACCATTCCTAGACAAAGGTAGACCTCCTACAAAGTCCATTGACTCACTTTCCCATGGACGACTCAGAATAGGGAGTGGTGTGTAGAGCCCAAGTTTTCTATTAGAGGGCTTTGAAACAGAACACATCGCACTACCCTTTACATAGCGAGTCACAATGTTTTTCATATGAGGACAAAAGCAAAATCTTTGTACATGACTTAAAGTCTTCTCGACACCAAAGTGTCCAGACACAAGAGAGGTGTGGGCCTCTCAAATTACATGCACTCTTTCTCCTGTGGGAATACACAATTTACCAAGGTGATACAACAATTTCCCCTACAAGTGATAGTTGTCCACCTGTGAACCATGGGTTAGTTTTGCGTAAACCTCCTTAAATTCATCATCATTAGGATATTGTTCAGCATAACTTTCAAAATACAATGAAGCATTATGAAAAATAACAGAAGCGGAAATAGGAGGGTGAGATAGCATATCGACCACTTTATTACTAGTGCCCTTCTTATACTTTATTACCAGATGAAACTGTTGAAGAAAGCCCATCCACTTGAAATGATGAGTTTGTTGCAACATGGTTTGTGACTGAAGGTACTGCAAGAGCTGATGATCTGTATGGATGATGGTCTCCTTGCCAATCAGGTAGTGTTTCCACTTTTTCACACTCTGCACCAAGGCATAAACCTCCTGGTCATAGTTGGGATAGTTTATCACATTTTGAGAAAACTTCTCAGAATGGTAACAAATTGGATTCTTTTGCTGCATCAGTACAACTCCCATGGCATAACCACTGGCATCAGTTTCAATCTCAAATGGCTGTTGGAGATCGGGTAAGGCTAAGACTGGCACGGTGCTAATTTTCTCCTTCAATGTTTCGAAGGACTTCTGTTGTCGTCCTCCCCATTGGAAGACCTGTTTCACACTTGTCAATGTGTGCAAAGTTGTTGCAATAATAGAGAAATTAGCAATAAATCTCCTCCAATACTGGACTGCACCTAGAAAGCTACGAACCTTAGTTACACTAGTAGGCTTAGGCCAATTTACAATTGCTTCAACTTTAGCGGGATCAATTTTTAACTAACCATGACCAACAATATGACCTAGGTAACCCAAAGAGGTTTTCCCGAACTCACAATTTGACAATTTTACAAAGAGTTTTTCTTTCTTCAGCACATCAAGCACTTTCTTTACATGACCCATATGTTCAAACCAACTCTTGCTGAAAAATAATATATCATCTAAATATACAAGAAAAAACTCATCAATGAAAGGCTAAAATATATGATTCATAACCCGCATAAAGGTGGTTGGAGCATTGCAAATCTTGAATGGCATTACCATCCATTCGAATATCCCCTGCTTGGTTTTGAAAGCGGTTTTCCACACATCTTGCTCCGCAATTCGGACCCGGTGATAGCCACTGCGCAGATCCAATTTTGTGAAATATACAACACTTTTTAACTGATCCAATAAATCATCTATGCATGGGAGGGGATAGTGATTTTTTACTGATATTTTGTTGAGCGCGCAGTAGTCCACACACATCCTCCAGCTGCCATCCTTCTTTGGCACTAGAACAATCGGCGATCCACATGGAGAGGAGCTCGGCCTGATCACGCCTTGGTCCAGCAATTCCTGCACTTGACGCTTGATTTCCTCCATTTTGACTGCTGACATTTTGTACATGCCGATATTCGGCAGAGGGGCGTCATTGTTATCGGTAAATCTAGTGTCCACTCGGAGCTGCTAGTCCCACTAATACTGGTAGCTATCTTAGAAACAAACAAACTAAAACTACTTTCATTTTCCTTTATGATAAGTAGATAAGAGTGGAATGAAGGACACCAACCTCAGTCTTGCGCTTGGTTCCTTGCTCGGTTCCTCTCCCTTCTGATAGATCCTTGCCACTTCTACTTCGTCTACCCAGCTTCAAAGAGCACCTGTGGAATCAAAGTAGCATAATACTATTGAAGAACAGAGATCTACAATCATAAACAATATAGGACCAGATATATATTGACCACACAAATGCATATATCATCAAACATACAAGAATGTGGAGGAAAACTTGAATAGCTTTATTAATATCAAGAATAGCAAAGAGGATTGCAACCAATTGTTCTGACCCAGCGTCATCCTCCAGCATGAAAGCCCTTCTTTCACCTCATGAAAAGCTTAGATCACCCAACACTATGATATTCCAACAAGAAACCAACAACACTTCCTTACAAGATACAAAATTCTCGCCTCTGGATCTCTGGGATGAGGGATCCATATATAGATGATTGCAGGGGGGTGAGTCAGCTTCTGGGATTTTGATTAGTGTCCTCTCTCTGATAGTTCTTGATTCCACTTAGAGATTGATGATCTCTTACTCATCCCTAGGCGAATTCAGAGAGGCAAGTGTCATAGGAGAAGTTTCTGGAAGATTATGTGATCATCCACCTCGCAAACTGTCTCTGCCATTTGTCCACTCTTGCCCATCGCACCCTACAGAAGGGATTTTCAGTATGCATCACACCCTTTACACTAGGTAGGTGGGGTGCATCGCACCCTTAGCACTAAGAAACCTGTATGGTCTAGTTTTGACCAGTTCTGAGCAGTTTCCTGTGGAGAACTTCTAAAAGATGATGTAATAAACTGACCTTGTTCCTTTAGGGTATGAAACAACACTTTTAGGGACTTAGGAGCCCTTGGTTTATGGACATGTTTGATTGGGGTTGCAATGCCCAAAAATGTCTATAACAGTTGCCCCCTAAAGCATGAGGTCGTTAATCTTTTGATGTCGGGTGAAATGCTTTATCATGAGGATCCGAAGTTTTTTCGAGCTGGAAGGCGACCTGTAATAAGATACAATACAATACATTATCTTCATAATATTTTTCATGATCTAGCTGAGGCGGGAATTCCCATGCTTAGCTTTATAAATTCATTTTCATGTACATAAGACAGACAACTGTCTGTGCGGGAGACTGATGATTCTAATAGAGTCATCATCCTTTGATTCGGATGATCATCTGTGCAGCAACAATGTACATTTGATGTATTTATTTTCCTGAATATATTGCAGCCTGGATGGATGAAACTAGATCCGGGGTCTTCAAACTTGTTCAATCTTCACTCGGAGTACAAGTCGATCCATGTGAAAGATGTTTTGGAGTTGAACATGGAAAGACATCGCCTGATTACCAGCCAATGATGTAAGCTGTTAACAGGCACGAGAGGAATCACCAATAATGATGATGACCCTCAAGGTACTACAATACAATTCGCATGGTGTGAGTAAGGGACTTGGCGTCGAACACCGCGCAAAATCTTTTGGTCAAAGGCCATTGATGTAAACATGTCACTGGAAGTGAGAAACTTGCCATTGAGGCATGCAAGCTTCAAAGTACTGAAAGGGTTGTTCCTACGTCGACTTCTTGGATAATAAGCTGATGTTGACAAGAAGTGACCCGCCATAGGAGGGCCTTAATGAATCCCACATCTACGACATGGAATAGAGTAAATGATTTTGGAGGTGAAAACGATCTGATGATACAGGGTTCATGGTGGCGGTCATGAAAGAATGGAGCGTGAATGTATTGCAACGGATGAGACACAGGTGAACTCTCTAAGCGACTTCTCTTGAACATACCGGCGACACTGACATGGATTGGTAGCGTTAACCCCAAATATGGATGGTGTGATGGACCAATGGTGATATGACCAGTGAACAGAAAAACCCAACCCGACTCGGATGCGGAGTGAAAGTGTCATGTTCAAGAGCGACTTGCTACCAATAAAGTTTCTTCAAGTTTTCTTCCCAATTTTTTCCCCAGTCATTGCTGACCAGTACCTCTTTATTTTTGTCAAGCTTGAGGAGGATAACATATGCTTGTTCTACAATTTTCCCTTCGGGCAAACCCGTCGCTATATTTTAACGAGCCTAGCAACAATGAAACTCGTTCTTATCTGTATGGATAAGTTTGTCGCTATTCGGTTTTAACGAGTTTAACGACAAAGATAACTCGGTCCTTTTCAATTTCAAAGAGTCTGAAAGGGACGTAAAGGAAACTCCAATAATCCTTTTTCATCATATAATCCCTTAAGTCTGAAAAAGTATAAAATAATACGAAATGGATGAATTTTCGGTAATTTTAACGAGCCGAACAAGACAAGCGCTCGATCTTTTTGTGTAATAATCCCTCAGGTCCAAAAAGATTAAAATCTAGAGGAGGGATAGCACTTCCGATCGCTTTAACGAGCTGGAGAGGCCAATCGCTCGGCAATCTTTTCATATTTTATGAGTCAGGTGAAAAGAGCTTAAAGGAGAATCACTTTTGAGGAACGAGTGATAATTTCGGGTAGTAGTTGATTCCAGGTAAGGTTTGGAATTTTCCAATCACGGCAGTGTCACAAGGATGGCTAACAAGATCACTCTTCGCAGCTGTTCCTCAAAAGGAGTAAACTATCAAATGGAGGTTAATGATCGGCTAAAACAGAGTGGAGGTGATGATGAGAACACGACCAAGGCTCAAAAGCTGATGATAATGAATTCACAATGGTTATTTACCGGAAATTGGTTCATTTTTGAATGAGCTTAAACTCTGGGGGAACGTTTTCTCATTGCTTATGTTTAATTTTTAACGAGCTTGAACTCCACATAAAAACTGCTCGTGATAATGGTCATCGATTTAATTTCACCGTTAATCACTTTGTTCCTTCAAAGGTTGTACCGCCTGTTCAATTGCTTCATCAAAACCGATTAGAAATGAACAATATATGTTTCAAAATGAGTTAAAACACTAATATTTTACTCGAATTACGTAAAAAGTAATTTAAAAGTGGTTTTTTACCCCTCATTTTACCATTTCATTTGAACTTTGGTTTGTTGGAGCTCTGGAGGTGCTTTTCCCCCTTGATTTTCACCAAATGATTTCAGGAGATTCTGTGGACAATTCTCGGTGCCGTCTGGACTAGGTAGGAGCTAAACCTGAGCTCTTCAGTTGCATTCCTTTCTTTTTGAATTTTGTGCATGTTTCCCTATTTTTCTGAGCCTCTGGGGTTTGAAAAATTCTCCTTGGCTCCATCGCACCCTTCCTATATCGAAAGGTGCGATGCATACCGGCTTGGCCATTGGCCAGTCAGTATGCATCCCACCCAATACACTGCTGGGGGTGAGATGGGCGCGAAAAGGGAAATTTTTGCACTGTTTTCTCATGGGATTTTTGCCTGTTTTTTGCCAAATTAGGATCCTGACTCTTCTCTTTCTTGTTTTGCAGAGATTTATCGGAGCAAAATGGTTGTTACATGGCGAGAACGCGAGCATGAAGAAGAGGACATGCTTGCTTTACATGATCCGGTTACAGTAACTGCACTGCGGAACTGTGGCCTGTTCAAGTTTTTCCGCATCTCTAGCATGAGGCAACAAATCAACTTGTTGCAATATCTTCTTGATGCATGGGATCCTACCAACCAGGTGTTTTAGATCAGAGGCAAATCTATCCCCTTGATTGTCGTGGACATCTATTTTTTGACCGGTTTATCGAGGCGTGGTGCCCCTCTTTCACTATCAGGTTCCGCCCGTGGGGGCGAATCCGTGAGAGATTATATTTGCTGGTATTGCAGAAAGGGATCTCAGCTAAGTAGGGATGGCAAGATCAACATCCGAGATGTCAATGACTGGTCCTTGAGGACCATTCTGTTCAATTTTGCTAGACTGGCTGGTAGTGTGGCTCCTCATGTGGCTAACAGGTCCTATATGCAGTACACCTTAGAATGCCTTGAACCAAAGGTGTTCAACTGGTGTGATGCAGTACTCCCTGTGATGAAAGAAAAACTGACCAAGGTAAAAAATGGAAAATTGAAGAACTTCGGCTATGGTTCTATTTTGACCGCTTTCGCCTTGGAAAAGATCCCACTGATGCAGCCGCAGTACATCTCACTTGGCTTACCTCCACCGACTGAGCCACGAATGCAGAGATGGGTCAACCTTATGGCCTGACATGCTGGTCAGTCCCAGGTTTCCTTTTCTGATACCTTTTTCGAGTGGTTCAATCGTCAGGAGATGGTTTTTTCCAAGTATGCATATGTTGGTATGGATTTCCGAGGTGACCCGGATTTGGTGTTGCCGGCTGGTGAGAAGTGGGGTGCTATCGGTAAATTCTCTGACCATATCTCTATTCATCATTTCTTTTTATAATTTTCTTGTGATTTCTTCTATCAGGACTAATCAAAACTCATGTGCTCATGCAGATATTGGACTAGTTCGGCCAGTAGTACGTCTGAGAGTACCAGCTGCCACTCCAGCAAGAGAGGCTGTGGGGAGGGTTATCCTTCGCAACCTTGATGTGGCTGAGAGTCTTTCAGCATTGCAGGATCAGGTCGAGGGCCTCACTCTTGGTATTCCGGACGTGAGGACGAATGAGCTACCCCTGAGGTTGCAGCGACATACTACTGGCGTGCCGAGTCGATGGACTAGGCTTTTACGCATGATTGCACAGGCGGTGACTTGTTATCACCAGCATCATTAGACTAGGGTGCCCCCTAGCATTTTGAGTTTTGGGTCATTTGACCGATTTTTTCCTGGTTACAGAACATTATGTATGAACCATAAACAGTTATATATATATATATATATATTTTTGATTTTCGGAGCTTTATTTTGGTTGAGTTACGTGATCTTGATGAAAATATTTGATGAAATGCTTCTTTTATAAATGTTGCAAATGTCTATCTAACACATAATTTTCCAATGAGTCTGTTAATGTGTTTAAGTTTCTGGAAATATGTTGATATTGAATAGAATCAAACTGCCTTTCCAAAATCTTGACCCTTAGGAACATGCAATAGATAGCTAGATTCCGTACAGAGTAGATACCAGTGAGCTGTAGGATGATGAGTTGTGAGTCTAGCCTGACGACTAGTCAGCGTATGCCACGCGTAATGGCATCAGAGAGGAGCTCTATCAATGCACTGTATTCAACAATATTGTTCGTTGACCGACCAATACATACCCCTCTAAAACTTACTAACTCGGCGCTTGGATCGAAGATGGCCCAGGCTGTAGAAGATAGGTTCCGCGAACTACGACTCGCTCCGTCGAAATATCCAACAAATGGTTCCAATAGGTCTGACATCTAAAAAAAATTTAAAAGTGGATCACTTAACCAAAACAATTACCTTAGCGAAAACAAAAATGTAACAAAAGCATAGGGGTTACTATCTTGAGTCAAGCATAGTAATTCTTAAGGTACAACTCGTTGCAAGGTTACGCCAGTGGAATCCCATCATAATGTACTAACTCATAGGCTCCTTTTGTTAATACACGTTTAACAATATAGGGGCCCACCCATAAGGATTTGAACTTACCTGCTCCCAATTTGTCGGATTCCTGGTCGTAAAGTAAGACCAGGTCACCTTCTGAGAAGACACGGGGTTTGACATTCTTGTCGAACTATGCCTTGACTCATTTCTTGTGGGCTTCATTAGCCAAAGCGGCATCACGATGGGTTTCATCCAATTGGATTAGTTCCAAGAAATGAACCTCCTCTTCTGAAGTTCCGGGGAGAAGGTCGACTGCGAGTTTGAGGGATGATATTTCACACTGAACCAGTAAGATTGCTTCCAGGCCATACACCAATTGAAAGGGTGTAAACCCGGTTGCATTCCTCACCGATGTTCAGTATGCCCACAAGGCTGAGTACAAGATCAAGTGCCAACTCCTTTTGTGGACTCCAATCATCCTTTGCATCATTCGCTTCAGTACCTTGTTGATTGCCTCAACTTGTCTGTTAGGCTGCAGATAATACGGAGTAGAGCTGTCGTGGGACAGCCCTAACTTGGCAGCCAACTCAACCATCATGTGATTGTGAAAATGTGATCCATGATCTGTGACTATGGCCTGTGGAACGCCAAATCTAGAGACTACATTATTGAAAAAGAAGAGGGTAGACGTTTCGCCGCTGTTGTTTAATGTAGGCATTGCCTCGGCCCATTTGGTAAAATAGTCTACTGCGACTATGATATACCCATGCCCCCCGACCGAGGTGGGGTTACATTTCATGAAATATATGCCCCATTTGGAAAATGGCCCAACAGCAACTACTGGTTGTAGAGGTGCGGGTGGTATTCTGGTTTTTCGATCAAATATTTGACATGCATGGCAACTTCTGACTATGGTTATGCAATCTTTAAACATTATTGGCCAGAAGTATCTTGCTCGTAAAATCTTTTGCGCCATAGCGTAACCAGATTGATGCCCCCCACACGTACCTGAATGGCAATCATTCAAGACTTTTTCGGCCTCCTCGTGGGTGAGGCACCTCCTCAAAACTGTATTGACACCACGACGGTAAAGTGTATCATCGACGATCATGTAGTCTTTTTCTTGGTATCGAATGTGTCGTTGTTCCAAGCGGAAGGTATTATACCTATGTGTTTGGGTTTGGAGATAGATTATGATGTCTCCATACCACAGATTTCTTGGAGATATCAGAAACAAAGATTTGTCCATGATTGCTTCTTCTGATGTTACATCGTTGGACGACAATGGGAGATTGCATAGTAATTCCGCGAAAACCAGGGATTTCTTTGATTTGGATTTTATAAATTCCAGATCAAACTATTGGAGAATTGCTATCCATTTTGAATATTTGCCCCCCAGCAACTGTCGCGACAATATATAAGTCATGGGGTTGCAATCTGACAGAATGGTAGTTTTTCGAAAGAGGATATAGTGTCGAAATCTCTGTATCGCTTGAACAGCTGCAAGAGCTAGCTTTTCAATTTAGGAGTACTTTCTTTCTGTATCATTTAAGTTTCTACTTAAATAATATATAGGATGTTCAATTCCATTGTCTTCTTGAACTAAAACCATTGCGATGGTTGTATTCGCTGCGGCTAGATACAGGTTAAAGTCTTTTTGATAATAAAGAGCATACATTAATGATGCTTTTATTAGGGATTCTTTTAAAGCATCAAAGGAAGCTTGCACGACCTGATCCCAGATGAAGGGTACTTCTTTTTTTAATAAATGAGTATAACGTTTAGCAAGTTCAACATAATTTGGAATGAACCTCCTTAGAAAGTTTGCTTTCCCTTGGATTTTCTGAATATGAAGCAAATTTGAAGGTGGAGGCAAATTAATGATTGCCTGAACCTTACATGGGTCGAGACGAATCCCGTCCTTTGAGACCAAAAAGCCAAGTAAATGACTAGAACTGACATAGAATACACATTTGTGTGGATTGATTCGTATCTTGTAGTGTCGGCAACGTAGAAATATCGCTCTCAAATGTTGCAGATGATCGGTCCGCTTTCGCGAATGAGTTGGAAGATCGTCGAGATATGGTTGAACAATGTTTTTGATGTCATGGAAGGCATAATTCATTTCCCTCTGAAATGTTTCCCCTACGTTCTTTAAACCAAAGGGTAGCTTGCGATATGCAAATGTGCCCCACAGACAAATAAATGCAGTCTTTGACTGGTCCTGTGGGCGGATATTTATTTGATTATACCCGGAAAATCCATCCATAAATGAGAATATTTCACATCCGGTGCATTCATCAATTATTTGGCCAATGAAGGGTGTAGGGTAGTTGTCTTTCGTACAAGCTTGATTTACATCCCTATAATTGATGCACACTCTAATCGTTCCTTGTTTTTTCATTACAGGAACAATATTCGATACCCAAACGTTTAGAGGAACTGGGTAAATAAAACCAGCATGGAGAAGTTTTTCAACTTCTGCCTTGATGGAAGTGGCTTTCTTGGGGTGCACCTGTCATAGCCATTGTCGTACTGGTTTGACATCTGGATACATCTTAATTTTGTGTTCAACTATGCTCGAGTCAATGCCTGGCATTTCATCATACGACCAAGCAAAGACATCTTTGAATTCATGAAAAAGAGTGTTATATATTTCTAGTTCTGAAGGAGAACAAGATTTGCCAACATGAATATTCTCTACAACATCTGTTTTGGTTGAGATATTTATGGCGATAGTCTCTTCAATATTGGACAAGTTTCGCTTGGAATCCACCGTGTTTATAGTATTTGATAGAAAATCAAAAACTGAGGGATGATGAAGGTTATTAGGAGTATCTTCTTTGTAATCCAAAAGATGGGAACGATGGTGGTAATATTCCCATTGTGCCCCGTCAATCATCATTGACTGAACAATTCCTTCGTCTGCAGAATGTACTTGCGACCAAGGATCTGAAGGGGTACCCTATTCCTTAGACCTATCTATCCAAACGCTTGATGAGCATTGATTTGGGTTTGCCTCCCATGCCGAAAACATTGATTGCTACAAGATTTCTATTGGGATTGGGGGCAATACCTTCAGATGATCCGTTTTAATATTGTTTTTAGAGATATTTTGAATAGAAGATATCATATTGCAGGTTCCCGCCATTGCTACTTCCACCAGATTGATTGGAGGTGGTAGGGCAAAAGTCCCCATTAATATAGGGTCTTTTAGTAGGCCTACTCTGATATTTTGAAGTGAGTGAGGGCTTCCGTGGATCATCGGAATGCTTCCCGTAACTTGTGAACTATTGGGGAGAAATGTCTGTTGGTCGACGATTGTAATTCCTCCTTGAAAGGGAAATGAAATCTTCCTAAAGTAGGTTGACACAACAGCTGCCATAGCATATATCCAGGGCCTTCCCAGTAGGATGTTGTAATCGAGGTTTCCGTCAATTACTTCAACATCTATTTCTACTGTTTTTCCCCCCAGTTTGACTTGCAAGTTACTTAAAATCCCATATGGGGTGTATGTTCGTCCATCAAATGCTTTTAATGTTGTCGAAGATCGCGACAAGGGTGGAGATCCTAAAGTTTTCCAGCAACTCATCGACATAATACATGTAGATGCCCCCTCATCAATAATTGTTCGATGAATAGTTTTGTTGAGGGCTTTCACTTGAATAAGGAAATCTAGTTAAGCTGGTAACTGAGGGTCATATCCTTTGTAATTAAAGGACACAAGATTGGAATCCGTTGGGTCAATCCCACCTATCGTTGATAATAAAGCTTGCTTTTGAGAGGGGAAATTTTGCAGTACCTCAAGTGTCGACATAGCGGATGGCGATTGGGCCAGATCCTCCACTATATTATAATGCTGTGCTACTCTAGCATGAGGATTAAATGTCGATTTGTGTACTACTCCCTTTGGTGGCTTTATTGTTAGTTTAGGAATGATGGGTGGCACAACTTCGGTCGAAGTTGTTGTCGAACTACTGGGTTGATCATTGGCCTTGTTGTCCGACAACTGTGGATTCCTGTAATCTTTATTCCTTGTCGATATCAAAGCATCATTTTGTTGCTTTGAAACCGACAACATTAGCACTTGGGACGGGGAAGCATTGTCACTAGCAACTAGATTTGTTCCTGGATTTCGAAACGGATCAGTCAATACTACCGAGGTTTTTGAATTCTTGAAGAATTTCTAAGCTTAGCTTTATACAGACACTCTCTTGTCCAATGATCCTCATCACATATTAGGATGGACGATTTGGTTTCCTATCTCCAGAAGGGTTTGCAGAAGGTTTTTTAGGGGATGACTCTTCCTGTTTATTCTTCTTCCCTTTCTTTTTCTTCTTGCCTCCTGGTTTCTTGGTTTCTTTGCCTTTGTCAGTTGATACAGCATTTACTTCCGAGGCGAGAAGTTCTTCATTTGCATTTTGACCTGAAACCATACGGGCTTTCTTTGACTTAGCCTTTACGGTTTTTGTGCTGGTCGTTCCTATCACGTCGTCCCTGGCATGAGAGTCTTTGTTTGATTTAGGAGATGGAGGAACGGAAAATTCCGGTCTAGGAGCATCAGGGATTTTATCGTAGAGCGTGCCAGACTGAGTATAGATTAAGTCTAAATATTGCGCACGAGCAATTACTTGCTCTTCAGTGACGACTCCTCCCTTTGCCACATCTTCCGTAATAGAAGGTAACAACGACTTAATAAACCATTTAGCCAATAGTTGATCAGGAACATATGTTTTTACCATTCTACGACGACGTCGCCACTCATGAATATGATCGGATATGTGAGTGGCCGTTGTTTGCTTGAAATTGGTAAGAAGCTCTGTTCCCATTTCGTACCTTATGGGTAACTGAAAATGGGTTAAAAAGGTTGTGGCTAGGGTACTGAAGTTATCAAACGAAGCTCTAGGCAATTTGATATACCATTTTGCTGTCGGACTAGTTAACGTTCGCTGAAAAAGGCGAAGCCTGATCGAATAATCATTTAGAGTATTAGATGAACACCACAGGTGAAAGGTCATCACATGATTCGACGGGTCTTCACCCGGATTTCCATTAAATTTAGGAATATCCGACGGAAGTTTATGAGGGATTTCTGGCCACCAAGGGGCGTAAGCGATTGGATCGTTTGTTAGCTTGTTTAGATATGGTAACTCTAAAGTTGCCACGAAGGGCAACTGTTGATTCAGGTTCGACGAAGCGTACCCAGAATAAGATGGGATTGCCTGAGTAGTGGGTTTTTGCATACCAGCATAGTGCATTTGATGCTGATAACTTTGATAAGGTTGATGGGCATAACCATTATGAAATGGCTGATGTTGTCCATTTTGAATATACGGCTGCCCATTGCAAAGACTTGGTGCTCAGATCCTTGGTAAACTTGTTGGAATTGTGGTTGTTGATATTGCACTAGCCATGGTTGTGAGACCATGTTTTGTTGCCCAATACTGGCTGTTTGACCAAGATAAGGGGTAATGGTACCCGTTTGAGCCTGGGTCACTCCAGTTAAGGAGCCACTTATCGATGATTGTGGTGGCGTCGTAGGGACAAGGGGTTGTTGGATTGCGACCTGAGATACTTGAGGTTGGCATACAACAGGTAACGCTTGTACTTGCGACACCATCACAATAGCCGGCGTAGTGGAGATATTTGACATAGGCATACTTTGTTGCATTGAGTATACAACTCTTGGTTGTTGAGGCAGTATTGGTATCCAACCACTGGATGTAATTCCAGCATAACCTGAATTCTGTTGCGAACTCTCGTATGTTTGACCTCCTAGAGGCGACAATGAAAGGGCCTATTTCCCTCCATACGGCAGTAATCTGGTGCTTAAGGGAATTATTTGCCTTTGAGGACCGGACTGCCCAAATTGACAATGCGAAGGATCAATTTTATGAGACTCAACATAAGAGATTCTAGACATTATTTCGGATGAACAAACGGGAACAGACCATACTATTGAAACAGCCCCTGGATGGATCCCATCCAGTGATTGAGAGCTAGTTGCGACAGATGGTACGCCGGCGAACATTGTCGGAGTAGCAGCAGGAAGTTCTGCCGCTGCTGTGTCAGATGACACAGTCCTAGATGTCGACGGTTGTTCAGACATATCTAGTCTATCCAAAAGGTTTCCTAGCGATTCTACAGGAACTTCTGATAACAGTAGACTAATTTCTGATGAAGAAGGATATAGAGTGACCCCTACTCCAAATTATGATGGAGTACTAGATGGTGGATCCTCCACAATCTCTCTATAGCAATCAAACCGGGAGGAAGAGGTAGACCGTCAGGTCTGTAAAATATTTCCGGTGTCGAAGAAGGTATAGATTCTACAGCGACTGATGTTTGGGGAACAACACCTTCTGAATCAGCTATGGATGGAGTCGGTTCAAGTATAGAAGTGTTTACCCTCACACTAGGATTAGTTCTACTATCCTCTCGTGGCTGCGGAGCTTCTTCTGTAAAGGCAGGGGTACCAGAAATGTTTGGAGTAACCGGAGTCTCCAAGGGTGTCGGAACACTTGTTCCAACCTGACCAGAGGACTTTGAGCCAGTTAAAGGAGTTCGCTTTGTCCGGAATAGTTTTGATTCTGGGGACAAAGACGGTTGACTCGTAAGTCTCCGCGAATGATGGGGTTTCAATTGACTTTCTTCCACGATTACGGATTACTCGATCAACTAAAAATAAAGGGAAAATATTTTCGAATTAAATGATTTTAGACGCTTTGACACAACTTGTTTTTTCAATTTTTAAGAGTCGAGAAAAAGCAAAAGATGACTCTAGTCGCCTTCGATTTTTAATGAGCCTGAAGTGACAAATGCTCAGATGGACCTTTTCCTTGAAGGAGTCTGAAAAGGAACAAAAGAGACTACTCTGGAAATCTAGACAGAGGGATTACCAAACCAATCTCAAAACTATAGAATACTTTTTACGGTACGGCAGTCAATCTTCCCGAATGCTATGTTCAGTGCATTGCGATTGATAGGGCAGCAGACACGACTTCCTATGGATAAAGGATATAGCCTATTGTGGTCTCCCAATATATACTCGACGGTACGTGGGAGCACAAGTCCATACTGGCACTTGTCGTCTCAAAGAGGAGGAATCACCCAACCAACAGTGAAAACGACAGTTACCAGGCTTTACGACACCGGAATACGTCTCTAGCCTAGACTTCTAGATGTTGTGCATTAGGTTCCAAAGCATTTTTAGGTTCATTGAATTTATTTTACAGTTGATCTTTCTTAAGAAATTTTCCTTTCAGGTTCACCGTGTGATGTAGATGTACAATTCCTAAAATGCAATCTAAGATGATAAACAATCGTTTATTCTTCTTTTTGCAATGAAAATCCTAGCTACTAAAGAAAGAGAGATGATATTCTTTCAACATAGAGCAGAGAGCACACACTAGATGCACTGTCCTAAATCAAACCAACAAGTAGTCTAAATGCAAATGCACATGCATGTATTTGTTTTCAGCTTTCTTAATGTATGAATGACAAGAAGAATGCTAAGTACAAATCTGAATTATCTTTTCAAAGCGACAGTACTAACAAATTTCTCTTCAAAAACGAAAGGAAGATAATGACGACACTTTACTATTTTGAATTGAAAACTGCTTTCGACACTTGAAAAACTACTAATTCAAATCAAATACAAGAGTAATTGTATAATTGACCATCAAGAACAATAGAATTCTTTTCTTTGACTGAAAACGACACTTGCGACACTTTCAAATCAAAAGACGACAGTTCGACTATGCTACTACTTTGTAAAAGAGAACTGAAAATGGCGGAAAATACACAAAAACATTCACAGTTCTTTGCACAATGGAGGCAGAATGATGGAAAGGAAGGGGGTTTCGA
This sequence comes from Pinus tabuliformis, assembly GCA_031772625.1. Classification (NCBI taxonomy): domain Eukaryota; kingdom Viridiplantae; phylum Streptophyta; class Pinopsida; order Pinales; family Pinaceae; genus Pinus; species Pinus tabuliformis. The sequence goes on from CM062808.1 coordinate 869,945,937, forward strand.
CAGTGGTATACTGATCACCAACAACAAAACTTTTGAATAGAGCTGAAAAGAGTGAACATAAAAAACCAAAATCTGAGAGCAGAAGAGGTCTTGTCTGATCATTCCACATGTAACACAGGGAAAGTGTGATGTAGCGCACCTATTGCACACGGGAAGTGCGATGCATCCAGATTCCCAAGAGTAAGAGGTGTGATGGTCCAGGGACGAGACTTCAACTGGGTTCTAGGTCACAGTTTGCAGCTCAGTTCAAGGATTTAGGCCGGGCAAGTGATGTACAGTAAATAGAAATCACAGGGGCTGATCTAAGGAGGTTACTAGAGCCACCACTATGGCAATTAGAAAGTTTGCAAATCGATTGTTCAGTTTATAAAAAAAACCCGGAGATAGACTGAAGCAGCATTGGTCTACTTTTCACTTGCATAGCAAATGCAATTCGAAGGCTAGCTGGCTTGACTTCAGGCTCCATCTGTAAGTTTATAAAACAAACAAATATAGACAAACAAACAATCTATTCGTTCCCCAGTGGAGTCGCCATTTTGTTATCGGGAAATCTAGTGTCCACTCGGAGCTGCTAGTCCCACTAAGACTGGTAGCTATCTTAGAAACAAACAAACTAAAACTACTTTCGTTTTCCTTTATGAGAAGTAGATAAGAGTGGAATGAAGGACACCAACCTCAGTCTTTCACTTGGTTCCTTGCTCGGTTCCTCTCCCTTCTGACAGATCCTTGCCACTTCTCCTTTGTCTACCCAGCTTCAAAGAGCACCTGTGGAATCAAAGAAGCATAATACTATCGAAGAACAGAGATCTACAATCATAAACAATATAGGACCAGATATATATTGACCACACAAATGCATATATCATCAAACATACAAGAATGTGGAGGAAAACTTGAATAGCTTTATTAATATCAAGAATAGCAAAGAGGATTACAACCAATTGTTCTGACCCAGTGTCATCCTCCAGCATGAAAGCCCTTCTTTCACCTCATGAAAAGCTTAGATCACCCAACACTATGATATTCCAACAAGAAACCAACAAAACTTCCTTACAAGATACAAAATTCCAGCCTCTGGATCTCTGGGATGAGGGATCCATATATAGATGATTGCAGGGGGGTGAGTCAGCTTCTGGGATTTTGATTAGTGTCCTCTCTCTAATAGTTCTTGATTCCACTTGGAGATTGATGATCTCTTACTCATCCCTGGGCGAATTCAGAGAGGCAAGTGTCATAGGAGAAGTTTCTAGAAGATTCTGTGATCATCCACCTCGCAAACTGTCTCTGCCATTTGTCCACTCTCGCCCATCGCACCCTACAGAAGGGCTTTTCAGTATGCATCGCACCCTTTACACTGGGCAGGTGGGATGCATCGCACCCTTAGCACTGAGCAACCTGTATGGTCCAGTTTTGACTAGTTCTGAGCAGTTTCCTGTGGAGAACTTCTAGGAGATGATGTAATCAGCTGACCTTGTTCCTTTAGGGTATGAAACAACACTTTTAGGGACTTAGGAGCCCTTAGTTTATGGACATGTTTGATTGGGGTTGCAGTGCCCAAAAATGTCTATAATAGTCATGCAATAGGTGGATCTCGTGTTGGATCTCCCTTTATGGAGGTAGTCCCCACGGCTCCTGAAATAATGCGTTATAATCAACAATTAAATCCGTCAATTCTTGTTTATGCTTACCATTGCAGCCTTGGAACGCGTCTGCGAATTCGGCCTCCTTTTCCCTGACAACCATAAGCATGCATGCCTTGCTAGAGTTCACCAGCTATTTCATCTTCTTAGCACTTACGAGGCTGGCATTAATTTTTTTTTATGAGCCCGCACTATGTACTATATCCCATCCTCAGTGATGTGGTATTTATTTCCATGGTGGAAAAAGACAGCTTTTCTGTCATACAAGTAGGGGCTCCCCAATACCATGCCACAGATGTCCAATGGTATAACATCCATCTCTACTTCATCTACCAGCTTAGAAGCAATCACAAATTTTACCTTGCACTGCTGGGTTACATTCAATTTAGCTTTATCATGTATCCATCCTAGCGGGTAAGGCTTTGGGTGCATTTTTGTTTCTAAGCCTAGCTTCTTTACCATAGATTCTACAATTAAATTTGCTTGGGACCCTGTATCAAATAAAGTTTCTACTTTGGTATGGTTTACTACTACTCTAATATGAAATAATTCAATCCTTTTCCTATCATTTGAAATGGACTCATCTACAGAACTAGTGCTTCCTTGTGATTTAGAATCAACAGGAGGTGTAAAGGTACCTTTTGTTCCCGCTGCTGTGACCAGTGCTTCATCTCCTGAATCTGATCCAAGGTCTTGCTGTGCTGCTGCCACTGTTTTCTGCTTCCCTTTTCCTCCATACTTCTTTGGGCATTTTTCTGGGTGCTTCTTCCAACAGTGATCATCATCGTGGCCTTCTTTCTTGCAATGATTGCAATAAGGCCACTCTCCCTCTTTGGCTGTTGTTGTTTTCTTCTCCTTCCCTTTCCATTTCGCTTTGGATTTTCCATTGGGAGGTTTGAACGGTGGCTTTCTGGATTGGTCCTCTCTTTCGTTCTTTCACTTGTTCTCAATATGAATTTCTTTCACACTAGTTGTGTCAATAGTGGTTGGTTCAAACAACAATAATGAATGTTGAATATAACTATGCAGTGAGCCAATATGCTTAGTTACAACTTCAGGTGTATCTAGTGCAATACCCAAATTCAGTGCTTGCTTCCTAAATTCTTCTGTAAAACTCTGAACATCCTGCCCTTTGCCTTGCCTTAAATATTGCCAATTCATTAAAGCTTTATGTTTGTATCCTTCAGAAGTAAAATCAGACCATGACGAAAAGAGCTTACCCACATTTTTATTGCTCTGCAATTTACTCTCCCACCAAACGAGAGCTGTGCTGCCCAGCTGTGGAGAGGCCAACTGGATTTTTACCTCATCCTCTATGATTTGCTAAATCCTGCAATAAACCTCAATTTGCCTGATCCAATTGTTAAGCTTTTCTTCGTGGCTTTCACCATTAAACATAGGAAGATCAAATTTAACATCTAATTTAAAAAAAGGTTTCTCAGATGCATCCTTTGGATTTCTCTGATTATGGTGGTGAGGGGAAGAAGAACCTTCACCACCAGAAGGAGAAGGAGGGGGTTCTTCTCCATCATTACCATGTGCTGAACCTTGTCGTTTTGGATTCCTCACTTTAGCTTTTTCCAGTCTTATAACTAGTTGACTGATATTCTCTGCCATTGAGTAGAAAGTCTTTCTGAAATTGTTGTCCTCTTCAATACAAGCTTCCTCTTCAGCCATGTTTCTTCTTCGAGGTGCACGCCCTACCTCTGGATTGAAAGGTTCTAGATGCCCTTAGCCTCTTTGAAGCTTGCTTCTTGTTAGCATACAAACATGCAATTCACATCTAAAAAGCCCTGCTCTAATACCGCTTGATCCAGGATGTTTTCGTTTATAGATGTATAGAAAAGAATTGCATATAAAATTGTAGCTTAACACATAAATGTACACATATGAAAAGAAGAAGAAAACACATAAAAGGAACAAAATAGAACACCAAGGCTTGATAATGGAGTTCGTCTAATTTGGACTACGTCTCCGGGCCCAGCTCAACAATGGGGAGGCCTTTCTTATTAAATGGCCTGAATAAACAGAATTACATTCATCAATTTGTCCATAAAGAGGCTTATACCTCCAATCTACCTGATGGCTATGAAATGAATGCCTGAGATGGAGTGGTTTGTAGCACCAAAGCTTCCCGTAGCTGTAGAAGGCACTGGAATTGTGTAACTGTTTAAAACAGCTCAATAGATGCTCTTGGCCTCTGCGAAATAGTGTGTTGCAACCATAAAAACGCCTCCTCTTGTGCTCTTCCACTGATCCTCTTTTTATAAAGGATTTTCGGACAAGATCCCATTTAAAACAGGGCATGTCTGGTTAATAAGAGAGGTTGGTAGAGGGGAAGTATCGGCAGGCACTACCGTCCCCTGAAAATGGCCTCTTATCGTTTAAAATGATAAAACTTCCAAAATCCCAAAAACAATAAGAAATCTATCGAAAACCGTTCACCCGGATTTCAAATATTATTAAATCGGGCATATAACATGTATCAGGTCCACGCTGAAGTCATGGATCGGCATATCATTGTGTCCCTATCCTGGTACTCGGGAAAGACCAACCGCCGATCGCTGATATCAGCGTTGGTCGATCGCGTCGGCATCCTGCACATATATCGCCCCGGGTGTTCTGCCGATTTGGTTAATCGCCGATCACACTGTCCATTCGTTGATATCCACACACACACACACACACACACACACACACAGATATATATATATATATCCATCGATTGTGATGGCCTTCGATCCGCCGATCCAATCTGATCAAAGATCGGCGTTCGGGGGTTCCACGACACAAACCTTAAGTCCGCCCTCATGCGACCTCTGATTTCAATTTTCCTTTAAGGCTTTAAGACCCATTTTTAAAGGAAATTTCTCTATTTTCTTAAGGATTGAAGAGCCCTTCTTTTTGCAATAACTTCATCATCCGGACTCGGATTTAAGTACCGTTTGTTCTGTTGGAATTAGGAAGACGAGATCTACATTCTAGTCTTGAGTTGACTTTAGTCCGATCACTTTGATTTTATGAGTTTTTCCATGCCATTGTATCTGAAGATCCACCTAGATCAATGCAGATTGAAGACCCCATAGGAAATAGGAGAGGACTACTACAGGAAGAAAACCTCCTCTTGTAGCAACCTATGCATACATCACATAAAGCATGGATCTTGTTTTTTTCTCATAAGTAGGGAGGTGATAGGAGATTATGAGACCACTCTGAAGTAGTCATATCACTCCCTGAAGGATTCTCCACCAGCAGTAGCAGATTGGACATCAACAAGGTACCTGCACACACAACAAATACAATAGTCAAATATCATGAGGAGAAATGAAGAAACACACGGGAAATAAGCCAGCAAGTCAACTCCCTTGATATTGATGATGTGGTCCAGCTCTAGCATGCAAATCCTTGCATCAATTGGATCATGAGGTAGGAACATATATGGAAAATTATCACACCCTCCCTATGTGTGAATAACAAAAATGTGTAAATGTCAACAAGAGATGTTTTAATAAGTTGGAGGTGGCCAGTCAACTTGGCCACCCTCGTCCAGTAAACTAAAGGTGATGGTAAGCACTCATGAAATGTGGAGATGTCACATCGGCTGAGTTTGAATAACAGATAATGGGTGGTGATTATGTGAAGAGGAGAAATAATTACTCAAAGTGGGGACAAATGTCCAAAAGAGGAAACCCTGTGTGACTACAAGGTCACCACAAAGCTCCAAGCCTAAGCAAAAAATGGCATATTATGTATTGGGGCTCAATTTCTTTTGCATAATTGCTCATTTCAAAAACAATTAGGAAGAGGAAAATCTCAGGGTGTCATCGATGATTTTCAAACCCCATCTGTAATTGCTACAGGTAAGCCTGCAACTGCTACAAGAGGTCTAAGAAACTTCTACAAGAAGATTGGTGGAGGAAAGCCACAAAGGTTCAAATTGGTCTCCAAATTACCACCTTCATCCTAGATCACTTAATAAAAAGTAACTTCCACCACATCCTTCACTCAAACATAAGATTGCATGAAAATTTCACTTCAAATTCTACAGGCTGTAGCAGTCTAATTGTGAAATTAAAAAGTATTTTTAGGTAGTAGATTAGTGGGGATGTAGGCAATTGTCATCAACAAGGAATTTTAACTCACTGCTTCCACTGAATTACACACTAAAGTTATTGAAGAGGTATCTCTCCCTCACTTAGCTAAAAACATAGAGTAAAGATGGGAGAAGGCTTTAATATAAGGGAGCCCTCAAACACCAAGAGAATCCACCTACACCCTCCTATGGTAGACATTTTTAGAAGACACCTGTGGCTAGGATTCTTTGAGTTGTTGAAAGGGTATGATGATGACCTTGCCTTTGAATTTTCCATGGCTCTGAAATCACAAACAAAGGATAGTTCCACCACTATGGTGAGGGGGCTAGCTATCTCACTCAGCCCTGAAATAATTAGCAGAGTGACAACCCTACCTCTAGGGATCAAATGGAGCAGAGAAGAAAGAGGCACTAGTGTCAATGTTAAAAATAATTTATTCACTGAAAATGAAAAGTCTATTGAGGACAAAAATGGAGTTAGGAGGGAAATCCTACCTTATCCTTGGGATGAGGTGGCCTACCATATTCTGAAATACATGTCTTGTAAGGAAAGAATGAGTGTGGTATATGCCTACCACTTTAGAGTACTTCATGAACTCAGGACTTAGTTTGTCATACTTCCTCCTACTATTCATCAGGGACTTGAGTGAAAAAGTGAGAGAGAGAAAAAACCAACGCGTAAGCCACCATGGCCTCATCAAACTAATAGTGGTGGATGCCTTGAGCAACTTGAGAGTCCCTCTCCTTTGGTCCAAATTCATAGACATGGATAGAGAAGCCTTCATTGAAACACAGACCCTCACACCAGGTGAGACCCCAACCTCTAGTGTTGAAGGAAAAGAGTAAAAAACAAAGGAAGAAGAAGAAGAAGGGGAAAGGACAGAAAAGGAAGAAGCAGTAGGGTCAGAAGAAGAAGAAAGAGAAACAAAAGTAGAAAGGACAATGGAAGAACCAGAGGCAGAGGTAGGAGGAGAACAAGATGAAAAAGAAGAGGGGGAGAAACAAGAAAAATGAAGTCTTGAGTGTTGGCATTATGATACATATGTTGTACTTGATGGCAACCCACTCATCTCAGATAATAAATTATAGTGTAGAGAAAAGTTCACGCACTTATATGCAGAGTAAAGTTTATTTCATGTAGAGAAAAGTTCACGCACTTTCATGCAAGGAAAAGCGCGTATATGTTGGAGAACTTACCTTTGGTCCATGGTAGTTAGTCCTTAGTATTTGAACCTATGAGGAAAAGCGCGTATATGTTGGAGAACTTACCTTTGGTCCATGATAGTTAGTCCTTGGTATTTGAACCTATGGTTTTGGACCATGGTACTTCGTCAAAAGTGTTGATCTCACGTACTTTCATGGTTGGTTCATGGTATTAGTCCAACAGTTTTTTGATCCTATGGTTTTGGCCCGTGGTATTGTGAAAGGCCTAAGCCTATATAAAGCAAAGGAGATCACTTGGCTAATTCATTCTTGCAAATCGAATACCTTAAGATCTGAAATATTGGGTTATTGTTTTAAAAGTTTGATCTATGAAAGGGAAGTTGAAAGCGAATCTTTGAAGGGTGATCTCTCGAGCGCTGCAGCTGCGGAAGTGCGGAGGCGCCACAGAAGGCGCAGTGCGGAGGCGCCACAGAAGGCGCAGTGCGGAGACACCACAGAGGTGCCACAGAAGGCGCAATGCGGAGGCGCCACAGAAGGCGCAGTGCGGAGACGCCACAGAGGCGCAGTGCGGAGGCGCCACAGAAGGCGTAGTGCGGAGACGCCACAGAAGGCGCAGTGCAGAGGCGCCACAGAAGGCGCAGTGCGGAGACGCCACAGAAGGCGCAGTGCGGAGACGCCACAGAGGCGCAGTGCGGAGGCACCATAGAAGGCGCAGTGCGGAGATGCCACAGAGGCGCCACAGAAGGCGCAGTGCGGAGACGCCACAGAAGGCGCAGTGCGGAGGCGCCACAGAAGGCGCAGTGCGGAGACGCCACAAAGGCGCCACAGAAGGCGCAGTGCGGAGGCGCCACAGAAGGCACAGTGCGGAGGCGCCACAGAAGGCGCAGTGCAGAGGCGCAACAGAAGACGCAGTGCGGAGGCGCCACAGAAGGCGCAGGTGTGGTGGTCGCGGCGCCACAGAAGGCGCAGTTTGAAAATTTATGAAAAGTGGTCCTTGAAAGAAAAGAAGTAGGGGGTTGTAGCTCCCTTCCAGAAGAGACTGGAAAATGAGAGAGAGTTGTAGCTCTCTGCAGGTTGCAGCCTGCGTACTGGTAAAGGACGCACCAGTACAAAACCATTGTAAAAGGAGTTTCTAATTTGAAAGAAGATAGAGACATATTGCAGCAGGTGGTTTTCACCCACATTGGGTTTCCACCTTACATCTTGTGTTCTTTGTTGTGACTATCTATTTTCTTTGTTCATGCTCATTATTTTATGGTACTGACATGCAAAAATAATTCAAAGAATAAATAAGGAAGATTTATTAAAAGAACTTGATAATACTGATTCACCCCCCCTCTCAGTATTATTTCCAACAATTGGTATCAGAGCAGGTCCTTCGGAGAAGTTTGATCGCTTGAAGGAAGATCATTCATCATGAGCAACTACAAGAGGGAAGCATCAATCAGGCCACCAATTTTTGATGGGACAAACTTCAATTATTGGAAGGTAAGAGTTACTGCCTATCTTCAATCTCTTGGTACAGAAGTTTGGGATATCATAGATACAGGCTACACTTTTCCTTCAGCTACTCCTACAGATGCTGCCGAAAAGAAGAAATATGAAACAAATGCTAAAGCAGTCAATACTTTACTGGGATGCTTATCGCAAACAGAATTTGTAAAGGTTATGCAATATAAATCCGCAAAAGAAATATGGGACAAGATTGTCTTGAGCTATGAAGGAGATGAACAGGTAAAACGTGCTAAACTTCAAACTCTCAGGATTCAGTATGAGAATCTCAGGATGTATAATGATGAAAGTGTGGCTAACTATTTTCTTCAGGTAGATGAGATTGTTAATTGCATGAAAAACTTGGGTGAAGAAATAAAAGAGGCTATTGTGGTTGAAAAAGTTCTAAGATCATTGTCCCCCAAATTTGAATCTAAAGTGTCTGCAATAGAAGAAAAGGAAAATCTATGAATTCTTACCATGTCTCAGCTACACATAATTCTAACTGCTTATGAAATGAGAAAGGGAGGTCCATCAGACAGAAGAGAAGCTGCTTTCAAGGCTTCAGGCAAAGGAGATTATTATGAAACAAGTCACGTGCCAGAAGAAGAAGAAGAAGAATCAAATTTTGTCAAAAATCTTCAAAGGGGTTCTGGAAGGTTCAGAGGTAAGTTACCTTTTAAATGCTTTGCTTGTGGAAGAGTAGGTCATTATGCTGCAAAATGCCCTTATAAGGATAAAGGAAAGGAACCTGCTAGATGGAACAAGAAACAAAGTGCAAATAAGAAAAGCTACTACACTCATGAAGACAGTGATGGTCTATCAAATAGTGATGAAGATGAACGAGGTAATGACTATAAACTGTTAATGGCATTTGAAGATGATGATTATATGGATGCTATAGATGTGGATAAACTTTATGAAGAAATTACTAAACTCAAGAGATGTATAGAAGAAAAGAATATGATCATTGATACTCTACAATTTCAAATTGATGAAAAGGAAAAACGTCTTGAAAAATTAGAAGGTGAAATTGTTGGTCTTAGAAAAGAGATTGAGAAAACAAAAGCTATTAATCTTAAGTTTGTCAAAGGATCTGAAACTTTGGATGAGATTATCAATGTACAGCGTTCTCCACTAAACAAGACAGGTCTGGGCTATAATGGAGAAACTTCTTGAGCATCCACCTCAAAAAAGTTATCTTGATGCAGCAAGAAGGAATGAACAAAAGCACAATGGAGACCATCAGGTAAAGCAGGGACGAATTGCAAACAGAGACTATCAAGGGCAATCCGCCTTAAGGGTAAACAAAAGCTACAACTAGCCACAGGTAAAATCTTCTCAATTTGGTTCAAGAATGGATGACAATTGAAATTACAATCATTTGGCTGGTAGATTTGATAACCGCAGAAGTTACTTCAATGGACAATGTTTCTCTTGCCATAACTTTGGTCACAAAGCAGCTCAATGTGTTGCATATAGAACAATCATGACTAGAGAAGCTCAAAAGTAAAGAAGTATCACCGGGATTACAAAAAGGACCTATAACAACTTTTCGGCTCTTGAAAATGAAGTTGAATGTTCTATTTGCAATAACTTTGGTCATAAAGATTCTGAATGCAGGAGCAGGTTTCAGCAGACAAAGGAACAAGCCTCAAGCACCAAAACATGGAGAATCAAGGAACCACAAACAGAAAGATGTGGGATAGCATTTTATGCAGAAGGACAAGAAAATCTATGGTACATTGACAGTGGATGTTCGAAGCATATGACAGGTGATAAAGACAAACTTGAGTCATATTCCGCTCTAGAAAAAGGAAAGAAAGTTTCTTTTGGAAATGATACTCCTGCAACTATAAAAGGGAAAGGCATTGCTCAGTTGAAAGAAAAGGTCAAGGCTGGAAATGTTTTGTATGTCGATGGATTGAAGCATAATCTTCTAAGTGTCAGCCAGATGTGTGATCAAAGAACCGAGGTGATATTCAGATCAAATGGATGTCTTGTTCGTGATCTTGATACAGGTAAAACAGTGATCAAAGGTAAAAGAACTCCAAATAATCTATACATATTTGAAGAAGGACAACAACAATGCTATCTGAGCAAGGATGATGAGCACTGGTTATGGCATCGGAGGTTGGGGCATCTAAGCTTTTCACAAATAAGGAAAGCATGCAAATATCAGGCAGTTCGCGATCTTCCAGATATCAAAATTCCAGACAATACCATATGGAAATCATGTCAGTTTGGAAAGCAAACCAGAACTAACTTTCCAGAGAAGGAAGGATCAGCTAGCATGCCTCTTGAGCTAGTACATACAGATACATGTGGTCCATTCAGAAAAAGAACACCTCGAGGAGAAGAATACTTGATATTATTCATTGACGATTTCTCCAGGTTTGTCTGGTTAGGACTTATGAAGCACAAAGATGAAGCATTTGAAAAATTCAAATCCTTCAAAACCTTGGTTGAAAATGAATCAGGACACAAAATTAAGTGCCTCAGATCCGATAGAGGTGGGGAGTTTACCTCAAATGAATTTTTTGACTTCTGTGAAGAACATGGGATAAGAAGAGAATTCTCTACAGCTAGAACTCCTCAGCAAAATGGAGTTGTGGAAAGAATGAACAGAACAGTCCAACAAATGGCTCGTGCTATGCTTGATGAGTCAAGAACTCCCGCAACCTTCTGGGGTGAAGCTGCACATGCTGCGGTTGTTATTCTCAACAAAAAAAATGTTCGGGTGAACGGCACTCAAACCCCTCATGAGCTCTGGTGTGGTGAGACTCCTTCGGTAAAGCATTTCAAAATCTTTGGGAGAAAATGTTATATTAAGAATATTGATGAGCAACTTGGAAAACTTGAACCTAGAGCAGATGAAGGCATTCTTCTTGGTTATTCTCCACATAGCAAAGCATACAAGTGCTACAATAAAAGACTTGGCAGAATTGTTGACAACATTGATGTAGTGGTTGATGAGAAGGGATACATTCCTAAGCAAGGACAGAATGATGAAGAAGAAGAACCTCAAGAAGAACCAGAGGAGCAGATAAGGATAGAAGAGAAGACTCCATCCAGATATGTTCAGAAGAATCATCTAGAATCTCAGATTTTGGGACAGAAAGAAGCAGGTGTACAAACAAGAAGAAAAATTGCAGAAGCTTCAAGCTATTTGGCATTACTCTCTTCCACTGAACCACAAAATGTGAAAGAGGCATGCAAAGATGAATGTTGGGTCAAAGAAATGGATGAAGAACTTGAGCAGATCGAAAAGAACAACACTTGGGAGCTGGTTCCTAGACCAAAGGATAAGAATGTTATAGGAACAAAATGGGTCTTCAAAAATAAATTGAATGAAAATGGAGAAGTAATTAGAAACAAGGCCAGACTTGTTTGTAAAGGGTATGCGTAGCAAGAAGGAATAGATTTTGAAGAAACTTTAGCTCCTGTTGCAAGACTTGAGGCCATCTGAATGTTCCTTGCTCTCTCAAGCTTTCAAAACTTCAAAGTATTTCAAATGGATGTGAAATCAGCCTTTCTGAATGGAGACTTGGAAGAAGAAGTATACATTGAGCAGCCAGATGGTTTCATTCTTGGAAATGATCCAAATCTTGTATGCAGATTGAAAAAGGCTCTCTATGGCCTCAAACAAGCTCCAAGGGCTTGGTACTATCGTTTGGACAAATATCTTCATCAACAAGGTTTTTCAAAAGGATCAGCAGACAGCAATCTTTATATAAAAGTTGAAAATGACAAATTGCTGATACTTGTTGTGTATGTAGATGACATTATCTTTGGCAGCAATGAAGAAGCTATGAGTCAAAGCTTTGCCTTGGTGATGCAGAAAGAATTCGAAATGTCCTTGTTGGGAGAACTGACATATTTTCTTGGTTTGCAAATCCAACAAAATGAAGGAGGGATCTTCTTGTCTCAAACCAAGTATCTCAAGCAGATTTTGAAGAAATATGGTATGGAAGAAGCAAAACCAGTATGTACACCCATGGTCACAGGATGTAACCTCAGTGCAAATGATGAATCAGCAGCAGTGCATCAACCAACTTACAGATCTATGATTGGAAGTCTACTTTATTTGACAGGTACCCGACCAGACATCATGCATGCAGTGGGAATAGTTGGAAGATTTCAGGCAAATCCAAAGGAAACTCATCTTCAGGCAGTAAAGAGAATCTTCAAATATCTTCAAGGGACTCAAAACTATGGCTTATGGTATCCTAGAGATACAGATCTCACACTTCATGCTTATACAGATGCAGATTGGGCTGGAAGCGTGGATGACAGGAAAAGCACAAGTGGTGGTGCATTCTTTATGGGTTCCAGATTAGTATCTTGGTTCAGCAAGAAACAAAGTCCGATTGCCTTGTCTACAGCTGAAGCAGAATATGTTGCTGCTGCATCTTGCTGCACTCAGCTCCTTTGGATGATGCAGACCTTGCAGGATTTTCAAATCACTTGTACACCACCCATCTCCATCTTATGTGATAATACAAGTGCAATCAACATTTCAAAGAACCCAGTCATGCATTCAAAAACCAAGCACATACTAATTAAGTATCACTTTCTCTGGGAACAAGTGCTTGAACAAAAGGTCAAGTTGGAGTATGTTCCTTCTAAGGAACATGTTGCTGATATACTCACCAAACCATTGCCTAGGGAGACCTTTGAATACCTCAGGCAAAATCTAGGGGTTGTTGATGCATCATCTTGTTATTGAATCTCTTTTGATTGTTGGTTGTACGCAAGGTTCATCTGAAGTATATGCGTACATGTGCTGGGTTGCGGATTGGTCAAAGATCGAATGGCACAGGTTCAGGGGGAGCATATCATGCATTGTTGGCATTATGGAGGAAGTACAGAATGAGATCATGGATGCTGGTCTGAATATTGCTGCAATACGTCTCTATCTCTTTCATGGTCATGGATTATGGTTCTTCTTTGCAGATCTGGTTTATAGTCAGGGGGAGCATGTTCTTAGGGGAGCATAACCCTTTGCCCTTGATGTCAAAGGGGGAGAGTGATTGGTTGTTGTTGCCATCAAGTCCAAAGGGGGAGATTGTTGGCATTATGATACATATGTTGTACTTGATGGCAACCCACTCATCTCAGATAATAAATTATAGTGTAGAGAAAAGTTCACGCACTTATATGCAGAGAAAAGTTTATTTCATGTAGAGAAAAGTTCACGCACTTTCATGCAAGGAAAAGCGCGTATATGTTGGAGAACTTACCTTTGGTCCATGGTAGTTAGTCCTTGGTATTTGAACCTATGAGGAAAAGTGCGTATATGTTGGAGAACTTACCTTTGGTCTATGGTAGTTAGTCCTTGGTATTTGAACCTATGAGGAAAAGCGCGTATATGTTGGAGAACTTACCTTTGGTCCATGGTAGTTAGTCCTTGGTATTTGAACCTATGGTTTTGGACCATGGTACTTCGTCAAAAGTGTTGATCTCACGTACTTTCATGGTTGGTTCATGGTATTAGTCCAACAGTTTTTTGATCCTATGGTTTTGGCCCGTGGTATTGTGAAAGGCCTAAGCCTATATAAAGCAAAGGAGATCACTTGGCTAATTCATTCTTGCAAATCGAATACCTTAAGATCTGAAATATTGGGTTATTGTTTTAAAAGTTTGATCTATGAGAGGGAAGTTGAAAGCGAATCTGTGAAGGGTGATCTCTCGAGCGCTGCAGCTGCGGAAGTGCGGAGGCGCCACAGAGGGCGCAGTGCGGAGGCGCCACAGAAGGCGCAGTACGGAGACGCCACAGAGGCGCCACAGAAGGCGCAGTGCGGAGACGCCACAGAAGGTGCAGTGCGGAGGCGCCACAGAAGGCGCAGTGCGGAGACGCCACAGAGGCGCAGTGCGGAGGCGCCACAGAAGGCGCAGTGCAGAGACGCCACAGAAGGCGCAGTGCGGAGACGCCACAGAGGCGCCACAAAAGGCGCAGTGCGGAGGCGCCACAGAAGGCGCAGTGCGGAGACGCCACAGAGGCGCAGTGCGGAGGCGCCACAGAAGGCGCAGTGTGGAGACGCCACAGAAGGCGCAGTGCGGAGACGCCACAGAGGCGCCATAGAAGGCACAGTGCGGAGGCGCCACAGAAGGCGCAGTGTGGAGACGCCACAGAGGCGCCACAGAAGGCGCAGTGCGGAGGCGCCACAGAAGGCACAGTGCGGAGGCGCCACAGAAGGCGCAGTGCAGAGGCGCAATAGAAGACGCAGTGCGGAGGTGCCACAGAAGGCACAGGTGCGGTGGTCGCGGCACCACAGAAGGCGCAGTTTGAAAATTTATGAAAAGTGGTCCTTGAAAGAAAAGAAGTAGGGGGTTGTAGCTCCCTTCCAGAAGAGACTGGAAAATGAGAGAGAGTTGTAGCTCTCTGCAGGTTGCAGCCTGCGTACTGGTAAAGGACTGCACCAGTACAAAACCATTGTAAAAGGAGTTTCTAATTTGAAAGAAGATAGAGACATATTGCAGCAGGTGGTTTTCACCCACATTGGGTTTCCACCTTACATCTTGTGTTCTTTGGTGTGACTATCTGTTTTCTTTGTTCATGCACATTATTTTATGGTACTGACATGCAAAAATAATTCAAAGAATAAATAAGGAAGATTTATTAAAAGAACTTGATAATACTGATTCACCCCCCCTCTCAATATTATTTGCAACATTGAGAAGACTACCGAGCCCAAAGAAATAGAGATACCCCCAAAACAAACAATTTTGTCTCTAAGACCCATTGAATAGGAGGTAGCTGCAACTTTAGCTACCTTAAGCACCCCAATCAAACCTTAAACAAAGAGACAAAGGAAAGCTCCCCTTATATTTTAAGACCGAGAAAAGCATCGGGATCAAGTAATGGAGGCCACAAACTCCCACAAAGGTACCCATCACAATTGAGGAGTCCCCAAGAAAGAAAGAGGAGGTGGGACTCACTGAAAGAAACATCAAAGAGGTCACCTCTCAAAAACCCACAACAAAGACTCCTATAGCATATGTAAGGAGCCCCACCACTAGATCAACCTCCTTCAAACAACCCAAGACACAAACCACCCTCCAACAAGAAGAAAAATGGAAGCTACAGGAGGGGCAGAGTATGCTACAGGAAAAACATAGTATTCTACATGAGGGGAAAAATGAGCTACAGAAGGGGTAGAGTGAGAAACAAGAGGGGTAGAATGAGCTACAAGAGGGGCAAAGTGAGAAAAAAGAGGGGAAGAATGTTACATAATAGCCACAAGAGGCAACAACCTCCCAACAAACATATAAGAAGGACTTCTAGAGCTCCAGGAGCATAGTCCACAACCAAGCCTAAGATCCTATTATAAATTCATTGAAGGAGGGAGAATTATTCCCCAAAAATTTGCAGTCCCACTTTTATATGAGTTAGACGTAGAAAGAGGAAGAATCCACATGTGGATGCAAATTTATAAGTCTAATAATGTAAAGGATGTGGGCCTAATGGAAGAAAAGTTCCTTGAAATGAGAAAAGAATTAAGTGAGATGAGAATGAGGGAGTCCACAACGCAGGAGGAGCTATAGGTAGAAAATATGTGGTTAAGAGAGAAGTTGCAGGAGAAAGAAACCAAACCTACCACCATGGAAAGCCTCTACATGGAGAAATTACACTGCAGACAACCATCCAAGTCTTATGCACTCTTTGTCAAAGAGCAGTGGCTGCAATTCCAAATCAAAGCCTTAGCACAACATGGATAAATGAGATTTCAGGATTACAAATAGTTTGTTGAATTTTGCAACCAAGTCAGCATGGAGGAAAAAGCAAAATTGGCTGAGTTTTACATTCATAACCTCACTTTGACTGATATGAATATTTGGGATCCCAATGCAAGATTTGGGGATACACAACTAATGGCCTTAACATCATGAATGGCTCATGATGAGGTAAGAGACAAGGAAGTGAAGATAGTCATGACAAAGGAAGAAAAGGAACCATTATATATCAGGGCAGAGCTACTGAGCCCCATGGATGTCATTAGTCATCATAATATCATCTCCAATGATGTTGTATTAGCACCTAAATACCTTGCCAACCATGAACAAGCCATATTGCATTTTCAAGACACATTCAGGTTGTTAGGAACATAAAGACTGCAAGCCTGCCAGAGGAGATGGCATGCCTTACCCCACAACCTCTAGATCATAAAATATCACTCTCCTGAAAGGCTAATGGATTCCTTGGAGAGGACACCCATGTACAAAAGGATCATGAAAATATTAAAAGTTAAGTGGATAGGACTCAAGATTAGTCCACCCTTGCTGCTAGGCCTATAGGAAGGGAGAAATGAAGTAGAAGAGTAGAAGGAGTGGAAAAATATAGAAAGGAATGCAGGTTTCTATCCCCAAGAAGGAAAACCATCTGAGAAACCTTGGGATGTAAGGGAGGCCACCAAGGCCATGAAATAAATGCACATATATGTTTGAGTTTCTCAGAGGATGAGCGACAATTTCATTAGGGGTGATGACGAGGCTCATCAACAGGTACATTATAAGGGTCATAATGCCATCCTCCAGCTTTAGAACTATCTCTTTATCACATTTATTTATAATTCTTGCTATATTATGCTTAGTGAGAGGGGTAAAAGATGTTTTGCAATGTCATGTGGCCTAATATGGTTTAATTGCAGGAAATGGAGCATTTTTTAGATAATTTACATGTAGGGGATTAGAGTAAACAATAGGGAGAGATTCTAGGGGGTTTTCCACCTCTTTAACTCCTTCAATCAACCCAAGATAACCACACTCTCTCTCATCAGCGTGAGGTCATTGAAAACTAAGCAAGACAAGGTCATTGGAAGCTAAGCAATTGCAGTTAATGATGACCAAGATCCACCAATCTTGAGTTATGCGAGACAAACATTCCTATTTTCTAGGGAGCTGTTAGTAGCTACCCTCTTGTATAAATAAATATGTAAAAGAGCTCATTAGGATTCAAGTTTTGTTTTCAGATAGGTAGCTACTGAGCTAAATTACTTGGCACTATTATTTTTTACTGTTATATGATGTATTAGACATTGATGCAATGATAATGAGAAGTTTCTTATTGGTTCACCATTGAGTTAGTTCCAAAGGGCTAAGGATCTTGGGTTTCGGCCCAACCCTAGTGGCTTAGGTCCCTCTTGTGTATTTGTATCTCCTTTTGGTTCAGATTTCTTATTAGTTTCTTGCATCCATTATAAAATAACCCACCAAAATCCTATGATTGCAACCTATACCTCATCTCTCCCATGGGAGCATGAATAAAAGGATCTTCAAGCACAACCAAAAACTACTATGTTTATGATTTCTTGGAAGAAGATTTATGTTTGTCATATTGTTTTTCATATGCTTACTGTATATTAGGAGTTGATTTATTGACTAGATCAGACTTTTTGGCATAGATTAGATGACGTTCAAATTCAACTCATATTTTCCACTACTAGTTGTTTCATTTTGTCAATGATAAAAGGGTATATGCATGTGATGATTGTAGGGTTGTTTGGACCTGCAAGAAAGGGAACCTTTACCACCTCCATCTTTGACTTCCTTTCCCTCTTTTATGAATTCCAAATTTTGTCCTCAAAGTTCTGTTCTTGAGATCCTTTTCCTAGACAACCGTGAGGAGCTGCTCCTAGTGAAAAACATGCCTTCGAAAGGATCTAAGCTTGGCTAGGGGCTATGGCCACCCTTCATCCATTTAGCTTAACCTCCATCCACCTTTCCATCCCTTGAACCCATCATTTCCACCTCCTCAACCTTCTCAGAAACCTTCCTGTAGCATTACAGACCTTCCTATAGCAATATAAGGCACCTGTAGCAGCCTCCTATAGCACACCTGTAGCA
The DNA here is from genome assembly GCA_031772625.1 of Pinus tabuliformis. Lineage (NCBI taxonomy): Eukaryota > Viridiplantae > Streptophyta > Pinopsida > Pinales > Pinaceae > Pinus > Pinus tabuliformis. The sequence goes on from CM062808.1 coordinate 869,964,171, forward strand.
GCATGTTTCCTCACCAGTTTTGATCTTTGCTGAAATTTGGACTTATCTTAGAAGTAGGTTGACCCCCAACTATGACTCCATGATCAAGACAAACTCATAGCCCACTCCAAACCCTCCTTTTCCTTCACTGCAAAATATAATAGTGTTAGTTTCCTTTTCACAATTTTGGCACAAATAGAACATTGGTTTATATGGAAATGTGAGCTAGATAGATGATACATAGAATCTTGAGTTTTTATTTGATAGGTTAGCTTATTGTCTGCAAGTAGATTTGGTAGCTAGGTGGTTTATTGCAAGATAATGTAGTTCCCTTTTTGTAAGTAGTGTAGCTCTTATCTTTTCATGAATTGATTCAATATCATTTACAAGTTGAAGTTCAAAAGAATTTTCCTTTTTATAATTAGAGGTAGCTTTTAAATTACACCTTCATTAGTTAGTTTTTATTCTAATTTAGTAGGAGGAATGGTCTTGGAGCACTATTGATCAAGTGTCCTAGTGGACGGTGGCACGATTAGAATCCCATCTACTGTGCATATAACACTGTCACCTCGAAGTTTGTATGAAGCCTGGGTTTATAAATAGAGTTTAGGATCCCTTGGGAGTTGCAACACTCTTGGTGCAATACTAGGGCTCACCATGGATTTTGTCTCTAGATAAGCACTTGAGGGAAAATTATTTATGGTCTCCCCTACCCCCCAGACATTCAAAGCAAGGATGATCATGGCAGAACTAGGGAATGTGATTTCAATGCTCCATGGGCCCAAGAGATTTGGATTGTTTCCCATTTTTTATATCAAAGAGAACCTTTTGTTGTGCTTATAGGAGAAGCAACTTACAATCAATAAGGTTAATAATAGTGTTCTCTAAAGCTAGGCCTCCCTTCGAGGCACAATCCTCTATAGTCTTGACCTTTGAACGAAGAGCTTATGGAGCAAGAGGTAAACCATCCTTGCTAGAAGAAATATGGGAAACCATAGCCTCATTTGAGGCTTATTATTGTGGAGCCTCCGAGACCTTAATATTATTAGAAGGGCAACATCCTCTAAGAGTTGATAGAGGCACGGAGGGAAGAACATAAGTAGGATAAGGATTGGAAGCACTCACATCCTTAAGAATATTAGTGGGGGAGTGGGAAACAAGAGTTTGAGACATACCAACATAGGGTTACAAATGCACCAAACCTAGGATAGGGGGAGAAGCTAGTTTCAAGGGGCCTCCTCGATAGATCTGAATTTTTCATTGCAGGAATCCACTAATTTCTTCACCCATTCCTTTTTATTTTGAGTAAATGGATCTGATGCCTTCATGCACTATCTTATAACATGACTTGTTTTGTGTCTATTGAAATGATGGAAAGCTAGCTTCCAATAGCCTACCTGTTGGAACCTCACACGATTGTTGAAGACTAACTCTATCTCTTCAAAAAGGCCTTCCCTCAAGTCTACTTCTATCACAATCCAAGGCCAATGTCTGTATAAGGAAGAAAACCAATTTCACTTTGAGCACATGAACTGGCTCAATTTCTCCCTAATAGCCTGGAAAAGCCTTAGAACAAAAAAACCAATGGGAGGCTCAACAATATAGCCCAGACTTGCTAAATTGTGACCCAAGGACATATAGGGTCGAAATTGACCATCCATTTATAGAGGATGAGACCTGATGGTTCAAGACTAGTCCTTAGAGTATTATGCTCACATTGACTTCAAATTTTTAGATAAAGCATAACTATCCCATTGCAAGTATGTGAAAAGGGGGGGCATAACCCAAAACCAACACCCATTTCTCTGTAATCCATGTGCTAAGAGCATTTACAAAAACTATTTTCACGCAAAAGTTCCCAACCACCATCAAATCCAACGTCTCCAGAATTTCCCCAAATCTCACATCCTTTCTCACCACCATGGGTGCCTTAGAGACCTTGTTGTGAATAGTAACAAGTTATTGGATGCAAGAAACCATAATCACAATTTTATTAATGAATTAAGATGTGCAAGTCTAATTTACTGTAAAACAAGTAATGATGCAATATACATATTTTCTTTTAAAAACCATTCATCCATTCACAACATCTAATATGAGAATCACATAAATATCAAGGCACATCAACATGAGAGAACATAATAATTTCAAGACACATACGTCAATAGTTCATAAATTCACAACTCAACATCATCATGCTCGCTTTCACAATATGATAATTATATACAACAGTAAGCATGCCATAAAAATTTATGAAAACTCGAAATACCATGCACCAAGGGCAAAGTCTTGATCTTAGTTTTGTTGGTTCTTGTGATCCCTTGTTGTTGTTCACATGCACGTGTAAAAGATGTTGTGTCCTGAATGAACATCACTGACTCATTGATTGACCTCCCAACCTACTCCATCGACTAGTATTATTCCTCTAATTTACAGCCCCATTGAACCTCGAGGTTCGATGGGGAAGAAGAGACCGGGGAGCCAAATATTATTGGGCTTGGGAAGGGGAACTAGAGTGGGGAATCAATAAAGAGAGAGCTCTTTCCTTAGGGGACTAATAATAGCTTGGCTTGCAATCGTGATTCCATTTAATTTCTTGTAGGTTTTTAGGATGGGATAAGGGACACAAGCCAACACCAAAGTTAATGGATATATTTGATCCAACAGGGTACATATCTCCTACAACATCACTAATTATACACTCTTTGACATGGAAAGTTTCTAAGATGCCAATTGTTGAGCCTAACAAGTGAGTTGGGAATCACGTCGAATGCAAAAAATAAATATTAAAATTCCACGTCTTGAGGCATGTCGTTGGAAAAGAATCTATTCCGAGAAGGATTGGAGGGAGGCTCGTGGAGCAAAAAAGGAGCTAGCATTGAAAAATAAATTGACGAGGACAAAGCGATCCAAAAAAGTCCATTATGTGACTAGAGTCCACAAGGTCAGAAGACCACAACATTATATACTTTCAAACCCTAAACAAATGCTAGAACTGTAGCAAGATAGAGTTTTATTTAGAGGATCATGGATCAAACTATATACAAGAACAAGAACAAGAAGAACCACATATTCTAATATTAAGGAGATTAGTTCAAAAAAGGAGGTAGACAGAAAGGTATCCCCTACCTTATTTCCATTCAATTTTTTCTTTTATTATTATTGATGATGATCTTAAAACTTTTAGAGGTAGAAAACTCTAGAAAAAGGCCATGGTTGAAGAAATGGAAGCCCTGGACAAGAATGAGGCTTTGTATCTAGTCAATTCTCCAGTTGAAAAAATCTTATCGGTAGTAAATGGGTTTTTAAGAAGAAGTTGAATGCGAAAGGAAAAGTGGAGAAATACAAAACTTGGATAGTAGTAAAAGGTTATTTCTTGGTAAAGGGAATTGACTTTGGTGAGATTTTTTTTCTCCTTCCAACTTAACCTCTATTCTATTTAGTTGATCTATTGTAGTTGCTTTTTATTTGAAGTAGAACACATGGACATCAAGCCAACTTTCCTACATGGGGATCTAAAAGAAGAAACCTACATGAAGTATCAAAGAAGGCTTTGCAGTGAAGGGAAAGAAAGAGTTGACGTGCATGCTGAAAATTCCCTGAATGGGTCAAAACAATTTCCAAGGATGTGGTATTAAAAATTTGATACATATATATTGGGACTTGGATTCATAAGGAGAAAAGAGGATCATTATGTGTGTTTCAAATTAATTGATGATTACCTTATTTATTTGGTATTGTATGTAGATGATATGATTGAAAATGACAAGGAAATCATCCATGGTGTGAAAACTTAGTTGTCCTTTAAATTCGATATTAGGGATTTTGATATTGCAAATTTCATTTTGGGCATGTAAATTAAAAGAAATATAGAAAACAAGAAACTATGATTAAATCAGAGGAAGTGTGTTGAGATAATATTGCATAGGTTTAATATGTAGGAATGTAAATCGATAAAGTTATTCGTAGATCAATGTCCCAAGTCGCAAGGAGGAAGAGGACATGTCTTGTGTTCTATATGCCAGTGCACTTGGTATATGTATACAATGGTATGTATAAGATTTGATATTTCACTTGCAATGGGGGTATTGAGCATGTATATGTCAAAACCATGGAAGGATCATTGGACAATAATAAAGAGAGTTTTCATATATTTGCGTGGCACTACTAGTTATGGATTGTGCTACCAAGGAAGACTAGGATTGGATATAGTGTTGAACATACATGATCTTATTGATGAAAACTAGGCTATAGATATGGATAATAGAAGATCTACAAACGGGTATGTGTTCAACCTCTTTGGAGGAGTAATTAGTTGGACGAGAAAGAGATGACCTATAGTAATAAGCACTCTCAATTATAAAAGATGAATACATTGCAACCACTCATGCAAGAAATGAAGAAATATGGATAGAGAGATTGTGTTTAGGTAGTGGGTTGGTACAACAAGATGTAAGGATAAATTATGATGGCTAGAGTGAAATATTCCTAGAAAAGAAGCCAACATCTCATTCTAAGACAAAGAATATTGATGTTCAATATCACTTTGTGAGAGATATTATTGAAGAAAAGGTGTTATTGGTAAATGTGGACACTTTGAAGAATCTTGCAGATTCATTAATGAAATCTATAAACATTGAGAAGTTCCCTTTTTGTAGAGAAACAATGGGGATTATTTCCCTGGATTATTGATCACATACTCCTGTGAACTCCTTTATGCAAAGAAAACAATAAGTGGGAGAATGCTAGGTATATGCTATATTCTTTACATGACTATCCCCAAGCACAATTGTTTTATCGAGTGTAGCAGAGGGTCGTTAGCCCACCATATTCAAGGGGGTTGCAAGGGGGCTCTAGGAGTTTAGGGGTAACATAAAAAAAAAATGAAAAAATAAAAAATAAAAGTGGGTGGTTTTTGGTGTTCGTTTTTGGTAGTTTTCAACAAATGGTTTTCACTTTTAGTGGTTTTGTGGTGCATGATGGTTCAACCCATGGTTTTTTAATTCTAGTTAAGGAATTACAATTTTATTTTTATCTATAGTTAATGGGTTGAGGGTTTATGGATGCCATGTGATATACATATTATATGTAACACTATAAATATGTAATATACCGAAAATATTTCTAACTGTCTGTATTTGGATTTTTAATGTAAAATATTTATATTAATTTGTGCGGGGGTGTGTGTGCGCCATTGTATCTTTTTTATGTTTTCTTAAAATATGTTCACAACAATTAACTATAAATAATTAAAACAAACAAAAATATATAAAATTAATAAAAACCTATATAAAAAATATTAAAGAGAGTGAAATCCAAGTAAAAAAATATCTAAATTTAGGGATTTGTTATGAAGATTTTTTTGAATCTCCCAGCAATTACAGGTGGATTCTGTTAGTGTCAGCCTTTGTAGCCTTCCTCCAATGATAAAATATGCTCTTACAAAGTGATTTTAAGGTGTCAAAGTCAATTTTGTCATTTCAAAGAGTCTTCAAGCAAAATTTGGTCACTAGGCATTAGGTCTAGGGTTTGCTTTCACTCTTTTCAAAGTTGCCCAAATGTCAGTCTATGTCACTATTCAGCTGAGTCTATCATCATTCATATGGTTGTTATCATCATATCAGGTTCCATTGGGTCATGTTACACCTTGTTCATGCTTCAGTTGTGCCTTGGTAAGGTCCATTTCCCTCTCCTAGGGTTTTGGAGGTAATTTCTCTTGGATGGTCAAATCATCGGCAAAATTTGTATCCTGATGTTCATACACCTTCCCCTATCATTAATGTACCTTATTAAACACTTCCCATCACTGAGATTCCCCAAATTCCTCATTTTTCCACAAACCCTAGTTTCTTGCCACAACTTGGCAATTTTCTAGGCTAGGCCTGTGTTTTGCCCTTTTGGACCCCTTCTTTCCCCTGCTTCCTAACATCCCTCCCTACTTCCAAAAATTTCCCCAAGAATTTAGAAGCCCCTTATCCCCTTCATTTCGCTTCATTTCGACAAAATCCCTTGTTTCACACATCGGGATAGGTTTCACTCAAATGATGTTTCAGAGCAATAAAAGATGAATTTTGGAAAACTGAGAGAGGTTTTTGTTCACAACATGCCAAGGAAGAAAAAACTCCTTCAATTTTTACACAGGTATAATGGTTTTGGAGAAATGTCAAAAATACAATCGCCTCGGGAGAATTGATGGTTGGGAAAATCAAATTTTCTCCTAGCTTGGTTGGCCAAATAACTTCCTTGATGAGTCAAAGGATAACTAGACAAAAGGATATTTCGAATGAGCTATCATGAGCTCAATTTGGAGTTGAGGAAGGCATTCAAAAGTTGACTGCAACAGCACTCTGCCTTGAGGCAGCCTCATTTGGCACATTTTGACCAGTCTTGGGAGATTTGATTTTTGATAAGGAAAATGAACTCCAAATTGAAAAATTCCAATTGTTTTGGAAATTATACTCAAATACCTTTCCAACGAGCTATCCTGCGCCTGATTTGGACATCGGGAAGGCCTCCAAAAGCCTCCTGCAAAATGGTGCTATGCATATAATGAGCGCTACGCATATAGCTTCCCCTGCCTTTGTAAAATAACACTGACGCTACGCATATAAGGAGCGCTACGCATTGGGCTAGAACACAAAATTTTTTGCCACTGCTCTTCAAATTCAAATTCTGTCAGTCTCCTTTGCTTCCTGTAAGTTTAAATCATCTTGCTATTATCTTTGGTCAGTGTTTGGAGTTGTTTGAAGATCGGTTGTAAGAGTATGAATGTTGAAAAACACAAACCCTACTCTCTTGCAGTCCACTATTCACACGGCCCTATTTCCCACAGTTCCTCCCACATTTGGCGTTTGAAAAAAAAAGCACAAAATCCTCATTCTTCATCTCATTTAAGCCAACACAGATTTTGCAACATCATGGAGGCGGACAACAACACATCATACAACCAAGACAGAGATTGCACCACTGAACTGCATACACTAGGAGGACACTGAAGCGTCGCGAAACACCTGATCCATTCTGGATTTTGGCCAAGGCTTCGCTGGCTGGGCATGATACATGATGGAGGGTCTTCGCTCTGAATTTGAGCAAATTCGGAAAAAAATTTGTCATTTTGAAATTTTTTGGTCCCAAAACAGATTTTTCAACTATACGAGTAGCACATTAACGCGCTCGCTTATGATTGGGACACTTGCTGGAGGAAAAATTTATATTTTTGGGTTTTTCATGGTAAGTTATGCATGCTCAGTTATTGCTGAAGCATTTCATCAAGTTCTGGATGATCAAAAGGCCCAAAAACACCATGAAAACCACCTTGCTGCCACCTTTTGCAACAGTAGGAAGTTCTTCTGGGAGAATGTAGTTTTAGAGGGGCAAATGAGCTCCTAATTGAAAAATTCCACTTGGGTTGGAAAGTAGACATCTAGGGCTTTCCAAAAAGCTATCATGAGCTCAATTTGGATGTCAGGAAGTGCCCCAAAAACAGTCTGAAATGTGCGCTACGCATAGAGATCAGGGTGCTACGCATAGAGGTTTTTGGTCAAATTTTCATCCTCCAGCTCAGGAATTCGGCCAGTTTTCACCAGTTTCACTCCTTGATGCGATTTTTGACCCAGCTTGATGTAATTTGACGTGTATGAGGTAACTTGGCACTTATTTACCTTATTCTAGATGATTCATTCACAAAATAGCAAAAATTTAATGTAATGAATCAGTTTCCTAACATATAGGGGTTAGTTGTTTGACTACCTAGATTTCAGTTCCTTGTTTAGAATTGGTTCAAACTGCTCCTAGAAGGAGGAGCTCGACCCCTAGAGGTTAGGGAATGGGTTAGCTTGGTCTATATGATGTAAATTTTCAGTCAGTAGCAAGGGTTGGACTCTTGGGAAGATTTTGGCACACTATTGTACATATTTTTCATATTTTGGCTAAGGAAAGATCAGAGGTTTTGCAGCACCTATTGGGATTCTTGTGGCTTTCAGTTCTTGATGGTGTTATATCTTAGTTTATTTTAAGTTTATTCATGTTTAATGTATGCCATTCCCTTCTTATGCTTCTGAAACTAAATGAATGAGTAAATGAGGTTGAATCCATTGTTTATAGTGCTCTTCCTTTAAATTTGTTTAATTTTACATGTTTTCGCCAGTTTGGAGAGGATCCATGTTCTCCTTTGCCCTCTTCAGCTCCTTGTCGTTCTGATCCATCCATACACCTGATTAAAAGCATGAAGACTACTACCTACCTCGCCCCAACTCAAATTCTGCAAAGATCTGGCCTTATCCCCGGATCCAAAATTGGTTTTGTTGTTTCTCCAACAAAAAACTTAGAAACCTAAATCAAACTTTCCTATCTCTTTACTAGCTTAAAATCATTATTAATTTTGAGTCATCTTAGCCCCTTTGAAGACCTTTTGCCGAGATAGACCCAGAGAGATCCCTCTCCTGTCCTCGTAGGGCTAGCTACGAGGCTGAGCTTGGTTTGATGTTGCCTTGAGTATTGCCTTCCTTAGCCTGAGGCAGATTCGAGCGCTAACATAGTGGCGACCATACTGGGCTACAAACAAATGGTTTGCTTCTTGATGTCATTTGTTTTATAAGCTACAGACAGAGCCTGAAGTTATGCCAGGTAGCCTTCGAAACGCTTTTGCTTTGCATTAGCGGAAGTAGATAAACGGTGCTTTAGTCAATCTCCGGTCTAGCTTGTAAACGTGACATCTAACTTGTTAATTACCCTAGTACATGTATCAAGTTCAGATCTGATGGTTGATGGTGGACAATGATCAGACACTGGCAAGGCTGAAATCATTCACCTGGCGACTCTAAATCATTTTCGAGATCAGATCCAAAGACTCCACTAGAGGATGATCCCGACCAGCAAAAACATGAAAGGACAACATGGACAGATCAGGTATTCAAGTTGGAATTTCATCCAAGACATTTTGTTTTTTGTCATAAATTATTTCTTCTCTTTTCCCAAGAATGTCAAGAAGGCTTTGCAAAGTATACTATGCTTAAGAAAAGATCCCAGGCTTGCAGTTGATTCTTTCCCTTTGAAGATTGTGAATACCAAAGATTTGCATGCCTTTGAGCTTGATCAAGACCTTTCTTCTAAATTTTGTGATGACCATCTTCAAATTGATGAATCTCAAGAGACCAAGACTGATTCTATACCTACTGTACATACCCCTACACCTTGTAAAATTCCAGATCGGTATAAACCTCTTGTTTTACCTTCTGTTCTCCATGCTTTCCCCAAAAACTATGATCTATACTTGCCGAGGTTCGATGGTGAAAGTAAGAATGTCAATGTTGAACAACATGTGCAGAATTTTGAGTCTTTTCTAGATCTTTTTGAAGTTGATGCAGAAGATGTCAGTATAAGGCTTTTTGTTCTTTCTTTGCAAGCTAAAGTGAAGAGTTGATTCAAAACCTTGCCTGATACGAGCATCTCAGATTTCCAGTAGTTCGTCAAAGTTTTCTCAATAGGTGGATGATCGAACAGAACCTTTTCTTGATTGTAGAAGAGTATAACCAGCTGAAAAGACTACTAGGAGAGACAGTACAACAGTTGTCGGCCAGATTTAATCAAGTTTATTATTCAATGCCAGTTGAGATAAGGCCTACTCCTAGATCTGCTCTCTTGCACTATCCGAGTGCCTTTGATCTGGAGATGGAGTTTTAGCTGAGAGAAAGGGATATTGCAACACTTCATGAGATGCAAAACAGTGCAGTAAATGTAGAGGCGCATCTGCTGATCTGAAGGGCAAGGTTGAAAGAAGAAGAGATGAAAAAAATAGATCCAGTCGAATCAACATCTCTAGAGGTGAAGCTTGACATTTTGGTAAGTGCAGTAGAAGAGATGATGCAAAGGATCACCCCAAGGAATGATTATGATGTTCAAGCCCATGGCTTGTTGATTGAAGAAGAACAAATGGCCGCTCCAAAACATTTTGTTTCTTATCCTAGTTGTCATAGATCTGATAATGATTGTTTTGTAGATCACCTTGGCGAAGAAAGAACTGTTGATATGAATTGCATGCTTGATGATATGTTTTATACCGATGATTTGCCTCAGTTTGATCAGTATGATGATGATTATGTTCTCCAAACAGAAGCTAATCTTGCAATCAAACAAGCAACTAGTTTGTGGGAGGAAGAAGTTCATTTTCAGCAGCTTGAATACAATGTTCAGCCATCACATATCAGCTATGACAGTGACGAGGAAAGTGCAACAAATTTTGAAGTAAGTGAAGGATATTTGCCTTTTTGTTTTGATTCATGTCAGTTCATCAGAGACAACTTCCATGCAATCAGAAATCAGCTGTGTCACACGGAATCTGTCAAGGGTGCGGACACGACTGACCTTCCTAGAAGTCTAAGACATTCTAATGACAAACAAGACAAAATGGAGTGATCTTTCTCTAAATACACCTTTTACAACATGAAAACTACAAGTGTTTAGGCTTACCTTATTCCAAAACGCTGTTGTTGAAGTCCGTTCTTGACGATCCGGATGAGCTCCTCCTTCAAGTCAATTCCTGCAACCACAAACAATCAAACAATTACCAAGCACTTGCATTTCATATAATAAAACATATATTCAACATGCAGACCAAGGAACACATGAAATAACTCATTAACACAAGCTATTGAGAAAAATAAACCAGTTTGTATTAATAACGAAACAAAGAAACTCTTACAACCTGGCCTTGGTGTTGTGCAAGTTCCTCCCAGGGTCCATCAAGGGTTTTCCTCTACTTTGACAAAGCTCACCCTCTCCCAAGTAGAATCAAGTGAAGACAATCTCTCCTCACAAAGGCTCTAATGGAAGACCTAAATCCTGCAGCATTTACCCAAAGAAAATGTATAGCTCCAACCTCTTCTCCTTCTGGCTCAATGCCTTTATTTATAGTGCTGTAAAGAGGTTATTCAGGTCCACTATCAATGGGATCATCCCCCTCTATGGGTGGGATAGCTCCCTTATTGATGGGATAAGTTCCCCCTTAATAGAGATACATGAACCAACTGGAGGCGCATCCATTTCATCAAACCGACCTCTAGAATGTTCCAGAAGTAACCACAAGTAACTTTTTCAAGATAAAACTCGCGCATTTTGCCTTTTATAGAGGGACGCACCTGTCCCTTAACATACAGAGCGTCCATGGACGCAGATTTTGTGAACATGGTCAGCGTCCCCGCAGGTAAGGCTAGAGAGAACCTGCGACCCCAGAGATAAACATAGTTTTTACAAGACTTTCTCTCTTCTTTGAGTTTGAGATGGATAACAGAGGCATAAGACTTGCCTAAGAGGGTAGCATGACTGTTGATTTGAGCCATACTAACTGTAAGTAGTCAAGGTGACATTTTTTAGTGTAACAGATTGCCCCCTAAAGTGCGAAGCCTGGAATAGAATAGGGTTTTGTAATTCTAGGAAGGGTGAAGCGCTTTATCATTTCAAGGATTGCCTTGTGGATGGCCTGGTTGGAACCTGCAATTTTCAACACAAAATACATGGATAAGATTATATCATCACTGAGGTAGGCATTCCCATACTCAGATTCAAAACTTTAACTAATGGACTAACTATTCTGATACAGGAATGATCTTGCAGTACATCATTTTTATAGACTTTTGTAGACACAGTATGGACGCAGCCACCTGTTTATGATTAGTCTACATAGATAATGAATACAAAACTCCTCGCAGCCTGGATGGTAGAAACTAGATCCAGGGTCTTCACTTCTACTTCTCGAATTGGTACGATTCTAGCCATGTGATTAAATGATTCGATGTCGAACATGGTAGAAACCACTTGATTACCAGTCAATGATGTAAACTGTTAACAAGCATGAGAGAAACCACCAGTAATGTCAATGGTTCTCAAAGTACCAAGCACAACCCGTGAAATGTGAATAGATGTTTTGATGTCGAACACTTCACGGAATCCTCTGATCGAAAGTCAATGATGTAAACTGACGTCAAAGGCGAGAAACCTGCCATTGATGCATGCAGACTTCAAGGTACTGTCGATTCCTAAGTCATCTTTCTAGATAATGTGTCGATGTCGATAGAAAGCGACCCGTTGCAGGCAAGCCCGCAACACGAAATCATTGTTCAAGTTGAAGAAATGTTGCTGTAAGGACTGACTCAGGGATGGTCAAATGGATGACAAGTATTTTGCAGATGAAAGTTTTTGCTTGCAGACCTCTTGAACACATAACGACACAACAGATGGCTTGGTGACGTATAACTCAAAGTTAACCCCTGGAACCCGGTTAAAGACTTTCAAAGTGATTTGGTCAACTGTGAGGTAAAAGATTTCCCAACCCAGGTGAATGAAAAGTGTCGTGTTCAAGAGTGGTAATAAAGTTTCTTCTGAGACTAAAGGTGACAAACAGGTTCATTCTTCTCTCTTTTCCCCCACCATTTCTGGCAAGTACCTCTTTATTTTTAACAAGCTTGAGGAGGATAACATATGCTTGATTATAAGCTCATCCTTCGGACGAGTCCAACCTAGTTTAAATTCGAACCCTAGGAAGGAGTGGTTCGTTCCTGTTTGTAATTGAACAGGTCCTCTACTGTAAAAGTTTAACGAGCCCAGTATAAGAGAAACTCGGCGTTTTTCAATTTTAGAGAGTCTGAAAAAACTAAAGGAGACTCCACGTTGAACTTTTTCGTATATTTGTGTCCCTCAAGCCCGAAAAAGTATAAAATAATACCTGGGGGAACCGCTTGATCTTTCGACCAAGGAGTACTTTCATAATAGTGTCGTTAACCTGAAAAGTAAAAAGCGATCAAGGACACGTCGTTTTATTTCCTTATCGAGTTTGAAACGACAAAAACCCGGCAATCTTTTCCTGATTTTGTGGTCAGAAAAGAGCTAAAAGGGGACCGTCTTTTAATTCCGTTTTAACGAGTGAAAAAGAAACACTCGGCGATCTTTTCATGTTTTAGGAGTCAGAAAAGGGCTTAAAAGATGACTCTGATATTTTGTTTGTGAAAAATTACAATTTCCCTTGAAATCCCTTTGTCCTGCACAAAAGCGACACATTACTCATACCTGTTTAAAATAGGCAAAAATACATTCAAAAACATCTTTTCATGGTAAAAAATGAACTAATTCATCCAAAAAACCTATAAAAAGACCTTTTACCATGTCATTTTTACCGTTTCACTGTTGAGGTTGAAAAAGGAGCTTTTGACAAGAAACTTCCCGTGGTCGCTGCGGAAAATCTGACCGTTGGAATCGAACGCCGTCTCATCCAGGTATTTTACACATCCTACTCTGCATTTCTATCCGTTTAGAATCAATTTTTAGGTTTTAGTTTCATTTTTTGGGGGGGTTTTGGTTTTGGAATGCGCCTCTCGGCGGACGCAGGTGCCCTTCGGGTGACCTGCGTCCCCCGACTTTTTCTCATACGGGAAAACGGTCGGAAGACGCAGCCCGCCTTCAGGCCAGCTGCGTCCGGGCGCCCTGTGCTACAAAGCCGGGGTGCGTCCTCCGAGAAACGCGCATTTCAAAACCCCAACTCTCTCAAAAAACCACCAAAAATTCCCAAATTAATTTCTAATTGCTATTTTTGATATGCAGGGCATTAATCATGTTAGACTGGAGAGAAAGAGAGCATGTAGAGGAAGATGAAGCTGCAATAAATCATCAACCTTCCCTGGATGCCCTAAGAGCATGCGGATTATACAAATATTGGACCATACCGGGCATGAGGGGCCAGGTAAGATTCTTGGAATGGCTGGTTGAGCGATGGAACGTACAAGAACAATGCTTTTACATAGGAGGGCACCAGCTCGAGATAGAGCCCTCGGATGTATACTTTCTCACTGGCTTGCCAAACAGAGGTGAGCAACTCAGTCTTGCGGGGACTAGGCCGGGTGGCCAATCCCTTGATAGTCTCCGCGAGAATTGGTGCACACCTGGGGCTCACCATTCAAAAGGCATAGAGATAAAACACATCACTCTACCGGAACTCAAAGTCATAGCGTTCACGGTTACCAGAATTTGCGGCGCGGCCGCTTTACACATTGCTTCCGGATCCCAAATGCGGATGGCAATTGACTGTTACCAAGGCACCATTTTCAACTGGTGTGAAGCTGTGTCGGCTCATATGAAGAGCCAACTGACCAAGGCAAAGAACGGACGACTAAAGACTTTTGGATATGGGCCTATAGTCGTGAGCTTTGCCTTGGAGAGAATTCCAATGCTGATCCCTCAGCAACTCACTGTTGATATCTTGGGTCCTCAGCAGCCAAAGCTGATACGATGGGTTGCGGTGATGGCCCGGCATCCTGACGAGGGCGCGACAGTAGTTCGATTCTCAGATAGTTATTTTGACTGGTTAGAGGGCCAGCTTTTTGTGATACAGGACTTTCCGTATGCCGGAATGGATTTCAGAGGTGATCCGGACATGGTTCTTCCACAGGGAGAACAATGGGACGACAGAGGTACTTTTATTTTCACAAGTTTTCTAGTTATGTATTTTTTTGTATTTTTTATATATATCGTCTCAAAACTAATAGTAAACTTTTTCAAAATGCAGATGTTGGTCCACAGCGTCCAGCCAACCTCCGGCCTTATGATAGACTACATCCAGCTGCACCGGTACCGGCCCCACAGGACGCGACAGCAGAAGTACTAGCTGAGTTGGAGCATGATCTAGAGCGTCTCACGGCAGATATACCTGAGACTACTATGGACGACATTCCTATCAGGCTTCAGCGCTTTGTAGTCGCGGTCCCTGGACCGTTTAGGAGATTTTTGCGTAAGGTAGCCCGCGCAGTGGTGTCGTACAGAGAGCACCACCAGTGATTGACTAGTCACTTTTGTAGTCACATGTGACATTTTTGACTTTTTGTACTATCATTTTGCCGATCATAAGGTGTTTTAAACCTATGATCGAAGACGATGTATATATTTTTTGACACACTTCTATCTATATATATCACTATTACCGGCTTATCTTGTTTAACATATGTGATGAAATGTTTTTAAATTTACTTGCATGATTATCGTAAATGTCTGTCCAACATTCGAGAAGCAATTGCATCTGCTAATGTATTCAAAGACCTTGGAATATGTTGATATTCAATGTAATCAAATTCACGTTCCAAGAGACGCACTCTCAAAAACAACCTTAATAACACAGGATTTCTAATGGCATAAACTCTATTAAGCTGTAATACAACAAGTTCAGAATCTAACCTCACTATCAAACGTCGAATTCCAAATGAAATAGATTCGGATAATAATTCAACCACTGCACTGTATTCTGCAATGTTATTCGTTGTTTGACCGAGGCTTACCCCATGCATAGAAACTAACTCGTCAGAGGGCGAATAGATAACCCAAGCTGCGGAAGAGATATTCCGTGTATTACGACAAGCACCATCAGCAAATCCAATGTATGTTTGGAGAGGCGTCGACATCTACAATATCAAGAGTAAAACCAAGATAAGCCAGAATAATGACGAAAAACCACACTCGCTAAGCTAAGCACACTGACTAAACTAACACACTTGCTAGCTAGAAAGGAAATCTAACCTATCTAAAAATTTCTCCATACCCATCATTTTAAGCATAATACCTCTTTAGGTAAAGTCCATTTCTGGGTTTACCCAAAGAGTCCCCATCAAAATCAACTAACTCATAAGCCCCTTTTGCTAGCTTTCGCTTTACAATGTAGGGCCCATGCCACATGGGAACGAATTTTCCGGCACCTAGCTTATCGTTAGCTTGATCATATAATAGTACTAGGTCTCCTTCCGAAAAACTTCGAGGGGTTACATTTTTATCGTACTGAGCTTTCATTCGTTTCGCGTGAGTCTCGATAGCTAAAGTAGCGTCACGTCGAGTCTCATCTAATTTAGCCAAGTATAATAACCGTTTCTCCTCTTCGGAAGTAGCTGGAAGTAATTCGACAGCCATTTGAAGTGATGGGATTTCGCATTCAATAGGTAACACAGCTTCTAAGCCATAAACTAGCTGGAAAGGGGTGAAACCTGTTGAATTTTTCACTGAAGTTCGATATGCCCATAGCGCCGAAAATAACATGTTATGCCAATTCGTTCGATGGATACCAATGATCCGTCGAATCATGATGACTAGAACTTTGTTGATTGACTCAACCAAACCGTTGGCTTGCGGATAATAAGGAGTAGAGCTATCGTGGCGCAAACCAAGCTGGCTTGTAAGCTCAGTCATCATGACGTTTCGAAAATGGCTCCCATGGTCAGTAATGATTGCTTGTGGGACACCAAACCTAGTTATGATATGATTGAATACGAAAACTGCAGCTGTCTTGCCGCTTGCGTCGAATGTAGGCATCGCCTCGGCCCATTTTGTAAAATAATCAACCGCGAGGATGATATACGCATGCCCCCCGGCCGAGTGAGGGTTACAAGTAATAAAGTCAATGCCCCATTTGGCGAATGGACCAGCGGCAATTATAGGGTGGAGAGGAGCAGGTGGAGCGCGCATCTTTCGATCAAACACTTGACAGTTGTGGCATGTTCTGACAGCAAGGATACAATCTTTAAACATAGACGGCCAGAAATAGCCAGCGCGCAACACCTTCTGAGCTGTGGCATACCCAGACATATGACCGCCACATGCTCCAGAGTGACAATCATTCAAAACTCTCTCAGCCTCTTCGTGAGTTAAACAACGTCGAAAAACTAAGTCTGCCCCCCGGCGATAAAGTGTATCTCCAATAATTCTGTATTGCTGGGATTGAAACCGAATTTTTCGACGGTCTTCCTTGGAAGCTTCAGGCCGAAAGGTTTGGGTTTGGAGATAGATGATTATATCCCCATACCACGGATCTAAAGTGCTAATAAGAAACAAAGATTCGTCCACAATGGACTCCTCTGCCACAGTCTCTGTGTCAGCACTCAAATCACACATCAATTCCGCAAAAACTAAAGATTTCTTAGACTTGGACTTCTCGAACTCCAAGTCGAACTCTTGCAGGATAACAATCCATTTAGAGTACTTGCCCCCTAGCAGTTGTTTTGTCAAAATATAAATCATAGGGTTGCAATCCGAAATAACTGTAGTCTTGCGGAGAAGAATGTAGTGACGAAAACGCTGGACAGCTTGAACGGCTGCCAGGGCCAATTTCTCCACATGCGAATATTTTAACTCAGTGGGATTTAAGGTTCTACTAAGATAATATATCACATGCTCTGCTTTGAATTCATCTTCTTGAACTAACACCATTCCAATGGTGGAATGCGAAGCTGCGAGGTATAAGAAGTAGTCCTGGTTGTAGTTGGGAGGATGCAATAACGGTGCATGGGTCAACGCGTGTTTCAGTGCATCAAAAGATTGTTGGGCAATCTCGTCCCAAAAGAATTGTGCGTTCTGTTTCAACAACCGTGTAAAACCTTTAGTGACCTCGGCGTAGTTTGGGATGAATCGGCGTAAAAAGTTCGCTTTCCCTTGCAAACTTTGGAGTTGGCGCAAACTCGAAGGAGGAGGCAATTTGATGATAGCCTCGACTTTCGAGGGATCGACGCGAATGCCGGCTTTTGAAACAACAAATCCCAGCAATCGACCTGTTTCTATACAGAAAACACACTTGTGGGGATTCAACCGAATTCGATAATGCCTACACCTCATAAAGATTGCTCGTAGGTGGACAAGGTGATCAGCTCGTTGTAAAGAATGAGCAGGCAAATCATCGAGATAGGGTTGCACAATGTGCTTGATGTCATGAAATGCATAAGACATTGCCCGTTGAAAAGTAGCGCCGGCATTCTTAAGCCCAAAAGGTAATTTGCAATAAGCAAATGTCCCCCATGGACAAATGAATGCCGTTTTTGGTTGATCGGCAGGTAGAATATTGATTTGATTATAGCCTGAGAAACCATCCATGAAGGAAAACATCTCACTTCCGGCACAATCATCAATGATTTGATCGATATAAGGCGTAGGATAGTTGTCTTTTGGACAAGCTCGATTGATATCCCTATAGTCGATACAGATTCTTATTGTTCCTTGTTTTTTATTGACGGGAACAATATTCGATACCCAATCCGTTAACGGGATCGGATAAATGAAAACTGCTTTCAACAGCTTTTCGACTTCTGCTTTAATCGCAGCCGCTTTTCGAGGGTGAATCTGACGCAACCGTTGCCGAATGGGTTTAGCATCCGGGTAGGTTTTGATTTCATGAACAACAATGGCAGGATCAATTCCCGGCATTTCCTCGTAAGACCAGGCAAACACGTCGCGGAATTCTTGGAATAGGGCCTTGTAAGTTTGGATTTCTTCTTCAGTACATGCGGCACCTATATGAATGTTCTCCTCGATTCCGGGCTTCACTGAAATATCAATGGGAATAGTACGAGAAATATTCCCTAAATTCAGCTCTGAATCAGAATGTTTCGTTGGATCCTGAGCGTCTTTGACATATTCAGCGGTAAAGATAGATGAAAAATCATTTTCAAATGCATCATCCTTAGGTAAAAACGAAGATCTGTGATGGAGATCTTCCCATGGTAGATCATCTACACTTAGGATTTCGCGAAGTTGTTCGTCAGATGACACTTCTTCGGGAAACGTTATCCGTTCTAAGGGTGAGGTGAAAAGTGACTCTTCACTGACCACATTCATTTGGTCGGTTGAATGAAAGTCGGTAAAAGACATAAGAGCTTCATAAGCAATCTCATACGGACTCAACGGCATAACATCACCGAGTGAGTCTAGCTCAGAGTCAGAGGGAACATACCAAGGATCATCATAAATAATGTTTTCTGACGTGATCATATGAATTGTTGCAAACGAAGGGTCTGCATTGAGTGGAGGGAGAGGAAAAGTTCCCAGTAAACCGGAATCCTTAACTAAACCTACACCAATGTCCCTATAAGGGATTGTCGTTTTACCAACATGCTGGATAGTTTCTAAAGAGGTTGGGTCGGATGAAAAGTATGTCAGCTGATCAATAGTCACGATCTTACCGTTATGTGGAAACTTAATGACTCTGAAGACCGATGAAACGACCGCTGTCATAGCATATGACCAACTTCGACCCAAAAGAAGGTTGTAGTCTAGAGGGGCATCAACCACTTCCACATCCAGACTAACGGTTTTACCTTCGACCCCTATAGGCAATTCTTGTAGAATACCAAACGGACGGAACCCACGGCCATCAAAGGCCTTAAGGATGGTGGGGGATTGGTTCAACGAAGGAGAACCAAGCGATCTCCAACATTGAATCGACATAATACACGTAGAAGCTCCCTCATCAATCACAGTCCGATGAATAGGCCTGTTTTTGACTATCACTGGAATTTGGAAAGCCATTTGATGGGGGAGACGCGGTGTACTACTTTCTAGATCAAAGATCATTAGGTTCGGGTCCTGAACATCGACAGCTCCAATAGCCGACAAAAGCAATTTTCGTTGCGCTGGACATGATTGCAGCACTTCGAGTGCCGACATTGCTGAAGGTGAAACAGCTAAGTCTTCAACAATGTTGTAATTCTGGGCTGCTCTCGCATGTGGATTGAAAGCAGACCTTCGAAGTACACCCTTGGCGGGCGGCTTAATCACTAAGTCTGGGTTAGGTTTTTCGATCTGTAGTGGATCGGAACCAGGAGCTGAGGTTGATGGGTTAGAGTGAGAAGATTCTGCTTCCTTACCATCAACAGGAGCCTTACTACCATAATCTTGCGATCGAGTCGCAATCCTGACATGAGACATCATCAAAATGGGTTCTTCACTGGCATTCGAAGAAGAACCTATCATCTTATTCTCCTGCTCTGGAAATGGATTTTTTAACACAGCAGGAGTGGGAGAACCTTTGACTATTTTCACTACCTCGGCCCGATGAGGGCAGTCTCTCGTAAAATGATCTTCTTCACAAATAAGACAAGGATATCGAGGTTTGCGCTTTTCGTCATTGGTTTCCGACTTTTCCGTTTTCTCCTTTGGAGCCTTGTCTGCTTTAGCCTTCTTCTTTCCTTTCTTCTTTCCACCGTTTTTTGATTTGGCCGTAGATGACTCTACAGCGTGAATGTCGGCGGTAAGTTCAGGAGGAGAAGACTCTCCTGTCGGAGAATCAGGCAAAGTGATAATTGGAGTATTGGAGGTCTTGGAAGACTTCTTCTTACTCTTCGTAGTCACGATACCAATCATACCATCAGCGGCATGAGATCCCGAAGGAGCAGCAGCGATTTGGTTTGACTTTGGAAGATCCGGAATTTTCTCGTGTAACGTACCCGACTGAGTGTAAACTAAGTCAAGGTATTGTGCCTGAGCAATGACTTGCTCCTCAGTAACTACTCCGGCCTTAGCTACATCTTCAGTAATTCTTGGTAATAATGATTTGACAAACCATTCAGCTAAGATTTGGTCCGGGATAAAAACTTTCACTAATCTTCTTCGACGTCTCCACTCATGAATGTGATCAGAAATGTACGTGGATGTCGATTGTTTTAGCGAAGTTAATAATTCTGTACCATTATCGTATCTGACTGGTAACTGAAAATGAGTTAAGAACGACGTAGCTAACTGGCTAAAGTTGTAAAAAGAGGCCCGTGGTAACTCAATGTACCACTTGGCTGCGAGACCAATGAGTGTACGCTGGAAAAGACGTAAGCGGATGGAATCATCTGAGATGGAATTTGATGCACACCAGAGGTGGTAAGTCATCACGTGATTAGACGGATCCTCTCCAGACTTACCTTCGAACTTGGGTATATCGCTGGGCAACTTATTTGGCATTGGCGGCCAGAACTGAAGATATTGAATTGGATCGTTCGTTAGGCGCGTCAAGTCGGGTAAATCTAAAGTTGCAATAAACGGTAACTGCCGGTTAGGATCTCTAAAACTCTGAGTCACAATACCAGCCCCAGGAGGAGGATATCCAGGATAACTAGGAACAGGAGTCGCATTTGGGATATTATATCCTCCTGGAAAACCAGGATTAACCGGACCGTACTGGGGTTGCTGAGGTGGTTGATAAGTGTACCCAGGATACGGTTGATACTGGTAAACCGGTTGTTGGGCAGCTTGCCCAGGTTGATACTGTCCCTGGTACGGAGGTTGAACAAATTGAGGTTGAGTAGTAACAACCGTACTTGTACCAGGTTGGCCTACAGGCATCTGGACTGTGGTTTGAACCGTGGGTCCAGACAACGGTACAGATGTCTGAGGAGTGGTTACAGGGACAGTAGAAACCGGAGCTGCCGATACTCCAGAAGTAAGCATGGTAGATGAAGCGGTAGTTGCTGCAGCCGTGTGAGGTGGAGTACCAGGTGCAATTGGCGGCTGAGTAACTACAGAAGTTACAGGGGTCTGAACACTTGACTGGACAGGTTGCGGTTGCTGGGGTGGACCAGGAACTGCAGGTTGTCCTGCTTGAGGTACCGACTGTATACTTGGTTGCGACATCTGTTGACCCTGTGACGGATCCCATGTTAACATTCCAGGGTATTGACTCGTAACAGGTTGAGGATACTGAGATCCATAGCCGTATTGAGGATAGGGTTGATAACTGTAAGGTGCAGTCCCATATGATTGCCCTTGAGGTGGTTGATAACCTTGACCAGGGTATTGACCCGTAGGTTGATAACCTTGAGGTAAATACGAATACTGGGGTTGACCTTGACCTTGAGGTTGGTATCCTTGAGGTTGATACCCTTGGGGTTGATACCCTTGGGGTTGCCATCCTTGAGGTTGCCATCCTTGAGGTTGATACTGATACTGAGGTTGACTTTGGGGTACATATTGAGGCTGGGGTTGATACCCTTGAGGTTGCCCCCCAGTCACGAATGAAGTACCTTGAGGTTGCCCCCCAGGCATTAACGAAGGTTGCCCCCCAGGCGGTAATTGGCCACCTTGAGGTTGGTTAATGGGAGTTGAACCTGACATCATATAAACTTCACCTATACTCAATGGTACATTACCACTGTTTCCAACTAATAACCCATGATCAACAGGTTGAGGAGATGCTCCCGCAAAGGTACCAGAAAGTGATTGATACCCAGTAGGAACAGAAGGACCGCCATGTAAAAATGATTCAGGACTTTGTGAAAACACAGATGACTGACCAGACATATTTACAGGAGAATGAATTCCTCTAGGTGGAACCGGAGTACGAGGTGTAGAAAAACCTACTGAGTTGTCTAAAAAATTGGTTAATGCAAGGTACCAAGATTCACTTCTAGGAGGACTGTAAAAGATGGATTCACGCTCCCTTAGATCAAGGGTAATTAGATCTTCAGAATCAGAAACGCCTATTTCTTCCTCTGGAACAAGTTCTTCTATAGCAATTAATCCAACAGGAAGATTTTCGGTGATAATTCTTTCTATTCTTGGTGAATCAGGAACACTAGGAGTTGGAGTAACAGGTTCTGAAATTTCAGGTTCTTCGCCTGTTTCACTGGCAGATGAAAAACTACCAGCAAGCTCGGAAACTGTAACAGCTTCGGGATTGTAACCTGTTTCTAAACTTTGGTAATCTGGATGGACTACCAAGGAAGATTCTCCTTCTTCAGGTGATCCTACTCTACTGCCACTAGGAGGAGTTACAAGGACCTTTAACCCTTCTAAATGACCCGGAATGTCTTCAGGAGATTCACCCCGCGATTTACGGAGTTTTCTTAACAAATCTATTCCGGTAACAATCTCAGGAGACTTGCCCCGAAGTCTACGGGACTGTCTCGGTAATTCCGCCACAATTAAAGATTTTAACTACAACACACGAAAACAAAGTAAAAAATTTCAAATCAAACCACCTAAAGTCTTCTAAAGAAGCAAACAAATTTGAAGCACACGCCTAAATAATCTAGAGCGTCAAACCACACACAAACAGTAGTCTTCCGGACCAAAAACGCTAGTTGGTGATTAGGCCCAACCTCGCAGGATTCAGTACAGAAATGGTGGGTGGAACAGTTACCCCGGCAACCTGCTTAATGAATAGACTGGACCAAGTTCCTCCACTTTAACCGTCTCGAAGTGAAGCGAACCCCCCAGAAAATCCAAGTGAGTATAACCGACGTCTGCTCCAGGTACAGTGGGACCTTCCCTCCACCGTCACCTTGGGTAGAATCCTAGATATTATGGCCACTAAGGTTACCAATCACAACAATTACACCTGGGGGAACAGTCTAAACTCCGACAGCACGCAAGGGCAGAGTAGCAAGCTCCAATCCCCTTACCGGCTCCTTGACAATAATCCAAGGTTTACCGATAAGTGACCCCTGGCTCCTCGACAATGGTTAATCCGAGGTTTACCGTTTGTAATACGTACTGCCTGGCGTCGTTCCCAACGAGGGAGGAATGATCCCCTCACTGGTTCGGACACGAGCTCGTGCTTCTCCTTTAAGAGGAGCTTTCCCAGAATGTAACTGAAACAATTGGATTTGTTCTACTCAAGATAGACTATCTGTTTGGTTTTGTAGTCTTGGAGAGTTAAGTACTCACCTACTCCAAGACCCTAGCCTAAGCTATGTTGGTGCTTCAGAGCCCTAGAAAAATAAAGATTACTAGATTGATTTTAATTTAAGCGTTACTTTTAAGGTTGTTTCTTAAGTCAAAAGGTGATGGAAGTGAAACCAGTGGTGTGTTGACTCGACTCGAAACCACTACAAAATGCACCTAGAATGATTTATCCACTACTTTACTTTTTCGATGAATTTCTTAACTAAAAAGTTGAGAGAATGCAATCTTTGTAAAAGCAACTTCTTAATTGAAGACAATCAAAGAAACAATTCGTTTGTCTTTTCCAAGCATAAAAACATAACCTCTCTTTACATGCACGAAAAAACTCTTTTCTTCTTTCGAAAACAAAAAGCTACTTGAAACAAGACCTTTTAAGAAGATGTTTTTGTATTTTTCTTTTAATAAAGCAAGTAAATCTAATGTAACCAAAAATCAATCTTAACAACTCTTAAAATCTATGAAAATGCACTCATAAGCAAACTAAAGGCAAATTTACTCTAAGCAATCTTAACGAGGCCAAAACTAACAATGATTATTTCTAAGGTGTTTTACTTGATCACAATCAAATCAAGGACTAGCTTATTGCAGAATCAAAAACTAGCCAAAACAAAACTCTAATCTTTTTGTTCTTTTTGTAAAATGGAAATCAATACTTTATAAACAAGTAATTCGAAATTTGACCCAAAACAACTCAAATGGCAAGTTGCTCACAAAAGGAGACTTTACGACAGGCCCGACTTCTAAGAAGGTTGACTAACCAGAGAGATCTAAGGCTGGACAACTTTCTACTATCAAAGTCACTACAAAGCCTTTCCAAAAATCAAACCCTAGGTCTAAACTTCGTTGAAAACCACTAAAACACTCAAAGCTCACAAAACAAGTTTAGGTGAAAATTCTTGACAGGGTACTAAAGGATCTGGGCAGAAAACACTAAGGAAAAACAAAATCTAAAAGCAATTCAAAGCAAAAATGGAATTTTCTTAAGTTTTACAGGAAGACGCAGGCAGCCCGTTGTCACAGGTGCGGCCCCGCTCTGTGCAGACGGCAACAGCGCGTCCAAAGACGCACTGTGCAGTACTCAGTGGGTGCGTCCTTCTGGAAAAATGAAGAAAAACCAAATCTAACTAAATCTAAAGCTAAGCCACCCAAATACTAATTCTCACAGTCAAAAACCAGAAAATAAAAATGATTTTCTCAAAGCAAAGTTCATATAAAGGAAAAGACTCTCTCATTAATGGATTCCCCAGCGGAGTCGCCAATTTGTCACACGGAATCTGTCAAGGGTGCGGACACGACTGACCTTCCTAGAAGTCTAAGACATTCTAATGACAAACAAGACAAAATGGAGTGATCTTTCTCTAAATACACCTTTTACAACATGAAAACTACAAGTGTTTAGGCTTACCTTATTCCAAAACGCTGTTGTTGAAGTCCGTTCTTGACGATCCGGATGAGCTCCTCCTTCAAGTCAATTCCTGCAACCACAAACAATCAAACAATTACCAAGCACTTGCATTTCATATAATAAAACATATATTCAACATGCAGACCAAGGAACACATGAAATAACTCATTAACACAAGCTATTGAGAAAAATAAACCAGTTTGTATTAATAACGAAACAAAGAAACTCTTACAACCTGGCCTTGGTGTTGTGCAAGTTCCTCCCAGGGTCCATCAAGGGTTTTCCTCTACTTTGACAAAGCTCACCCTCTCCCAAGTAGAATCAAGTGAAGACAATCTCTCCTCACAAAGGCTCTAATGGAAGACCTAAATCCTGCAGCATTTACCCAAAGAAAATGTATAGCTCCAACCTCTTCTCCTTCTGGCTCAATGCCTTTATTTATAGTGCTGTAAAGAGGTTATTCAGGTCCACTATCAATGGGATCATCCCCCTCTATGGGTGGGATAGCTCCCTTATTGATGGGATAAGTTCCCCCTTAATAGAGATACATGAACCAACTGGAGGCGCATCCATTTCATCAAACCGACCTCTAGAATGTTCCAGAAGTAACCACAAGTAACTTTTTCAAGATAAAACTCGCGCATTTTGCCTTTTACAGAGGGACGCACCTGTCCCTTAACATACAGAGCGTCCATGGATGCAGATTTTGTGAACATGGTCAGCGTCCCCGCAGGTAAGGCTAGAGAGAACCTGCGACCCCAGAGATAAACATAGTTTTTACAAGACTTTCTCTCTTCTTTGAGTTTGAGATGGATAACAGAGGCATAAGACTTGCCTAAGAGGGTAGCATGACTGTTGATTTGAGCCATACTAACTGTAAGTAGTCAAGGTGACATTTTTTAGTGTAACAAGCTGTCAACAAGTTTTGATTTGGACCATCTTGAGAGCAATGACAACCTTGTTCAAGACTTGTCATATCCAGAATTGCAGCCCCCGAATGCCATTGATTGTCAAGTTGCAGATGAAGGCATGGAAGCTGACACATATGATCAAATGATACAAGAAGGTTCCCTACCTTTCTGTTTTGAATCATTTCAGCTTTTGAAGGGAAATTTGCATAGTACATCTTCAGTGAAGAATGAGCAACATGTAGGCAATCATGTAATCACATTGGAACCAATAGAAAATGGGTTGCAGCAGTCTTTTCAAGTTTTTCATGATCCAATAGCTGATGTTTTGGATGAGGTTTGCAGTCAAAGTCTCTCTCCATTGACTATATGTGAGCTTGAAACGTGTATTGATACAAACTTGATCCGGCAGCCGGTTTCTTTGTCATTTTCAGCAGAGGTCTCGTCACAAGGCTCAGATCAAAGTTTGCATTCATGGTATGAGGAAAAGAGAAGTAATCCATTGGATGAGCTAAGTTCCAGTGTGCTTGAATTTCAAGATCCTTATGCAGTGTTTTTGGAGGCGGATAGAGAATTCATATCATTCAACGGATCTATTTCTAAGTTATCATGGGAGTTTCCTTTTAGTAGTTCTCTCTTGTTGTTCATAAGTGAGCACTTGCGGAAAATTCGAATAGCAGATGGAATACTTATTTGGTTGCACTGGTTGTTTCATTTCACTTGATCAGGTAATGAATGAAACTGTTAGAGTAGGTTGTGATGAATAAGCTCCCCTTTGAGCATCATTTCCATTTTGTCGGTTGTGTTTAAGTATCGAGTCATTTTTTAGTTGAGTGAGAGTCAATTTTTGTTGTCAAGTCATCAATTTTCAGTCATGCATTTCATCTTGAGTTTTTGACTCCACTGCCCAATGGATGAAGGCACTGGTCTGCTCTCCCAAAGATCTGTCGTTCTTGGCACCTCCAAGGAGCTACCATCCCCATTGGAGCCAATGTTAGTGTCAGCCTTTGTAGCCTTCCTCCAGTGATAAAATATGCTCTTACAAAGTGATTTTAAGGTGTCAAGGTCAATTTTTTCATTTCAAAGAGTCTTCAAGCAAAATTTGGTCACTATGCATTAGGTCTAGGGTTTGCTTTCACTCTTTTCAAAGTTGCCCAAATGTCAGTCTATGTCACTATTCAGCTGAGTCTATCATCATTCATATGGTTTTTATCATCATATCAGGTTCCATTGGGTCATGTTACACCTTGTTCATGCTTCAGTTGTGCCTTGGTAAGGTCCATTTCCCTCTCCTAGGGTTTTGGAGGTAATTTCTCTTGGATGGTCAAATCATCGGCAAAATTTGTATCCTGATGTTCATACACCTTCCCCTATCATTAATGTACCTTATTAAACACTTCCCATCACTGAGATTCTCCAAATTCCTCATTTGACCACAAACCCTAGTTTCTTGCCACAACTTGGCAATTTTCTAGGCTAGGCCTGTGTTTTGCCCTTTTGGACCCCTTCCGCTCACTCGATCTCTGAGATTCCACTTTCCCCTACTTCCTAACATCCCTCCCTACTTCCAAAAATTTCCCCAAAAATTTAGAAGCCCCTTATCCCCTTCATTTCGCTTCATTTCAACAAAATCCCTTGTTTCACACATCGGGATAGGTTTCACTCAAATGATGTTTCAGAGCAATAAAAGATGAATTTTGGAAAAATGAGAGAGGTTTTTGTTCAAAACATGCCAAGGAAGAAAAACCACCTTCAATTTTTACACAGGTAGAATGGTTTTGGAGAAATGTCAAAACTACAATCGCCTCGGGAGAATTGATGCACCTCTGAAGTGACCTTGGGAAAATAAAATTTTCTCCTAGCTTGGTTGGCCAAATAACTTTCTTGATGAGTCAAAGGATAACGAGACAAAAGGATATTTCCAATGAGCTATCATGAGCTCAATTTGGAGTTGAGTAAGGCATTCAAAAGTTGACTGCAACAGCACTCTGCCTTGAGGCAGCCTCATTTGGCACATTTTGACCAGTCTTGGGAGATTTGATTTTTGACAAGGAAAATGAACTCAAAATTGAAAAATTATAATTGGTTTGGAAATTAGACTCAAATACCTTTCCAACGAGCTATCCTGTGCCTAATTTGGACACCAAGAAGGCCTCCAAAAACCTCCTGCAAAATGGCGCTACGCATATAATGAGCGCTACGCATATAGCTTCCCTTGCCTTTGTAAAATAACATTGGCGCTACGCATATAAGGAGCGCTACGCATTGGGCTAGAACACAAAATTTTTTGCCACTGCTCTTCAAAATTCAAATTCTCTCAGTCTCCTTTGCCTCCTGTAAGTTTAAATCATCTTGCTATTATCTTTGGTCAATGTTTGGAGTTGTTTGAAGATTGGTTGTAAGAGTATGAATGTTGAAAAACACAAACCCTACTCTCTTGCAGTCCACTATTCACACGGCCCTATTTCCCACAGTTCCTCCCACATTTGGCATTTGAAACAAAAGCACCAAATCCTCATTCTTCATCTCATTTAAGCCAACACAGATTTTGCAACATCATGGAGGCGGACAACAACACATCATACAACCAAGACAGAGATTGCACCACTGAACTACATACACCAGGAGGACACTGAAGCGTCGTGAAACACCTGATCCATTCCGGA
The DNA here is from genome assembly GCA_031772625.1 of Pinus tabuliformis. Taxonomy (NCBI): domain Eukaryota; kingdom Viridiplantae; phylum Streptophyta; class Pinopsida; order Pinales; family Pinaceae; genus Pinus; species Pinus tabuliformis. The sequence goes on from CM062808.1 coordinate 869,992,589, forward strand.
TTTTGGACAAGGCTTCACTGGCTGGGCATGATACATGATGGAGGGTCTTCGCTCTGAATTTGAGCAAATTCGGAGAAATTTTTGTCATTTTGAAATTTTTTGGTCCCAAAACAGATTTTTCAGCTATACGAGTAGCGCGTCGACGCGCTCGCTTATGATTGGGACACTTGCTGGAGGAAAAATTTATATTTTTGGGTTTTTCATGGTAATTTATGCATGCTCAGTTATTTCCGAAGCATTTCATCAAGTTCTGGATGATCAAAAGGCCCAAAAACACCATGAAAACCACCTTGCTGCCACCTTTTGCAACAGCAGGAAGTACTTCTGGGAGAATGCAGTTTTGGAGGGGCAAATGAGCTCCAAATTGAAAAATTCCACTTGGGTTGGAAAGTAGACATCCAGGGCTTTCTAACAAGCTATCATGAGCTCAATTTGGATGTCAGGAAGTGCCCCAAAAACAGGCTGAAAGGTGCGCTATGCATAGAGATCAGGGCGCTACGCATAGAGGTTTTTGGTCAAATTTTCATCCTCCAGCTCAGGAATTCGGCCAGTTTTCACTAGTTTCACTTATTGATGTGATTTTTGACCCAGATTGATGTAATTTGACATGTATGAGGTAACTTAGCACTTATTTACCTTATTCTAGATGATTCATTCACAAAATAGCAAAAAATTTAATGTAATGAATCAGTTTCCTAGCATATAGGGGTTAGTTGTTTGACTACCTAGATTTCAGTTCCTTATTTAGAATTGATTCAAACTGCTCCTAGAAGGAGGAGCTCGACCCCTAGAGGTTAGGGAATGGGTTAGCTTGGTCTATATGATGTAAATTTTCAGTCAGTAGCAAGGGTTGGTCTCTTGGGAAGATTTTGGCACACTATTGTACATATTTTTGATATTTTGGCTAAGGAAAGATCAGAGGTTTTGCAGCACCTGTTGGGATCCTTGTGGCTTTCAGTTCTTGATGGTGTTATCTCTCAGTTTATTGTAAGTTTATTCATGTTTAATGTATGCCATTCCCTTCTTATGCTTCTGAAACTAAATGAATGAGTAAATGAGGTTGAATCCATTGTTTACAGTGCTCTTCCTTTAAATTTGTTTAGTTTTACATGTTTTCGCTAGTTTGGAGAGGATCCATGTTCTCCTTTGCCCTCTTCAGCTCCTTGTCATTCTGATCCATCCATACACCTAATTAAAAGCATCAAGACTACTGCCTACCTCGCCCCAACTCGAATTCTGCAAAGATCTGACCTTATCCCCGGACCCAAAATTGGTTTTCCCGTTTCTCCAACAAAAAACTCAGAAACCTAAATCAAACTTTCCTATCTCTTTACTAGCCCAAAATCAGTATTAATTTTGAGTCATCTCAGCCCCTTTGAAGACCTTTTTCCGAGATAGACCCGGAGAGAGCCCTCTCCTGTCCTCGTAGGGCTAGCTACGAGGCTGAGCTTGGTTTGATGTTGCCTTGAGTTTTTCCTTCCTCGGCCTGAGGCAGATTCGAGCGCTAACATATTCAAGAATCCAATTTCACAAACCATCTTAAGGAATTATTTATCGACATTAATAACATTGAGCTAGCCCATGAGTGGGAAATGGGGGAGGGGAATGCTCCCCTCCTATAAGGATATAGTCATGAGTGATAGACAATCCAATCAAAATAGAGAAGGCATGAGTAAAGGGAAAGGTGTGGGACAAGAAACTTTGGTTCTTAGAGCCTAGTGGCAAGCACAATTCAAGAGAAGATGCTTGCTTAAATATAAAGCAACCCCGAAGTATGTGATCTCGAATAACAAATTGGAGGGGCACCATTAATACATGAAAAACCATGCACCTATACGTAAATTCATTGGGGTTTGACTGATGGAGTGAGATTCGTTAAGATGGATTCAGAATAAGTGGTAGTTGAAGGGCCATATTGAGCTAAAAATGGGAGCTTGGGGTTGTTTACGGTGTTCTTTACAAATATGGAAGAAAAGACCCACATGTTTGAAAATGACTGTTAGGTCCCTATACTACTAGTGTAACCCCTTATTGTTATTAGTACAACCCCTCTTATTATATTTTTGTGCCCATGTAGTCCCCATATTGTTATTATTGTGCCCCATAGAAGCCCACTATTGTTATTATTGTGCCCTTACATTATTATTGTTAGGTTGGCTCTGATTATATTATGACCCCTTAGACTCCTATATATAGAAAGGAGGTCTTGTCATTTGTATCATCCAAGAATTATTCATTTGTGTAGTGTAAAGGAGATTGCCCCCTCAAAGAGGCTTATTTCTAAGGCGTTGATCTATATTTTCTATCTTCTTGTGAGTTGGTTTCATAACATTTGGTATCAGAGCTTTGGATTCTAGGGTTTCGCTGCTCCAAATAGGTCATTGTGGCATTTTCGCTGTAACTTTTTTTCTGTGGCATTTCAGAAGCGAAAAAAAACTCATTTGAGACGAAATCGTTCTAAACCTTGGATCCGAATTTCAGAGCTTTTTGCACTATATTTGTGGAGATATGATCTGAGGAAGTTGGCCTTTTTGTAGACTCCCGAATTACATTCCAAACAGGTGACTTGGGGAAAATTGTCATAACTTTCTCTTTGAGCATCAAATTGAAATTTTGTAAGAAGTTATAGAAAGAGGATGGACTATAGTTTTTTTGGTATATTTTTCAGATCTGAAGGTCAAAATGGTGACACGTGGAAATTCATACAAGTTCACTATTCTAAAAGGGTGTATAATCAGGTCATCTTGGGAGATTGTGCATAACTCTTTCTTGGAGAATCTAATTTTGATCAAACTAGTGGCATTGGAAAGAGGACATAGAGGGCTACTGCAGATGGAAATTTCAGAACTGGAAGAGCCGAAATTACGAAGTTATAGTCATTTCAATATTGAGCTCCTAAAATCAAGAAAAGGCAATATAAGGAAGTTTGATGGCAAGGATCTTGTAAATTGGATACTAGAGATGGAGAAATATTTTGATCTACATGGTGTACCACTGTTACAAAAGGTGTGAATTGCATCTAATTAGTTAGAAATGAATCAATTTTTATGGTATAAAGGGCTTTATTCTCGTAAACAACTTGTTACATGGTCAATTTTCATGGAGGAAATGATAGCACATTATGAGGATACATAGAGAAACACTTTCTTTAGACAATTGATAAATCTCAAACAAAAGTGTTCAATGGCAGAGCACATTGAGGACTTCCAAAAATTGAATATAAAGGTAAATGATATTCCAGAGAAGCAAAGGATTGATGTCTTCATAGGTACTTTAAAGGATAACATTCAACATGAGGTTCATCTTTGGGAACCTGATTCATTGGAGAAGGCATTCAGGTGGGCAAGAAAAATTGAAAGAAAAATTATGGAAACAATGAATCCCACCACTCATGACTATAATTATGAAAGTGTTTCTTCTCCTAGCCTTCCACAACCTACAAGGATTACACCACAACAATTGGAAGAAAAAAGAGAAAAAGGGCTTTGTTACAATTGTGATAGCAAATCCACTAAAGGTCATAAGTGTGCTGAGAAGAAATTATTTTACATAGAGTATGAAGAGGAGGAAGAAAAGGATCAAGAAACATCAAAAGAAGAAGAAGATATACGCCAGGACCCAACCCCAGAGAAAGAAGAAATAAATCTGACCATATCTTGTAAAGCATTGGCAAGAATTACCACTCCTAAAACTCTCAACATAGAAGGACATATCAAGAAGAAAAAGGTTCAAGAAGTGAAAGATCACATCGAGAAAGAAGATATGAATCCAAACATATCATGTAATGCATTGGCTGGAATTACCACACCTCAAACTATTAAGATAGAAGGACATATCAAGAAGAAAAATGTTCCAGAAGTGAAAGATCACATCGAGCATCAAGAAATGAATCCAGCCATATCTTGTAAAACATTGGAAGAAATTACCACTCCTCAAACCCTCAAGATAGAAGGACATATCAAGAAGAAACAGGTTCAAGCAGTGAAATATCACATCAAGCATCAACAACAAGTTCTCCAACTTTTAAAGGATAACGCCACTTTGCTGCAGAATTGAATGAAACAACAGGTAGATCAACATCACAGTGAAAAAACTTTTGATGTAGGTGATTGGGTATTTTTACGACTACATCTCAAGCAAGCTATTTATGAGAAGAAAATGTTGGCAATACTACATGCACTTAAGAAATGGTGACCTTACTCAATGGGAAGACACTTCAAAGTAAAAATGGATCATGATAATCTTAAATACTTTTTAGAACAAAGATTATCTTTAGAAGGACAGAAAAAATAGGTCACAAATATGTTGGGTTATGACTTTGAACTCATCTACCAAAAAGGGAAGCAAAATGTTGTTGCAGATGCAATATCAAGAAAGGGTGAGGATGTGGAAGCATTGTTTTGTGCTATTTCTATTATCCAACCAGATTGGATAAACAAAGCAAGGGATGAATGGAAGAAGGATGAAGAAGTGTGGCCACTCATTCAAAAGTTGCAAAAGATCCTTGTTCAAACAATATTGTCAGAACTTGACGAGGAAGAAAAAATCATATTAGAACCTGGAGCAGTCACAGAAATAAGAACCCGACAGCTATGAAATCGATCAATTTCAGAGTATCTCATCAAGTGGAAGAACTCACCCATTGAAGATTCCACATGGGAGGACAAGAATTTTATACAGAAGCATCAAGAGCTACTCAAGCGTTGAGGACAACACTTTTTGAAGGAGAGGGGCATGTTAGGTCCCTATACTACTAGTGTAACCCCTTATTTTTATTAGTACAACCCCCCTTATTATATTGTTGTGCCCATGTAGTCACCATATTGTTATTATTGTGCCCCATAGAGGCCCATTATTGTTATTATTGTGCCCTTACATTATTATTATTAGGTCAGCTCTAATTATATTATGACCCCTTAGACTCCTATTTATAGAAAGGAGGTCTTGTCATTTGTATCATCCAAGAATTTTTCATTTGTGTAAAGTAAAGGAGGTTGCCCCCTCGAAGAGGCTTATTTCTAAGGCGTTGATCTATCTTTTCTATCTTATTGTGAGCTAGTTTCATAACAATGACCCTTATTTCTTCAATAATGTGGGTCTTTATATGAGATATTGGGAGTAATGTTACAACCCAGATTAGGAAAAGTGTAGGGTATCCCTAGTCAGGATTCAATTTTTTTCCTTACCTTCATATTTCTTGGATCCAAAAATTTTAGAGGGGACTGGTAACTCTATAGGGACCTTTGTGAAAATTGCATACACAACCAAGTGTAATTGTTATACCTCCTACACAAGAATATGTGTATATATGAATATCACACAACCCTTATTGGAATCCATAGAACTTAAATATCACGGTGAGGTGTAAAAAAAACCTCTAGATTTTGAACACGTGCCATCTCAATATAGGATATGCCATGAATACAAACATGTATTTTGGGATTTTTCACTAAATAAAGTAGAATTACAAGAGACAACAACAAAGGAATCAACAATAAAAGAGGATGCAAATGGCTTTTAGCAAGTTAACAACAAATGTAAAGCCACCAAAATCCAACCCACTCAGGCAGTGACCAAGGAAAATGCATCTTCCAATCGCTTTGAAGTGCTATAAATGGGAGAAGAGGAGCCAATACTCCAAAAAGACCTATTGAATCTAGACCCAAAAAACACCACACCCCAGGTAAAAGAAACACCTAAGGGAAAGGCCTAGGAGGACATGCTGGAAAATATGGATTGGGTGGAATGACCACTGGGTGATTATGATAACATGGAAATGGAAGAATGAGGAGAGAATCTTATTAATGAGGAGAAAATCCTAACCAAAATGTTGTCGGAATGGAAACACTTAGAATATATATTCATTCTAGAAAAATAAAAGGTCTAATTCCAAGAGTTATATAAAAAATCACAGAGTTAAGGTTGTGTAGGAAGAAAATATCAGGGGGAAGCACAACCAAATATAGGTCCACTAACCTAGAATGAATTTAAAAAGGGTTAGAAAACCAAAGGTAATAGGAAACCAGGAAGGAAGACAATCCATGCGTCGATTTAAATGGTAACAATGCATCTAGTTAATATTGGACAAGTGATTATATTGGCAAAGGTTACCCTTCTTAAATTTTTTTATTTAATGAATATTGTTACATGGAATATAAGAGGCCTTAATAGCCTATGCAAATAGAGGCATCTCAAAGAGTGAATGAATAAGAAACATCCTGAAATAATAATCCTGTAAGAGACTAAAATATCTTGTGAGAAGGTAAGAGAAATAAAAAATTGATGGTGGAAAGGATATGGCCTTATAGTGTTAGATGTGAAGGGTAGCACATGTGGTATTTCCATCCTTTTGAACCCTCTAGTAGTCTCCTTTACAAACTAGCTCGCTTGTCCAAGAATAATCTCGGAGAGGTTCTGATATATTGGCATGAAGGAGGTGGTGGCTTTAACAATAGTTTATGGACCCCACCTACTAGAAAGGAAGGAGGTTTTCCTAGAAAATATTACTACTACATCAAGATGAGATCTACGTCACTTGGGGGGGTTTTAAATTGATTAAATCATTGGACAAAAAGAAAGGTTGCTTGAGGGGATTAGATCTCAAGATCCAACAATTTTTTGAGTTGATTCAATATTTAAGGCTGGTTGATTTGGATATAATAAATGGGATTTTTGCTTGGATTAATTTCAAAGGGGGAAGGCACTAAATAACAAGCATAATGAATAGGTTTATGGTGTCAGAAGCCCTAATGGGTAAAGATATTTTTGTGGAGTTTGTAGGATTTAACCCCGTACAAAAATTAACTACATATGAATTCTAAAAATAGAAAATAAATGATGGCGAGAGCATAAAACATAAAACATATATGCATAGAGATTTTCCCCTGGATCCCAAAACTGGGACTACCAAATTGATTTTTCATTATCTTCCTTTCAATGTTACAATACATATATATACATGCCGAAGCATCCATAAACCCCAATCCATTAACCATGGATTAGAACATAACCCTATTTCCCTTGACCATATCTACAAAATAACATGGGAAGAAAACCATCATGCTCAAAACCATGTGCGAAAACCATGCACAAAACCATAGGTAGGTTCACTCACCTAATATAGGGTCCAAAATTGTTTTCCCTAGGGCGCTGCCCCGGACCTCGTAGAGGGGGGCTACCGACCCCCTCAAACCCCTCAACAGGGAGGGGGTGTGGGGGTTGTCACCCCCCTGTGACCCCTTCACTGCGTCCCTTGCAACGAAGGAGGGACTAGCCGTCCCCCCTCTAACCCCCTGACTTCACTATTGGGGTTAGTCGTGGAAAGAATATAACACACGCCCATCATAGTTAGTGATATTACTTTGTTTAAGGTCATATCACTTTATATCTGAAAACAACTCCCATAATTCGCCCTTTCTGCTTCAATATATTTTGGCTCAAGGAGCCAAACTTCTTAGAAAAATCTTAGACTTGGTGGTAGGAGATTGAAGTACAGAGCAAGAAGAGGATGCATTCCTTTCAACTTAAACTCAAAGAATTAAAAAAGAAAGTTAAAGAATGGAATGACAAAGTTTGGAAACATTTTAGTAGATAAACATGCACTAGAAGCTCAGATACACAATCTACAACAACAAATCATTTCATGTGGAAAGAAGGAAGCTATTGCCTTGGAGGAAGGGAAACTAATCAACAAATTAGAACAATGAAGGAAACACAAGGAGTCTCTATGGAGATAAAAATCTAGAGTGCAATGGTTGAGGGAAGCGAAACACAACTCAAAATTCTTTGATAAGACTTTGTCCAACGTAATCATATTTTCTCCATCAAATCTAAAGAGGGACAATGCATATTGTGAAATGAAGATATGGAACATGAACTAGTTTCTTACTTCCAATATTTGCTAACAGAGCCAATACTAGACAAATGGGAAACCGTTCAAAGAATATTTTCCCATATATCTCATTTAATCAATCTATAAAAAAATGAAGCTCTACTGAGGGAAATCACTTATGTAGAGGTGGAAGCAGTAGTTATGGAAATTCCAAGGAGTAAAGCTCTAGGACTAGATGGATTTACTATAGATTTATTTTAGTCTTGTTGGAAATTTATTGGTCTAGAATTACATGAATTATAGTTGAAGAATCTCTCTAAACTCAGAAGGTATGGTTGGGCCTCAATTCTACTTTCATTATTCTCATTCCTAAATCTAGTAAATTAGAACATCTCACTGACTTTTTCCCTATTGATTTTTGTAATGTGATCTATAAAATCATTTCTTCTGTTAGTGTTAAATGCTTAAAACCCCTATTAAATAGTATCATTTCCCCAAAACAAACAAGGTTTGTTAAGAGCCGCTAGATTTTGGATGGCATAGTCACTGCCCATGAGGTCATACATTACTTAAAGAAGCAAAAAATACCTAGGATGCTAATTAAGTTGGGTCTCTCAAAAGCCTATGACATGCTTATCTAGAAGTATATTTTTAGTGTGCCTCATGTGTTTGGTTTCTCTTAGAAATGGGTCTCTTTCATCAAATCTTTGATCTCTTCCTCCTTCTCCATTATTCTAAATTGGTCTCCCTCTATGACTTTTAGCCCTTCCAATGGTATGCATCGAGGCGAACCAATATCCCCCTTCCTCTTCATTTAACAGTAGAAGGTATTAGGAGATACATTAAAGCTATGAGTCAACATGGTGTTCTCAAAGGGTTGCGCCTTATGGGGAGGGTTTTCTTATCACCCAACAACAATTCGTTAATGACATGCTTCTTTTTTGTCAGGTTTCTTTGTGTGAATAAAATACACTCAAACTGATCTTGTTTGAGTTTATGAATGCCTTAAGTACGCTTATAAACAGTGAGAAGTCAAATATTTTTTTCTTAAGTACTAATCTTGCTATCAAGATCAACCTGGCTTATGTTCTTGAGTTCCAAATCAGTGGCCTTCTAGTGAAATATTTAGGAGTCCCTCTTACATTCAATTCATTAAGGTTAGCTTGATGGAAAGTGTTATCACCAAAAAATTGATCACCTAGCCTAATTTACTAGATTGATCGAAGTACACCATGTAAAGCCAATTTTACCATAGTAAAATTGCTTTCACTGTGAGAAATTACTTAATAAACCACCTTTGTTAAGTAATTTATAGTTAAACCCATGAAGAATAATTAAATAAATCACTATTTATTAGGTTTTCTTCTAGGAATAATTAATTAAACAATTGTTTGATTATTATTCCTTGTCATATTTGACCCAATCATGAAAAATAAACAGATAAATCATTAATTATCTTATTTTTCTCCAAGAATAATTAATTAATCATTATTCTTTGTCGAATTTGACTAAATCCTTAGGGATAATTAAATAAATATTTATTTGTTTATTATTCTTTAACTAATTCCTTGAGATGATAAATAAATCATTTATTTATTTATTATTTCTAAATAAAAGTTTAAATACATTCTCCCCCCTACTAATATAATAAAATATTCCAAGTGGTTATTCCAAGAATGGGATCAATAATATTTTATTATTGCTCATTATTCGAGGATAACTCAATATGTTGTTATAAATAGAAGGGTTTTCCATTCATTATTCACTTTTGATTATTTTCATTGATGCACTCACTGTTGTAACTCTGATTATTCTCATTGTCACACACCATATTTTTGTTGGGTTTACACATTATAAAGGAGAGAGACTCTACACAAGCTGAAGACATTTGAGGATAGCCAAGAACCCATCCCATAGAGGGGGACTGATAACATTTATTTTTTCCCTTCACAGGTGTTATAATAAAACTATTCTTTGTATATCTGGTTTCCATTGGATGATTGGAGTTATTACTCTTTCTTTTTGTTGTTTAACTATGATTGTGGCATAGATCCAGAATTTGGCAGGTTTTGTTTCTATCAGTTGCTGCAAATCTACAATTTTTAGTAGCCATTTATATTGTTGAGATTGTTTGTCATCCACAATCTTAAGTGGGTTCTTTTTGTACATCTTTGAGAAGAAAACACTACAACAAAATTGGCGACTCCACTGGGTTTTATACTTCAGATCCAGAAACCTGGGTGACCTTCGGTTTTCAGCTTAGGGTTTCTTATTTTTTCAATTCTCTTAATGTTTCCTAGTTTTTTAACCCTAGATCTGTTAAATTTCTAACTTCCGCAAGATTTCTGGGCTTTTTTGTAGGTCACAAGAACCAGCCGTGACAAAGGTGAGACCTTTTTCTGAGATTTACCGACCAAGATCCACGGAGCAGAAATCACACTTTTTGGCCCAAAAAGTGCGATCTAGAGGCCATAATGCACTTATCAGTCCAAAAAGTGTGATCCCTACAGAGAAACAGGTCAGTACCTGTGATTTATGGGTTTTAGGGTTTTTCTAAGATCTGTTTCTGGGTTTTGCAGAGAGTTGTCTGCTGGGTTGTCTAACCTTTGTCTCATCCCGCTTAGGCCTTGATCCACTCTGATTTACTTTTCGAAGTCGAATTTAGCCTCCCCTAGGGCTTCTAGTACGCTTCCACCTTTCTAGGAGGAGTTTAGCTCAGTAAGTAGTCTGAGTTTCTGTAGCGCTTTCAGCCACATTTGCCAAATCTGTACCCTTCTATTTCAGATATGTTAAGATAGGTTTTTACCATCCATAGTTTCACATTTAAACTTGTTTGGTGATTTTTCTTAGGGTCCCAACGGTTGTCCTAAGTGTTTCACCCATCTCCCCATATTTTTGCAGAGATCTTCCCCTCTAGTTTTTTGTTGTTGCTACACCACTTTCCAGGAGCTTAATGTCACTTGATCCCAGTCACACCAACATTTAGATCTCTTGACCATTTCAGTGTATTTTCCATCGGTTTAGCCACCAACCAGCACTGTATTTGCAAACCCAGTTTAGGAGGGGTTTAGTTAATTGTTTTAGTGTTCATTTTTCTATTATTAATTTCAGTTTATTTTCAGCAAGCTTTTTTTTTTAAAAACACGATCTGGGCTTAATCAATTAATATACTTGCACACACAAGCACACCTTAAGCGAAGGGCACTTGGTTTACACTGCCAATACAAGACTTAACATAATAAATTTATCTCCCCTCATTGAGACAAAGGCATATTGTTGATCTCCCTTCACCATTTATGTGTCATGTGTGTCCTACCACCATTGCACCACCAAGGCATTTGTCGCAGAGACTATTAGGCCTTCACCCCCAGTTTTTGCTTGGGCATATTACCCCTCCCCGTCGGGTTCGAGTTCTTAGCCCTCCGAGTACTCAGAATCTTCTCCTAGTTCTTCTGATTCTGAGCCTCCTTCACTGCATATCGTCACCATGTCTGGACCCACAACTGGTGTAGGAACCTAACCTTGTGTTGGCTCTGGTTCTATCCCGATGGTCACATCAAGCGGAACAGTCTCAAGAACCGTTTCGATAGCCCCCATGCTCCCCTTTATGGCTGGGTTAAGTCTATTGGATTTTAACCAGTTGATAAATGACCCCATACACCATGATGCTGGTTGGCCCTCTATGCCAACTAAGCATCCCTCAGACATCCCAAAGTTTGAGGGTAATTCTGGAGAGGATCCTACCAACCGTGTTCGATCCTTCCACATTTGGTGTTTGTCCAACTCCATAACTAATGACTCCATTCATCTTTAGCTATTCCAATGTACGCTCACTAGAGATGCTACAAAATGGTATGTGGACCAGCCCTCCGCATCTCATTCCATTTTCGTGACACTTTCTAAAGCATTCCTCTCATATTTCCAGTTACCTCTCCGGTGTGACACTGGTATGGAGTTATTGACCACATTCCATTAGTCCTCCGCTACTCGCCTTTCTAACCATGTTCAACAGTGGTGTTGAAGGAGGAGCACCTATTGTGCCTGACCTTTCAAAGACCATGTCTATCTAGATTGGTTCCTTAGGAACCTTTAATCCCCCATTGGAAAATATGTCACATCCCATTTTCCTCAGACCGGGGGAGAAGCTCTCCAAACCGCTCTGAGATATGATCTGATTTATGCACAATCCAGTTATGTCTATACCATCATTCCAGACCTCCCTCATTCTGGAATTTCCAATCCATCAGGGGCATATCACGCCACCAATGGTATCATTGGATCTCTTTCACACTCTTTGCCATATACTCAGTGAAGTTATGGCTACCCGCAGGGGGGCACCAGTTCCTCCAACACTATGCCCCTCCAGCTAGAAACATGTTTCTAGGGCCCCAACCCATCTACCAATCTGTTGCTCCTCCTTATGCATAGCCTAGCGCTCTAACCCCTCAAGCATTAAGGTTGAAGCCTCCCATGCATCCTCAGCCCCAGCAACCACTACCCCCTCAAGGCCAAGTGTTTATGTAGCAGAGTGCGCCCAATCCCAAAAATTCGAAGAAAAAGAATAAGGGGAGGGGTAACAAGGGTAACTAGGATAATAAAGGTAACCAGTTGTTGTGACCACAACCACCACCCTATTAAAACTTGCCTTTATAGCAATTTTGAATGGGTCCCCTAAAAAAAAAGTGATCTTTCACCTCTCCGAATGATTTTTTTTATCCCAGGGACTTTAACTCTTTGCCAAGTCAAATCTTCAACATTTAAATGGTCAAGGCCCCCTTAATAAATCCCTACCACATGATTCATCTATAACCCTCTCTAAACCCTTTAGTCATATCCTCATCGGGACTTTTTCGACCCACGAAACCTTTTATTGCATCATTATCTCCATCATAACTCTTTACAGCGGAAATACTTTGCAAAACATGCAAAAATCACCCCTTTTCTACTATTGGAATCAACACTAAGGCATGATGTTCACCATAAGGCACTGGACCCGATGGCATTATTAACCACATTACATATATTTCGAGTCTGGATCCCCATCGCATATCGCAATCAGTGGGATTCCAAGGCTATATACATATAAGGCGCACATGTCTTCCGGATCTGATGGCTTTATTAACTAGAATATATGTGTTATCGGGTCCGGAGCCCATTGCATATTGCAATGGGCGGAAGTTGAAGCATATACATAAGGCCGATGTGATATAGCAAACCCGATGGGACTATAAAGTAAAATATATGTGTTATCGAGTCCGCTTCCCCATCACATATCGCAATCGGCGGGTTCCGGGGTTATATGTAAGGGGCGCTGTGATATTCCAGATCTGTCGACAACTATGAATCCAGGTATATAATATTTCAAGTCCGTCCTTATGGCCAAACACGGGTTTTCCGTGTATCCCTATGCATCCGATAAAGTATTGAGGCTCGGGGTTTTTCAAAGGGAAGTCATCCATTGCAGACCTGCCAGCAGTATTAACATATCTCTCTCTCTCTCTCTCTCTCTCTCTCTCTCTCTCTCTCTCTATATATATATATATATATATATATATATATATATATATATATATATTTATTTATTTATTTATTTCGGGTCCGCTTTCCCCAATCGCTTATCGTAATCGGCAGAGCCCGCGGGGTTATGAAATATGAAAAGGAGCGATATGGCAGACCCGGCAATGATTATATGCCTGCGTCCATAATTTTTCAAGTCCAGTAGTATGGCCCGACCGCGGGTTTTCCCGTGTTTCCTATGTATTCGATAAAATGTTGTGGTTGCGGTTTTTAATGGAAAATTCCATATGGCGGACCCGATAGGATATAGGTTCCTGCCTATAATATTTCAAGTCCATATTTCAGATCCAGTATGTGTTATGCAACGATTTTCAATGTAATTGGGATTTACATTTGTGAGACTCAATCAGTGCATGAATTAAAAAACCAGGGGTCGATTCTTTCACATTTGTTCTTGTTGATGATATAAACGTTTAATGAAGGCAAGGTTTGTGTTTTTAAGTATTTATGTTATATCTTTTATATCCATAGCTAATGATTAAATATCTCTGCAGGCAAGGATCAAGAGGTGAGAGGCGAAATTGAAGCACTCATGGTAGCGCTGATCCATCAAGATGTCATTTCCTCCAGATACACCTCAAAGCATGCCAGATGTGGGATGATGAGCGCAACATCTTCAGTTTCCTTTAGGAAATGATAGGGAATGATAGCCACTCCAAACAGGTGCAAAGAAATGATACAAAGTCATTCTCTGTTCCATCGGCATCCATTCATTCCCCCAGGAAGTATAACGCTCCAGTAAAGGCAACCTCGACGTGTCAACAGTTTCACCATTCGTTCTCATCTGTATATTTTGATCTGTGTAATGAAAAGAGGGGAGGTGAAAAGTCAGGGAAGATCGAGAGTCATTTCTAGCCGCATAAGTATTCCCTTTGGATAGGAGAGGAGGGATTTTTGTTTGAGGAGAACAACTTTGATTTATTATGAAAAAAGAAGACTGCTTGGTTGAATGATGAGCCTTTGGTTTCAGATTTAAGGTCCTTTGCTTTTATATGTTTTGAAATAGGGCGTTGTTGCTAGCATGAATACAAATGTGTTTTGTTTTCGTGCATATTGATAACAATACAGATTATGATTAGTCTTGGTTGTTTGAATGTAATTCTTCATCATAGTTAATTCATAGGCAGTCCCTAATTTGAAACTATGATTAGGCATCAATTTCAAACTTTATTTGTACATAAGGGAATGTGTATTCCTGTTTGAGTGATTGGATTGCAATTTAGATTTGGTGTAGCGTTGTTCTTACGTGAACCATTAGTTGATTAGTTTGGACTTGGAATTTACCTATGATGTTTAACCTCTCTTTTGTTATGCTCCTGCAGGATAGATTAGGATAGTTAGGAATAGATTAGAGTAGTTAACAGTAGTGTGGATAGGATTTGATGCATATAGGTTAGTTGTTTCTTTTGTTGATTTAATTGTCATCTTCCTCCATAAAGCAATCTCTCAACACCTATAACAGTTCACGAGGTCCTGTAAAACCCGTTGGAACTAGCCACTCCAAATGAAAACATAACTAATTAGGGTCTGTGATCGGGTTAGATCCCCTTGTTGGTATTACGAAAATTCGCCATGTCAACAAATTGGTGCTAGAAGGAGGGCTTGAACTGCCGTCCATAGCTTTTTATGATTTCATCTATAAATGTCATGGATTTGAAAAGATTAATGCATGGATTGTAAAGGTCGAAAAGATACTCCCTGCCATTCGGAAAAGCCTCATTTCGAAGAAGAGACACTGTGGGAGTATCCTATCACTCAGGAACAACCAGTCAGAGTACTTACTCGGGCTTACGCTAATTCCCTCTCTCAGCTCCCCATATTTCACTCTTTACCTCCGAAAACTAAAAGAAAACCAAGGATCTGTTCTATAAACGAAAAGACATATGCAGCCCCGTCTCTTGAAGAAATTGTGCTAGAGTCCTTACAAAGTATCGACACTCCCTGGGAAGAAATTCCTAAAGATCCACTCCTTGAAGGTAATCCTTGGCCCGATTTGGGAAATCCTAATAAAGAACACCGCGAAGACACCTTCAACTAGAACCTCCTTATCCATAATATGGCTAACATTCCTCTTCCAGGTGGGAATCAGCTTCAATCGGGTGGGAACCAACTCCCACCTCCTCCAGGAGCACTTCCTCCCTGGCTCGCTTAGGACACCGTAGCGCTACCTGGGCAGCAGCATCCCTTACCCAAGAATGCAGAAAGAGTACTACCTAAATTCAACCCTGAGAAGGGAGACACTGCTGATAACCATATTCACTCTTTATTCTTGGTCGTGCGCATGTTGGTGGTAGTTGATGAAGATATATTATGTCACCTATTTCCTTTTACCTTGATTGGTGCAGCTTACACATGGTACTTTAGCTTGAGAACCAGATCGATCACCTCGTGGGCTGCCTCTCAACAGGCCTTTTTAAATAAGTATGGCGATGACAAAACCCCTGCGGCCTTAGTTCTAGAACTATCCCATTTGAAAATGGAAACCAAAGAAAAGGTCAAGGATTTTAACATCCAGTTCAACACCTTGTTCAACAGAATCCTGGCTAACGTTAGACCTACTGAGGAGGTGCTCATGGAATTCTACATCACTACTCTACCTGTCCTTACTGCGATGTGGGTCAAAAGGAGTAACACACAAATCTTACAGGGTGCTATCGATGAAGCAGTAAAAGTCGAGAATGAAATTCTCAGTCTCACAGCATGCCATCATACAACCAGAGAAAAGAAAGCCTCTCAAGCATCCAAGAAGAATAATGGGAGTGATAGCAAAGGGGCTGAAATCAAAGAAAAGGATACCACAGATGTGGAAGGTTTGCATCGAATCATTAAGAAACTGACAAACACAGTCATCGATATGAAAAGGAATTCTGGAGAGAGTACAAGCGGGAGTGGAGGAGAGTATAACAACAGAAAATCTTTCAAACCTTTCTATCGTAAGAAGACAAAAGGTGGTCATGGTCCACTTGCACTGCCTGCTCCACCCAATGAAGGGAATTTAAATACAGAAGAGCTGGCTCTTATCGGATCGCTCCTTAACCAAGAAGAACCTATAGTGGAGCTAGAGCCAGAATAAGAAGATGAGGAAGAATACCAAGTAGAAGAGCCCTTGGAAGAAGAATCTCAAATCAATGTACTATGGTATTTCTACACAAATGAGAACGATGATGATGAAGGATATAGTATGGCAGAAATCCACACTAATGAAATCCATACATGAAGTAAAGGGCCACTCACGGGCATGATGAAGCCTGTAGATCAGACAAAGAAAGATGTTCGCCCTTTGAAGGTATCTGCTCCCAAGGTTCCTATTGAGAGGAATAAACCTAGTGGTGATTCCAAGAGTACACCAGTCGTGAGCTATCCTCAGAAAGAAAATGCATCTCCCACTGCAATGAAGGCGACTCAAAATGGTAAAATCCCACCTAAGAATGGAAAAACAGGTATGTTTGCTCTGCCCTACCATGTTTATAACATTGATTACAATATTATGGATGATCTTAAGAAATCCAGGGCTAATATAACATACTTCAATTTGCTAAAATTAATGCAGCAAAGAGATCTGCTCTTGAAAGCTATGAATGAGCAGAACTGCAAAACTCCCACCATCCCAAGTAGCCAAACCAAGAAGTCTGTGTCCATACCTATTAGTACCCCCAGTACAACCCAAATACCATCATCTATGGAAGCCACTCTGTCTAAAATGAATCGAAACCCCCAAGATGTCAGTGCAGCCATGATAGGGAGGAAATCAAAATCCATGACTCCACCCTTCCTTATCACATTTGAAATCCTCAACATGAATGTACACAATTGCTTGGTAGATTCCAGTGCCTCATCCACTGTGATGCCTTACACTGTTGCTAAAAGACTGAATGCGATACCCGAGAAAAATGGGACTCGAGTTATGCAATTGGATAGGACAAATGTAAAAGTAATTGGGGAATTGAAAGATGTGTTGATTCGGATGGATGCTAAACCACAATACACGCAAGTCATTGATATAGTGGTAGTCGATATACCCGAGGCTTATGGAATGCTGCTTAGTAGGGATTGGTTAGCGAAACTGAATGGATATTTATCTATGAATTGGTCCCATCTCCTGCTGCCTTAGAAGGGGAAGGGTAATATGCTGAGAGTTGATTGTGAAAGATATATGAAGTATGTAGTGATGGAGCTAAATGGTCCCAATGAACCTGTAATGTTTACCAACTCTATCCTTGGGAATTATAGTTTCAATGTTTGTGCCATAGAACCCTATTTTGGAGAATTCCATGCAGAAACAATTGAAGAAACTGCAATAAAAACACAGTTGGAAGCTCTCCCCTGTAATCCAACTGATGAACCACCCTGTAATATAGTAGATGATAAAACTAGTTTCGTAGGAAGCAATTCAATTGATGTAACACTAGACTCTATATTTTGGATACTCTATTTTGATGGCTCTAGCTGCCTTGAAGGTGCAGGTGTTGGGAGCGTCCTTGTTAATCCACAAGGGAACCAACATCTGATGGCCAGTCGGTTGGAATTCACGTGCACCAACAACACGGAAGAATACGAAGGCTTGTTGCAGGGCCTGAAAAAGACCATTGATATGAAGGTAAAAAATCTTAAAGTTTTTGGTGACTTGCAGATAATTATGGACCAAGTAAGGAAGAAGATACACTACAATTCACCACACTTGGTAAGGTACCAACATGAGGTATGGAACTTAATTGACAGTTTTGATGCTTTTAATATCACATACATGCCTCGAGGAGAAAACCAAGATGCCGATCTAATGGCTGGTATGGCTACAAAACTTTCGCCTAATTTTAGATTAAAGAATAATAAATCTTATGTTGAATTGATTTCCATACCATCTGTGCCCGATAACATCTCAAACTAGCAGGGGTTCGAAGATGACGAGCAAATCCTAGAGTTCTTGTATGGCGAGAATACATTCAAGAATGCAGTCATCGATGAAAAAGAACATGACAGGCTTATGAATGAAAGGGAAGGTGAGGAAAAAGATCATTTCAATACCCAAGTCAATTGTCAAGATGGAGCACTTGTATGACCTGCATGGTAAATTCAAGAAGCCGACTAACTGAAAAATGCATAGCTCATCGATGAAGTATGAATCGGTCAACCTTGGAACCAAAGAAGACCCAAAGAATGTCAATTTGGGCTTGGGGTGCTCTCCACAAGAGAAGGATGCATTTGTCAAGCTATTTAAAGAATACAAAGATGTCTTTGCATGGGCATATGGCGACCTAAAAACTTTTGATACCAGTGTTATGCAGCATGTAATTCCTCTGGAAAATTAGGCTAAGACCTGCCAACAAAAGCTTTGTAAGATGCATTTGAGCCTAGAATTGTTGGTGAAGAAAGAATTAAACACACATCTAAAATCATCTTTCTAGTCAGACACACCCATTGGGTAGCCAATCTCATGCCAGTAAGAAAGAAAAATGGAGACATTAGGTTATGTATCGATTTCAAGAACCCGAACAAAGCATCGTAGAAAGATAACTATCCTGTCCCTTCTACGGAACACATTCTTCAGTGCATTTCTAGGTCTGAAATGTTGTCCCTATTAGATGGGTTTTCAGGATATAATCAAGTGTTGGTATATAATGGGGATCAGCTGAAGACAACCTTCAACACTAAATGGGGCACTTACACATATCGTAAAATGCCTTTTGGACTTATTAATGTGGGTGCCACATTCCAGAGAGCCATGGACATAGCTTTCTGAGGATTGATCAATAGATCAGTAGTAGTGTATATGGATGACATTACTATGTACTCATATCACAGAAGGGATCATATTTATCACCTAAAACAGATTTTCAAAAGATGCCGAAGGTATGGAATATCGTTGAATCCCAAGAAGAGCATCTTTGTAGTCACAGAAGGGAAACTACTGGGTCATATCCTCTCTAAAGAAGGGATTGTTATTGATCCTGAAAGAGTAGAGACTATCATGAGAATACAACCCCCTGAAAATAAAAAGGCAATGCAATCTTTCTTCGAGAAAATTAATTTCGTTAGGAAATTTGTTTCAGGTTTTGCAGAAATAGTGTGTCCTATGCAGCTAATGATGAAAAAAGACGTTGTGTATAAGTGGAGCGATGAAGCTAAGAAATCATTTCAGCGAATCAAGGAAGTCATCGTAAAAGCTCCTGCATTGGTTAGCCCTAATTTCAGCAAGGAATTCTTCTTGTACACTTTTGCTTTTGATCTTTCATATGCCGTGATCCTAACTCAAAAAAATGATGATGGCAATGAAGTCCCTATTTCTTATATGAGCTCTAATCTGCAGGGAGCAGAATTGAACTACCCAGACGTGGAGAAACAAGGCTTTGCGGTTTTTAAAGTCGTAAAACACTTCCACCCTTATTTATTAAAGGCCAAGACTAAAGTAATCGTTCCCCATCCTGCTGTAAGAGACCTCTTCATGCAGAAAGAAATGGGTGAATGAAGAGGGAATTGGATCACCACACTTCAAGAATTTGACCTCGAGATTAAGACGACAAAGATAGTTCGAGGGCAGGGATTGTGCAGGCTAGCAGCAAAAGCCTTGGCAGATAAAGAAGGGGCATCCAAAGAACCAGAAGCGCAGAGCATGCAAAACGAACAAGTAGAACTCAGGGAAGAGCCCCTATGGATTAATGAAACGCTGATATATGAGTGCGAAGCATTAGAAGCCCGTTTGGATCCTGAGTCGTGGTATTATGACATACGCTTCCATCTCACACGGGGAGCATGCCCTGAGCACATGGATGCATCAAAAAGGAGAGCACTTAGATTGAAATCTAATTAGTATCATTTGGCTAATGACACATTATACAAGAAAAATTATGATGGAATCTGGCTAAGGTGTCTGGAAAAGGGTGATGTTGATCATGTCTTGAAAGAAATGCACAATGGCCCAGCAGGTGGTCACTATGGTGGAGAGACCACTACTCACAAAATATTAAGCGCTGAATATTATTGGCCCACAGTGTTTAGAGACTCGCATGCCTATGCTCGCAAATGCAAGGTGTGTCAAACCGTCGCAAGACGAGAAAGAAAGTCGGATTTTCCCCTTAGGCCCATTATGATCTATCACCCATTCCAGCAATGGGGCCTGGATATCATAGGCGAGATCACTCCAAACTCTTCATAGCAGCATAAGTATATATTCACAGCGACCGACTACTTCACCAGATGGATCAAACCATCCCGCTTTGGAAAGTGAACGAAAATGAGGTAATATCATTTACTAAGAAATTCATTATCAATAGGTATGGCATTCCTGACGCTCTCATATTTGATAATGATTCTTACTTTTCATCACTAAAATTGATGGAATTTGCTATTGATAAATCAATTCACATAAGGTATGCATCAAACTATTATCCCCAGGGAAATGGAGTTGCAGAGTCCTCAAACAAGAACCTCATACACATAATCCGTAAATCTGTCACTGACAACCAAAGGAACTGGCACAACTCTCTAACAAATGCCATTTGGACCGATAGGGTCACCCCAAAAGTGGCCTTAGGAAACTCCCCATACTTCCTCATCTATGGACTGGAAGCCATCTTGCCTCCAAACATTACCCTTCCCTTGTTACAGCTCTCCCGAGCTTCAAGAGGAACCCCCTTAGCCTTGCTTCAAGAAAGGATCAACCAACTGGTGAGGTTGGAAGAATTGAGAGATAAAGCCAGAAATAAATTCAGAAATCACCAAATGATTGTGAAGAGGTGGTTTGATCGCCATCTGGCAGGAGATAAATATTACAAATTATGAGAGCTAGTCCTGAAATGTGACAAGTTAAATGAGCCAAAAGGTAAACACACAAAATTCCAACACTTATGGTTGGGCCCATTCCAAATTGTGGAAAAAATTGGTCAAGGAACTTACAGGTTGAAAACTTTACAGGGAAACTGAAAAACTCCTTGTTAATGGCCAACATTTGAAGAGATACTTCTAGTAGCCACCACATGGTGGTTACCTCCTGAATAGGTTAGAATTCATTTTATTTTTGTTGTTAGTTTAGTTTCATTTCCGTCTTTTCCTTTTTTGTTTTTCTGCAAAGTTTATTTTCCTATTGTTTTGAATTGTAGTCCCTTTCAACCAACTGATTTTGGCCCTACAGTCTCGTTTTTACCTTTTCAGGTTGCTCTCATTTGCCACCTTCAACTTTCACCTCCTTCATTAACCTGTTGATGAGTCTGCTGATCCTATATCCATCATTACCTTGCAAATCAAACAAACTTTCAATGAGCCTATGAGAGCTTGGAAACCAGCAGTGGAATTCAAATTGAAGCCACTCACTAGCATCTGCTGGGAAATAGGTAAGATCTGTTGATAACTTTGATATCTCAAGCATGTAGGGGCATCTTTATCAAACAAAAAATGTGTAACTATAGCTGGACTGGCATGGAGGAACGCTGCATTTTGAATAAATCCCACTCAGACCTAGCCCATACTTGCCTGTAAGGTTTGCAGTTATTCTCCATTGGTCCCATCCACCACACTAAATTCTCCAATACCTGTCATCTACAAGTAAATCTCCTTTCATGGGCTAAACTCACTATCATATACCATGTGGAAAATCCAATTGTGCTCTAGTCCTTGTGCCTGAAACTAGAAGGACTTATTTAAAAGAAAATGAAATGTCAAGTCCTTGAGCCAATCTGGAAGTACAGGTTGTTTGGGAAGCCAATTAGATTAAGGACTGTTGCTGGGCTCAGATTACCGGTTGACACAGCAAGCCCAACCTTGCTTAAGCGGTTTAAAAATATGGCATGATCCATGACTACGCCCCATTCAATCATATGAAAATATAGCACTGAGTGCAGATAAACATATCTACATCAAGTTTGATGAGCGATAAAGAGCTAAGGTACACACCTAAAACAAGTATTGACAGACCAGTGATGGCCCCGAAAGGATTTTTGAAAGTAGGAAACAGGTAAAGGAAGGTCAATAAACTCCATGATATCACCATTGGAGAATGCCTTTCAAAACCCTTTCAATAACTAGAAGCTATTTGTCTTTATCCCACCTGAAGCAATTAATGTTGAAGTGGAACCCATGCCTGTCCATCTGTACAGTTTACATTTCAAGTTTATCTTAACACCTTGATGTTCTATTGATCCAAGGTTTATTTGGAAACAAATATAACTGGTTCACCCAATGGTTCGCCATTTGTTGTGACCACAACCACCACCCTATTAAAACCTACCTTGATAGTAATTTTTAATGGGTCCCCTAAAAAAAAGTGATCTTTCACCTCTCCCAATGATCTGTTTTATCCCAAGGACTTTAACTCTTTGCCAAGTCAAATATTCAACTTTTAAATGGTCAAGTCCCCCTTAATAAATCCTTGCTGCATGATTCATATATAACCCTATCTAAGCCCTTCATTCATATCCTCATCAGGACTTTTTCGACCCACGAAACCTTCTATTGCATCATTATCTCCATCATAACTCTTTACAGCGAAAATACTTCACAAAACATGCAAAAATCATCCCTTTTCTCCTATTGGAATCAACACTAAGGCATGATGTTCACCATAAGGCACCAGACCCGACGGCATTATTAACCACATTACATATATTTTGGGTCTGGAGCCCCATCGCATATCGCAATCGGTGGGATTCCTTGGCTATATACATATAAGGCGCACATGTCTTCCAAACCCGATGGCTTTAGTAACCAGAATATATGTGTTATCGGGTCCAGAGCCCATCGCATATTGCAATCGGTGGAAGTCGAAGCATATACATAAGGCCTATGTGATATAGCAGACCCGATGGGACTATAAAGTAAAATATATGTGTTATCAGGTCCACTTCCCCATCGCATATCGCAATCGGCAGGGTCCGAGGTTATATGTAAGGTGCGCTGTGATATTTCAGACCCACTGACAACTATGAATCTGGGTATATAATATTTCAAGTCTAGCCTTATGGCTCGGAGCAGGTTTATCATGTATCCCTGTGTATTCGAAAAAGTATTGAGGCTCGGAGTTTTTCAAAGGGAAGTCATCCATTGCGGACCCACTGACAGTATTAACATATATATATATATATATATATATATATATATATATATATATATATATATATATATATATATATATATATATATATATATTTCGCTTTTCCCAATCGCTTATCTCAATCGGCGAAGCCTGGGGGGTTATGCAATATGCAAAGGAGCGATATGGTGGACCCGACGATGATTATATGCCCGCATCCATAATTTTTCAAGTCCGGTTGTACAGCCCAACCACAGGTTTTCTCGTGTTTCCTGTGTATTCGATAAAATGTTGTGGTCGCGGTTTTTAATGGAAAATCCCATATGGTAGACCCGATAGGATATAGGTTCCTACCTATAATATTTCAAGTCCGGATTTCGGATCCGGTATGTGCTATGCAATGATTTTCAATGTAAATCGGATTTACGTTTGTGGGACTCAATCAATGCATGAATTAAAAATCCAAGGTTGATTCTTTCACATTTGTTCCTGTTGATGATATAAACATTTAATGAAGGCAAGGTTTGTGTTCTTAAGTATTTTTGTTATATTTTTTATATCCATAGCTAATGACTAAATATCTCTGCAGGAAAGGATTAAGAGGTGAGAGGTGAAATTGAAGCACTCATGGCAACGCTGATCCATCAAGATGTCATTTCCTCCAGATACACGTCAAAGCATGCCAGATGTGGGATGATGAGCGCAGCATCTTCAATTTCCTTCAGGAAATGATAGGGAAGGATAGCCACTCCACATAGGTGCAGAGAAATGATACGCAGTCATTCTCTGTTCTGTCGGCATCCATTCATTCCCCCAGGAAGTAGAACGCTCCAGCAAAGGCGACCTCGACGTGTCAGCAGTTTCACCGACCATTTTCATCTGTATATTTTGATCTGTGTAATGAAAAGAGGGGAGGTGAAAAGTCAGGGAAGACCGAGAGCCATTTCCAGTCACATAAGTATTCCCTCCGGATAGGAGAGGAGGGATTTTTGTTTGAGGAGAACAACTTTGATTTATTATGAATAAAGAAGACTGTTTGGTTGAATGAGGAGCCTTTGGTTTTAGATTTAAGGTCCTTTGCTTTTATATGTTTTGAAACAGGGTGTTATTGTTGGCATGAATACAAATACATTTTGTTTTCGTGCATATTGATAACAATACAAATTATGATTAGCCTTGGTTGTTTGAATGTAATTCTTCATCATAGTTAATTCATAGGTGCGTCCCTGATTTGAAACTGTGATTAGACATTAGTTACAATCTTTATTTGTACAAAAGAGAATGTGTATTCCTGTTTGAGTGATTGGAATGCAATTTAGATTTGGTGCAATATTGTTCTCACATGAACCATTAATTGATTTGTTTGGACTTTGAATTTACCTATGATGTTTAATCTCTCTTTTGTTATGCTCCTACAGGATAGATTAGGATAGTTAGGACTAGGTTAGAGTATTTAACAGTAGTGTGGATAGGATTTGATGCATATAGGTTAGCTATTTCTTTTGTTGATTTAATTGCATTCTTCCTCCAGGAAGCAATCTCTCAACACCTATAACAGTTCACGGGGTCCTGTAAAACCCATTGGAACTAGCCACTCCAAACGAAGACAGATCTAATTGGGGTCTGTGATCGGGTTAGTTCCCCTTGTTGGTATAGCAAAAATTCACCATCTCAACACTAGCCTAGTGAACCCCAGGGGAACCAACCTAACACCAACAACCAGCAACAGAGCGGGCAACCCAAGTAAAACAAAGCTATTCGTATGAACAAACCTTGTGCATGTTTTGGTGTACATGGCCGTTATACACATGAATGTCCTCTCTTACCCCAGATGCTCCAAATGTGGGAAGCTCAAGCAGCTTTTAGAGGTCAACAACTACCTTAGAATCCTGTGCCATCTCAACTGGCAGTGCTCAAAAATCCTTTCCCTTAGCAAGGATTTGTTGTTGCTCAACCTTAGCCAGGTTAAGCAGCCCATCCCCCCAACCTTTTAGTCCTGGTGACTACCAGATACTTATGATGAACTCTGATGAGGTTAACTCCTTTAATATCAACCTACAAACTCAGTCGTGTCAATATGACAAGCCCTCAACTTCGTCTGCTACCAATTCCAAAATCAAAGTATCTGTTGAGCCTCTTATGACACCAAATGGTCCTTTATGGATCCCTCAACCTAAAGTTGAGGCCATTCCTAAGATCCCAAAGGGACCAAAAACTTCGGCTTCTAATAGAGTTGCCCATACCTATAGTATAATAGATGACTTGGCGCAATCACTTGCTGCCATTTCGACACTGGACTTCCTCCAGTTGTACCCATCTCAAAAGAAAGCTCTACTAACTGCCTTGGGTATAGTATATCCTTTCGATGATCATTTAATTGTCTTCCTGGTTGATACATCTGAGCATCCCCCATTGCCTTCATCTATTTCTTTCTAGATACCAGTTAGAGTCCGTAATGCCATCATCTCCCGATGCATTATTGACAAAGGCGCATCCACTTATGTGATGTCCGCTGTTGTTTGGAAACAACTTAAGTCACCTGAGTTGTCCCCCTCCACCATCACTTTGAGTGCTTGGGATGGACACTCCTCCCAGCCCCTTGGCATGTAGCGCAACTGTCCAGTGATCCTTGCGGGAAACACTGTCCATGTCTACATTGAATCCATTGATGCCCCTTTGGATTACAACATTATCTTAGCTCGTAGTTAGACATATTCCATGTCAGCTGTCACGTCTGCGGTGTTTCGCAAGATGTGTTGTCCCCATGAATGGAAGATCGTTACCATCGATCAGTTGACTTACTACGAGCCAACATCCGTGACCTCCCCCGAGTCCATTATCTTGTCAATGTCTGACAAATAGTCTACAACTCCTCCCACCGGTGTTTCACCCAGAGTCTATAAAGATTCCTCATTATTGGGTGCTTTCCCTGGTCCTCCCCCTCCCATCTCAGAGCCTAACTCTATGAGTGTTTGCATGTTACAAGCATCACGGGCTGCCCTTAAGTAGTCTGGTACACCTGATCAACAACCAGCTCCTCAACACCCTGATTTTGCTCTTCCAGCTGAGCCCTCTGGACCCACCCCCCCAGGACCTCCTTTGTTTGTGGGTGCCTCTCCTATGTTTCCACCAGGAACTGTTCCTCCAGGTCTCAACCATCTAGGAGCTATTCCGCTGAGACATTACCCTGTAGGCCAAATACCTTTCTTATTCCCCCCTACGAGAATTTTTTCTTTCCCTTCCATGGCTTCGCTGGTCCTTCCTAACATGACTCTGGGGAGCCCAGTATGGTACATTGATCCCCCTGCAAACATTCTGCCCAATCAACTAAGACCTTATCATGCTTTGACCCTAGTACAACTGGTCCCTGTGACCCCTGCCGTTGCTTCAATTCCATCATAACCTCAATAGGAAGCAAAGCATGTTGCGAAAGCATTTGGCTAGGGGGGAAAATCTAAAATGAAAGAATCAAAAGACAAGGCTCCCCAAGATCCTCCAACCCCTAAGGCCCCAAAGCCGTCACCTCCATGCACTTTGTGTAAAGTTGTTGGGCACACCACCAACAACTGTCTCGAGCTTCCTCAACTTAAACCTTTGGTTCATGAAGCATTCCCTAAGTCAAATATCCTAGAATTCCATGTTAACTTACCGGTCCCACCTAAGAAACTCAAAACGCTACGCACAAATCACCCTTGTGCCTTGTGTGATCATCATGGTCACTATTCCCATTGTTTCCCTCGTCTCGATAAATTTCACGATTTCCTTGGGGTGATTTGCAAATACGAGGCCACTCGTAGTGGATCACCTACTCCTCTACCAGTGGATTTTGGTACCACTAGTCAACCAAAATAGAGAGACTTTGGTCCCACTATTATGATCCCTCCCCCTGATGTCAAGATGACGGACACCACAGACCACATCCTTTACCTATCATCATCCTTGAGTTCCTCGCAAGCAAACATTTCGGGGTTTCTGCACGTGCTTCTATCGAACCTCTTTCGATAGAATCCCAGGTCTCAACATCCGTAGATCCTCCATCTACCAGGCTGTCGTCTACCATTCAAGATGATGCGTATGTGAACCTTATTTCTTAGTTTGATGAACTAGGTAACACCGCCGCATCATGTAGTCAGTCTTCCTCCCGTCTGCCCATCTCCCAACCTGTGAGGATAACATGGAAGCTATATCTACCCCTGATTACCCCTCCACTTAAGCAAGGGGGAATTTATTTAGAGTATTTTGAAGGCCATTTACTTCCTAATTCTCCCAATGTGCTCTACCTCAAGAAATTCTTCTCATAGCACATCCCTTTGATTTGTGTGTCTTTATTTCTGCCACAAAGTTAGGTAGATTGCATCATCTCATTCGTTGTCTTTTGCACCTTTCAGATGGATCCATCATCCACACTGTATATTGGTCATACGGTGCGAGTTACTTCTCCCGGAATCTATCCTCAACAGCCTAGGCCATTTTTACCCCCTTGCATATGTGAGTCCTTTCAAATAGTGTGTGCATTGGATTTGCCACCAATAATAAGGTTTAATATGATGTAGTGATAGGTTTATTAGTTGATGCCCTTACTCATTGCATCCTTCATCTTCATGTTCGTTTAGATTCCTTACTACTTCTCATGCAATTGAATGGTGTGCATCATGTGCATAACCAAGTCCTATTTAGAAAATATCTACGCGTTAAGTTGTTGGCACGTGAATTTGAAACCATTACGTTCAATCATGTTCCTAGAGCCCAAAATCACTATGTAGATACCATTGCAAAGAACATTCTAGATTGGAATTTATCACATGTATACCACAGAAGATAACCATAAAAAAACAAATGACGAACCATCATCGTCATATAAAATGCATAATCACATTATGTATCATATAAGTGTTTGGAGCCATAGCTCTAAATACATCCGATATGCCCATAAAAAGTTACAAAAATCAAAATCAATGGGACCCACATGTCCCTACATCTAGTCACTATCTGGCGAATCTCGCGCCAAAGGCTCTACTCCACCTACACATAGATCACGTACTGCCTAACCATCCATCGCTACGCTCTACATGATACCTTGCCACTCTGAGGGAAGACCAGTGCACTCATCTGTGTACTAATACTCTAGGTCATGCCATCCATGATCTGAAACTCTAGTTAAGATTACATCAAACCTACGATGCAAATCAGCAAGAAATGCAGTATCCTATGGACCCTGATGTGACGATGATGACCCCCAATCTGCAGCCCTAGGCGTTGCGGCTCGGCTTGCATATCCTACCGGCTTTACCTTTGCTATGTTTGCATACAACATATTTGACACTCAGTACCATATACATGTGATAGAAATATAAAATGCACCATAAAAAATAGTAACTTAATACTTACCATCTGGTTTCCATGCTCACCCAGGCGGAAGTGGCAAGTCAGGATCTCCCTAATAGTTCATCCCGCTATAAGGGTAATTGTCAATGAAAAGAGGCATATGATCCCAATGTGTGAAAAACTTAGTTCGGAACACCCGTCCAACTCTCCCTCCTCCTCTCTGCAGTAGCTGCCCCTAGTGGCGCATCCTGGGCTCTTGTGGGCCTCCATATCAGATCTGTACATGAGGACGGATACGGGGTATCTTCTTAAAGAAGAATGCACACAGTGATGTACCAAAAGCGCAGTCATGGTTCACCAGCCTCTTGCAGAGACTCAACTGTCGTTTCACCGACGACAGCATCATTTGGGCCCACCCATAGTAGGTCCTAGTCAAAAAAACTCTCAACCAACACCATCTGCCCACCAGTGATGTGGTGGAACACCTGGCTACCCAAGATCCGTAGCACAGATGCGAAAATAGCCTGTGTCTCTAGCCTCTCTAGATCAACAAGCAGGATAGTCGTGCCCTTGACACGAACACCCCGTCGACAATGGCACTCCACAAACTCAGTAATGTTCCTCCCACGAGGTAACACCAGATGAATATCCCCCACCACTCCGAGGGGAGGCAGTTCGGTCAAGAAATAAATATCTTGTAATGTGAGCTCAATCTTGTGCCCCTGCATGACAAAGACCTCTTGGTCTGGATCCCAATAGCTCACAATTCTCGATAGCAAGGGCTCACCTACCCTCATTAGTGGGTTCTCTACCAACTTGAGAACCCCATAACGAGGCAATGCCCCCTGAACCACCTAATCCCCCTGGATCTTGGATCAAAGCATATCCAAGTCTCATTCATGCCAATTGATTTTCATATTTGTCATGCCTGCAACACACCACATGTCTTGTGAGTTCAGAGAAGAAAATAATGGTCTACACTGATCAACCTACAACCCCCACCAGGCTAGCAAACCAGCCCTCTCTCCGAGCCCAAATCATAGTTTTCAGCCCACAAAGAGCGAGCTCGCAGGTTTTCAGATGTTTCCTATGAGCCAGATCACACTTCTGGGCCAAGAAAGCGTGATGCGACTGTGAGCAAGAGCATGGGTCTCTCAGGGCACTGTCATGTACCAAAACTCAAGAAATAATCCACTGAAATTAAAGAGATGAGTAAGGCCACCTACCTAAAATTCGCAGATCCTAATTCTGATGGTCGATTTGTCTGCTACAATCTCCATAAGATTCAGGGCCTTTTCCTCCTCTCCAAATTCAGTACAGCTCACTTAGCAAATGAATCCAAATTAGAGGGAAAACATCCTTTCATAGAAAAATCTCCAATTTTTCTATCGTCAATTGCGACTAGACCGTAGCTCAGTTTAACAAACCGTTAGCATTCTTGGAAAGCTATCACCGATATCTATAATGGGTCTTCCTTAGTTTTTGATGATTTGACACTTCACTAGGAAGCCTTTTTTCCAAGAAAGGTCACTTCGTCGCCTCTTGAAATCGAATTTCGTCATAAAACAACACTTGTACTTTGAGGTCCACCTCCTCTTAATAATTTTCGTACCATATGTTGACTTTCGCCATGAGTAACCATCATTTACTCATGTTTGATGGTCCCCACAGTGCCTAGTCTGTGTGGCAGCGTCATCGAGTCACCATTGTTCAAAGCATCTGCGATGAGTCACCTTTGCATTCTTGGAGTCTATTTCATGTCCCATTATATCATGTCACAGTATTCCATCCATCATACCGTTAATCCTGTGTTGCTCATATTGGCCTCCAGTCATACTGTCCCCCATCCCCTCCAGAGTTGAGTCAGTCGCTACCAGTTCAACAATGCACTTTGTGCTCTAATAAGGGAATCCGTCTGTTTGTCCCTCAGTCCAAAATCCCCATTATCCCTGGTGTCAGTCTATCAGCCACATTACTATTTTCCCTTGTGCTTTAGTTGAGGATCCTCATTTCCTCACCTATCGCAGGCCCTATTCTGTCGACATCAGCTCATTTATTCCAGAAGAACGACCTAGAGGGCAGTGTATCTTGGTTCTAGATCCCATTCTTGTTTGGTTCCTCAAATCGAGCAGAGGGACTCATTATTTCCCTTTGACTTGGTTGTTTCATGTTCTTGATTCATACACTTGATGGTCTAGTGATGCAGCAGATTGTACCAGTGATTCCTAGGTGTGTGTGAGATGTTTCAGACCTCATGAAGGGGTGACCCTTTAGGTATCTCCCCATATGCCCAGATGCATTCCTATTATGCTATAGCCTCAGATGCAGTTCCGCAGAGTTGATGGGTTCGGTTGCTACTGATCGCAATGCTCATAGCATGCACGTATCCTCCAGATGATCCATTTAGTTTTGCAGAGCCCTTCCTTGTTCAACAGGGCTTCTCCGGTTGTTCTACCCTCCCTTCCACCCATTTTTTGAGGGAAGGGGCTTTGTATCTCATGTACTCATATATTGTATTCAGTCCTCGCTCATGTTTTTCCAGGTGCATTATGTATATGGGACACATTGTATTATTTTCTGGCTCTGTTATGCCAGCATGTCATGTACCATTTAGCATGTACTTCATTGCTCAGTTTTATATTTCTAGGTGAACTATTATTTTGTACTAAGTTATCTTGGCGGGTATGGATATGCCTCCCCCACCTTAGTGAGGTCCGGTACCACAACATAAAAGGAGACTTGCATTAGTCTCGCCCCCTCTATCCTTATCCTCTTTCAAATTCAACTTCATTGGTCTCTCTCTCTCTCTCTCTGATCCCCCTGTGTTGTCTAGTGATTGTGTCTCTACAACGTACTTTGGTCATACATTGGGGGGCAATTTGTTATCACCAAAAAATTGATCATCTAGCCTAATTTACTAGATGGATCGAAGTACACCATGTAAATCCAATTTTACCATAGTAAAATTGTTTTCACTATGAGAAATTACTTAATAAACCACCTTTGCTAAGTAATTTATAGTTAAAACCATGAAGAATAATTAAATAAATCACTATTTATTTGGTTTTCTCTTAGGAATAATTAATTAAACCATTGTTGATTTATTATTCCTTGTCATATTTGATCCAATCATGAAAAATAAACAGGTTATCTTATTTTTCTCCAAGAATAATGAATTAATCACTGATTAATTATTATTCTTTGTCAAATTTGACTAAATCCCTTAGGGATAATAAAATAAATCCTTATTTGTTTATTATTCCTTAACTAATTCCTTGAGATGATAAATAAATCATTTATTTATTTATTATTTCTAAATAAAAGTTTAAATCTTTTTTCCCTCTTAAACAAATATAATAAAATATTCAAGGTGGTTATTCTAAGAATGGGATCAATAATATTTTATTATTGCTCATTATTCGAGGATAACTCAATTTTGTTATAAATAGATGGGTTTTCCATTCATTATTCACTTTTGATTATTTTCATTATTGCACTCACTATTGTAACTCTTATTATTTTTATTGTCGCACACCATATTTTTGCTAGGTTTACACATTATAGAGGAGAGAGACTCTACAAAAGATGAAGACATTTGAGGATAGCCAAGAACCATCCCATAGAAGGGGATTGGTAACATTTATTTGTTCCCTTCACAGGTGTTATAATAAAACTATTCTTTATATATCTAGTTTCCATTGGATGATTGGAGTTATTACTCTTTCTTTTTGTTGTTTAATTATGATTGTGGCATAGATCCGGACTTTGGCAGGTTTTGTTTCTATCAGTTGCTGCAGATCTACAATGTTTAGCAACCATTTATATTGTTGAGATTGTTTGTCATCCACAATCTTAAGTGGGTTCTTTTCGTACATATTTGAGAAGAAAACACTACAACAGAAAGGGGTTATTTAAAATATCTCAAAATTTTTGGAAATTCGGGCATTTAGATCCCATAATTTGACAGACCTCTTAGTTTTGATCAACTCTATGCTCTAAGTGATCCCAATGTATGAATTGTTAGTGTTGGCGGGTCCCAAAGTTGTATGTAATAACATTTCTACTTTATTAAGGAATTTCTTATGAAGGAGATTGAAGAATGTTAAGAAATGGGTGTTGGTACATTGGCAAAAACTTTACATCCCAAAGTTGGTAGGTGGCCATCGCCTATGTGATCAAGAAATTTTGAACAAAGCTCTTGGAGAAAAACTATGGTGGCAACGACTCCAAGGAGGTTTAGATCTATGGAAGAAAATTTGGAATTGAAAATATGGGTTGCCTCACTCCTAGTAAAAGAAATTGAGAGCCAAGAGTTTTCCCATAAGATCCTCTGTATGGAACCTGGCTCATAATAATCAGGGATTAATTCAGACTCATGCATTTTGGGAGATGCAAAATGAAGGCATTGCCAATTTTTGGTAAGACTCATGGAAACAAATTCCAAAACTAAGTGAAAGGCATGCCATGAGAGATCTTCAAGATTTACCATAAAACAACAATGATCAAAGGTAGCTGATTTATGGAAGCCAGGGACTGAGGTTATGTAGTGGTGGGTATGAAACACACAGGAAAACTGGCCAAACTCTCCCCATATAGTTTTGTGGCAAGCCCTTGCTCAGGAATCGCAAAATTGAAAAATACCCTTTGACAAAGAACCAAACACTTTACGCTGGGGATACCAACCATGAGGGATGTTTATTCTTAAAGAAGCATACTCACTACTCATTGAACATCACACCCTGACAGGAGAAGCCCTTTGGAGGAAAATTTGGACACATCGTTTATGGCCCAAAGTAGCATAATTCTTGTGGTTGGTGGGGTGACGAAGGATTATAATATGTGATCACATCCATCGAAAATGAATCCAAGGGTTGTCTTTTTGTATAATGCGCAGGAAACAAGAAGAAACCATGGAACACCTCTTAAATAATTGGTAGTTCTCTGATTCAATATAGAGTAAGAGACATAACTCTTTGGCCACTTTGACCAATACCCCCAAAGTCTGTTAGAGACCTTGGAACAATGGAGAACCAATGTTTTCCCCACTTTGGTGGTAAATAGAGCATACCTCTTAGCTGCCAAATTTGTTTTGTGGGCTATATGGAAGGAGAGGAAAGGAAGAATTTTCAAAGATAAGCAAGAGATTAAGGATAGAGTATGACATATTATCTAAAAAAATATCAGAGAAACTATCCTAATCGAGACTTGGCATCAAGATGACTAGAAGACCTAACCTCAAGATGCAACTATTTTGAATAAACTTGAGCTTTCCCCTTCTATGTTATCCCTTGCTTCATGGAAATCCTCCCCTCCTATGATGTCATCCCCTTTTACATATTTTCCTCCCCTTGAGGGTTTCGTGAAGCATAACTTTAATGGATCCGCTAAAGAAACCCTAGCTCAACCATGTATGAAGGTATTATAAGAGACATAGATCACAACATCTTATGGATCTATGCGATATACTATGGAATAACAAGTAATAACGAAGCATAATAACTCTCAATTGGTTATCAGGACTACCCATAAGTTGCTCCAAAGAGACTTTATTGAAGCAATCTAAAAAAAATTGGAGATTGATCAATTTGGTCCCTCACATTAGAAAGCTACTCTTATCCTACAACTATGTTTTCATAACTCACGCTAGGCGAACTGGTAATAGAGTTGCAAATTTCTTAGCTAATTTTGGTTGTACTCATAAAGGACTACATCTAGAATTAGGATGGCAATTAGAAACCCAATATTACTGCCACAACAATTTAATTTGAATCTTAGATGAGGACAAATCCAACTCACCAGGGAGGATTTCCAACGATGAATAAGGCTCCCCAATGGGGGTGATAATCGAAGTAAATGGGGGGGTTGGGGACTATGCCCTCCATGGTAAGGTCAAGAATAAATGTTAGGGGTGTCATGGGCACCCCCCACATGCTTAAGCATGCAAGCCTCTCATTTAACAATATTAATAATATTTGATGATTGCAGAAGGAAAGAGTGGAGCTAAGCACAAAGGAGTTGGGGCTCCGTAAGGAAAAAGCCTATATTTTTTAGTAAGGAGGCCTGGTCTGGTGTAAGGGATAGCTCCAGGGTGGCTGTAAGTGGCGGGATGCATCCAAATTGGGAATTCATTGGTTGGTTTGGTCACATAACACATGGGTGTTATCGTAATTTCAGCTTAACACATAAGGTGGTCAATGCGGGTGAAATTTTGTTGTTTTCCTAAAGAAGCTCGGGGGTTCGAGCACCTACCTAGAATTTTGGAGTATTCCTGGATGTCGAATTTCACAACTTGGACACTAGCATGGCTATTAGTTTGCTTGCTTCTTCTTTAGCGGGACGCTCTAGTCGCAACAAGTTTGGTGTTTCTTGGGTAATTTTATATCCACTACATTTTAACCACCTTGATGTTGATATTGTGCTTGGTGTCTGGTTTATGATTATGAGTCTGTTC
Source organism: Pinus tabuliformis (assembly GCA_031772625.1). Taxonomy (NCBI): domain Eukaryota; kingdom Viridiplantae; phylum Streptophyta; class Pinopsida; order Pinales; family Pinaceae; genus Pinus; species Pinus tabuliformis. Next base: position 870,027,791 of record CM062808.1, read on the forward strand.
TCTGGGGAATAATTCAGGAGTAGAAATCTCATATTGTCTTTGACTTTCTATTATTTGGTTATCTGTAAGCCTGAGGTCCTGTATTTTCTATGGGTGGTCTTCTGTTACTCATCTCTATTATTCGTTCCTTCTAGTCTAAGGGTAGTTTTTTCCATTGCATTTCACTTTATTGGAATTAAGATTTTTCATATGTATACCTTTTAGCTCCACTTTTGCTGATAGTCTTGTTAGTATATTATTTAGACCCTTTTCTCCCACCCTCGGTTCTTGTCAGTGTTGTGGTTAGGGGATCATACCCATTACCCAACATGCATCACCAACATATGAGGAGTTGCAGGGTGCAAGGAGGTTGCGTGCCTCAGGACCGAAGTAAAGCCCAACAATAAACCTAGGAGGTTGCTAATACCTTTAAGTCAATCGTTCCTCCAGGTACTCAGGATTAAATTTATCACATGGAAACACTGACAATCATATAAAGGCAAGCCTCCTCTAATTCTGATTTTAAATGAAATTGGTCAATAGATTCCTAACCTTTGCAACATGGGAAAAATAGTATTTAAATTCCCTTTCTTTAAACCGGCCAGAAAAAATTATTGGGAAAAGTGATAGCAAAAAACAATCAAAAGAATCTTGAAGATGTAAAACAAGAATAGTGTAACCCATAGGTTTGTCTTAAAAATACTTTAAATTAATAAATCCTTCTTAAATATTTAAATTAATAATTTACTCTCAAAACACTTCAACACAAAGAGATAGGTAGGTAATATAAAGCCAATACAGGTTAATATAAAACAAAAAGTCTTATCCCTAGTGGGCGTTGCTTGTCACAACCGATGATGACACGCAATAAATAAAATATTTTCCTTTTTGGCATATCACAACCCAATAGGACATAATGGCATGTCGGAAATGTTGGATTCGGTCTTGCGAGTTTTTCTTATACTTTAATCGCATATATGGTACTCGCTATTTAAAATATTATTTTATAATAAATATGAAAGCAATATTGTTCATGTTACTAAAATTTATAAATTTATAAATAAAATACTAAATTTATTTTAAATTATTTTTATTTTAAAAAATAACACATAAATTATAATATTATTTATATATATATATATATAAATAAGAATCATGTTCCATGTTTATATATATATATACATTATTCTTATTTATAAATAGATTTTGTTACAATATCATAACTTATCAATATAAGATGTCTAAAAAAAATATAGTTTACTTCATATGATGCTTGTTTATATGAATTTTTTTAAATTAATCAATTTAATGAAAAGAATAAAAAAGACATAACTATGAAAATAAATTTTAACCATTAATTTGGGTGTATTATGAATATTCTAAAATATTACATGAAAGTTAAGGCTTTACCATCCACTTAATAATTAAATTAAAATTCTAAAAATCATATTCTAAAATAAATCTACTTAATAATTAAATTAAAATTCTAAAATAAAAATAATGATGTAATTATTTTTTTAGAATTAATTAATAATCATAATAATTTATTTTTATAATCGTATCCAAATTAGAGATTACATCAATATTTTTATCTATAAAATAAATAACTCTTTTCACATGGTACATACACCAATCTTTTCTTTTCATAAGTATAAACAACCATTGCAAGTAGTGTTGTCCTCCCACTTAAGTGGATGTTATGCATTTAGAAAAAATGCAAATTGATATATGAAGTAGAAAAGTTAATGACCTACTAAAGGATATGGACTTGCACAAATTTTTAGTGGGTAGTAACCAATTCTAAGTTAGTACATTTACACTTTTACTCCTACATGTTAAAGCATTGAAAGACATAAATAATGGTAGGTAGTAACTCTTGGTAGGTATATTTATTTCCATCTTATTTCTATTCATTTTTTTATGGAAATACTTGCTTAAATTAGGTTGGGCCATAAATGATGGTAAATAGGTTATTTATGTCAGTATGATCTATTTTCAAGGATTTTAAGTGCGAAGCTTAAGAATGAAAAATCATTGCACAAATATTTAAAAATCATGGCATAAATATTGCAACTACATCCATAAATTATGCCAAACAAATTTGAAGCAATTATCCACATGGCACAAAGACTATACCTTCAAAATTATGGTCCAATCAAATGTTCAATTTTTTTTTAAATAATATTGAAAAGAAATATTTGCTTTTCAAATTCAAACATTATAAATTGGATTGGTCAATGCTAAACTAATAACGTTCGATAGGGGAATCGATTGCTATAGTCCTGCGATGCCAATGACTATTAACTCATTTTCTACAAGTTTAATTAACCCAAAGATTCATCCATGCATTAAATAATATAAACACAATTGTAATAAGGTTTTAAACTTCTCTTTTATCATTTGTTAAACATTTGAAAAATAAATTTAATTTATTTTGATTTTTTTATAAATTTTATGAAATAATTAAAAATTAAATTAAAAATAACTTTATTTAAACCTTTCCATACCATTAGAACTTCTCTTAGGTCCGTTAAGGGCCTAGTAAACCATAGAGACATGAAAGGAGATTACTCAATCCCTTGCTCCTGTGAGTTTCCCTACATTGGGGAAACTAGTCGCTCCATTAATCAAAGAATTCAGGAGCACGCAACATACATTAAGCATAATCGATCCCACTCCTTAGCTATAGTTGAACATGTGGAGAAAAATAAACATCATGTCTGCATTGAGGATTCCTAGGTCATCACTAGGATTGATAACTTCTATCATAGGAAGTTAAGAGAGGCCTTTGAAATTGAGAAACAAACAAATAATCTCAATGGGGATGAGGGATGGGTGATAATGGTTGGAAATTAAGTAAGAGTTGGATTCTTACCCTCTTCTTAAATTTAGTTTCTTCCTTTTTTTATTTATTTATAAAACATTCTTTAATTTTTTCATATTTAAATTAACATATAATATTATTTATAATAATAATATATTTTATTCCCAGAATAATAAGATTATAAAAAAATTATTTTATTATGACTATAAATATAAATTATTACGATTTATCTAATAGTATTATTCCATATAATATTTTTAATTATTATTATTATTTATTTATTTTTATTTTATTGTATTATTTTTATTTTTTTCTCTCTAACATTATTCTACTCTAGTATTTATCAATCGAATTCATATTAACATTTATTATATAATAATATTACATAATTATTTATTTTATAAAAAACTAATATAATAAAAAATATATTTATATTTAAACTATTTTTTTTATTCTCAAATAATATATTATTGATTTTGTCTAATTTTTCATCTATTTCTATATTTTATTTATTATTTCCTATTATATGGTTTTTTATTTATACAATAGTTAGTTTCCATAACTAGTTGATTTTTTTTAACACATTAACCTACTCTCTAACATAACATTCAATTTTAATTAAAATACTTTATTTTCCCAAAAGTCATTTCTGGATTTGGATGCATCTTTGCGATTTAAACATAATGATAGATTATCTTTTCAACTCTGACCTAAGGATGAACCACATTTGATGGTTCAAAAGGTCGATCAACAAACAATAATGTGATTAATCCGAAATACATTCTCAAAAACTTAATTTAAAATTTTATTTTATGAATTAAGTTGAATTAAAGATGGAAGTTTAAAAGTTAAAGAAAATCATAAAGGAAGGAAAATTCACAATAATTAGAAATCCAAAAATTATTATTAGGGATAGAAGACTAGAATGATAATAGTAAGTAGGAATTTGGGACACTCTATACCCTTTTTTTGGAATTGTCGTGGCTTTCCATAGCATGAAGATCCTATGTTAAGTTGGATCTCGAGTGAAAATGATATTATTTTTCTAATTGAAACCCAAGAACATGCTGAGTCTAAGGTCCCTAACATAGAAGGATTTGTTTTGTGGTTAAAATAGGAAAATGAATCTTATTGCAGAGGGGTGGGAGGTCTAAGTTGTTATATAAAAATGAATGTTTCTCCACACATTCAACTTCATAAGATAGATCCTCTTAATCAATTCATTGGATATAAATCTCAAACATTAAGGTTAAAATGATTTATATAGAAATGTGTTAATTAGGGCATATTAGTTCTAATATTTATATAAAAAAACACTCTAGATAAAAATTGTCTTTATAATATCTTAGGGCAAGACATGCACTATTCGAGGAATGAAGGTAATATCCTCTTACTAGGACACTTTGATGCTGTGTTACAACTAACTAAGTTATTCTTTCAAGCAACGATTTTAACCCTAATCCTTTAAGGTTTAGCTAGTAGATAAACTAGAAAATTTGAACACCTTACTGAGAATTTGTTTGGTACTGAGTTAGCTAAGCAGTATAGTTCTCAAAACATAAAAAATTGCAATGGCGTAATGAAGTGGCCAAATTCCAATCAAATGAATTGTATTCATGGGATTGATAATAATGTCATAGATTATTTGATATCTGATATCCCTATTTCTAACCTAATAAAAAATTTGATCTCTTAAACAATCATGATCTTGACTTCGATCATAGACCTTTTACCTTAACCCTAAAGTTTGTCATGCACAAAATCCCCGTGGAAGAGAATTTTGCTAATTAAAGGCAACTTGTTTTTGACAAATGTAAAACTAATATCTCCTTAAGGAATCTAAATCTCCTAACTTATCAGGATAACATCGAATACCTCTATCATAATTTTACAACAATCCTTTCTACTTCCATTAACAAGTTCTCTATCGAGGTGTCACGTAAAATGAATAGTATAATAACCAACCTTGCATATGGCAATGAATGTAAATTAGGTAGGAAATCCATTAGGAATGCTTCTATTGAATCATTGAAACTTGAGAATATAAATATGCACAAAGCCCTTATTAGAAATATAAAACAAATTATATAAACAAGAAGAAAGAACGGATTTTGCACATGTCTAAATTTAATCTTGGGAAGTTTTGGAGGAAAATTCTAATCCGTAAAACTAAAGAAAATAATGTGGTTCCCTTGAGGGAATGGAATTCCTATCTTAAAAATATTTTTGAATCTCGTAACACCTTATACATTGTTTTGAATGTTCCTACAGAGGATGAAGACTTTCACCTAGAAGATGAAGAGTTCAGGGCTAAGCAACTCACAAATGCAAAAACTAACGACATTGAAGGCTACTAAGCTGGAAATTTTAAAATTAGAGGGCCTATCCTCATCCCTCACATACACAAGCTCTTGAATCTAGTAGTAAAACAAGGCTTCCCTAAACATTGGATGCAAAATTTAATTGTACTTGTTCTTAAAAGTGGGGATAAAATAATTCCCTCTAATATAGAACATTATTGGCCCCATTTTATCCAAGTTGTACAATATCATTTTGGAAAAAATATTATTGTATTGTTAGAAAGCTATGGAAAATGATCTAAAGGCCAAGTTGGGTTTATTAGATATCATTCAACTATGGACCACCTTGTTGCTCTTAGGATCATTGATGAGGAGTTCCACAATAATAAAACATTTTTATGTGTTGTTTAATTCACTTTAGAAAACTTTTTGACACAATAATAAGGACAAACCCTTGGAATAGGTTGGAAGATATAAATGTTCTTTTTGAGTTGAGGTTCGTCGCAACAAGATTGTATGATAATATTATTACATTTTTAGGAACACTAAGGGTTGGTTCAAAGAAATTTACTGCAATATGAGAGCGAAGCAAGATTTTCCCTTGTCCCATACCCTTTTTTGCATCTGTGTTGGCAAGTTAGAATTTTGCTTGAAAGATGCAGTTCATGTTGGCCCAACTCTTTCTAGTATAGTCATTTCTCTTCTTCAAGGTAAAACTATTTTTCTTTTGACAAGAAGCCCTTGCAATCTTGTGAAGCAACTAAGAATCCTCTAGGGTTTCTACTCCAATATAGGCATGATATTTAATATTGATAAAATGAAGGTCATGATTATTAAATAAATAAATATCACCTATGATACTTTCGTATATGACAGCAACAAAAACTTAGAGGAAGCCCCTCCATACAAATATCTCAAAATAGATATTCATCATAAGCTCAAGTAGAATTATAATATTGAGAAAAGGATAAACGGAGGGTGGAAAGCTTATTATGGGCCTGAAAACGATTATAAGACAACAACTGTTTGTATATAGGATAAGAAAAAAAATTCTTTTTGAGGCTCTTGTTCCTCTTATTATTTTATATGGATGTGAAGTTTGGGGATGTGATATCTCTAAAAAGTCATAGAAAGAGATAAAACATATAAAAAATTATTTAATAACCAATAATCTCAAAATTAAAGGAAATACACCTTATCCTATTCTTCTCATGGAAGTGATATTTTACCTCATTAATACATGGCTATGATTACGTATCTAATGCATAAGAATAAGTTAAATAACATGGAAGAAAAGAGGCTTCCTAAAATTACTTCAAACTCTAGCCAAAACCACCTTTGAATCAAGTGGGAATGGCATAAACATGTTGAGACTTAGATAAACCATTGGGAAATAATGAAAGCGATCATATTGCGGAATACTGATAATATTAAAATTATTATTACATTAGAAGTTTAGGAGAAATTGTGGTGTGATAAAGTGTTTGGGGAAAAAAGGAAGGTAAGATATTATAAGGATTTTATAAATCCTACTCTAGAAAATTAAAAGTATATCTTTGTCTTGACTAGCATAGAGAAGAAAATAAACATCACTAAAATAAGAACAACTTCTGATAAGCTTGACAGTGAAACTAGGTGTTGGTCAATTCTTAAACACCATGGGATGAAATATTCTATCATATCTATGACACTAAGAGGGTTGAATATGAAAAACACTCACTTATATTGTCGAGCATATGCCCAAATTAGATCTCAATTTGAAATGATTTGTCACACTACTAACGTTTCTAAGATTTCAACTCAACAAAACTATGGTAATGTTTGAACACTTCTCTTCATGCTTTTTGAGCACACAAATAATATTCTAAAGAATTACAATGAATCTCTTGCCTTCTTAAGGTGAGATAAACCAAATTCAATCTCGGCAGATGCCATCAAATTAAAAAGATTTTTTAAATAAAGTAAACACCACCTTTTTTTTGTAAGCTAGTCTCAAATTTATATTACTTTAAACAAAAAAATAATAGTCCTATAAATACAAGCTTGTCATTAGGCAAACCAAACTAGTAGCATGGGAATAATATCTTTGTCAAAATGATCAATTAAATTGTAACAACATAAATATATAAAGCATAGAGCCTATAATTGTCAATAAATCTACTAAGTGGCCTACTATTGGAGCTAATAAGAAGCCTGAATGCCCTATTTTGGCATATAAAAATAAAAATAGGTATTCTAACCATTTATGTTGGGGGAATTTTCCTGTTGGGCTAAATGTTCAACCTCCTCTTCATTGTTGCTTGAAAAATCCATGTGCACTACATTCTTGGTGAGGATAGTCACCTTGTGGTCTAACTTCATCACCTACAATTGAAAATAATCTATAGAGAGCAAAATCTCCCATTGTGCTTTGCTTCTTTCTACTAGGACCTTCACCATGATGCTTTGATCTTCCAATAGAGCTCAATAGTCTATATGTATTTTTTCTATATTAAGCAAGTGATTCCCAGTTTTAGAATCCACTTTGTCAACTTATATAAATGATAAGAAGATCCTTTCCATCCTTGCCTCATTTTATAGTAAATTAATTTCCTCTCTTGTAGCTTTGGAGGTATGTTCCTAGTAAAATGTATTGGAGGCCTCTACATTAACCTAAACTCTAGATCAAGGTGGGGTGGTGGTGTCCCCTCATCCATGTTTCCCATAATGACTACATGAGGTACTTCGTTGTGACATGTTATGGCATGTTGTGCAGTTTAATGGGGACCACATGGGAGGGGTCACTACTTACAAGGATAAGAAACCATGAAGGAGTCAAACACAATAGAGACCACCAAAAAGGTAAATAAATAATAATGGCCTGGTATATCCAATCACAACCACACTATTATGAACCCAAATCTGAGACAAAGAAAGACGAGTTGTAGAGGGTCAAATCGAGGAATCCAAAGAGGGGAGGCCTCTGGATGAACTATGCTAGGGAAAATTGTTAAAACAAAGATGTAGAAATGAACAAATAGTATAATGGAGACAAGGGAAACTTACCTAGAACATAAGAAAAGTTTGAAACTATGTTAAACCTGTGTGTCTTTTCAAGCCTACTCACTAATGATTTGAAACCACCACCATCATCATAGGGAGAGGCATATGAGTCAAACCATAAACATGAATGTTTTCTAGAGATAAAATCAATTAATACCCTTTCAATATAAGGTGATGGGACTTAACTCTTTGAATATCATCACATTCTTCAAGGTTGCATGAGCTTCCAGGTGGCACTGACACATAATGGCAACTAATGGCAGCATGTTGGGAAGGGCATTGTCACATCAGTGGTTCATAGTAGGCACCCCTCATGGGAGTGATTGTGAAAACATGGGGAAGGAGTTTAATAATGCACTCCAACCCACATTCTATATGCTAACAACCTAAAATATTGGAGAGAGAAGAGCCACTTTTAATTTTTGTGATAATTAGGAATATTAGCTATGAGTCCCCCTCCACAATGATACGAGAATAACTTTCACCAATAACAACTTGAAGACCATTTTCTAAGGCATAGAATTATTTTGATTTGTTACTTTTCCACCCCATTAATCATGCATATATTCTAAGAATGGAACCCTTTTTGTTTATTAAAACTTCACAAAAGGTCATAAGACCCAAATTTCCCTTGGAAGCACCATCAAAGTTCAATTCGATAAAACTAGAAGTTGGTGGACTCCATGAATTTGGAATTACCTACTATGGATTTCTCATCATAGTTCGTGAAAGAGAGTGACAAGGAAGCATATAAAGGGGTTTTATAATTTTGATTTCAAGGTTGTTACATTTCCATTCCTGATCAATTCAAGGAGTGGAGAAGATCATATCCTTAATATTCTAGTTTTTAATTTATCTTATACAAACTTTATTGAAGATGCAAGATCTTTGAAAATGCATCTATTTTTTTCTTTATATTTTCCCATAAGATGAAACCAAGGAAAATCTACCAAGGTCGATTAAAATAAAATGATTGAAGATTGGTGGTCTCCATTTAGTTATAATGGCTATTTTACAAAGCATATTTCTGTTAGATTAACAAAATATAATAACTCATTTGCCCCATTGATTTGAGACAAAAGGACAATTGTTTAGGAGATGTTCAACAACTTCAAAGTTTTGATTACAAACTAACGTAGGGATGGCCCATGAAATCATATTATTTGTATTTTATCTAAGGTGGGAATCTTGACATGTGTTAGTGTCTCGATAAATATGGAGACTTATGACCATATTTTTTTCTCCCATATTTTAGTTTGAATTTATAAACTAGAAAGATCTTTTTTTTAATCGATAAGTTGCAGGCTTAAATTTATATTGAAGGTCCCAATAGGCTTATATCCTCATTTTAATTTATCTTCTTTTGAATATTGTTTGATCTTTCTTCTTTTTAGTGTGCTCTAAAAGTTGTCCCAAATGTGATCTTCTGGGATGGGATTCCATTTCTCTTTGGATTGTTAGGATTTCCAATGTGGATGCTCCAAATGCACCACCCAATAGGGTGAGACTAAGGTGAAACCTCAAGAAACCATATGGTTCCTGAAGGTTAATGAGATCCTCTTGATATTTCAATTTTGGAAGTTGCTGCCAGGATTTTTCCTATAAGAGGGCTAACCAACCATTTTTGATCTCCCAAAAGTAGTGATTTTGGATCAAGTGAACCCTCAATTTCACCATTCATCCTAATAATGTTTTCTTTCTTTAGTATTGAGAGAATATTTTCTTCTTCAAAGTTTGCCCCATAACTTGTTTGGAATTTAAATACATCGCCACCAAGTATTTTCTCCCAAGGCATCACTGAGGGTAGCTAGGTCTCTAAGTCACAAACCTCCATTCTGTTGGGGACAACAAAGTTTTTCTTAGGCCACCAAAGCCTATTTCGTTTCTTTATTTGCTCCTCCCCATAGAAAGGAGCACTATAAGTTGCATTTTTTTATAAGATTTTTAGGGGCTACTAGTTCGAAAAATAGGTATAAATGAATCACTTCAAGAACTATTTTGGGGAGGACAAGGTGACTTGCAATGTTAAGAGAGAGAGTTATCCAATTGTCCATTTTTTTTCTATTTTTGTTAATAAGTCTTCCCATGAATCCTTACGAAGAGTATTATCACTAGAGGGGCCCCAAACATTTTGATAGAAGAGAGCTTAGTTGAAAGCCTTGAATTATGGAAATATGATGTTGAATTGTAGGAGTGTTAAAGAAAAATATTTTAGAATTTTTATGATTGATGTAGGTACCGAAGACTATGATAAAATCTTATATAAATTGCTTAAAAGTTGTTACTTAATGTACATGAATACAATATATCTCATAGTGACATAACAAAACAATCATATATATATATATATATATATATATATATGAGAAAGAGAAGATGTTAATCCAAGTGCTTTGTGATATGAGATGGAAATTATAAAAAAGGTGCTTAAAATTCTCTAAAATTACAATTTCACCATTGCATTCATTGTATGATTAGCTTCTTATGTGTTGGTTTTTTCCCAAAAAGAAAAAGGAAAAGAAAAAAACATAATCACATTTTTGTGATTTCATTAGTTAATATTATATTATAAATTAAAATTTCCATACACAATTTTAAAATCCCATGTTATTAGTATAATTTGATACAATTTTTATTTATTCAAAAAATAAATAAATTATTCTTTATTTTCGTTTAATTTTAAAAACCTCTTAATAAATAAAATTAAAATGACTAATTCTCATATTTTATTCAAGTTTGTAAAAGACACATAGAATAATCATCCTTTACTCAGTTAAAGACCCTTGAAGGGAAAAATTTGGAAAAAAAAGGTGTAGCATGTTAGGTATGGCTTACGCTCTACTGGTTTCCATGGGGATTAAGGTTTCGGCCAGTTGTGATCCAGGTGGATATTGGTGGCCACCTGCCAATTCCACCTGGACCCCCACCATTGTCTTTCTCAGCATTTTCAGTTTCCTTAATTGTAGCACAGTTTACTATTTTTAGCAGTTTTTCGGGTCCTGAACTTCCGGAGCCGTTTTGAGGCCCTAAACGACGTTTTTTTGGAATTCTGGGGCAACCAAGCCCTATGTTGCCTCCCAAAGTGGTAGTACTCGGATAGATCTTTCTAACGAGCTATCGTACGCGTCAAACGGAGATCGTATGCCAAAGTTACGACCCCGGGAAATTGATGTACCAATTTACCCAAACGGGGCCCACAATTTGGCGTTTCATCTTCTAGGGTTAGGTTTCGGTATGTGAAGGGTTTTCCATTGTTTCTCAACAATAAATAGGCCTTCGAGCCTCATTGTAATACAGTGCAGAACAGTTCAGAGGCATGTAGCCCTCACATCTCTTCTCAGAGATAAGCTACCATCGCCCTAGCTAGTTTATTGCCATTTCTGTTTGTAAGCATATGTCAGTATTTTCCATTAATGAAATGAAGTATTATTTCCGCTGCATCTTTGTGTATATGGTTATCTCTGTAATTTGTTGCGTTCCTGCTTAAATCTGGATCAGTGGTATCAGAGCGGTCTGCTTTTTCTCTGTTTTTCTTTGCATGTCCCCAACAAGGTCGGGATATAAGGAGTTAGGGCTTGAACTGGTTGAACCTTTGCAAGACCAGCCTCGCAAATCCCGACGGCCTCCCATGGCGGACGAGAAGAAAGACGAGGGGGCAAGAGATCCCATCAAAATCTTGCTCGAAGAAGCGCTCGAGCGACAACGGAACGCGATGATGGACAGCTTTGCGCAGATCCTTCAGCGGCTACCCAGAAGCGGCGCATCGGCTTCCAGCAGCTCCTCTGGAAACGCCACACCCTTTAAGGTACAAGTTAATTTTGAAATCCCCATATTCGAGGGTCAGATAGACGCCGATGCCGTAGATAAATGGTTAAATCTGCTAGAGGGTTATTTTTCTGTTCATGAATTTTCGAGTCGGGAAAAGATTGTTTTTGCTCTTCTCAAAGCAGCCCCCCACGTCAAGGACTGGTGGGAAACCTACTGCGAGCAGAAGGATGAAAGTACTGGCTCACTATTTTCAGCCGCACCCACCTGGGATTCGTTCCGGGATGCCATCAAGGAGCAGTACTACCCTGTCGGAAGCTATGAGGATGAATACATAAAGTGGACCACGCTGCGGCAGGGAAGGGACCAAGATGTGCCGGAGTTCACCAATCTTTTCCATACCCTTCGCACAAAGTTGGGTATCAAGGATTCGGAGCAACATTTGATACTCAAATACCGTGGCTGCCTGCACAAGTACATCCAGGAAGAAATACAGTTCCTAAACATCCCCTCGCTCGGCGCAGCATACCGGTATGCCGTCAAAGTCGAGCAGAAGTTTAAACAAAAGAAGCGGGACTTTGGATCTGCGAATCCAAAGCAGGGGAAAGGTGCCCCTAAACCATAGAACAAAGGAAAAAGCCAAGGCGGGACAGCCCAAGACAACCAGCTGAAGCTGCAAGCAAAGAGCAACGCCGCGAAGCCGAGAAAGGACACTGGAAAATGGTGCGAGTTCCATAAGAGCTCCACTCACAACACAAGTGAGTGTCGGGCCAAACAGTCACTGGTGGCTGAGCTAAAGGTTTCAGAATCAGATGCATGTTCCGACTCTGAGTCAGAACCCGATAAGGGGTATGAAAAAGGGAAGGAGATCATTGATGCGGATCCCAGCGCCACTGTTGCTACCGCAAAGATCCAGAAAAATGAACCCGAAGATCCAGAGGAGGAGGAGCGTCTCTTCCACTCCCAGATGTGGGTCAAGGGCTCCCCGATACAGTTCATTGTTGATAGCGGGAGTCAAAAGAACCTCATTTCGGCAGAGGTCGTGAAGCGGTTGGGCTTACCGACCACAGCACATCCACAACCATACACCATTGGGTGGCTTTACCAAGGGCGAGATCTTCGCGTGAGCCAGCAGTGTCGCCTTCCATACAACATCAAGCCCTTCACGGATGAGGTATTGTGTGACATTGCTCCCCTTGAAGTTTGTGATGTATTACTAGGACAACCATACTTGTGGAAGCGACATGCTGTGTATGAATCAAGGCCCCGTGCTGTTATTATTACATTGGGAAATAAGTTGTTCAGGATACCAGAGGTACCACCACCTGCCGCCATCTCTTTGATTACTGCAAAACAATGCAGTAAGATCATTTCCAAAACCAGGAAATTTGTTTTCCTGATGATACGCCCTCAAGGGAAGAAGAAGACAGTGGCCGCGGCCTCCAAACGAGGTCCCTCTGCACGGCAGCTACAAATGGACAAGATTGTGGAGGAGTACAAAGACATCTTCACCTCCCCGGCAGGGGTTCCTCTACACTGTCAAGTCAAGCACTCCATTGATCTGACCCCAGGTGCGCCGCTACCCAATGGACCAATTTATCGGCGCTCCATTCTGGAGAACAATGAAATCAAGAGGCAGATTCAGGAGCTCCTACAGAAAGGTCACATCCATCCGAGTTCTTCACCCTGTGGGAGCCCGATAGTGTTGGTACAGAAGAAGGATGGGACGTGGAGACTCTGTATTGACTATCGGGCGCTGAACAAGATCACTGTCCGTAATAGGTACCCGATCCCGCGGATTGATGACCTCCTAGACAAACTAAAGGGGGCGAAATATTTCAGCAAGATCGATCTGAAGTCAGGATATCACCAGGTACCAATTGAACCCTCAGATGTGTGGAAGACTGCCTTCAAATCCAAGGAGGGCCTCTTCGAATGGTTGGTCATGCCTTTCGGATTGACGAATGCTCCTGCAACCTTTATGAGGCTAATGGATGACATCTTGCGGCCATTCACCAACTCCTTTGTAGTAGTATACTTGGATGACATTCTGATCTTCAGCCAGAGTTGGGAAGAGCACCTCCACCACATCCGACAGGTTCTCCAAACACTGCGGCAACACAAGCTATGTGCCAATTTGGAGAAATGCACTTTTGGCATGACCGAGGTCCAGTATCTGGGATACATCATTGATGAACAGGGGGTGCATGTCGATCCAGCCAAGGTCCAAGTCATTCGGGATTGGCCCTCTCCAACCACTCTAACAGAGCTCCGCAGCTTTCTAGGTCTTGCCAACTTCTACCGCAGGTTTGTGTTGGGATTTTCTCATATTTCTTGGCCCTTGAGTCAAGTCACCAAGGGCGGGGCGAAAGCAAAATTCTTTTGGTCTGAATCTCAACAGAAGGCATTCAGGGAGTTGAAGGATCGCCTCTGCACGGCACCAGTGCTCGCGTTACCAGATTTACAACAACCATTTGAGGTCGAGACAGATGCCTCTGACTATGCTATTGGGGCAGTCCTTACTCAACATGGACATCCAGTGGCATATCACAGTGAAACACTTTCAGACACAGTCCGGAAGTACCCCAATTATGATAAAGAGATGTATTCCATTGTACAGGCCTGCCGACAATGGAAGCATTACATTTTGGGGAAGGAAACGGTCATCCACACAGACCACCGACCTCTGCAATTCATACAGACCCAAGGGAAATTGCATAATGATCGCCATTAGAAGTGGTCTACATACCTGCAACAGTTTCACTTGAATATCAAGTATAAAAAGGGCAGCACCAATAATGTTGCAGATTGCCTCAGTCGACCACCGATCATGGCGCTAACCACCGTGCTCAACTCTTGCGGGCACGAGACTTCTGATTGGCCACTTCTCTACAAAAGCGACCCAGAATTCGGCCACACATACCAGACACTCTTGGAGGGTCGACAGGTTGCAGATTTTCACCTCCAGGATGCCCTATTATGCCACCTCGGTCACCTTTGTGTTCCTTCAAGCGAGCGTGCCAAGATGATTTGGGAAGCACACTACAGTCGGGCTGCTGGGCATTTCGGGGTCGAGAAAACAGTGGCAGTACTGCAAAACTATTTCTATTGGCCGAATCTTCGACAGGATGTTGGGAAGTACATCCGATCATGTACTGCCTGTGCCATTGCCAAACCGACCATTAAGAAGCAAGGCCTCTATACCCCGTTGCCTACACCTAGTCGACCTTGGGAATCCATCTCCATGGATTACATGTCAGGACTTCCTTCCACTAAGCATGGAAATGACTGTGTTTTTGTGGTCGTCGACAGGTTCTCAAAGATGGCCATTATGATGGCCTGCAAGAAGAATATCACAGCAGAAGCCACTGCTAAACTCTTCTTTGAACGAGTGTGGGTGCACTTTGGGATCCCATAGTCTATCATCTCAGATTGGGACAGTCGGTTTCTCAGCACATTTTGGTCCAGTCTCTGGTCAATGCTGGACACCAAACTCACGAAGTCCACAGCCTTCCATCCTCAAACTGATGGCCAGACAGAGGTTGTCAACAGGATGATTGTGCACATTCTGCGCATGTATAACTCAAAGCATCCACGCACATGGGACGAGAGCCTCCCCTATGTTCAGCACAGCTACAACCGAGCTCTTCACAGCTCCACTGGCCATAGCCCTTTTCAGGTGGGTTTAGGATTCCAGCCACTATGCCCCATTGATGTGGCCATGCCACTTGCAGCTACTCACATGAATTCAGCTCATGTCCAGTCCGAAACAGATAAGGCCACCAGCTTCATTGAGCGCATCCAACATATTCGCCAGCAGGTCCATGACATTCTTGAGAAATCAAATGCCAAGTACAAGCAGCGACATGATCAACACCGGGTGCCACACAAGTTTCAGGTGGGCGACAAAGTCTGGTTGCATTTGCAAAAGGAACGCCTTACTGGAGCCTATCGGAAATTGAGACCACTTCGATATGGTCCTTACACCATTACTAAGGCTATGGGAGACAATGCATTTGAGCTCAGCATTCCCCCATTCCTTGGCCTGCACCCAGTGTTCAATGTGGACCGCCTTCAGCCATACTTTCCACCATTGCTAGACACATCCGACATTGCAGAACAGCTCAAACCCACAGAATTAAATCCAGATTGCATGGAACAAGCTGCAACTGATCGGATCATGGACACACAGATCAAGAACACTCGCCAACAGCATATCCAACTGTATCGAGTTGTCAAAGCAGGCCAACTCCTTCAACAGGGCAAGTGGCTCACCAGGGAACAAGTTCAGCAGAGGTTTCCTCATCTCATGGAGGAGCTCAACGCAATGGGGACCATTGCTTCCTAAGGGGGGAGGAATGATCTAGGTGGATATTGGTGGCCACCTGCCAGGTCCACCTGGACCCCCACCATTGTCTTTCTCAGCATTTTCAGTTTCCTTAATTGTAGCACAGTTTACTATTTTTAGCAGTTTTTCGGGTCCTGAACTTCCGGAGCCGTTTTGAGGCCCTAAACGACGTTTTTTTGGAATTCTGGGGCAACCGAGCCCTATGTTGCCTCCCAAAGTGGTAGTACTCGGATAGATCTTTCTAACGAGCTATCGTACGCGTCAAACGGAGATCGTATGCCAAAGTTACGACCCCGGGAAATTGATGTACCAATTTACCCAAACGGGGCCCACAATTTGGCGTTTCATCTTCTAGGGTTAGGTTTCGGTATGTGAAGGGTTTTCCATTGTTTCTCAACAATAAATAGGCCTTCGAGCCTCATTGTAATACAGTGCAGAACAGTTCAGAGGCATGTAGCCCTCACATCTCTTCTCAGAGATAAGCTACCATCGCCCTAGCTAGTTTATTGCCATTTCTGTTTGTAAGCATATGTCAGTATTTTCCATTAATGAAATGAAGTATTATTTCCGCTGCATCTTTGTGTATATGGTTATCTCTGTAATTTGTTGCGTTCCTGCTTAAATCTGGATCAAGTTGGCCCTCTATTGCACAGATTTTCCTACAAACCTCTGATGAATGATGAATTCCTAGGAACCTACAGTGAAATTAGTCTCTCTTGACGGGATGGCTATTGAATCTACAATTTCTTCCACTAAGAAAACTCAAGCCAAGGAGAAGTCAATTACTCCTGAAGGAATGGAAACTATTTTTGAGATCTCTTCTTCTTAGGTTTCTCAAGCCAAGGTTTCTTTCAGTGTCATGTTGAAAGATGAATCTGTTCTCCTGACAGTTCAAAAATATCCTATCGTTGATGTTCCCTTCAGGTATGAAGCCTTTATCTATGCAAAATATTTTTCGGAACAAGGTTTGGTTTGTAGGTTTAATGGGTTTTGGCCACAACTAGCTGATCTCCAGAAGTGGATTTCTCATTCATGGAAACCTTTATTGTTTGATGATCTAAATATTTACCCTTTGGCTCAGGTTTTTTTGTTATTGTCCTCATATTATTGAGGATAAGAATACTATTTGGGGTTTCAGGCCCTGGTTATAGGGTAGTTATGGTCTGTCCATGCAGCCTTAGTCCCCTTCTTTTGATCTTATTACAACGTCAATCTCCTCGGCTCTAGTTTGTCTAAGGATTTTAAACCTTACCTTGCATCTTCCAAATCCCCCTTTGTTAATTTCTATTTGAAATTCAATAGGGAAATGTTATTGCAATAGTTAAAAAACTGAGCATTTCCTCAAGACCTATGTTTGAATATGTGTGGAGATGGATTTTAATAAAGGTTTTCCCACCGAGATAATTCTAACACTCTAGGTCATGTATGGTTTAGAATATTGACTATGAAAATGTTTCGTTTTTATGCCCAACATGTTATGAAATATGACATGCAAACAATAATTTCCCCAAGAAAATGCAAAATAATAGAGCCCAAAAAAAATAGTCGGAGGCCCAAATGGTGGGAAGGTGCTCATATAGAGCCCTGTACTATATACAAGGAAGAAGAAAAATAAATCCAGGAAGAAGTGCATATCAAAGAGGAATCATTGAAGGAAGTACAAGGCAATGTGGAAGAAACACATGTCACAGAAGGTCCACTGAATTTAGAAACAAAGGAGGACCAAGCCCAACAAAACCTTGTGAATTCTAGATCTTGCACTAATCTCTCGGGAAAAAAGGTTGGAAATGAAATTTATTGGGATGACAAGGCATATGGAAAAACTGATAAAGACAACCAAGACCACTCTCAAAATAACAACTCAGATCCACTAGAAAAACACGAGATGGATTCAAGTTGGGAGAAAGAGAAAAAAGTGCCTTGCCAAGGAAAATGAGAAGTCAATCAAATTCAATTTGATAAGAAGTAAGAAATGGAAAGAAAATGTATTTGGATCTTAGGAGTATTTTGGAAAATATATAGATGGAAAGGGAATAATTTTTTTGTATTATGGAGTTCTCGCTTGAGGGTTCAGATTGAGTCCTTGTGCTCAATACCAAACCCATAAAGGATATTTACAACTCAGAATAAATGTAATGGTTCTTGGTTGGATCTTAACCTTATTTTTTTAATAAAACTCTCATATCTATTTCATTAAAAAAGAAAAGAAAAGAAAAACCTCTCTAAGAAATAAATTTTAATGACTTTGTCATATTTCATTCATCTTGTTTTTTTTTTCTTAAACAAAGAAACATGTAGGTGTTTATATTATAAAAAAACAGTTTCTAGGCTAGTAACCTCATAATATTCATTATGCTTTACCAAAAGACGGAAAATCTATGCATGTAACACTTTTTCCCAACTATATAGAACATATACCTACTATAGACTCTATAATACATCCCTAATATTAACTGATATTTGTATAGCATTACAAAAATTTAAAACATAACTATTTAATTGGGATCAGATGATCCTCTTGCTAGAGATTCCTTTAGTTGTTCAGTATCCTTATCCTCATTATTCTCGTCTCTTCCCTTGGATCATTTGTCTCTTTTCTGCTCAGACTCCTTGCTCAAATATTCCTCTACAAAGATGTTTGTTCTCTCATGCCAAGCTTGTCTTCCAATTCAATCATTTTGATATCCATGATAGCTTTTTAGTCTTGCATTCCAATTTGATTTTTCAAATATCCCCTTCAACAAAACATATTTTATCTCCAACATTTCCATTTTTTCTCAAATTCTTTCTGCTTCCGATCCTATCTTCCTTGCCATCGCTTTCAATATGCCCTTTATCATTGTTGATATATGATTTAGGAACACATTTAAATTCATGAACACCTAATGTTGGGTTGTTGATTTACCCTCTTTCATTATTGCTCCACAGTGTAGGAGAAACCCAGGACTTCCCCTTCCAATTGTAAAATTATCCACCCTCTTGTTCAGTTCTCGCAGAGGAATGTTTTGGTTCCTTTGCAATGAAATTCTAGCTATTATAAGAAAACACACACCCCATAATTGCCTTAAGATGCCATTGATTGTGCATCATCCATATTCATGTGATATTCACAAATGGATCTGAGAATGAATGCATAGGGAGGAAAAGTATGAGGAGGTCGAGGAAGATTGAGACCTCACCTACTTGAAGTGACTCCATATCGACTTTTTTGCACCGAAGTTGATTTAATGGATTTGGAACCTATGTACACATGTGCATTCCTAGTACTGCATGAGAACATCGTTTTCCATCTCCATAACATCTGATAGCCTCAACCACTGAACCATGTGTTTGAAGTTTAATTCAGAGATGTTGGACATTTCTTGAGGCCATTAGAGGAATTAATCTCCTTAATTCCTTGAATGTTGTTACAATACTATATAGCCAATTCTTGTCTCTTGAAAATTTTGGCCAACGATGATTGTCGGATTTTTCTTTTTCATAGAATGAATACTTCCCCTTTTTATTCATGGAATATGTATATAATTTGTGGAGCTATTTTCCTTTTCCATTATCCTCTGAGCTAGAGTTGATCCCTTATTGGCCAATGAATTATCTTCTGAATTGATAGTTCTATACACATGGTAGAATTCAATCTAATCAAATTGGTCAATTTGAAGTATTATTCTTTGAATGATTGTTGGAAAAGAAAAATAAATATTCTTCCTAGCCTTATGTATTTGTTGAATGACCAGCGCTAAGTCTCCAAATACCATAATATTTGAAATCTTATGTGCTATTGCCAATTCTAATCCTTTCCATAACACTAAATATTTTGCTTGTTTATTAGTCATAATGCCCAATCCCCGTGCAAATTGGATCTCTTTTTGCTTGTTGGGGAAAATAATTACCCCTCCTGCTCTTGCCACCCCTTCATTTATCTTGTTAAAAGAAATTATTATTCTATTATTTGAATTACTTTCTCATATTAGAGTCAAAGTTATTTTTCAAGGTTCAAGGTTGTTAGACAACAAAACTTAAAACCATTATAATATATTCATATGAGTTGGACATGTCACTTACATGTGTTTAACCTCGATGGAGAGGATGACAATTGCACTTCCCAACCACCAATGATAAACTCAATAAACAATCCCTATATATATATATATATATATATATATATATATATATATATATATATATATATATATATTATAGTTTATTTAATTAAAAATATTATTTAAATTAATGTATAAATTAATATTATTTAACTTAAAAAATTTAAATATAAATATTAGAATTTTATGTAATAATATTTTACAGAGAAAGTATGCAATGAAGAAAATATTTTGCACATAGTTATTATAAATCTTAATATATAATGGGATCATTAATATAAAATTATTTACAGGTGTACATAATCTGCCCCTTCTAGATTTAAATTTATGACCTCTTATCAAGAACCACTACCCATTTAACACAGATAAATCAACTTAATTTATATAAATATAAAATAAATCAATTCATATAAAATTTATTTTTAATTTTATTTTATTAAATCAAAGAATCGCGCTAAGCTTGGAGTATGCCCTAAAACTGTTTCTTCTTGGCTAAGAGCTCATCTTCCTCGGATGGAAGGAAATGGGTTAACGACCCAAAACTTAGAGGCATATGGCAAGAGTGAAAACCTACCCCCTTACAGACCACCATTAGGTAATTATAGGTGGCATGGTTTTCCTTGAATAACAATGATGAGACAACTTGCATTAACAAATAGTAGTTAGTGATGCATGTCCCTACTTTTGGTTTGGAAACTGAGTTATGGTAAGTTTTCCCACTATTTTAGAAAATCAAACAATCACATGTTATTAGTGAGACATTTAAATAAGGATTTCCACCATATAAACAAACAATGAATTCTATAAACAAAATGTACACAATTTTATCTTTCATATTGAATTATGTGTAAAATATTTTATAAATTATTTTATTTAAGTATAGGGATTTTTGGAAGAAGTGTATCCATCTTTTAGTACTCAACATTTTGAATCCACCAATGGGTTCCATCACACCTAAGAATGTTTTATGCCTCCTACTAAAATAATGGTTTATTTATTGTAGTGTGAATGTACTTGTTACTTTATGCCAAAAAATTAAGAAGCTCTCAATAGCAAAAAATCAGTGATAATAGAACTAAGATTTAACTATGTAATTTGGATTGATACTCAAAGTAATATTTCTTATGAATTCCAATCCTTGCCAATGCCAACTACAATCTAATGTATTCTTATTCTATATTTTTATTTTCCTATTTTTTGGATTCTTTAACATTTCAATTCCATAACAAAGAAATGGACATCTTAAGTCTTGGTTCATTTCCCTTACCCTTAGTTTCCCATGACCATCTCTCCAAAGCTCCAAAATCCACTCAAGAATCGCCAACTTCGATTACTTGATCATTTCAACTAATAATTGAAGGTTTTAACCCCATACAGAAATAGCTTGCAAACAAAATCTTAAAAAATAGAAAATATACAATGGAAAGAATTGAAAATATACACAGATATTTTTCTCCTAGAACCCAATAGTGGGAAAACCAAGTTGATTTTTCATGACATTTATTTCAATATCGCAATACATTATATACATGTTGAAGCATTCATAAACTCTAATCCATAAACCCTTGATTAGAACATAGCAATAGTTCCCTTGATCAAATCTACAAAATACCATGGGAAAACCACCATGCCTAAAAACATGTGCAAAACCATGGGTAGGTATGCCCCCCTCCCCATCCTTGGGTCTACCCAACCATCCATGGTTCTATATAAAAAAAAAACATTTAGGGCACTACCCAAACCTTGAACTCTTGTGACTAATGTAAAGAATATAACACATACACACCATTCTCCCACTTGTTGTTTTCTTGCACACAAGGGGTTGCACGAGTATACAATCATTGGTCCAAGATCATTGTGCCCATTGTTTCTCCACACAAAGAAAACTTTTCAATGCTTGCAAACTTTTTCAATGCATTTACAATATTCTTCAAAGTATCCACCTTTACCATAAACACCTTTTTGTCTTCAACAATATCCCTCACAAAGTGATATTTAACATCAATACTCTTTTTCTTCGAATGATAAACAAGGTTCTTTGCCAAGAAAAATTCACTTTGGTTGTCACAATCTATCCTTATAGCTTGTTGTACAAATCCTATACTTGAACACAATATCTGCAACCAAACTGCTTACTTTCTTGCATGAGTAGCTACCACGTATTCAACCTTTGTAGTTGAAAGTGCCACTATAGACTATCTCTTGCTCATCCAACTGACTACTCCAAATATTCTAAACACATACCCACTTGTAGGCCTTCTTTGATCCAGATCTCTAGCCCAATTTGCATCAACAAAGCCACATATGTCCATCAATCTGTCCAATCATGGTCTTCCTTGGTAGGACACATCATGATCACTAGTTCCAAGCAAATACCTGAAAACTCACTTTACTATTGTCTAATGCTCCTTCCTTGGTTTTGACATAAACCTTCTCAATACTCCCATTTCATGTGTAATGTTTGGTCTGGTGTAGACCATTACATACTTCAAACTACCAACTGCACTTGCATATGGAACACAAGACATGTCCTCTTCTTCTTCCCATGTCTTGGGACACTTTTCTACAGATAACTTTACACCTACGAGAATAGGAATCTTCATTTGTTTACTATCCTACATCTCTAACCTCTGTAATATTTTCTTGATATATTTCCTATGGTTTAACTAGAGCTTCCTCATTGCCTAATATCATTTAATTTTCATGCCCAAAATGAAGTTTGCAACACCAAGATCCTTCATGTCAAATTGTGTCTTCACATCTTGGATAATTTATCTATCACTTATGTTAAGCAACATATCATTCACATACAAGACCAAATATATAACATAATCACCAAGATTTATAAAATACACAATAATTCATTTTTCTCCTTGTGAATCCAAGTTCCTATATATATGTATCAAATTTTTGATACCACATCCTCGGTGATTTCTTTAACCCATACAAATACTTCTTTAACCTGCACATCATTTCTTTTTCATCCTTCAGTACAAATCCTTCCAACTCCTTCATGTAGATTTCTTCTTCCAGATAATCGTGTAGAAATGTTGTCTTCACATACATTTGTTCTACCTCAAAATCAAAAGCAACAATAACAAATAAAATTAATCTAATAGAAGCTAACTTGGAAATAGGAGAAAAAATATCACCAAAATCAATTCCTAGCACCTAGGAATGACCTTTTGCTAATAAATGAGCTCTGTATTTCTACACTATTCCTTCTACATTCATCTTCTTCTTAAACACCCATTTGTTGCCAATGGGTTTTATTCTATCCAATAACTCCACTAGATCCTAAGTCTCAATTTTTTCCAAAGTTGTCATTTCTTCAACCATGGCCTTATTCCACAGTTTTCATCCTCTGAATCCACTGCCTCCTTGACAATTTTGGGATCATCATCAGTAACATATAAAGATAAATTTGAACACAAATCAGATGGACTATACCTCTCTTGTTTCCTCCTTTCTGGAACCAGTCTCCTTAAAACTGGAGTGTGTGGTTCTTCCTATTCTAATTCTTGTTCTCTTATAGGATCTGATCCTTCCTCCTCCAATTGACACTATATATTCTCTAGTTCCTTTTCCTTTGATATGACTTATTGTTTCATAACATCCTTCACTTCTATAAATACCACATCTTGAATGTACCCAACCTTCCCTGTTTCTAGGTTCCAGAGCATGTAACCTGTTAAACCACCTTTATACCCAATAAAGATGCACCTTCCAAATTTACTATCCAACTTGGTTATTTTCTCCTTTGGAACATGTACATATGCATCACAACCAAATACCCTGAGATGTGTGAGAGAGAGTTTCTTACCATTACATATCTCATGTGGAGTCTTATCCTCCAACATTGATATAAGTGATCTGTTAAATAGGTAACATTAGTATCCACTTCCTCTGCCTAGAATTCTTGCCCTAATCTAGCACCACTAATCATCTTCTTTCCTTTACCATCATCATTATATTCATCCTTTTTGCAACTCCATTTTGTTGATGTGTGTATGGAGTATTCTTCTACCGTGCTATATCACACTTCTTATAGAACTCTTTGAATTCATTTTTTTTGGAATTATCCACCATTATTTGTCCTTAACACTTTAATCTACTTCTCTTTCTAATTTTCCACCAAAGCCTTAAATTCTTTAAACTTGTCAAAGACTTCAGATTTCTTCTTGTGGAAATATATCCATGTATTCCTTGAGAATTCATCTATAAATGAGACATAGTATATATATTTACCTAGTGATGGAACAAACATAGGTCCGAACACATCACTATGCAAAAGCTCTAATATTCCTTCAACCCTCTTAGCAGCAGGAGGAAAACTCACTTGATTCTACTTCCCATATACAAAATGTTCATAGAAATCAAAATACAAAGAGAAATCAGACTTACCTTCTACCATACCATTACCACGTAGTATCTAAAGTTCCTTCTCTCCAATATGTCCTAGACTTTGATTCCACAACATAGTATTTTCACTAGAGACTACAAAATTTTCTAGTCCACTTTCAGGAATGACAAAACTGTTGCACCCATCAATAACAACATTGCCCAAAATCTTGTACAAAGTTATGATCCGAACTCCCCTCATCAATACCATTTCTCCTCAAACCATACTGTAGGTATCTTTCTTGAACACTGTATTGACACTTGTATCACTCATCTTGCTTACAAAAATTAGATTTCTGGCCAATCCAGGAATGTGAAAAACACTAGGAAGTGTTCTAATATGTAAGAATCTAACAAGAATAATTTTTTTAAATCACACTAGGTTTTAACAACTGTAATTTAAACAAGAATTTATCAATATAATTCACTCATACATACCTGCTTTCTGTGTCTGGAGTCGATCCTCAGCTATTGTAGCTCCAATTTTCTCTTGTTATGATAATGACCAAAACCCCCTTGCCAAACTGGTCACAACCTCAGTACCCAGCGCTAGAATACTTCAAAATTTTAGTACTCTGACCCACGTGCCCAAAAGCATCAAGAAAAATCAAGGCTTAGTGATCCTCACTCTATCTATAACTCTCTGTTGGAAAAATTCCATTTTTTTGAACTTCCACTCTAAAGACTCCCCACACTTTTCAATAGCATCCCCTTCTCTTTATATTTCTCTGAACCATTGCCTTCCTCCTATCTTCATGTCTCTATTTCTATAACGTGGAACTCCACATGAAATCACATCTTATTTGATTTTCATAGATTTTATTTAGGTTCACCTTTTTAAAAAAGGTGTGTTACGTAGGATTTAGTTTAGTTAGGGTTTATATTGTTTTAATAAATTAATTTTTTAATTAATTTAATTTATAATTTTAATTAAATTATATTATTATTTTATTTATTTTAATTAAATATAATTTGTAAATTAAAATTAAATTTTTATTTTAATTAAGGATTATCATATATATGTATATAAGGGTGGTATACGTATCAAATATCTAACTTGATATACTCATTATATTCCGGTGAGATAGGAATTTATTTCGATAATCAATTCATTACCCTAATTTAGACATTTCCCTGTATTAGCTTATATATATATATATATATATATATATATATATATATATATATATATATATATATATATATATATATATATATATATATATATATATATATATATATACATGCGAGCCCATGCATATGTAGCTATCATATGGATGTCCCGTATGTATGCTAATATTCATATTTTGTTTGTAATTGCATGTGGACCATTACATAATCCTTCCACCTGTCAACTTTAGCTTGACAATTCCTTTTCCTATGATTCTGGTCTTCCTATCATCACCTAGGAAGACAACACCATCATACTTGTTGTATTCACAGAATCACTCCCTATGAGGAGCCATGTGGAAGGATGCACCTGAGTCAATCAACCATGCCTCATGATCTATGTGTGTGCTTGAATAAGAAGCCAAGTAGACATCCCCACCTTCATCTGAGGTGGTTTCCACCTCTACATAAGGAGCATCATCAAATCCCTTTGCTTTCTCAAGAGTTTTAGATCTTCAATCCTTTTTGTAGTTCCCTTCTTTTCCGCATTTCCAGCATATCTTTACACATTTTCCCGGAGATTTAAATCTTCCTCTAGATTTAGAGCTCTCACTTGAGGAATTATTTCTATGTCTTTTTTGGGACCATCCTCTTACATACAAGACATCTCCATTCTAGCTCTCTGTATTTTTCCATCTCATCTCCTATGACAACAAGGATGAGACTATTTCATCAAATTTCAAGGTAGTTGTATTGCTACCTATGGCAACAACTAGACTATCCCATGAGTCTAGAAGAGAACATAACAAATTGTTGCACTTATCTTTGTCCGAAATTTTAATATCGAAATATAATAATTGACTCACCATAGTATTGAAGGCATTCATATTCTCTATCATTAAGTCTCCATCCCTCGTCCTTAGATTATATAAATTTTTTTTGTGGGAACCGTTTGTTCACCAGGGACTTAGATTGATACAAATCCCCTAACTTTTCCTACATTTTTCCTCCTAAAACATATAACAATACTAAATCTAAGACACACGGTTGTATTCTTCTCTTCACCTTCAAATCCAACTTGGTCCATTCTTTTGTTGACATTTCCGTTGATTTAGCATCTAGCTCCATAATGATCCACTAATATTTATCCACCAACAAATCCTCCATCTTGAACTTTCACAACTCAAAACCCTATGTATTGAATTTCTCTATCTCTATCTTTGCACTATTCACCACCTCCTTTCATTGCAAGAATCAATCCCTTAGATCTCCCTCTATATTAGGTTCTACCACAAGCCCGAGCAAAACCCCTTAGTCATAAAGACGTCCCCTTGAAGCTAAAACTGGTCTAATACCAAATGAAGGTCTTAACCCTGTACAAAAATTCCCTACGAACAAAAAAATAGAAAATATAGAATGACGAGAACAAAAAATATACACAGATATTTTTCTCTTGGAACCAAAAATCGGGAAAACCAGATTGATTTGTCAATATATTCCTTTCAATGTTAGAATACATTATATACATGTAGAAGCATTCATAAACCCCAATCCATTAACCTTGGATTAGAAAATAATCGTAGTTCCCTTAACCAAATCTACAAAATACCATGGGTAAGTCTGCCCGCCATCCTTAGGTCTGCATAATTTTTATTTTTATTTTTATTTTAATTAATTAATTAATTAATTAATTTATTGTTCAAGACACTATCTCGAACCCTATTCAGGGGGGGGATACCTCCCCCCTGCAAACCCCCCAGCAAGGGGGATTGTAACCATCCCGCACGTCCGTTATTGTACCCAACACAATGTAATTATTGTCAAAGTAGCTCAATTTTGATTTCATGAAGGTGACAAACCTATTATACATCAACTATCAACTTGTAGTAGGGAAAACCATCATTGGTAGTTATCCATAAATGTGGGTCGGTTCATCATTGTTATTTAAAGAAAACCATGCCACTTAAAATGACTCACCAAGGGTTTGTAAGGGGGTTGACTTTTAGTCCTACCAAATGCCTTTGGGATTTAGGTCATTAAATTGTATCCTTACATCCAAGGAATACAAACTTTTAACCAATCTGAAGTAGTTTTTGGATTTACTCTAGAATCAAAAGGTGATTTCGAGATAGATATTTTTTGCAAGAAAGTGAGTACCCCTCATTATATAAGGCCACCTCTAATAGAGTGATGTGTTTTTTAGTATCATCTACCCTTAATCTCGTAAATTAAACTAAATACTATCTCATTTGCAATTTAACCATGTCTAATTTTTTTTATTAATATAATTTGGTAATAAAAAGTTATTTATATATTTTAATGAAAAAAATCTTAAAATTTTCAATATTAATTCTCAAACAACATGGATTTAAAAAGCAACTAAATTCATATCTATGTTTGATGTGAATATGAGAAGAGAACTCAATATATCAATTAAAATTTATATTTGTGGCAAAAAAAAAAGGTCTAAAATGTGAAGCTAGGAAATATGAATATTAATAAAGAAATCAATACATCAACATAGAGAGAGAGAGAGAGAGAGAGAGAGAGAGAGAGAGAGAGAGAGAGAGAGAGAGAGAGTAGTTTTTTCACCAGAATTCACTAAAATCCGGCAATACAATTTCAAGATTTTTTGTTATTTAAAATACATTTTTGAATGCATAAATGGATTCAACACCCTGAAAAATTCCGGGACACTCTCGAATTATGCAGATTAAACAATTTAAACTCAAAATTTTAAAATCTCTATAAATTAGACGATATATATAAAATAAAAATATTGATTTACCTATAGTAAAATATTTATCATTAAATTAATATAAAGTTTAGTTACACTTAAACATTTTTTTATTAATTTATGTTTAAAATTGGATTATCTTGATAGATGTATTCTTAATCGAATATTATTTAATCATATAATTTTTTCCCATATCCAAAATAAAAATATAATTTTATATTTGTAAATAATAATAAATAAATATATTCTTTCCATTGTTATTGAGCAATAAATTAAATTTGGAATCTTATTAGATTATTAATATAATTTGGTAATAAAAAGTTATTTATATATTTTAATGAAAAAAATCTTAAAACTTTCAATATTAATTCTCAAACAACATGGATTTAAAAAGCAACTAAATTCATATCTATGTTTGATGTGAATATGAGAAGAGAACTCAATATATCAATTAAAATTTATAGAAGAGAACTCAATATAATTTGTATCATAAATTTATAGCTTTAATATACCATGATGCATATTCATTTATTTTAATATTAAATATCCTAAATTACTACTGTTATAAATCAATTCATAAATTCTAATCACTATTTAATTTTCAATTGAAAATTATCAAAATATTGTAAATGTTACCCATGTGGAATTGAATTTATTTTTTGATATTAGAAAAAATGCATAACCATGTTTTATAATATCATAAATAAAATGAGGTATGGGGTTTTCAATTCAACAAATCCCTCTGCTTTAGTATTGAACCTCCATGTACTCTCATACTGTGTTGGAGCCTAAAGCACTAGATGCCTCTTGACTTATCTGATGACCTGGTGGACTACATGCAAAATCCTTGGGAACGAGTCAACATATGGACAGACCCAGTTACTATGGCTGGGTTCCCTCTACCCCTCGTGTCTGCATCACTTTTCTCTTCCTCGCCAACGGTACAACCTAGTCCTTCGTGTGGCCCTCTCTATAGGTTCCTTCCTTCAACATTTGGCGAAGATCATGACTTATTAAAATAGATTGAATCCATTTCCTTAACTACCTCCTCAGTTCGCAAATGTATAGTGGAGGTGGTCTCCATTAGCAACAGTTATGTCATGTGGTTTCCCTTATGGGCCACCCTAAAAAACCTAATTGCAGGTGCATTAAACGTAAATCAGAGGAACCATCCTTAGCTAGAGAAGGGCATTCAATTGAACGATATCCATAAGATGGAGGACATAGTGGTGATCAGTTGCTTCACTAGTAGGAACATGTCGATGGTGGTCATACGAAGGTGGACAAACCTACACTTAATCCGCTACTTGGCTACTCACCTAAGTGTATGATATTTGCCAAATGTTGGATGGGGTGCAAACTATGTGTGTAGAAGATGCCACCAAAATCATGGCAAGAAAATGGGCATGGGGCTCTTAACCCCTCTTCCTAAAAAATGGTCAATAAAGGTCCTTATCTGAGTTCAGCTTTTGGCATTACCTTGTATATTTTGGTCCAAGAATGTGTTTTGAGAGGTCAAAAATTATTTGGGTTTATATTACAATGTGGACCTTTCATTTCAACGGACTAGATTATGACTATTTCCTGCATTTTGGCAAGTCTTAATTTATCCTTGGTTTTCCCTGAATCCATATCCATCATTGCTAGGAATATAATACACCACTAAAATATTGATTATGAAGGTATACCCTTCAAGTGTACCCGCTATCATGCCTATGTGCACCTTGGTAGATATTGTGAATTGGGCAAAAGAAAGGGGATGAAATGGGTTAGAAAAACCGCACTATATTTTCTCACTCCTCTGACCTCCCACCAAAAATGCCCTCAAGAAACCCACGATCCCATACATGATTTTCTATCAAATATTCCTCAGCCTTAGAGTGATGAGACTTCCATAGTTCCTTCTCAAGCATCTCCATCTCTAGGCACTTCAAAAGAATTGACACAACCCTATTCTGCAGACAACACAATGATGGTCTCAGCAGGCTCTCCCCCAACTTCCATGGTCCCAAATGGCTCAGGTATGGAACATTATTCCTCTGACTCTTTCTCTTTCTCTTTGTGGTGATGTTTTGCTTCATATTCATGAGGGTTATTTTTTGGAATTTCTCCCCCAAGCCATTGTTAACCCTCTCAAGTCCTTCTCAATGTTTACATCCCCCATTCCCTCTCCTCCATTGTTCACTTCCCCTCTACACCCCCCTTCCTCCCCACATTGTGGTTCTCCCCCTTTAATTCCCTCCCCCCAATGCTACAATATTTGATCCTTTGGTCACTCCCCCTCCCCTCTCCCCACCCATTCTGCTTCCCTTACTGATCCTAGTGGAGGATTGGGATTTTATGAGGACCCCACTCACTCCTTGTCTACTAGAGGAAGAAAATCCCTTCTTTCCAAGGCGCAACATTAAGATAGTTACAATATTCAAGATGGAAAATAATCTTCCATTCTAAGGGCACTTAGAGCTTCAGACCCTTCTCAGGGTTCTAAATGAAGGTCCTTTCTTTAAATTGTTGAGGTCTTGCTAGCCACTCTAAAAAAAATTCTCTCAAAAGGCTAAGAGATAAGGCTATCAATATTCTAAAAACTCTTTTCCCTGATTGAAAATTTTTGGCCATTGATGATGATGGAAGATCAGGAGGCATGTTTCATGTTGGAATCCAAGGTTTATGCATCTTATAATAGTTGTGTCTTTGAGGTCTTTGTTGGATATCAAACTCACTTCCTTTGAATTAGATATGTCTTTCTGATTCATCAATGTTTATGGACCATATGTAGATAGACATTCATTTTGGTCATCTCTTAATCAATTGCATGGCTTCATATCAAACATAGTCTTCATTGGTGGGGATCTAAATTTCACCCTTGGAAAATCTAAATTTTGGGGATCCTCAACCAGATTGGATCCTGCATTGTACTCCTTGGTTTCTCTCTTGGATGACCTAAACCTCTGTGATATTCTACCCTCAAAAATATTGCCCACCTAGTCCAACAACAAATTAGGCTCAGCTAGAATTGTAAAGTGCTTCCACTGCTTCCTCATCTCAAATGGACTCCTCAATTTCAACCTTAAAATCAGATAGTGATCATGTCACTATTCTCCTTTATATGGAGACCTTCCCCTCAAATCCTCCCAACCCTTTTAAACTAAACTTATTTTGGTCAGACGACCCCTCCCTCATCTCCCTTCTTAAAGAAAATTGGTTTAGAGTTTCCCCTGACTCTTTGGAATCCCCTTCCCTTCAGTTTCATTTGAATTTAAAAAAAATCCAAGGGAATTATTAGTGAATGGAATAAAAGTAAAAGAGAGGAGACTTCCAAAATTATGGCTTATAATAAATCCCAATTACAACTTCTTTGGAATCAATCCTCCTCTTAGGATATCTTTGATGACCATCATGCTAAAAAATATGAGTTGGAGAAAAATACTCAAAAAATCCTCCTAGATCAGGAGAAATAATGGCAACTAAATCTTTGGAAGAGTTGCTCTTTGGAGAGCACAGTACGATGAAAGTTGTGAGCTATGTTCGGGGGGGAGTTATTGTCTATCGTTGGCCTCTATGGTAGAATCCAGTCGGGGAGGCCTGAGAGACGGTGGTTTACCCTATGGCGGATGTCAGCGGTTCAAGTCCGCTTATCTCCAGCCCAGCGGCTGTGTGACAACACTATGGAGGGAGGGATAAAGCGACGCTTTCGTGTAACATGCTATGGTCTCAACGCCCTTACGAGGTAGTGATGAGTCTCACGCGCTCTCGGATAAGCCAGCCCTCTTTCCAGCCAGTGCCTCTCTGGTTAGAAGGGGGTTACGGGGTCCCCCGTGCAGTAAGTGTTGGCAGGTCGGTCCCCAGCCAGAGCTAGTGCTTATTCTTTCTCTCGATCCCTCTAGATCCAAGATGGTGAATACAACATGGTGGAAAATCATATGAAGACAATAAACATCATCTAGGGAATCATTAGTCCCTATGGAACTTTTTCCACTTCCGTCTCTAACCTAGTGAGGGAAGGTTACACATACTTCAAAACTATTTTCAAGTGGGAAGAAAGGGCCATGATCAAGCAAATTCTTTTTGTAGCAAGACACTTTCCAAGATTCATTTATGAGGAGGAAAACAAAGCCCTCATGTCTAAGGTCACAAAGAATGAGTTGGAAATTGTCCTTCATAGTTTCCAAAGGGTAAAAGTCCAGGCCTTAATGAGCTCCAAATTGAATTCTACATCAAATTCCTAACTTTATTAGAGATGTTCATCTCTCTGTTATTGAATACTCCATATCCTTTGGTCATATTCTAGCTTCATTTAATACCACCTTCTTAGCTCTTATAACCAAATATGATAATATAGAATCTTTTGACTAGTACCGAACCATCTCCCTGCAATGATATCTATAAAATAATGACTAAGATTGTGTACCTACATTTGAAGGATATCTTATCTCAACATATCTCTATTGAACAATTTTCATTTCTTATTGATAGGAAATTTCAAGAAGTTATTTGCCTCGCCCAAGAGGCCCTCCACTCTATCCATTCCCTCAAACAAAAGGCATTGGTCCTTAAGGTTGACCTCTCAAAATCATTCGACAGAGTAAATTGGCTTTACTTATGACTCCTTTTAATCCACTTGAGCTTCTTCCACTCTTTTTTCACGTGGGTTATGAATTGAATCTCCTCCTCTTCCTTTTCTATTCATATCAAGGGGACAAATTCCCCCTTTTTCGATGCTGAACATGGCCTCCCTCAGGGTTTTCCCCTTGCCCCTCTTCTTTTTATTCTTGTAGTTGAGGGTCTCAGCGGGTTTCTATCTGAAGCAGTAAAAAATGGCAACTTCAAAGGTGTTCTTATATCTCAAAATTGTTTTCTCTTGCACCCTCTTTTCGTTGATTATATCTTTATCTTTTCAGATGGAGGAATTCCTCACACCAAATATCAAAATTCAATCTAGGATTTATTAAGTCGAGAAATGGGGATGGACATAGATAATCAAAAGTATTTCACTTATAGTTGGGATATACCATAGAATGAAATCATTTGCATTTATGACATTCTAGAAGCTTCTCTAAAAAACATGGTTAGAGTTTCAAATATCTTGGTTTCATTCTCAAACCCTCTAGTTATCACAAGCAAGACTAGACATGGTTGCTATAAAATTTTGAAAAAAAAATCAAACTCTAGAGTAATAGATGGCTCTCTAGAGTGGAGTACCTAGTCTTATGCAAGTCTATAATCGAAGCCATCCTGGTTTATTGGGCCTCTCTGGAATGGATTCCCATGGGGATTTTGAAAAATATACAACAATTCTTTTTATGTTTCCCCTAGTATAGGAAGGAGGAAAAAAAATATTTTTTCTCTCACTGCTTGGAAATCTATTTCTCTTCCAAAATCCTCTAGTGGATGGGGGATACAAATTCTCCCAAAATTTGCACAAGTGTTGGCAATAAAAGGTGTATGTCGCCTCATTCAAGGGTCTGTGATATGGGCACATATCATGGTTCAAAAGTATATTATGTCTTTATCCACTCTAGGCCAGATAAAATCTCCTTAAAAACCTCTATGGAATGTGTCTATTTCCTAAAAACGTATCCTTAAGGATTTCCATATCATTGGTGACCATCTATGCTGGAATATGGGGAATGGAAAAAATGTTCCACTGGGAAGGGATTCATAGATTGGAATCATACATTGGCATCACCTCCTTGACCCTCTAATAAAAATTTTGATGACAAAAGGAAATATCTATAGCCCATGTATCCCTCCATTCCCATCCTTCAGGTCAATAATCTTGGATGTCATCCACAAACCTCTGTATTGAAAGTGAGAATACAATTGCCTAGGAAAATTATATTAAGGCTCTAAAATTTGAAAATTTTACCATTTATAGTAGTGAATATCATATTATATGGACAAAAGGTCCTCACGGGAGGTATGCCCTGAAATATGGATACCTTTCTCAACTTCAAGCAAACGAAAATTCTTCTTGGTGGGGGAACATCCTAGGGAAATTTTTTTGCCCCGCAAAATATAAATGGTTCATGTGGCTCATGTTGAAAGGGAAATTTATTACCTTAGACATGCTCCAAAAGAGGTCATTCCAAGGTCCTAGCATATTCCTTCTTTGCAAAACTGACGTTGAATCTACAAATCACCTTTTTATAAATTGTCCCTTTGCAAAAAAAGTTTGGGTGGAATTAAAACATTCATGTCCCCAAACCTTAGATTGGGTTGTTGAGAACATCACTCTATGTTTGAAACTGTGGATCTTTAGCCACCTCCTGGACGGCCATAAAGGCCTTCCTCTCTGTGTCAGCTGGGGAATTTGGCTTGAATGAAATGCTGTTATTTTTTAGAATAGTCCCCCTCACTCCTCCAAAGTTTCCTCACAATGTTTGGCTATTTCCTCCTTATCCCCATCATCCTCATTATTCAGTTGTTACTCTCCTCTTAAACCTACTGATGGGCCTCCTAAATAGGTATAAATCAAGGCCCATATGGTCATCCTTCAACAAACATTCACCTCTCTCTTTGAATTTGGTGACACCTTTTTGGACTGTAATGTGTTCATTAGGGAGATTAAGGAATATTTATCATATCATATGCCCTAACATGTTAAATGTGTAGGAAAATGAATATTTATTATGCATAAGTACATTGGAGACCAGATAGAGGAAATGTAGGAGGCTTGCTCCCTGCATTAACTCACCAACAACTTGGTTGGCCATCAAGAAGTTACTACACTCAGCGGTTGTGAGGATCTCAGGAGACTAGATTCCATTTTATACAGATTTTGGAGGGAAGAAACCCTCATTCCAAGGGGGCTTCCCCTCACTCATTTTGTATAAATAAAATATCCCAAGAGCTCAATAGTATTTGAGTTTTTAGAGGAGCATAGTGACTGCTAGAGCTAGGAGCTTGTTACATATCATTTCATTTTCTATATCATTTATTTGAAAACTTTTTGAGATAAATGGAAAGAATTTGGTTACCTTCAGTTTTAGTGTGTTTTAGAGTGCTAAGTACCCTTGGGTTAAGGCCCAATCCAAGCACTCTAGTCTCTCTCCCTTGTACATTTTTGTTAGCATTCTTATTTTATGTACTTAGTTTAACAATAGTTCCTTTTGCAATATTTTCTTATGTGAAAAGTTGCCTTTGTAAATTTTCCAATCATTACTCTTGGAAAGTGTGGTTTTAGAATTTGTATTGGAAAGAAAAAAATATAGGTTTTCTCTTGATGCAATGGTTAGATCTTGATTAAAATTCAGCTCATCCTTTCCATTGTAATTTTATATTATGCAATTAGTATTATTGGCATTCTTTGGACTTTGATGCTTTGCTAGTTGAGTAGCCCTCTGGTGTGTAGGTAATATTATTGGTTTGAAGGGAAAATCACTATCATTTTCATTTGTAACCCTACCATCAACACCCTCCTGTCATTTTCATCCATTTCTTCAAGTGTTTTGCATACAAAAAATTCATGAAAGGTTTGTTAGAAGCCATTGTTTTCATTCCCTCGTGCAAGATGGGATCCTAAGTAGTACTAAGCTTGAAAAGGACTCCCATATCCTTCTCCCACCTTTTACCACCTTTCCTCGCTTTCATATCATTTTCTAATCCCTTGAAATGCTCTCGGATCCAATCCTATAGCAATACAAGGCAATCTTGTAGCAATCCCACAACATCTTGTAGCACCGCGCAAAACCCACTAGAACTTGGCCATAATTGCTCTTTTAGCCTCTTAGCCCTTCATCACTTCTCTTAGGCCTTGGAACCAAGCTTGAGGAAGATCAGAGACCACATAGAACTTTCCTTTTCATCACTATGATTTATTTATGCAATTAGGGTTAGTTATTGAGTTCATGAATTTAATAGCACATGGATAATTTACATTGTTGTTTATTGAATTTTTTCATTAGAATAGGATCTCCTTTTAACGCAATAATTTAGGATTTATTTCATGATATTTACTTTATGCAACTAAACTAGGTTTATTTCTTTGTCATTTATTTTCTGTAATATGTTAGGGTTTCTATTCCAAGCATTTCATTCCTTGCAAAGTAGATTATAATTTATGTTTATGAAAAAAATTTCATCCTTTACAAAGTATATTTGAATTTCCTTTTATGCAACATTTTTCCTTCTTGAAAAGTCTAGATTTAGTTTGAAAAATGGTCTCTGTACACCTTGGTTTGATTCACTGCCTTAGAGAAACTTAAGTAGAACTTAGCTTACTATGCATACAACTCGATCACCTCTTAAGTTTGTAAGAATATTGAATTGATAAATTAAAGCTGGTAGCCTTGGGAATTGCAACATATTTTTTTCAATACCAGAGCTCATCACGTTTTGGCATTGTTCCAGGGAGGTGTCAAAGTAGGTGTTGTTTCTACTTTGAGTTTCTTTCTCTTTTGATTTCATTTCTTGAGAAGAAACAAAAGTTTTTCTATTGCATTAGTTTCTATTTGTATAGAAAAAAAACTAAAAAAAACACTTATTTCATGCCTCATAGGGTTAGGGATAACTTAGGGGAGTTTATGCCTAAAACCCCTACTCCTACAAGCATTCAACCATCACTCTTTTTTGGTGATTATGAACCTCCTACCCTAACCATAAAGGATTTGGAGAACCATTTAGGTGAGAAACCATAAATTTTGAAGAACCTATAGGGGAGGAAGAACCTACATCACCTACCCAAGAGATGGCTGAAAATAGGAAACCTGAGCTCTTTCCTATCAGAGAAACCAATGGGGAAGCCAAAATGAAGAACATAAGCCCCAATACTCTCCCACACTTCCATGGCCTAGCTTCTAAGGACCCTAATACCTTCATGTTTGAGTTTGTTATGGTTTCTAGAACCTATGATTATACTTCTGATGAGAAAAAGTTGAAGTTGTTTCCTTCCATTCTCAAAGATGCAACCTTGTGTTGGTTCATGAGATTGGAAGGAGGCAACATCACCACTTAGGCTCAAATGTAGAAAAAATTCATTCATAAATACAAAGATTTTTGTAGATCAAGGGACACAAAAGAGGATATCTTCAGGATGGCCCTAGGGCTAGATGAATTCCTAGAGGACTATGAAGAAAGGTTTCAACTTAGCTATTGAAGAGCTAATTTCACCCTTGACCTTGAATCATTGAAGCTTGTACTTCTCTGGATCGGAGAGGATTTGTTAGAGACCCTTAATATTTTTATGGTGGATACATTTACCAACTAAATTATGATGACATCAAGAAAGTATTCAAGAATCACTCTAGGGTTGTAAGGAAGAGAGGTAGATCTATAGAAGGCATGAAAAATTCTTCACCCTCTACCACAGTTATCAAACATGAAATAAGGAACGTGGTAGAAGACTTCAAGAGTGAAATGTTGCATACCTTTTCCTTATAAAAAGACACCATACAAATTAAGAAGAAATAAGAGGATGCAGAAAGGGCACTAGCTATCTTTTACCATAAATGCACGAAGAGGCACCCTAGAAATTAGTGCCCACTGAATCTAATAGAAATATGCTTTGTTTGTGAAGAGAACCATGCAACTGCCAAATTCCACTCTCTTCCAGGTATAAATTTTGTATATCAACAAACATATGGTGGCTTGGATTAGCTTTGCTTTGTCAAACAAAGGAGGCCACAAGGCGCTTTACCATATTAGCAAGGGATGAAAAGTGTGAACTACCCTTCTTTCAATCCAAATCAGAGTGCACCCTTTCATCCTTGGTATCCTCTAGATAACTCACCATGTTCCATGAATCCCCCTTGGTCCTATCCTCTTTAGTATCCTCCTCAACCTGTCAAGCCACCCTTCCAACCATATAAATCCTAACCTCCTCAATGGGGCAACCCTTCACAAGGATGTAGGCCTCAGGTGTCCCAACCACTAACCTTAATGCCTCCTCCTCCTCCTCAACCACAACTACCCCACAATAATCCACCTAAGCAACCTCAGATGCGTACTCAACCTAATCCAAACCCGAACAACAAGAAAACCTAAAAAATTTATAGTGGGGAAACATCATATCCTACCTATGTTGTGGAGATTAAGGAAATCAAGCTTAGTTCTGGGAAGGTACTTCCAGATGATCACCCACCTTCTCGATCTAAATATATTGAAGAAGAGATGGAATAAAATACCCCTCAAGCCAATATACCTCCCTATCCTAAAAGGTTGGTCCTACCTGAGCAACACACTCCATAAGAGGCTAAACTTTTGGGATAACTGAAGAACCTATGTGTTAAAATACCTATCCTCTAGGCCATCAAAGATTTCCCCATCTATAAAAAGGTCACCAAGGAAGAATGTTTCAAGAGGCCTAAAAGGAGGAAAAGATATGCCCCCACTATCAATGTTGTTGGGTAGTTGGATGATCTAATGCTTGGGAAGGTCATCTCCCCAAAGTATTTGGATCCTAGTAACCTGATAATGGATGTACATGTTAACAATATTATAGTCCCTGGCACACTAATTTACCTTGGGGCTGCAATCAATGTCATGAACAGGGAAACTATGTTTAAGCTCAACCTCTAGGGAGCTCTAAGGAAAACCACCACAATGATGCAACTTGTAGACAAAACCACAGTAGCCCCTAGGGGTGTTATTGAAGATGTGATGGTCTCCATTGATTCATGGGAGTACCCTACCGATTTCCTTGTACTCCAACACAAGACCAAGTTCAATGGGTATCCTATCATCTTAGGGAGATCTTGGCTAACTATTGTTGATGCTTATATCAACTGTAGGGCTAGAAACATGACAATCAAGACTGGGCAACTCAGAAAGAAACTTGTCTTATATCCTCCTGCTCAACCCCTTGCTGAGCATGACTTTCCTATGTGGGTGGAGGAAAAAGAAGAAGAAGAATTATATCAGTCATCCCCATACCCAATTTATAGATTAGAAAAAACTATTGGAAGCAGGAAGCTAGATGAGGATGATCTTATTGATAACTTTTTGCAAAACGAACCTCCTGTTGTTATGCAAATTTATGAACTAGTAGAGGAATCTTTAGGGTAGCCTAACAAAAATGCATGGGAAGAAATATTCATTGTTGGTTCTAATCAATATCATGGTAATATTGTGGAAATCAGTCCATCTAAAACCTTGAAAATTAGTCCTTCCCTCTCAACGAAGCATGAAGAGCACTTTCTCACAATGTTGAGACAATATCTTAATGCCTTTGCTTGGGACTATAAATAGATGAACCTTGCCCTTAAGGAAATTGTGAAATAAGATCTGCAGAAATTATTCGATGCAAGATTCATTTACCCCATTTAAGATAGCGAGTGCGTGTCACCTCTTTTTATAGTGCCCAAAAAGAATGGGAAGTGGAAAATTTGTGTTGATTATAGTGAACTTAATGCTACAAAGAAAGATCATTTTACCTTACCTTTTATTTATCAAGTTTTGGATGGTCTTGCAAGGAAGAAGTTATTTTCATTCTTGGATGGTTTCAGTGGATACAATCAGATCCAGATCAGCCTTTAGGATTAGGATAAGACCACATTCACATGTCCATGGGGGACCTTTGCCTAGAGGGTCCTTTCCTTTGGCTTATGTAATTCCCATGCTACCTTCCAAAGGGAAGTGTTGAGTATTTTTGTTTATCTTGTTCATGATACAGTTGAAATTTATATGGATGACTTCACTCCTTATGGGGATGATTTCCGGGAAGCCCTTTCTAACCTGTGTAAATTTTTAAACAAGTGCATTGAAAATGAATCTCTCACTTAGTCCAAAAAGGTGTGAATTTTTTATGAATGCAGAGATTGTCTTAGGTCACTTCCTCTCTAAGGAAGGGATCCAAGTTGACCCTAACAAGATTTCCATTATCAAAAGGGTCCTTGTCCCTAAAAAACAAAGGGATGTTAGGAGTTTCTTAGGACTATATGGATATTATAGGAGATTTATCAAGGATTTTAGTAAGATGGCCTCAAATTTGTTTGGATTCTTAACTAAGGATTCAAATTTTTTGTTGGAGTGAAAAGTGCTAAGAAGCATTTGAAGAGTTGAAGGAGAAATCGACCACCACACCAATTATTAGGGGTCCAAATTGGGAAACCTTGGGAAAAGTGGAAGCTAAGTTACCCTATATTATTTATTTTATTAGTAAGAATTTATCCAAGGTTGAACTCAACTACATAGTTACTGAAAAATAACTCTTATCTGTTATACACTCCTTGAACAAGTTTAGACATTACTTCACAGGGTACCAAGTTTTTGTACATACTGATCATGCAACCATTAAGTATTCAATGAAAAAACATCATGTCAATACTAGGATCATTAGATGGTTGTTATTGTTACAACAATTTGATTTAACAATTGTTGACAAGCCAGGAAAGGAAAGCAGAGTTGCAGATTTTTAATCTAGACTAACATTTCCTGCAGAGAATGAAGAGATGATAGATGATTAACTCCTTGATGAGAACCTCTTCACCATTTCATTTCTATCACCTTGGTTTTTCGACATAACAAACTTCTTAGTTACTAGGAATTTCCTCCCAAACTATCCTTCAAGGAAAAGATCATAATTGTTAGAAAAAGTGCCCCTTACACTTGGATTGGGGACAATCTTTTCATATTGGGACCAAAAAAAAAATTGAGGAGGTGTGTAAGGGAAGATGGCGTATTTTACATCCTCTTAGCATGCCATGATGGACCTTTTGGGGGCCATTTCGCTACCAATATGACAACCTTCAAAATTCACTAAGTAGGATACTACCAGTCTACCCTACACTAAGATGCCAGGAGGTACACTGCTAGATGTGATGAATGCCAAAAGATGGGAAATCCTACACCAAAGGTTGAAATGTCACTACAACCTCAAATGACTCTTGAACCATTTGAGAAGTGGGGCATGGATTTCATTGGACCAATTGGCCCCCCATCCAGACAAAAGAGGCACATCATTTTATGCACTGATTATTTGACAAAATGGGTTGAAGTGAAGGCAGTTAAAGTAGCCACAGAGAAAAATGTGGCAAAGTTTCTGAGGTATAACATCTTCTATAAGTTTTGTTTCCAAAGGGAATTGGTCATTGATCAAGGGGCTTAATTCAATTCCAATTCGATTGAGGGAACCATGGAGCAACATCACTTCAGGCACAAGAAATCCACCCCCTATCATCCTAGATAAAATGGTTAGGTCGAGGTGACAAATAGAGCTTTGGAAATAATCTTAACCAAAGTTGTCAATAGTTATAAAAAGGATTGGGAAGCCAGACTTGTGGAGGCCACTTGGGCCTATAATACCACATGGAGAACCACCACTGGTTCACTGACTTTGAGCTCATTTATGGAAAAAAAGTGCATTGTTTTCCATTGAGTTTGAATAGAACACCCT
Source organism: Pinus tabuliformis (assembly GCA_031772625.1). Taxonomy (NCBI): domain Eukaryota; kingdom Viridiplantae; phylum Streptophyta; class Pinopsida; order Pinales; family Pinaceae; genus Pinus; species Pinus tabuliformis. The sequence continues at coordinate 870,069,727 of CM062808.1, forward strand.
AAGGATGGAAGCATAATTAGACCTAGATATCACCAAACATTAGCAGGAGAGGCTGAAACAACTCATTGCTCTTGATGAACTTAGGTTGTAGGATCTCATGCAAAACACCAGGAAAATGACCTTCCAAGAGTGTGATTGGGCCCTTTTATATGACCCTAGATTCAAGGACATAAAGGGAAATCTAATGAAAATATGGATGGGTCCCTACCTGGTGGAATTTTTTTATGGAAATGGCTCTATCCAAATCAGAATAATTGATGAGGAGAAAATTCCATTGTTAGTCAATGGGTACTGGCTGAAGCTTTACAAGAGACCTCTATAAAAAGAGGAGTTTACCAATTCATTAAGTAGAGAACTGGATGTGATTTGGAGCCTCAAAGTTCCCAATCCATCCGACCTCCAATCAATAGAGAAAAAAAAGAAGAAGAGAAAACGAAAAAAGAAACAAAAGGTGGGGGCGGGGGCGGGGCGCGAAATGAAAAAAAGGGATAAAAGCCTAGGTGAAAACCTCCATGAGGCAGTCCAAGATCTTGGAAAAAAAAAAATTGCGGGTGGGGGGGGGGGTGTTGGAATGAAAAAAAGGGATAAAAGCCTAGGTGAAAACTTCCATGAGGAACTTGAGGCAAGATTTTGGACTAAAAACCTCCATGAGGAACTTGAGGCAAGATTTTGGACTAAAAACCTCCATGAGGAACTTGAGGCAAGATTTTGGACTGAAAACCTCCATGAGGCAGTGCAAGATCCTTAAAAAAAAGAAACAAAAAAACAAAACAAAACAAAACAAAAACAAAGACAAAAAAAAACAAAACAAAAAAAACAAAAAACAAAAAAAAAATTGATGAAAAGAAATAAAAGACCCCATGTGAAAACCTCCTTTGAGGCACCTGGTGTAGTGTTGTGAGTTGAAAACCTCCTTTGAGGAAGCTTCTAGGTCTCAAGAAGAAATTAGAAAAACAAATAAAAAAAGAAAAAGAATAAAAGACAAAGAAGAGAAAAGGGAACCCTTACATTATTTTTCTAACATTTCTGTGGGGTTCCAGTGACAGTCAATAAAGGTCAGTAGACAGGGAAGTGACTTAAAAAATATCACCTCTACGCCCTCTAGATTAACTCTTTTAATGCATTCCATACATCCATTTGTTTTCCGCAATTTTTTCCATCATCATATGGCCTTCCTCACCCAATTCTACCATAGTCCTAAAGTGCTACAAGATTTCCTTATATTGCTACAGGATTGTCCCAAGATTTCTATAGGATTGTGATCAGTATAAAAAGAAGTAGTTCATGTGTTTTTCAATCAAGAACAAGGGAGGGGGGCCATAATAGCCTTATCATCCATTTTCTACACCAACTGACCTCTTCTTCACCTTCATTCCCATCCCTATACTTCAAAAACCTTATCTTCCACCCCTTCATTCACCTTTCCTACCACAACAAAGCTCTCTAACACCCATCCTTAGCTTTCTTAAACCCCAATCCATTAACCCTGGACTAGAACATAATCATAGTTCCCTTGACCAGATATAAAAAATACCACAGGCAGAAAACCATCATGCCAAAAGGTATGTGAAAAACCCATGCACAAAACCATGGGTAGGTTCACCCACCATCTTTGTGTTTGCCCCCCATACTTGGGTCCACCAAACTATTATTGAACCCACATATATAATAAATAAATAAATAAAAAATTCACGGGGCATTGCCCTAGACCCGTGCAAGGGGGCTACCGTCCTCCTACAAACGCCCTGACAAGGGGGGTTGCCGCACGTTTAGCTAGTCATGGAAAGAATATAACACACACCCAACAATTATCCTCATCCTGATCAGTGACCGGTAGAGCAAACAAGTCTCGAATAAATTCATTTGTCCCATCATCTTGAAATATGTTATTACTGTCATCTTCTTACATAGGATCATTAACTTAACCTTCAATATTCTCTTCATGTGCCTCATCTTCTACAACATCATATCTACTACTACAAGGCGCATCTAGGCACCTAGCGGGGAAGTTTGACTTTATAATTACAAACAATCATTCAAAATTTGTTTGCATAACAATTATTATAATGATATAAATTTTAAAAATACGTCCCCCTTCAATATGCCCATGTCTCCTAATACGTCTTTTAGTTATTTCTTTTAAAACTCTCACGAGACATAACCTCCCGCATTTAGTGCTGGGAAATAACATCTCCCATCATCCCCTTGATTTTTTTCCCTACTATTTTTTTTGACATTCTTCCCCACAAAAAAAATATGCGATTAATACATTATGCTAGATCTAAAAATTATAAAAATTATGCTAGATCTATTATATTTTTGTAATGCAATTGATACATATAAAAGTAAATCTATTTTTTGCTCGACAAGAAGACCTTATAACCTTTTACAATTGTTGTAGTTATAGAAAAAATGTCGCAACGTCTCTTAAATGTAACATATTTATAAATTTCTATACTAACAGAATTTTGACGTTTGTTGGCCAAGTCAAGGTTGACTAGTCAAAAAGTTATCGCTCTTTGAATAGCTCAACGAATAGAATGTAAGTTCCTTTTCTTCGATTTTGCGACAAACCAAGAAACAATTGAAAGATCGATGACATCGACCTGATTCGTCATAAGACCAAAGAACAAAGGTAGATTAGACAAAAAAAAATGACATTATTCTTGTAATTTTAAATGGTATTGCCAATTTTAGTCGTATTGTTCTACTATTTCGCCAAAATTTGTTCTTATATGTAGTAGTTCTAGTAGTAACTCTCAAAAGCATCTTCCTCAAATGGGAAGCACAATGCATGGTAGATGCTTTTGAAAATCCTTTGTATTCTCTTTTATGGGAGCTTGTTTAATGAATTTTTCAATGCATTCATTAGCTTCATAAAAACAAGCATGGCATCATTAGCATAAGATATATGTTATGGTAGGTCACTAAATTTTTATTGTCTCTGCAAAATTGTTTGGGAAATTTTTTTTACTATATTAGGAAGACACAAATTGATGCTCCTGGCTTAAATCTACATAAGTCTATTGATCAATAAAGTTATACCCTTTGTGGATTTATTGATAAAATTTAGCAAAAGATGTGAACTAAACAACTCGGATTTACTCTTCTTTTACTCTTCATGCAATTCATCCCCACCCTTTGCAAACATATACATAATCCATTGTTTTATTTACATCATCAATAAGTCCTTTATAAACCTCATTGACTATAATGACCACAACCAAAGTTCTTTCATAGTTTCCATCCACCTATAGTGACATTCACATGGACTCGCAAGTAGGGAAATCATCAATGGCTAATAACACATAAAATATTATGATTTATTTGGGAGAAATATATATAATGATTATTTTCAAGATTTTTGGGGGCTTTTAGTGGTTTTTTGACACATGGTGGTTCATCTCATGGTTTTGTAATTATTGTTAAGGAACTATGCTTGTATTCTAATCCAGGGTTAATTGATTGGGGGTTTATGGATGCCACAAGATATACATTTTGTATTTTAAAACTATAAAGATATAATATATTGAAAAATATTTCTGATTTTCCTAATTTGGGATTCCAAGGTAAAATATTTGTGTTAATGTGTGTGTTCGTACCATTGCATCTTTTTTGTTTTTATTAAGAATTTATTTACAACAATTAATTGTATAGGGTTAAAACCACCATTTGGTAACATAGTATTTTAGCTTCAAGGGGCCACCTTTGTGGCTAAGGGGTTTGACTCAATCCTGTGGAAGACCTTGCTATAATGGGAGATCTATAGTATTGATTCTTGTGGTGAAAGGAAATGGCAAGAAATTCAATGGGAAAAGTTTTAGCTATGGAAGCTCAAAGTGGAAGATTTGTTGGTGAATGAATATCAATGCATTTATTTGTATCCAAATACTACGCCAACATGGATTCCAAAAAATTATTGGACCAAGTTGGATCAGAAGGCAAACAACACAAATCTACAACAAAGGCATTATAGAACAAAGTAGGTGTTTTGTATCAATATAAGTCCTTGGTGAACAAATTGTTCTCACAGAGGAAGTTATACAACCTTAGGATGAAGGATGGATACTTGGTGATGGAGCCATGGGTGCTTCACTCAATGAACCTATGACATATCATGTGTGCTCGTGGCATACTAAACAATATCCTTAATTTGACTACATACTGGAAAATACCTCTAAAAATCACATTATATAACCCCCTACCAATATGAACCCAATACACCTTCCCAATTTATAAAAACCTTACCTTCATTAGATATTGTAGATATCCATTTTTCCATTAACATTTTGTATACTCATTTATATTTTTCATTAACTTTAAGCTCCATTTTTTATACCTTCCAATATAAAAACCCTTTACCCCCTATTATATGTTCAATATATTATGTCATTTCCCCCCAATATATTTCCCCCAATATGAACGCACATGGTATGGTATTGATGCCATAGTGAAGCCCCTATGGATGGAGCATAAGAACATATTCAATATTGTGGTAAGTCAACTAGTTTTTATTGATCTTGATATTTCAAATGAAGACAAGTATACCAATTTATTGTGTTCTCTACCAAGTTCGTGGGATAGTTTGGTTGTTTTCATAGGTAGTAATGTGACTACATTAAGTCAAAACATAGATGCCTTGTTTGTAAGAGGATGTTCCCAAAATAGAAATAAAAATAAATCCTCAAGCGAAGAATCTAGATCTAGAAGAAAATCTAAATCCCCAAGAAAAATTGTAAAGGTTTGTTGGAGATGTGGAAAACAAGGGAATTACAAGAAATTTTGTAGATCCAAAAGTGTTGAGAAAACGAAAGGATCCAAGGATGTTACTTCCATAGAAGAAAAGACCTCCTCAAATGAAGGAGGTGATGTGTACTTGGCTTTTTCAAGTACACATGTATATCATGAGGCGTTATTGGTCGACTTAGGTGCACATTTTCATATGAATCCTCACATGGAGTGGTTTTATGAGTATGAAAGTTATGATGGTGATGATGTTTTCTTAGGAGATGACTTAGAGACCAAAATCATAGAATGAGGAAAATGTAGGTTTTCACCCTGTACAACAATTACCTGCAAATGAATTCTTAAAATAAAAAATATACAATGGTGAGAACTTAAAACAAATACACAGAGATTTTCCCCTGGATCCCAAAACCTGAACTACCAAATTGATTTTTCATTATATCCCTTTAAATGTTACAATACATATATATACATATCTAAGAATTCATAAACCCTAAACCATTAACCCTGGAATAGAACATAACCGTAGTTCCCTTAACCAGATCTACAAAATACCATGGGCATAAAACCATCATGCCCAAAACCATGTGCAAAACCTATGCACAAAACCATAGGTAGGTCTGCTCACCTATTATAGGGTCCAAAAAAAACAATCTTGGGTGTTGTGAAGAATATAACACACATCCTACAAAAAATTCAAGTCAAAGCTCATGGATGTAAGGATTAGAACACTCCCTAGTGCTCTGCACATTCTAGGATTGGCCAAAATTTTGAATTTTATTGGCAAGATGAGAAATGTAGGTGTAAAAACAATATTTGAAAAGGATACCTATAGGATGGTTCGAGGAGAAATGGTATTGTTAAGGGGAATTTGGATTGGAACTCTATGTAAGCTACTAGGAAGCACTCTCAATAATTCCATTCTTTCTAAGAGTGAAATTGAAGAAGGAGAAACTCCTACAATTTTTGGAGGAAATATTATTCTCTAGCATTAAAGATTGGGACATATTGAAGAGAAGGGATTTCGAATACTACATAGTAATCATATGGTAGAAGGTATGTCTAGTTCCTCTATATATTTTAATCTTTGTGAACATTATTTATATGGGAAGAAAAATTTAGTAAGATTCTCATGTAGTATTATGAGGGCAAAGGGAATATTATAGTTGGTGCATAATGATGTGTCCGGACCTGTGTCGATTCCATCACTAGGTAAATCTATGCATTATTTCTTATTTATAGATCATTTTTTGAGGAATACATGGATTTATTTCCTCGAGAATAAATCTAAAGTCTTTGAAAAATTCAAAGACTATAAGGATTTTGTGGAAAATTAGACAAAGAATAAAATTAAGGTGCTAAGAACAAATAACAACGGAGAATTTTGTAGGAATGATTTTGAGGAATTCCGCAAGAAGTGAAATATAACAAGGCATAAGAGTACTTCATACCCACCTCATTAAAATGGAATTGTAGAAAGGATGAACAAGATGATGATAAAGTAGCATGCTTAGTGGTATCGTGTTAGGAAAAGAATTTTTGGTGAAGGTAATAGATATTGGGTGTTACCTAATAAATAGACCACCCTCATCAACGTTGGATGACAAGACTCTACATGAGGTATGGAATGGTAAAAAACCATCTCTTGAACATTTAATGTATTTTATTGTGATTCTTGTGTACATGTTCCAAATGAAAACAGGAGTAAGAATAATAATAAAACTAAGAAGCATATAGGTATTGGCTATAAATATGGTTTGAAAGATTATAAGCTTGTAACCTAGAAACTAACAAGGTTTTGTATAGTTTAGACGTGGTATTTAGAGAAATCAAAGATGTTTTCAAATAGGAATTCCTACCAAAGGGAAAGAAACATATAATATATAATTTGAAGTGAAGGGTAATCATTCTCAATAAAATAACAAGAATTAGAAGAAAAGAACTAGATAATTTGATATGGAGATAAGTTTGGGAAAGAAGGTAGCCAAAAAGGTATAATCCACCTATTTTTTGTTCAATTATTTATTTATTTATTATTGATAATGATCCTAAAACTGTTAGGAAGGTAGTAGATTCAAAGGATGGAATACTCTGGAAAAAGGCCATGGTTGTGTTGGATATTGGGTTCTGTGCTCCTCATGTGTTTCATGACATAGACTACATGTCTCTCATGGATCCTAACTTTGGATATTGTAGTGGATACTAACTCTTGTGAGTTTTGGTCTAACGGAAACCATCAATCCAACAATTGGTATCATAGCAACATGTCTTAATTTCAAAACTCACTCTGGTCATGTTGGGGGGAGATTGTTGGACATAACATTTAGTGCTTCCCTTGTGTTTTACAACATGGACTAACTGCCTCTCATGGATCCTAAATCTGGTGATTGTAGAATACACTAACACCTATTGGTTTTGGTCTAACAGAAATCGTGAGTCCAACAAGGTAAAGAAATTGTTGTCGTGGACAAGAATGAGACTTGGGATATAGTGGAGTTTCCAACTAGAATAAATCCCATGGGAAACAAATGGGTGTTTAAGAAGAAGTTGAATGCATAAAGCGTGAAAAAATATAAAGCTCGATTAATAGTGAAATTGTATTCCCAATTAGAGGGAATTGACTTTGGTTAAAAAAATTTCTCTGGTTGCAAAGTTAACTTCTATTATATTCCTTTTATCTATTATTGTTGCTTTTAATTTTGAAGTAGAGTAGATAGACGTACAAACACCATTCCTACATAGGTATTTGGATGAAGAAATCTACATCAAGCAACCACAAGGCTTTGCAGTGAATGGAAAGAAAGAGTTGGTATGTAGGATGGAAAGTTTGTATATGGGCTAAAGTAATCACCAAGGATGTTGTATCAAAAATTTGATACATATATATTGGAATCTAGCTTCACAAAGAGCATATCATATCATTGTATGTATTTCAAATTAGTTGACGGTTGTATTATTTATTTCATCTTATACAAGGATAATACGTTGTTGATTGGAAATGATCCAAGATGTGAAAACTCATTTGTCCTCTAAATTTGACATGAAGGATCTTAGTGTTGCAAATTTCATTATGGGCATGAAAACTAAAAGAGACTCAAAAAATGGAAAACTTTCGTTAAATTAGAGGAAGTATGTCGAGAAAATATTGCAAAGGTTTAATGTGCAGTAATGTAAATAGGTAAAGGTATCTATTCATGTAATTATAGATTTATTTGCAGGCCAGTGTCCCAAGACAAGGGAAGAGAAAGAGGACACGTCTCGTGTTATATATGCTAGTGTGCTTGGAAGTTTGATGCATGTGATGGTCTATACTAGACTGGACATTGAACATGCAATGAGAATTGAGAAGGTATATGTCAAAACTAGGGAAGGAGAAATGGATAACAGAAAAGAGATGCTTTAGATATTTATGTGGCACATTGATTATGAATTGTGCTTCCAAGGAAAACTAGGATTCAACACATTGTTGGACATAGATGCCTTTGTTGATGTAGACTAGGCTAAAGATCTAGATCTCAAAATATATACAAGTGGATATGTGTTTAACCTATTTATAGAAGCAATCAGATTGTACTCAGGTATTAGATTGGTACATCAAGTTGTAAGGATAAGTTTTAACTAGTATAACGTAATCTTCCTAGAAAAGAACCCATTTTATCATTCAAAGACAAAGCATATTGATGTTTAATATCACTTTGTAAAAGATATGATTGAAGACAAGAAGGTGCTACTAGTAAAGGTGGAGACTTTGAATAATGTTGCAAATATATTAACAAAACTTGTGGGCACTAGAAGTTATCTTGGTGTAGAGAAACAATGGACATTACTACCCTAGATTGTTGATCATGTACTCATGTGACCCCTTGTGTGCTAAGAACAAGCGGGAGAATGTTGGTTATGTGTTATATTTTTTGCATGACTATCCCCATGTGTGATTCATTGCATTTAGTGCAGCGGGGGGAAACAACCCACCCTCTTTAGTGGGGTCGGCGGGGGTCATCTTGCATCGGTGTGTAAGGATAGTGTTATTAAAAAAAAAGTTGGCCGATATTTTTTGCATCTGTTTTTGGCATTTTTTGCCACATGGTTTTCACTTTTAGTGGTTTTGTGTTGCATGGTGGTTCAACCCATAGTTTTGTAATTCTAGTTAAGGAACTACAAATGTATTCTAATCCAAATTTAATGAATTGTGGGTTTATGGATGCTAGATGATATAAATATTGTATTGTAATATTGTAAAGATATAAAATATTGAAAAGTTTTTCTAGTTTTCCTGGATTGGGTTTTCAAAGTAAAATCATTGTGTTAATTTGTGTGTGTGTCATACGGGTGCAATTGCATATTTTCTATTTTTATTAGAATAAGTTTGCAGCAATTAACTATACACAAATATGTATAAGATTAATGAAAACCCTTCTAAAATAAACATTAAAACATGTGAAAGGGCATCTAAATTCATGGAGAGAGATGTGGTAATTACCAAACCAAAAATATTATATTCATTTTTTTTATAAGCTTGGCAGGACTACATATTCGTCATGTCTAATATATCACCCTGATAAGGGCGAGGAATTGAACTGATGAGTTCACATCAAGGAGTGTCTAAAGAGAGCACCCGATCACCATCTATCCAAGACCCTATGGACAAAAAATTTATATTCATTTGATAAAGAGATATCAAATCAATTACTAGATTTAATTTAACTCTCTCATTATCATTCCCATGGTAGATCCACAACATTTTTTTTTGTAGGTTACATGAGTCTTGAGATGACTAGCACACTTAACCTATAACTTGATTAGTTGTGACCTAGGGGTATCTAAATTGTCAAAATCGCCTAGGGATCGCACTTGTCCTAGGCCACATCAACCCTTCACATGAATGGATTTTCGCCCACATAGTTTTGAACTGGTGACCTTCACCCCATGGAGTGCCTTAATAGAACACTTTGTCATCATCTATTTTATACCATGTGGGCATGGTAAATCCACAACATTGAAAACTAAAAACTACAAAATAACATAACGAATAAATGTTTTTTCATTTTATTTTTTTCAATATATACAATCTAAAATGTTATTTAAAAAAAACATTATAAACCTTTCTTAAAATATTTAACTTATTAATTTATTCTTCAAACACTTTAAAAGAAATTAACAGATCTGTAAATTTGTGTTGGGTAGTTAAGGTAAACTTGACTTGGTCAAGTTACCGATAGTTTTGAGAACCCATGGTATTCATGTGGAATATGGCCTATTTATGGGGAAATTAAACCAACCTAGATCCAACTTAATTCTGGATCTACTAAGCACCGAGAGGGATCAAATCTCTTGAGATGCAAACCTCTTTTAGAATGAAAATAGATTTGATCCCTATTAATGCTTGATAAGTTTAGAGTTGAAATAGATCTAGACTGGTATACAATTAATACATATTAATATCAAACAAAAAAAAAATCGTATCCCAATGAACTTGCATGTGACAATTGAAGATGAAATAAAATATGTTCCTTTTGCATATTACAACTAAAAATGACTTAATAGCATGAATGTTGTATTCGGTCTTGTGATATTTTCTCATAACATAAAATATATTATGAGAAAATATATTTTTTCATTGGGATATGTTCCTTTTGCATATTACAACTAAAAATGACATAATAGCTAAAGTAAGTTTCCAAATTGAAGTTGTAAGGTGGTGCATGTGTTTGTGGTGCCAGGTGTTGCATGTTGTTGCAATGTCTACTGTGGCGTGTGCGATGTCTACTGTGGCGTATAGGGAACAAGAACTGGCATCTCTAGGCCTTACAATATTGTGAATGCATGTTGCTATTACGGATTGTGAATACATGTTGTTGCGGATTGTGGTGTCTATAGAACGAGAGAAATGACACCCATTTTGAATCGCAGAAATAATGATACTTTGCCAGGTTGTGATCAATAAGTTATGTTTTCCTTCATTGTTTTCTTTATTTTCAAATCTGCTTCATTTATTTCAATCAACACTATAATATTCAATTCCATTTTGTTTTGGAAAACTCCATTTTGTTTTGGAATAGACATAGCTGGCTCAACTCTATTAAAAATAACTTCTAGATTTCGATTGTTATAATTCTCGATCATGTTTTTTAAAACTACCATCTAAGCTTTTTTATGAAACTTTAATCTCAAAGTAACATTTAAACTTGTACTGGCCTCCTCATTATTGTAAGGAACACCATTATATCTTAAAGAACCAGTCAACTTCCCTTGAATTATTCCTCCAATAATTTTGAGTAGGGTCGTTTTGCCATTGCTTGAAGGCCCCATCAAAGCCATAATTTGCTTTGATGCTATATACCTTGTGATTCCATTAAAGAATTTCTTTCGATCTAAATGGCTCTTACCACCCTTGTAATATTTCTTAAGGGATTCCATTTGAAACTCTATGCAACATCATATCACACTGTGTATTCCAAGTTTGTAAACTACAAAACAACATCATGAACAACCTTTTATGATTAGTAAATCCTCAAGAAATTCAATAGTATCAATTCAAAATAATCCAACAACTTATTCTAAAAACTATTTAATAAAGAGATATAATCTCAGTCATGATTTTTGGACCTCAAATTAGCCAAGAAAATAAATAGTGCTAATCAGTACAAATGTAACAACAGCAATCTTTTATAATCCTAAGTAACCCCTACCAATTTGAGTCTATTTCCCTTACTTAGAGTCGCTCCTGGAAGGTTCATAGGAAGTAATTAAAGGCTAAAACAAAGGAGGTAGTGGCTACATACTAGGAAGTTGTTTCCTTTTAGTACTTGTGTTCATGAACATAGGATAAGGTTGTCAATAGTCCTGTTGTGTCTCTTGCACCCCCACTTCCAAGTGTACTACTGCCAATTCCACTACTGCAACCAACAACACAATATTTTTGCATTTGTGCTTAATAAATCCAACATATTGCCTCCCACACTAATGCCTGTATACAAGACTCCACAAATGTTTAAGTATCAGATAACCACAACATGCAGATGGAAACAAATTACTCTTCCAACAAGCTTGGTGCATCCATTATTTACAATGAATTTTTTGCTTTTATTAATTTAAGTAGCAATTTTTATTACTTGTGCATATGATATTTGCAATTATGTGTAGGAAATTGATATAAATTTATTCTTAAAATTAGTTATGCATCAAACAAGAAAACATCCAAAAATCTAGTTGTGCTAATGAATAGACAGATCAGATTGCCACAGAAAAACAGAAGCAACCTACATAGATCCACATTATTGCTTTGAACTAGCATTTGCTAAGAGTATTGGCTTGAAGTCTGGTATTAAACTTTGGGTGAACTACATGCCGAAGGAAGAACATTGACACAAAGAATAGGTGAGCAGCTACATTTAAACCTATCATCTTAAATAAACTATGCCAAAATGCTGCATTGTACTATTTGGTATACGAGTTCTAGACAAATTATGCTTTACTAATAATAAGTATCAATAGAGAGTTCCCATGGAGAATGGAGCTCTAGAGGAAAAATTCCCAAGGTGATCGGAGCTACCACTTTGTTCGACCGCCTGCTTGAACAACGAAGCCCTCATATTAAGCAAGCAGAGGCGCAAACAACCTTCATGGTATCCTAGTGCCATACTGCCTATGTGCATCTAGGTTGACTAACGAAAATGGAACAATGTGAACTTTTGCCATCTAAATAGATTTCTATCAATATTTAGACACAAGACCATCCATAAGCCAAGCTATTGGTAAAAGATTGAGATAGCTTTATAATGCACTTATGCGGAATTGAGATCCTCCAGACCAAGATTTGATAGCATAGAGGGGTTTCAATTTCCCCTGATTGAGCATAAATAAATGTGCTTACCAAATACTATGTTCTTTGATCAAAACCAATCTAGATTACAAGGACAATAACAAATCTTGCACTAGTGTTATACAAACGTAGGAAAATAAAGGTTTATGTACAGACCATAAGCAGTTGTACAAAATATTAAGAGAAAATTATTTCCATTTGCAGTTGCATTCGATGCATATGTAAATGGGACTGTAGCAAGAGATAAATTTCTACATTTCTACTCCACGGGAAACTAGTCCATTCCCTCCACTATTATGTCCTGTGAATTGTGAATGAAGCCAATGCTTTTGAGACTTCCAAAGTTGAAAGGCTCTCTCAACTTCTCTGGAGTCAGGCACACTAGGGTAGGCAAGTACATAGTAAACTCTTCTTTGATATTTTCTAGAGGATGAAACTAATCCCGAAACAATTGTTTCTATTTTGGTTTTGAATTCTCTCACCATGTGGTTGTCTTCATCGAAGGCATGAAGGCAAGTTTCATTTTCTCTGACCATGTGGTTGTCTTCATCGAAGGCATGAAAACAAGTTTCATTTTCTCTGACCATGTGGTTGTTTGTTCACATGTCTAGTTGATTAGGTAAAGGTTGACCTCCTTGCTGTCGGTTCGTGAGGAAAAGGCTAACAAAGTTAGATCACCTTGATACATGCAAATGGAGGCAGATCTAAAATGTTAATAGGTCATGATTTATTTCTTTTTTTTAGGTCACCCATGAAGGCTCGATGGATGAATTTGATGTAGCATACCTATCAGCTTACCACTGTAAAAAAACTAGTTGTGGGATACAGTGATGTGTGGTGAGGCAGCTGGGTTCTTTGGGTGAAACCCACAAGGTCAGGGTTCAAATCACATTGAGTATATTATTCTACTATGGTGTGTGGCTCAAGGAGTAGACTCCCCTTATCCATGAGTCTTGGTTCTTGCCAAAATCATAATAAATTAGTATATGTTCTTGCAGGTTGTTGGATGTACTCTTTTTGTTATAGTGGCAGCTACTAGGATTGATCCTGGGTCTTCCTTAGATTAAGTCTGACAGTTACCGATTCACCATGTTGTTAAAAAAAACCAATTGTGGGAATATTGTCCTACAACATGGATTCTGATGCATTTTTTTATATATAGGTTGTACTGATGATACTTCCTTTATTTAAATACCATCCGTGCGGAGGGAAGACTTTGTTTCCATTCCATGCGTGCAAGGGTTGCAAACTTGACGTGGTTCTTTTCAGTTAAATTGTTTTCATTAGATTGCAACATACAGTGAATTTATTTTTAATGCAGCATTGTCTGGAGAAGCAAAATTTGGGAGTCTCCCACTGAATATTACATTCTGGACCAATTTATATGCTTTCATGCATTATTAATTATCTTCCTTTCAATCACAACTAAAAGGGTTGGTCCAAGGTACATGATCCAATCCAAGTGGAGTGGTGGGTCCAAGGTACAGGATCCAACATGGGTTTGAATTAGTTTCTACATTGTAATTACATATATAAAGCATGCATTCCATGTGCTAATTTCTAAATAAAAATTTTCTAAGTGCCTAAGCAAGCCCATACAATCTCTCAATGTTGCGGCAAGGACTTGTTGCTCAACAACACCGCTTTTTTTTAAATAGCCTTTGCAAAATTGAAAAATAGACAAAGTATCTCCTAGATCCTATTTACAATTATGCTCTATGCTTTTTACTTGTTTTATAAATTAATCAACTAAGTGAATCACTAAAACTGAAATCAAATTGACCTCCCTCCATAAACAATCATTGAAATTAGGATATGCTAAAAACACACTCGTAATGTGAGCGCAAAAGCCCAGACAAGATCTTGTCCAAAATTAAATCTAAGGTATGTTATGTAACAAAATAACATTTCTAAAAGTTACAATGAGATAGTTGCTTGCAATAATATTGCATGGTGAACCAGTGATCTCATTCATTACTCTTAATTATTGAAATCAATGGAATAGACTCATATCATCATTATAATTATTATAACCGAGTTATTTAGCAATGCTTACAAACTTACATTCATCTTGTAAGTTCTAATTAAAATGAAATGAAATGAAATGATATTTTAACGTCCACAAGACTAAAAATAGTCTATGGGACTATTTGCAATTCAATCTTTTTCTTGTTCAAATTGATGATGAGTTGGCCCAACTTTCCAACAATCTCCTCACTGAAAATACAATGACAAGAAATTGATGCTAGCATATTCCCATAACTTTCTCTAATGTCTTTGAATGCATCACATTCCAAAATGAAATGTTTTTCTGATTCCACTACCCTAGACGTGAAAAATTACACACTCGTTCTTCCCAAACTTCTTTAGGCCTTTTCCACCGTCCTGTTTCACACCGAAGTTTATGCAAGTTGGTTCTTAATTGAACAATAAGAACCTTTGCCCTCCACGGAATGCTAGCTCCAATGAACTCTTTTTGTTGTAGATCATACATAGGGTTGAATTCCTCAATGTAATACTTCTTCTTTCTACCCAACTCTTTTCCCCATACCCATTTATGAAACCTCTCCATAAAAAAATCATTTAGCTCCTTTCTATTTGTGGGACAAGCATTGAGGTATATATTCCATTTTTGCATCCATATGTAGTTTTGTTTCTTCTATGTTTTCTTTCTTTCACTCATGCCTTCATTGAAGATAACAATAGGTCATCTACCTACTCCCCTTTGCTCAATTCTTTTTAGATATCTTATGAGCCGCACCATAGCAATTGCTTCGATGTGAGTTGTTGTTGTTTCACTCAACATTATCTCATAAGATACCAAATTTTTTATTTTGAACTTGCGCATGATTAAGTGTTTTTGGATTTTCTCAATTTGTTTCCGTTTTGAGACGAGGGTGCTACTAGCCCAAATTTCACACCCATATAGCATCACTGGAAAAACTAGGAGTCCAAAAAGCATTTTATTCTTTTTCCAATCCCATAACTCTACCTCTCTACATCTGTTTTGAAGAGCATATAGTGCTTTCCACCCTCCTAAAATTCTCTTCTTTCTATAGTCCTCCAATTAAGTTTGTTGTTGAAATCAATCCCGAGGTGCTTGTACACATTTACTTCTTCAAGAATGTTTCATTCAAAGAAGAATGTGTAGAAATTTCCACTGTAGATCACCTGGTGTTATAGACATTTTTGTGCCTTACAGCTCTAAGCATGAAATGTCCATAAACCAAGGGATCCTAAGTCCCTAAAAGTGTTGTTCCGACCCCTAAAGGAACAAGGTCAACAAATTACATCTTCTCCCAGAAGTTCCCCACCAGAAACTGCTCAGAATCAGTCAAATCAGGATCATTTCAGCTGCTCCACTGGCTAGCTGCGTTGCATAGCACCCAAATACACTAGATAGGTGCGTTGCAACGCACCTAAATGAACTACCAGGGTGCGTTGAGCGGGAAATGACAAATGGCAGTGTCATTCCGCGAGGTGGACAGACAATGGAAGCTTCCAGAATCTTCCCCAATGACACTTGCCTCACTAAGTTCGACCAAGGATGAGTAAGAGGCTCTCAGGCTCCAAGTGGAAGCAAGAACTGACAGAGAGAAGATACTAGTCAAATCATAAGCTGACTCATCCTCTTTGCATACATCTATATATGGATCCCTCATCCCAGAGATCCGGAGGCTGGAATTTTGTACATTGCAGAGAATTGTTGTTGGTTTAGAGATAGATATCAGAGTATTGGGTGATTTATGCTTTGTTGGAGGTGAAGAGGGGATTCTATGCTGGGAGGTTGATGCTGGATCAGGAATCATCGGTTGTAACTCCTCCTGGATCTTCTTGTTATATCAATAAAACTATTTGAGTTTCTCCTACATGCTTGTGTATCATTGATGTTTGTTACATTTGTATGTTTAGCTTAAATCTGATCCTAAGTTATTTATGAATATAAATCCATGTCTTTGTGTAGTTTTCTTCTTCTGTGATCTTACAGGAACTTGGTGAAGCTGGGCAAGTAAGGGAGCAGGTAGCTGGAAGCTGTCAAAGAGGAGAGAGATTGGATCAAAGGACTAGCGCAAGACACAGGTTGGTTCATCCTATTCCTCTTCGTTTATAGTTCATAAAGAAGAATACAAAAGTAGTTTTCTCTGTTTGTTTCTAAGGTCACTGTCACACCTTATTGGGATAGGGTCGTTCTGAGTAGACACTTTTCCCGTTAACAAAATGGCGACTCCACTGGGGATCGTGTCTAATTAGTTTGTTTGTGTTTCTCTTATTGTTTGTTTCATAAACATAGAAGTAGCAATCGAACTGCATTTGCCATTAACAAATGCAAAGTAGACATCTGCTACTTCAATCCATTCACTGGATCTGTTTATGATTTGAACAGTTGATTCACAAATGATCTGATTGCCCTTTGTGATAGCTCTTAAACCTCCTTTAAATCTACCCTCTGATTGTGCATTACTGATTGCTTTTACTCGGCCAAAAACCATAGATTAAACTGCAAACCGTGACCCAAAACCCGGATAGAATTCTCGTTTCTGCCCCAGCGCAGGCTCTGTGAAGAGATTCTGCATTGCAACGCAGTTCCCGAGAGGGCTACCTGCGCTGCAATCCAGTTTCTCTGTGTAACAGGTGCGCGATCAGCCTAGCCTTGTGCAGCTGAGGTTCTTTGCTTCATTTTTTTTTCAGTTTTGTCTCTGATTTTTTGCAGCCTGTGATCAGTGTATGTGTCTGTTTAAAAACCCCTTTTCTTTGCCTTAATTCCGCCTCCTTTGTACAAAAAGACTGTAGATGTTTTTGTGTGTTTGTTACATCATTTACAGTTTTCCATTGAAAAAGTAGAATAGTCATACTATCGTCCTTTGATTTAGATCTGTCGTAAGTGTCGATTTTGATCATAGGAGAAAGTTTATTTGTTGTTGACAATCGATTGTGCTTTTACTTTTGCCTTTGGTTTGAATTTGTGACTTTCTGGTGTCGAAACGAGTATTTATTTCAAAATCATAAAGTGTCGTAATCATCTCTACCTTTTGATTTCGAAAAGAAGCTTGTTTGTGTTTGTCACTTGAAAGCAAATTCAGATTTGTACATCAACTTTCTTTTTAGGCATCAATATTAAGAAAGTGAAAAACAAATACATGCACATGTGCATTTTCATATTGATAGTCTGTTTGGCTTGATTTAGGAAAAGTGCATTTACAGTGTGCTCTTTGCTCTTTGAGAAAAGATTGTGTCTTTCTTTTCCCCTTGTAGCTAGGACTTTCATTGCTGAAAAGAGATAAAAGTTTGCTTATCATCTTTAGATTGCATTTTAGGAATTACATCTACATCTCGTGGTGAACCCAAAAGGCAAACTTCATAAGAAAGATCAACTTAAAATAAATTGAATGAATCTAACAACGCTTTGGAACTTAACGCACAACATTTAGAGGTCTAGGCTAGAGACGTATTCCGGCGTCGTAAAGCCTGGTAACTGTTGTCCTCACTGATGGTTGGGTGATTCCTCCACTTTGAGACGATAAGTGCTAGTATGGACTTGTGCTCCCACGTACCGTCGAGTATATATTGGGAGACCCCTATAGGCTTAAAACCTTTTATCCATAGGAAGCCGTGTCGGCCGCCCTACTGATCGCAATGCACCGAACACAGCATTCGGGAAGATTGATTGCCGTACCGTAAAAAGTATTCTGCAGTTTTGCGATTGGTTTGGTACTCCCTCTACCTAGATCTCCAGAGCAGTCCCTTTCGTTCCTTTTCAGACTCCTTAATGGAAAAGGTCCATCTGAGCACTTGTCACTTCAGGCTCATTAAAAATCGAAGGAGACTAGAGTAATCTTTTGTTTTTTCTCGACTCTTAAAAATTGAAAAAACAAGTTGTGTCAAAGCGTCTAAAAATTTATTTTAAACAGAATATTCATACCCTTTTCCTACGTTGATCTTAGGTTGAGAAAATGGAGTCTACCAACCAAGGAATTCCCCTTGGTGGAAATCCTAGTCCCTTCTCCTCTTGGGGAGATGTTGGTGCACCCCATATGGCTACATTGTCGCTTCCAGGACTGACAATTGGCTTGCCAGTATGGCTCTTCTCAACCAATGTTGTTCTGAACACCACCATTCCTGAACAATCGAATTAGCAATTAGACGAGTCCAGAGTTGCCCACCAACCCTCTACTTCCTCTAATTCTTCCTCTCCTCCTTCCTCTTCACTTGATGGGGCTGGAAAAGCCAAAAGTCAAGTTCCTAAGGAGAAGAAGGAGAAGAAGAAGAAAGAGAAGAAGAAGAAGGAGCCAAAGGCGAATGGGGGAAAACGAGTGTCGTCTAACGAAAATCCACACACTGCACCGACCAGGCCTAAATCGCCATGTGTCATTTGCAAAGGAGACCACTTTCACAGAGATTGTCCTTGCATCCCTCAGATACTAAGGGACTGGTCTCCTCGTTTGCACAATCCAGTGTCATCAACCTCTGATGATCATGTTGAAAGCAGACCGTCAACTAGCGAAAGTGAAGCCCCAAGACAAAAAGGGAAAGCTAGATTTCCTTGTAAACTGTGCGAAGGCAATCATGCCGTCCACCGTTGTCCCTTCTTAGACGAAGCGAAAAGAGTTTTGGATGATCGTCTGGTTTCACCGTTACGACTCCCTCCTGGATATAAAAAACTCTTGCTGAATCCGTCGCTAGTTGAGAATCCAGCTGGCCCGCTCAAGTGGTCGGCTGAAGCGACTATCATTGAAGATAAACCATCTGAATCCATACCAGACAAAAGTCAAAAGGTCGAGGTGGCAGTTGACCCGGTCTTGCCTTCAGAGGTTTTATCTTCGGATGATACAGTCACTAAAGAGAACAAGGATGACACCGTCCAAATTCTCTTCATCAACACAGACTCCGAAGAACATGGGGGCAATCTACCCATTCCCTTACCGCAGGAGGGAAGTTCATCAGAGCCATACCCGGCCGTCTACTCGGTCCCACCTCCAAGCAACCTAGTTGTCTCCTTCGACTAGAATCAACTAGGCAACCCCGTTTACTAGCAAGTGTACCATTCCAAATTATCGTTCAAATATATAGAATGGTCATGGCTGGTACCATCATAGATGAGGGGGCTTCTGTGAGTATCCTTTCCTCTATTGCTTGGAAAGTGCTTGGTTCGCCATCGCTGTTGCCTGAGATGAGAAATCTGACAGGCTTTGATAAAGGAACCAGTCGACCTTTAGGGATCCTTCTCGATGTGCCCATAACATTGAGAGGGAAGACAGTTCACATGAACGTAATGGTAGTTCAAGGACCCTTGGATTATAACCTACTCCTTGGACGAGACTATATTTATTGCATGGGAGCCATCGTCTCCTCACTCTTTAGAGTAATGTGTTTTCCGCATGAAGGAAGAGTGGTCAAGCTCGTGGACCAGCTTTCATTTCCCGGATCACGCATAGCAAATAGTCATATACCATCCCGAAATGGTCTATTCACGCAAGAAATGTCTCAATCCCCAGTCCGCCCTCCCGATGAGCGCGAGTAATTCGGAGGGATATGACTGAAACCCAGGGGGCATGCGTCCTGGTCTGCTTCGGCAGGAAAAATTCGGGTATAGGGTAGGTTTCCGCGGGAGAATATGACTAGTCTGTACCCCATCCGTCGGTGGAAGAGGGGTCATTCTAGAATAAGATTCTCTTGTCAAAGTTATGTGAGTTGGCGGACGTCGTCACTCACCTTTGTTTATCTTGGTAGACATCGCCGAAGAAGTGTTTTGTTTGCACCGCGAATAGAACAATCTTTGGGTAACCTGTAAGAGGTAGGCCTTTCCTGATAGAACAAATGTTTTGTCTACAAATTGAGGGGTAACCTTGAAACCATATTTTATACCTGGGGGCATGCAAACCTTTTGGAGTGCAAGCGAAGGGCGGCTATTTATTTTTTAAATTTTTAGGACCTCTAACCCTTTAAACTCGTAGGATTAGTCGTCACCTAACTTGCATAAAGAAAGGATGTGGGGAAAAACTCTAAAAATTGCCAATTTTATATGAGACATTCTTATCATATGACTGGATTAATCGAGCAGTTTTAGCACATAGTTCAAGCTCGTTAAAAAATAAACATAAGACATGAGCAAATGTTTCCACCCGCGTTTAAGCTCATTAAAAAATGAACTATTCCCCGGTAAATAACCACCGTGAATGTAGCATTTCAGCCGTTAAAGCCTTGGTCGTGTTTGCACCGCCACCTCCACTTTTCCATTGGCTGATCATTCACCTCCATTTGATTGTTTACCCATTTTGAGGAACAACTGCGAAGAGTGATTTCACTAGCCATCCTTGTGACACTGCCGTGATTGGAAAATTCCAAACCTTACCTGGAATCAGCTGCTACCCATTTTATCACTCGTTCCTCAAAAGACGAGTCTTCTTTAAGCTCTTTTCAACTGACTCGTAAAATATGAAAAGATTGCCGAGTTTTTGCCTTCCAGCTCGTTAAAGCGACTGGAAGTGCTATCCCTCCTCTAGATTTTAATCTTTTTGGACCTGAGGGATTATTGCACAAAAAGATCGAGCGCTTGTTTTGTTCGGCTCGTTAAAACTATCGAAAATTCATCCCTTCTGTATTGTTTTATACTTTTTCGGACTTAAGGGATTAGATGACGAAAAAGGAATTTTGGAGTTACCTTTACGTACCTTTTCAGACTCTCTAAAAAAGAAAAGGACCGAGTTATCTTTGTCGTTAAACTCGTTAAAAAGATTAATAGCGACAAACTTGTCTTTAGACAAGAACGAGTTTCACTATCACTAGGCTCGTTAAAACATAGTGATGGGTTTGCCCGAAGGGAAAATTATAGAACAAGCATATGTTATCCTCCTCAAGCTTGACAAAAATAAAGAGGTACTGGTCAGCAATGACTGGGGAAAAATTGGGAAGAAAACTCAAAGAATCTTTATTGGTAGCAAGTCGCTCTTGAACATGACACTTCCATTCCGTGCCTGAGTCGGGTTGGGTTGTTTCATTCACCGGTCACATCACCATGGTCACGCCATACCATCCACATTTGGGGTAAATGCTACCAATCCATCACATAAGTTTCGCCGACATGTTCAAGAGAAGTCACCCGTGTCCCATCCACTACCATACATTATACTTCATTCTTTCATGACCGCCATCCTGAACCATATATCATCAGATCATTTTCACCTCCATCAAAATCATTTGCTCTGTTCCGTGTCATTGATGTGGGATTCATTAAGGCCCTCCTTTGACGGGTCACTTCTTGTCGACATCAGCTCATTATCCAAGAAGTTGATCTAGGAACAGCCCCTTCAGTACTTTGAAGCATGCATGCCTCAATGGCAAGTTTCTCACTTCCGGCGACAGGTATACATCAATGACCTTCGACCGAAAGATTTTGCGTGGTGTTCGACGCCAAGTCCTTTATTCACACCACGTAAATTGTACTGCAGTACCTTGAGGGTCATCATCATTATCGGTGATTCCTCTCGCGCTTGTTAACAGTTTACATCATTGACTGGTAATCAAGCGATGTCTTTCCATGTTCGACTTCAAAACATTTCTCACATGGATCGACTTGTACTTCGAGTGAAGATCGGACGAGATTGAAGACCCTGGATCTAGTTTCATCCATCCGGGCTGCGATATATATTCAGGAAAATAAAGACATTGAAATGTACAGCATTGCAGCACAGATAATCATCCTACCAAAAGGATGATGGCTCTATCAGAATCATCAATCTACCATCAAACGATTGTCTGTCCTATGTACATGAAAATGAATTTATAAAGCTGAGCATGGGAATGCCCGCCTCAGCTAGATCATGAAAACAATATGAAGATAATGTATTGTATTGTATCTTATTACAGGTCTCCTCCCAGCATTGAAAGAACTTCGGATCCTCCTAATAAAGCATTTCACCCGATAAACGGCCTCATACTTTAGGGGGCAACTGTTATAGACATTTTTGTGCCTTACAGCTCTAAGCATGAAATGTCCATAAACCAAGGGATCCTAAGTCCCTAAAAGTGTTGTTTCGACCCCTAAAGGAACAAGGTCAACAAATTACAGCTTCTCCCAGAAGTTCCCCACCAGAAACTGCTCAGAATCAGTCAAATCAGGATCATTTCAGCTGCTCCACTGGCTAGCTACGTTGCATAGCACCCAAATACACTAGCTAGGTGCGTTGCAACGCACCTAAATGAACTACCAGGGTGCGTTGAGCGGGAAATGACAAATGGCAGTGTCATTCCGCGAGGTGGATAGACAATGGAAGCTTCCAGAATCTTCCCCAATGACACTTGCCTCACTGAGTTCGACCAAGGATGAGTAACAGGCTCTCAGTCTCCAAGTGGAAGCAAGAAATGACAGAGAGAAGACACTAGTCAAATCATAAGCTGACTCATCCTCTTTGCATACATCTATATATGGATCCCTCATCCCAGAGATCCGGAGGCTGGAATTTTGTACATTGCAGAGAATTGTTGTTGGTTTAGAGATAGATATCAGAGTATTGGTTGATTTATGCTTTGTTGGAGGTGAAGAGGGGATTCTATGCTGGGAGGTTGATGCTGGATCAGGAATCATTGGTTGTAACTCCTCCTGGATCTTCTTGTTATATCAATAAAACTATTTGAGTTTCTCCTACATGCTTGTGTATCATTGATGTTTGTTACATTTGTATGTTTAGCTTAAATCTGATCCTAAGCTATTTATGAATATAAATCCATGTCTTTGTGTAGTTTTCTTCTTCTGTGATCTTACAGGAACTTGGTGAAGCTGGGAAAGTAAGGGAGCAGGTAGCTGGAAGCTGTCAAAGAGGAGAGAGATTGGATCAAAGGACTAGCGCAAGACACAGGTTGGTTCATCCTATTCCTCTTCGTTTATAGTTCATAAAGAAGAATACGAAAGTAATTTTCTCTGTTTGTTTCTAAGGTCACTGTCACACCTTAGTGGGATAGGGTCGTTCTGAGTAGACACTTTTCCCGTTAACACCTGGTAATGCAATGTACTAAAGCAAAACACTTGATCTACTTCTACAAACAATTTAGTGGAAGCTTAATCGAACATGAGCAACATCAAGCATGAATAGATATAATTGAGAATGAGAAGTAATCAACCATAACACAGAAGATATATCACTGGGGAAAGCACCAGCCTAAAACCCCAACTTTGTATTATCATACAAGTGGAAATCTTGTTCAAGTTACAAAAAGAATCAGCTCTCAAGCTATCCTGCTCTCTCTGTATCAAATAATACAGCTCACAGACTTAATAGACATAGAATATATCTTCCTCAAGCCCTCCAAGTCTCCTATTTCCTTGTGTAGTTTTTATTGGGGTCCAATGATATCACATGTGTGAATTGGCCTCATCACACTCACTGTAACCTCATGTCCAACTGCGCAATCCATAAGGAATAATATTCCTTCTGCATGCAAGGAATATTCACAAAGGAATATCCTAGCAACTGATAGTACACTGTCCCTCCATCTGATCTCAATTGGGTCTCTGACTGAACTGACATGCATGAGTTAGCCATGAGTGAATACTCAATTATCTGAAATACAATATTTACACGCATGCAAGCATTAACTAACTAAACTCTCATTAATTTAAACAAATTGTTTAAATCAATCTAACTGGACTTGACTCAGTTAACTGAGCCAACTAATTACAACTCGAATTAGAGCTCATCCTTATCTCTTTAACTGATGGATAAATTTCTCAATTAATAGATAAATTGTTGCATGTCCTCACATAGACTTCATGTTTGATTTTTCACAACTAAATAACTCATGGAGAATTAATTAATTTATTTTCAAAAAACTGTTAAGTTCAAATTCTAATTTTACTTCCTATTTTTAGTCCAGGGACTGACTAAAATAGGAATCCATCCTAAACTGCTAAAAATAGAATTTTATTTTTAGCACTTCCATTTTTCATTCCCTGTTTCCCAATCCAGCACTGGTACCCAAACTGCTATTTATATCAATTCTATTTTTAGCATTTCTTGTTGCCATTTTCAACACTCCCTCTTAATAAGAAAGGCTTCCTCTCGAACCTGATCCTGTACCTTCGGAATGTTCTGCATGCAACACTTCTACCAAGTGTGGTTGCTCCAGCAATTCACAGAACAAAAAACTCCCCAACTGACCTCTTTGTTGGGCTAGAAACATAATCTGATGCTGAAACTCTACATGCTGCTGAGAAGTGCTCCCTCTCTAACCTCTGCGCTACTGCAACATCTCAATGCATCTCGCATCATTGCACACCTCTCTGTACCATCCTGCAATGGTGCAACACATGTGCTTCCTTTCATTGCTGCAACCTACTGCACTGTCTTGGGATTTTTGCAATGTAGCTCTCTCTGTCGCTCCATCCGCATCTGTCTCTACCCAATTAGTCAGTCCTGCTACTCCTCATCGGGGCTCCTGTAGCAAATTCAAATCAAAGAGGTTGGGTACCTCAAGGATCTTGCCCCTCCTCCTTGGGATGATCACTCCACATCACCCCACCTCCTACCTGGAGGTATGGCTGCATGTGATCCCTCAGCCCACCTGGCTCAAATTTCCCCCCTACTGGAGGTCTCTGCATGCGTAAATGTCTCTACTCAATCTCCTCTCAAATTCCCCTATTGTGGCTGCTCCACAACCTCCTGAAGTTGTTGCACCAATCGTGACTCCTCCACAATCGTTTGAGACTTCTTCTGGCACTACATGTTGAGAGGTAATATACTCTCCCTCTCAACCACCAAGTCTCCATCATTTTCCTTACTGCTCAAGGCTTTGTATGCATCTTGAAACTCAAGAGAATATAGGTTCTTAACCCGTGAACCGATCTGTTTCACCTGTCTAGTGATGATGTGTCTAAGGAAAACCTTTCCCTTACTGAAGACTACATCATAGTCTTTGTCTTCCAGCATCGCGATCAACACCAAGTTTCTCTTCAGTCTTGGTACATACTTGACATCGGGCAAGGTAAGGAGAGCTCCATGCTCCCTCTGAAAAATAACCGTGCCTACACCTGAGACACTATACTTTTCATCATTACCCATTGATATGAGTATCTGGAGATCTTTCTCCTCCAAGGTACTGAACAAACTCTTGTTGCTGGTCATGTGGACAGAAGCTCCACTGTCAAGAAACCAACCACTTCCCACCATGGATGAAACCATGCATGTGAAGAGTGTGAAATCCAACTCGAACTGTGAAGCAAGTGCCTCACCTTCAGATCCTTCCTCGGATCCCTTCTTGGATTTCCTCTGTGGACAATTTGTAGCAAAATGGACCACCTCATGACAACAAAAGCATCATACTTTCGATTTGCAAACTTCTTCCCACCATGAGAAGAACTAGATTCAGAAAGAGAAACCTTCTCCTTTCCCTTCTTCGCCTTACTCGCTACGACACAATTTTCTTCATCCTCCATGGATGAAGAACCATCTCTAGTGCTTCTTCTTATCTCCTCTTGCATCAAATCCAACCAAAGTCATTCCCAATCTGGCAGTTTCTCTCTTCCATTAACCGAGTCCTGGTAGCTATGCCAACTCTTAGGGAGACCGAGGAGTGCAAGACTCACCATGTCATCATTAGTTGTCACAATCCCTACACTTACAAGCTCATCCTTGCATGAGGTGAGCTTGTTCAGATACATAGAGATCGTGTCACCCTTTTCACACTTGATCTTTCGAAGTTTGTCCTTTAGACTTGCCAGCTTCCTTTGATTGTTGCTATTCTGATAAAGATCTTTCAATATTTTCCACATCGAAAATGGATTCTTCTTCCCATGGAGGCTCGAGACAATGTGATCTCGAACTCCCTCCAGGAGGATTCTCCTTGCTCTAGCCACACACTTTTTCCATTCCACTAGTTGAGTAGCATCAGTCGGCTTTTGGACTTCTTGATCAATGAAGTCCTTGAGACCATTATCATCCAATACTACCTCCATGCGATCCTTACAGGCTATATAATTCGAACTACCATCAAGGGCATATTCGAGTCTTAAACCACTGAACACCATTGGTGAAATAGATGTGATAAGCACTCAATTCAATATTCAGAAACCAAACTTCGTACTTCTCCTACTTGTATAATGTTCTTCCTTGATCACCTTTTCTCTAATACCATGTCAGCTGAATAAATCATTCTTGTGGACAAGACCGATCTCCCTAGTATCAATAGATATCTAGCGACACGCAGAACAAGCAAATCTATCTTTCCCTAAATATATTGCGATTCATTAATAAAAACCAAGAGGTGTTTTAGACCCTACCTTAAGTCCAATGCTAGTTTGTGGCAGCCACGCTTCCATCGTCCGAATGAGTTTCCTTTTGAGAACCTGCAATCACAAACAAGCACACATCAAATAACACCTGCATAGCTAATATAATAAATCATATTCATCATGGTGATCAAGGAATCCATGAAATAAACCATAAAACACAGCTTATTGAGAAAAATAAACTTGATTGTATTAACTTTGAAAATAGAATAACTTTACAACCTTTGGTGCCTTGATGTTGTACCAGCTCCTCCCAGGGTCCAAGCAGGAATCTCCTCTACTTTGACAAGCCTCACACTCTTCCCAATGAGATCAAAAAGGTATGTAATCTCTCTTCTCAAGCTCAATTAGGAAGACTAAATTCCAATAGCATTTCCCCTAAAAAATATTCAACTTTCAACCTCTCTAGTAACCAACCCAATGCTTCATTTTATAGTGCAAAGGAAGGAGGTTACAGGTCCACCTATGAGGGGATAGAGTCCTCCTTCAAAGGGATAAGCTCCTCACATCAAGGGGTTAGCTCCTTAAGGTATGGGATGCATGAACCTTAAAGGAGCGAACTTGTCACCTCAAGATTCCTTCTAGAAGCTTCCAGAAATGACTCAAAGTGAGTTTTTAAGAATGTACTTGCGCCTTTTTTACTTTTACAGGGGTCCGCACCCATTACACAGAGACAAAGTGGTCAGGTATGCAGGGGACATGACCAGTAGGTGCGGGATCGCAGGTAATGCTAAGAGAAAGTGCGGAACCAGAGTTTTAGAGACTTTTAAGAGCTTTCTCTTATTTTCAAGCTTGACATGAAGAACTGAGGTTTAAGACTTGTAAAGGAGGAAATTATGAGTGGTGATAGACTCACACAGATTGTAGAATGTCATGGTGACAATATTTTGTGCAAAAGATTGCCCCCTAAAGTGCGAAGTCTGTAGTAGATGAGGATAGCATTTGTCATCTAAGAAGAGTGAAGTACTTTATCATTTCAAGGATCATCCTGTGGACACCTTGGTCAGAACCTGTAAAAAAATTCAATACAAAATATATATATGTGAACATATCATCGCTGAGGTAGGAATTCCCATACTCAGTTCAAAGCGGACTAGAAAACTAACCAAACTGCTCTGATATAGGAATGATTTTGTAGTACATCACAAGTATATGTAGACACAGTATGGGCGCAGCCATCTGTTTATGAATAGTCCACTGTATAATGAATAACAAAATTCCTCGCAGCCTGGATGGTGGAAACTAGATCCAGGGTCTTGATTTCTGTTTCCCGAACTAGTACGATTCTATCCACGTAAATGAATGTGTCGAAGTCGAACATGGTAGAAACCACTTGATTACCAGTCAATGATGTGAACTGTTAACAAGTATGAGAGAAACCACCAGTAATGTCAATGGCTCTCAAAGTACTTAGTACAATCCATGAAATGTGAATAGATGAGCTGATGTCGAACATGTCATAGAATCCTTTGATCAAAGGTCAATGATGCAACCTGTCGTCGAAGGTGAGAAACCTGCCATTGAGGCATGCAGATTCCAAGGTACTGACGTTTTCTAGATCATCTTTCTAGATAATGAGCTGAAGTCGATATAAAACGATCTGTCATAGGCAAGCCCACAACACAAAATCATAGATCAAGTTTGAAGGAATATATTTGTCAAGGACTAACTTAGGGATGGTCAAGATGGATGACAGATATTTTGCAAATGAATGGTTTATTTGGACTGACCTCTTGAACAAATAACGACACTACAGATGGTTTGGTGACAATTGACCCAAAGTTAATACCCA
The DNA here is from genome assembly GCA_031772625.1 of Pinus tabuliformis. Classification (NCBI taxonomy): domain Eukaryota; kingdom Viridiplantae; phylum Streptophyta; class Pinopsida; order Pinales; family Pinaceae; genus Pinus; species Pinus tabuliformis. The sequence goes on from CM062808.1 coordinate 870,098,365, forward strand.
GAAATCGGCTGAAGACTTTCAATATGGTTTGATTAACTGTTAGGAAAAGGATTTTCCAACCCAGGTGAACAAAAATTGTCGTGTTCAAGAGTGGTTAAATGCTTTTCTAAAACACAAAGTATAACAAACAGGTTCATTTTTCTCTCTTTTCCCCCACCATTTCTGGCAAGTACCTCTTTATTTTTGACAAGCTTGAGGAGGATAACATTTGCTTGGTTATAAGCTCATCCTTCGAATGATTCCAACTTAGTTTAAAATTCGAATGCTAAGAAGGAGTGGTTCATTCCTGTTTAAAATTGAACAGGTCCTTTACTGTTAAATTTTAACGAGTCCAGTATAGGAGAAACTCAGTGTTTTTCAATTTTAGGAAGTCAGAAAAAAAACTTAAGAAAACTCGATGGATGTCCTTTTTCGTAAATTTGTGTCTCCCAAGCCCGAAAAAGTATAAAATAATACTTGAGAGAACCGCTTGACCATTACGATCAAGGAGTACTTTTCATAATTAGTGTCTCTGATCCGAAAAAGTAAAAAAGCGATCAAAGACATGTCGTTTTATAACCAATATCGAACTTGAAATGCCAAAAATCCTGCAATCTTTTCATGTTTATGCGGTCAGAAAAGAGCTATAAGTGGACCGTCCTTTTAATTCCATTTTAACGAGTTTAAAAAGGAAAAACTCGGCAATCTTTTCATATTTTACGAGTCAGAAAAGAGCTTAAAGAGGACTCGTCCTAGAGGAACAAGTGGTATAAAGGGTAGCAACTGTTTCTGGCAATGGAGGAACTGCTCAAAACATGTAATGGTTAAGAGGTTGGCTAATAAAACCACTCATAGAGGTGATCCCTCAGGAAGGGTAAACAACCAAGTGAAAGCATATGATCAGCCAAAGAGATGGTGGCAATGGAATGAAAACAACCAAGGCTCCTCTAATAGAATTTAGCGGATAAAAAAGGCAATCACGAGATGTAAACTGGGTATGGGTTCATTTTTACACAAGCTTGAACCATAGAGAACTCTGCTTGGATTCGGTTTCATGTTTACACAAGCTTGAAATGAAAAACTATGCTTGTTATAAATTTGCATGCCCCCAGCATAATGACGCAAAATAAGGTACATGCCCCCTAAGCTTCATTGCATTCAACCAGGTGGATGGAATGAAGGTTTACTTTCGAGATCTTGGAAAGACTCGACTCGAAAAGGGAGTTGTTTCATTTTTTCATGAGGTTGACATAGGAAAAGAACTATCCTCAAAACCCTTGTTTCATTTTTAAATGAGCTTGACACAAGACAAGGAACTATGCTAAAAAATCCTTGATTCATTTTTTTTAATGAGCTTAACACAAGACAAGGAACTATTCTCGAAAATCCTTGATTCATTTTTTTTTAACGAGCTTGACACAAGACAAGGAACTATGCTCAAGACACCCTGTTTCATTTTTTAACGAGGTTGACACAGGAACAAAACTATCCTCACTGACTCCTTGTTTCATTTTTTAACGAGCTTGACACAAGACAAGGAACTATGCTCATGACTCCTAGTTTCGTTTTTTAAGGAGGTTGAGACAAGAACAAACTATCCTCGTGACATCCAGTTTCATTTTTTAACGAGGCTGAGACAAGAAAAAACTATCCTTGCAACACCCTGTTTCATTTTTTAACGAGGTTGACATAGGAACAAAACTATCCTCGCGGCAGCCTATTTCATTTTTTAACGAGGTTGATATAGGAAAAAAATATCCTCGCGACAACCTGTTTCATTTTTTAATGAGGTTGATACAGGAAAAAACTATCCTTGCGACAACCTGTTTCATTTTTTAATGAGGTTGATACAGGGAAAAACTATCCCCGCGACAGCCTGTTTCATTTTTTAACGAGGTTGATACATGAAAAAACTATCCTCACGACAGCCTATTTCATTTTTTAACAAGGTTGATACAGGAAAAAACTATCCTCATGATAGCCTGTTTCATTTTTTAACAAGGTTGATACAGGAAAAAATTATCCTCGTGACAGCCTGTTTCATTTTTTAACGAGGTTGATACAGGAAAAATTATCCTCGCAATAGCCTGTTTCATTTTTTGAAACAGGAAAAAACTATCCTTGCGACAGCCTGTTTCATTTTTTAATGAGGTTGATACAGGAAAAAACTATCCTCACGATAGCCTATTTCATTTTTTAACGAGGTTGATACAGGAAAAAACTATCCTCGCCAACTGATTATGGCTTCCAACTGGAAGAAATACATGTCAATGGACAAACCTTGATCATGGCTTCTAAGAGGTCTTCATCAGAAGGAAGAATAGTCCTCTAGAAGGAACACATGTCAAGGGACTCAAAAGGGATAAGAACATCGCGTTCAAGTAATCCCATAGAGTTTTCCATGTCAATTACTGGATCTAAATCAAAGGAAGATGAGAAAATAGTGAGAGGCTCACTTACATCGGTAACTGAAAACATGGGACCAGTTGCCACATAATTAACCCATGGCGGGGTAGATACCACTTTAGAATCAAGAACATTTAGGGGTGTCATATTATTGGTAGTTGAAACAAGACTAGGGAACGAAAGCTGGTCTACAGTCACAATATTTCCATTGTGGGGGAAAGACATCACGCGAAAGAGTGTCGATACGATAGCTTTCATTGCATAAACATAGTCGCGCCCAAGGAGTAAATTGAAATCCAAGGGACCTTGAACTACCATAATATCAATATAGACAGTTTTACCTTCCAAGGTAATAGAAAGCTTAGGAAGGATCCCTAAAGGTTCACTAATGGTTCTGTTAAAAGCTTTCAGATTCTACGTAATAGGCACAAGCTGAGGGGAACCCAAAGCTTTCCAAGCAGTTGAGGATAAAATACTAACAGAAGCACCTTCATCTACCTGTGTGTGGTGTATGTCCCTACCACCAGCCTTGACAATGATTTGGAAAGGGATGGAGGAAGGAAGACAAGGTTATGTCAGTCTATTCCAATCAAAGGAAAAGACCTCAGTACTTGGAGGGGGTTCTGTAGAAACAGGTGAAATGCCCCCCGGTGTAGAAGAATCTTATGTAACAAGAAGAACTTGAGCGGTATGAAGTTCAATCTCTAAAGGGAGAGTGGGATCGACCGAATGTGAAATTGAATCGACCACTTGATCAACTAATGGATCATCAACCTGAGTGATATGAGTTTCGCTCTCCAATGGAAGAGTGGGATCGACTGTACTTGAAATTAGATCAATCACTCCGTCAGTTGACGGTATGTTGGGAGAAAGTTTACGGTAACCAGTTGGAAATTCCTGTTGTGGAACAGGAAGGTTTTCCAACAATTTTGAGGCTTCATCCATGTGAGGGCAAATGTGAGTTTGATGACTCCCTTTGCATAACTTACAAGGAAACCTAACTTTACCCTTTTTCCCAAGAACCTGACTATCACTGGTTGATGGATGAATGGAAAGTTGATGAGATTTTTCTGACCATACTTCCAAAACCTTTGGAATACCAGGACAATTGATAAGGAAGTGGTCACCCTTACAAAGCCTACAAGGGTATTTGGGTTTACGATGCATGTTGGAGGTTTCCTCAACACAACTAACACTTACAACCATGGTTGGTTGGTTGACTTCTTTCTTATCTTGCTTCTTCTTCTTCTTCTTCTTCCCTTTCTTCTTCTTCTTAGCCACCTAGTTACTAGCGTCAAGGCTTTTACCAAGCGAAGAGGAAGAAATGGAGGAAAAAATATTAGGCGAAGAAGGTAAAGGGTCAACAGAAGGTTGGTGATGTTGAGATGGTGAACTCTGTTGAGGTGAAGCATTCGGTTGAGGTGGAACAATTGGAGTATTTGGGGCCAACGAAGTTGAAAATAACCATATCGGTAAACCTATCGTAAATCCAGGTAATGACAAAGTAGCCATATAAGGAGGATGAACATTTCCAAAGCAAGAAAAAGTAATAGGATTCTCATTAAGAGGGGTTCCTTGGTTGGTAATTCTGGAACAGTTGCCATTATATTCAACTTCAGTGAATTTTATTAACAATTTAAAACTAAAATTAACAATTCACAATTCACACCTAACAATTAAAATTCACAATTCACACCTATGGTCTCTAAAAGTAAAAACAAACAAATTAACACGCGCTATCAAATCTAGGAGTCAAACCACACACAAACAGTAACTTCCCGTACTAAAAACACTAGTTGGTGATGAAATCCAACTTAGTAGAAATTTAATACAGAAAGGGCGGTTGGCATAGTTACCCCGACAACCTGCTTAATGAAACAGACTAGCACAAGTTTCTTCACAAAACCATCTCAAGTGAAGAGAATCCCCCAGAGAGTCCAAGTGAGTCCAGTCGATGTCTGATCCAGGTACAGTGGGATCTTCCCTCCACCGTCACCTTAGGAAATAATCCTACATATTATGGCCACTAAGGTTACTAACAAAAACAAATATACTTGGGGGAACAGTCTACGATCCGATACACAAGCAAAGGCAGAGTAACAAAGCTCAATCCCCTTGAAGACTCCTTGACATAATCCAAGGTTTACCAACAAGTGACCCCAGGCTCCTCGACAATGGTCAATCCAAGGTTTACTGTTTTTAATACGTGTATATTTGCTATTGTTCAATGAGGAAGGATTGATTACCTCATTGGTTCAGATATGATCTCGTGCTTGACTCCTTTAGGAGGAGCTTCCCAGAGCATACATGCAACAATTGGAATTTTTCCTACCGTAAGATCGACTACTTGTTTTTTTTACTATCTTGGAGAGTTAACTAAAACCTATCCAAGACACTAGCCTAAGCTAGATTGGTGGAAAGAGCCCTAAAAATGTAAAAATTACTAGATGAATTTTAATTAAGCGCTGCGTTATTTAGGCTTTTATTACTAAAAAGGGTAAATGGATATGAAACCAATGGTGTTATGACCTGACCCAAAACTAAATGCAATCGAATATGATAATGTAATCTTTTCAATTCGATGAATCCTAACTAAAGTAAGGAGAGAGTTTCCATTCACTTCCAACAATGCAAAAAATTGATCACTAAGAGAAAATATAACAAATTCTATAATGCACTAATTTCATCAAGAAAAACTAATGCAAATCAATTCCAAAACAGTTTTTATTTTTATTTTTGTGTGTTAAAAACAAGAATAAAAATATGTAAATTTAAATCAAAGAAAACTGATCTAAATCTACGATTGATTTTTCAGAATGTAAACTATGCAATTGTAATCTATGGACAATTCACTTGAAAAGTATGCAAATGTAATCTATGCACATTTTTCATTCATATTCTGAAAATGAGAATTCTAATTATGCAAATGTGATCTATTCAAGAGAATTCTCAAACACAAGATGATTCTAATGTAATCTAAGAACCAATCAAGTGCAAGTTAAGAAAATTGGGTGAGAGTTCCAAAGATCAAAAAATAAAAACACTCAAAGGCGATTAACACTCATACATAATTTGGGCCCCCCCGGCGAATGAGGGGAATTTTTTTTGCAAAAACAAAAGCAAAAAGACGCAAAATTGTGAAAAGACTGAGACAAACCTCCAAGTAATGACCAAAGGAAATCAAATTAAGAATTTCTGAAAAAAGAGACTTAAAACACCCAATTAACTTAATGGAGATTGATGAGATGAAGAATTTGCTGAAAGAAACTCATAAACAAGGCTTTTTGACAGAACACATGTAGATCTGGGTAGACACTAAAAGCCAAAAATAAAAACTAAACTTAACTGGACAAAAACAATTTAGGTTTTTCAAAAAATTTAACAGGGTCCACAGGCTTCCAGTAGAACCAGATGCAGTACCCCTCTGTGCACTAAAGGAAAAATGCGGGGATGTTCGCACTGTCTTGTAAAAGAAAGTGCGGTCCTCTTCAAAATTTCGGAAAAAAACAAAATATACTCCAGATCCTAAAAACTACCCAATTCCACACACATCAAGAAAAAACCAGAAACAAGAAAAAGTTTCTCAAGTCAAAGAAAAAAGGAAAGGCAAAAGCCAAATTCAAGTCCCCAGTATGGTCGCCAATTTGTCGACCGGATAAATCGTTCTTGCGGACAAGACTGATCTCCCTAGTATCAACAAATATCTAGCGACAAGCAGAACAAGCAAATCTATCTTTCCCTAAATATATTGCGATTCATTAATAAAAACCAAGAGGTTTTTTAGACCCTACCTTAAGTCCAATGCTAGTTTGTGGCAGCCACGCTTCGACCGTCGGAATGAGTTTCCTTTTGAGAACCTGCAATCACAAACAAGCACACAACAAATAACACCTGCATAGCTAATATAATAAATCATATTCATCATGGTGATCAAGGAATCCATGAAATAAACCATAAAACACAGCTTATTGAGAAAAATAAACTTGATTGTATTAACTTTGAAAATAGAAGAACTTTACAACCTTTGGTGCCTTGATGTTGTACAAGCTCCTCCCAGGGTCCAAGCAGGAACCTCCTCTACTTTGACAAGCCTCACACTCTTCCCAATGAGATCAAAAAAGGTATGTAATCTCTCTTCTCAAGCTCAATTAGGAAGACTAAATTCCAACAACATTTCCCCTCAAAAATATTCAGCTTTCAACCTCTCTAGTAACTAGCCCAATGCTTCATTTGATAGTGCAAAGGAAGGAGGTTACAGGTCCACCTATGAAGGGATAGAATCCTCCTTCAAAGGGATAAGCTCCTCACATCAAGGGGTTAGCTCCTTAAGGTATGGGATGCATGAACCTTAAAGGAGCAAACTTGCCACCTCAAGATTCCTTCTAGAAGCTTCCAGAAATGACTCAAAGTGAGTTTTTAAGAATGTACTTGTGCCTTTTTGACTTTTACAGGGGTCTGCACCCATTACACAGAGACAGAGCGGTCAGGTACATAGGGGACATGACCAATAGGTGTGGGACTGCAGGTAATGCTAAGAGAAAGTGCAGAACCAGAGTTTTAGAGACTTTTAAGGGCTTTCTCTTATTTTCAAGGCTTGACATGAAGAACTGAGGTTTAAGACTTGCAAAGGAGGAAAGTATGAGTGGTGATAGACTCACACAGATTGCAGAATTTCATGGTGACAATATTTTGTGCAACATACCATGTAGAAATTCCCACTATAGATCACCTGGTAATGCAATGTACTAAAGCAAAACACTTGATCTACTTCTGTAAACAATTTAGCGGGAGCTTAATCGAACATGAGCAATATCAAGCATGAACAGATATAACTGAGAATGAGAAGTAATCAACCATAACACAAAAGATATATCGCTAGGGGAAGCACCAACCTAAAACCCCAACTCTATATTATCATACAAGTGGAAATGTTGTTCAAGTTACAAAAAGAATCAGCTCTCAAGCTATCCTGCTCTCTTTGTAATCAAACAATACAACTCACAGACTCAATAGACATAGAATATATCTTCCTCAAGCCCTCCAAGCCTCCTATTTCCTTGCGCAGTTTTGATTGGGGTCCAATGATATCACATGTGTGAATTGGCCTCATCACACTCACTGTAACCTCAGGTCCAACTGTGCAATCCATAAGGAATAATATTCCTTCTACATGCAAGGAATATTCACAAAAGAATATCTTAGCAACTGATAGTACATTGTCCCTCCATCTGATCTCAACTGGGTCTCTGACTGAACTGACATGCATGAGTTATCCATGAGTGAATACTCAGTTATCTGAAATACAATATTTACATGCATGCAAGCATTAACTAACTAAACTCTCATTAATTTAAACAAATTGTTTAAATCAATCTAACTGTACTTGACTCAGTTAACTGAGCCAACTAATTACAACTCAAATTAGAACTCATCCTTATCTCTTTAACTGATGGATAAATTCATCAATTAATAGATAAACTGTTGCATGTCCTCACATAGACTTCATGTTTGATTTTTCACAACTAAATAACTCATGGAGAATTAATTAATTTATTTTCAAACAACTGTTAAGTTCAAATTCGAATTTTACTTCCTATTTTTAGTCCAGGGATTGACTAAAATAGGAATCCATCCTAAACTGCTAAAAATAGAATGATATTTTTAGCACTTCCATTTTTCATTCCCTAATGCCCAATCCAGCACTGGTACCCAAACTGCTATTTATAGCAGTGCTATTTTTAGCATGTCACTTCTAAAGCTTTCTGAAATACCTACTGAGGTTCTAATTTTGAATTTCACGTCTTCATAAAGTCTATGGACAACGACTCCATAATGCAAAGGAATTTCAAGTTCTTCCATTCTACGCCACAACTTATCTCTAGGGACTGTGTCAAATGTCATTTTGAAGTCAACAAAGCAGCACAATGCTTCTTCTTTGTCCTCCCAAACCTTTTCAACAATGTGTCTCAACGTGATACCATGATCCAGTGTAGAATGCTTCGGCCTAAAACCCGCTTGTCCTCTTGCCCAATGTTTTTAAACTCTGACTCCAACACCGACTCGGCCGAGGGTCGACTTCGACTTCGACTCAGTATCGACTCGGCCGGCTCGATTTCAATGACTTGGTCGTTGTAAAAAATACGATAAATATTTATTTTTTTTAATGAAAAACATAATTTTAAAGATTTTCATTCATGCTTCCAAACACACAACATTAGAATATAGATGGAAGACAACATATGATCAAAGTAGGCTCATGAATATATCCATTATATCAAAATGGCACCTAGTGCACTGTCCAATACATACATGATCATGAATCATGATATAGAGATCAAAACAAAAACACATAACCAAGGAGGCTAGAAATGGCCTTATCTTCCTCCCAATTTCAGCCTCTAACTCTTTTTGCCTAGCTTTATCTTCTTTAAACTTCTCAAAGCTGGGCAAAAATTCCTTCCTAATCTCCCCAATTTCTGGTGAGGTACATGGAGTAATTTGGCCTCTAATCCCCACCAAGTGTTGTTTCATCCTATTAATGCCCCCAAGACCTTCCTTAATTTTCGTATGGAAAAATTTGCAATGCATTTGACTTTCAACCATTTCAACATATGCCCAAGCAGCATCTTTCACTCTAGGTGCCATTTTTTGACTTGGAAATGAAAGCAAACAATCTGAAAATGTAAAACAAAAAAAAACATTGATTCAATGTTTATTTCTTTCACAAAAAACACTCTTTAGGATTTCTAGATTTGCACATAAAATTTAATAAGCAAAAACAGTTTTGTACAAGTGAAAAAAATACCTCCAAGCACAAACTACCTCCTCAAGCTTGCTCCAAGAAACAAACTCCTCAATGCTACTCTAAATGGCTGCCCAAGAAGCTCCTCACTCTAGCTACAATGCTTGCCCAAGACTCCTCACTGCTGCTCCAAAAACAAACTCAACAACTCCTCACAAACTCTCACTAAAGTTCTCACTCAAATGCATGAGATGGTTGTGAGAGAATGAGAGGGGTTAATTGGGTTAAATAGGGTTTGGGAGAGGGGAATGGACCCCAAAGACCAACTAAACAAAAACTAAAGTGCTTTGGAGTCCCCCACACTAAACAATTAATTAAAAAAATTAAAAAATCGTTGTTTTTTTATGTGCCTGGGCCACTGTACGTAACCTGGCCAGGTTAATACGGACTCGGCTGAGTCAGCTGAGTTGTTAGAAAACTCAGCCGGTTTTGTATTAACCCAGCCAGCCGAATCGTTTCCTAGGCCGGGTTGATATTTGGAGGCTTGGCTCGGACTAACTCAGCCGAGTCGGTTTCGAGCCGGCCGTTTTTAAAAACACTGCTCTTGCCCTCTTTTCTTTTACTTCTACCCACTTGCTGATTCTATTTTCTACCATGCTGCCAAAAAGCTTTGCAAACAAAGGATTAATCATAATGGTTCTATAATTGGAAGGATTATTAATGTCTCCACTTTTAAAAAGGGGTATTGCTAGGCCAGTTGTCCAGTCCCTTGGGAATCCTTGTTGAATGATGTTGTTAAATATTTCCATGATGTGCGGTGCAAGAGTGTTCATTCACCATTTTAGATACTCTACTTGAAGCTTAACCAAGTCCTTTGCCTTTCCTGTTTTTAGCTTCTTAATTCCAATTGCCACCTCCTATAACGTGAAGAGATTTGTAGTTGTGTCAATCTTGGAGGGAGGTTCTGCCTCTGATTCTTTCTCATAGAGTTGCTTTGAATATTCAAACCATTGATTGGTTGTAATATTATTTTCAATTTTCTTCTTCCTTGGTTGAAGTTCCTGCCAGAAAAGCTTTGGGTTATTCTTGCTTAGATATATAAACTCTTCTCGCCTTGTTTGCATGAACTCATCTTTTTTCCTTTTTAGTATCTGCTTATATAACTTTACATTCATTTTCTCCTTGCCTGCCTTTTTCAAGGTTCTCCTTGCCATTTTGCATTCCTCGTCAAACCAAGCATTTACAAGGAAACAATTTGATTATGATTTCCTCTATTTTGCTCTTTTGCACCTTTTAAGTGCACTTTGGATTATATTTGTTAACTCATGACTGTTGAAGCTTTTGAAACCTATTTTCTCCTTTTGAATTAATCTCTATAACATTGTCTTGAAGATAGTACAATTTTCTTGTGTTAGAAGAATTTTGCTCCTTGATAGTAATTTCCGAGAGCATTGGGTTTTTCTCCCATTCTTTCTTTCCTCTAACCATGATAACTTTATATAAATTGGGTTATGGTCTAATTTTAAGTCCCAAATATGCTCTCCAAATATATAAAAATGAATAAGAAATCAATGATCAAAGAATGCATGGACATAATTCATAACAGTAGCAGATCTTAATTTTATAAGCTTGATAATTATGTCTAACTTGTTAATTGTTTTGATAAAACCCAAAAAAATCCATAAGTGACATGAAACAATATCAATATGAAATGCACAAAACATCATAGCAACCATACACAAGGAGACATCAATATTTCTGGTGGAAACCCTAAGGGAAGAAAAACCACCCTACTGCTCTATTGCTTTCTTCTCTTATTATCAAACAATCTCTTGTTCATCAAATACTAGCCCCAACTAGCTGGGAGCCACTACTCCTCTATATGAATTTTGTTGGCCACAACCAATAAGGAACCACCACCCCTACAACACTTTGCTAGCCACTACCAACTAGGAAGCCCTAACTCCCTATCAATTGTTTATTGGCCACTACTAGCTAGAAAGCCACAAATCTCTATATTGGAAATCCACCACTTGCTAGAGGCCTCAACCACCTCAATCACTATGGGCCACCCTTTCATCCATTTTCATATTCGGCCTGAGCACAACCTTTGTAATAAAAAACATAGCTCTTTTCTCACATGATCATCGCAACAACATCTGCTCACTAATCAACAATCAAACCCTAAACACCAGCAACACTACACTGACATACAAATCCAACCATCATCCTTTAGTAGCAGCGAAATGACTCACCTTATACTCTAACACTGCACTAGATACAAAGCTCTTTTCTCATATATACAACCCTTTATACTCAGCTAACAATACAAGGATATGCATTAATAAAAAGCATGTGCAATGGGCATCATGTACCATTTACAAAAATGTGCTAGCACTGTCAATACGAGCAACAATTGTGCACTCATACTCACTTACCATCTGCAAATTCACTATCAATAATAAGATCTGCAACACAAACAACAATAAGCAATGCAATACTCTGCTTTTTACATATATACGCTCAGTCCAACTACAGGATCTGTAATGGCAGCAACCCAATTGAACCAATGTTGAGATAGCATGCTTTGCTACAAGTACCCAATGCATCTGCAATTTGATCACACTAATTACAACCTTCAAGAAATCACACAGGTTCCCAATGCACTTATTCTTTGCCCATTCACCCAACACTTCATCTCTTCTTGCAACGACGATCCAGGCAATATCTATGTCAATTATGCTTTGCACAAAGGCAAGCTCTGTCTCAAATTCCCTACTCCATGTGCAAAAACTTCTCTAGCAATCGCTCTCTACCTCCTACCTCAAAATGCAGGCATACACGAACAATGATTGATTCTTCATTCACTTCCAGATTGCACCATAGCTGAGATCAAACGCACAAAATTTTGGTATAAATGTTGGGCAACCACCACATTACGATTTACCTTTTGCTGACAACATAGATCTTTGTGACCCACCTAAGTTTGATCTTCAACATCGTGTATATATTTTATTTTCCCAGTAACCATACAAAAGCACTTCAATGCACCACATGCTTCACACAAACTTTTGCCAAAACACTTCAACTCACCACATGCTTCACACGAACACTTGCCAAGCCCCGTTCCAACACATTTTTCTATTTGTATATTTTTCTTGTTTGGTGCTCATTCAATGGACCAAATCGACTTTATCAACAAGCACAACAGAGAAATCAATGCGCTCCACTCATCCACGGACCATATCAAAAATTTAGTTGTGACTGGATCAGAACATAACTCCACTACCAGATCAAAACTTTAATTACGATACCAGATCAACATTCCACAATAACTTTAATGTGTTGACATTTATGCTCTTGAATATTAATTCAACATGAACGTTATAGATAATGTCAAAGGCTTCGACACTAAATAATCCCTTGGGCAATTCCTTTGGTTTAGGCCTAAGGTTTTCCTTTTTGCACCTACAGGTACGGATGCAAATTATACATGAAGAAATAGGGTTGTGAACGCTATCTACCTTCTTTACAAACTTTGTTTTGCAAGCCATTAACAGATTTTGTCCCTAAACTTGGAGAATATTCAAAATTTAATGCCCAAATATGGTTATAGCAAGCCTTCTTCAACCACTTTAGCAACATCCTTACACACTTCTGCAACGTGCTAAGCAACAACAATAATTCATCATGATCATAATCCACCACCGGCTTGAGATCAATGCTAACATGTCAACCAATCATAATTCTAACACCCATAACCTTCATTCATGAATTTTTTTATTCCAAACATATGTGTCACATGTCAACATCCCTTGCAAAAATCAACTTACTGGCAGCTTGTAAGCAGATGTGGAGCAATGCCTAGGATCATTTGATCCTCTCTTATAAATTTTGAATTGTATGTGTTATGCTTTAAATTTCACCCCCTTTCGAAACTTTTTAAGGCCGAATTATGGACTAAATTAATTAGACCCTTTGAGTTTAAAGAAATCGAGATAAACAATAACACGTTTGCAGATCTGAGCACTTGATTCACTTCCCTATGAAATCGACGGTAGAAATGACTATCGGATTAGATCACGCCAGAAGTTTAAATTTATCGAAAATCCCAACGATTGTAAGATTCGACTAACTCTCATTTTCCGCTATCATTTGATGTGCAGTCACCATCCCGGTCCTCTTAATCACATCCAAACATGCACGGGAGTTAGAGGTGGACTTACCACCTGATAGATCGGGACTGTTGAGACCAATCTGATCTGATGGTCGTCAATTCACATTAGGTTAGAACATGCGCAATAGATAACATGCTCCACCGACCCGATATCATCCCAACCATCCAATTCTCCGAACATCAATGGCTGTCAGGTTCCTACCTGTGCGAAGTTTAATCACGCGCTTATGCCTGACTAGCGAGACCCATGTTCTTGTACGACGAGTCCGCCAATCAATGCTCAATAGTTGTTGTGTGCATTAATTATCTCTATAACCCTCATTTAACCTTAATACTGCCAACCTTCTATGATTCATTCATTTTGCCTTTGCTTTTGCATGTCACTCTAGGGACCCGTCAATGGAAAAATCTAACCTCTAAGAGGGCGCAACATGCAAAATTATTTTCCATTAAACCTGTAAGTTACTCTCGCTTACTTTGCTTTTTCCAAGCTAGTAATTTAGTTGCAGAAGCCTATAATGTCTGAGTCTCTGAGTAAGGAAGCTCTGGTAAATGAGCTAGTTGGGGTTCAAGACACTAGTCTATATTACTGGCGTCCTCACTCTTAAAATAACTTTAACCCTTTCCACCAGTGTATCAGATGATGATATATGCCAATTGAAGTCCGAAATCCTAGACACCACCCTCCCTCCTATTAATTTAGACCTCGAATCCATTCTATTTTTTGCTAGGCACTATGACCTCGAGAAACAAGTATTTTTTTTTTCAATCCATCCATATGGTCTTCCTTAAATTAGAGGAAGAAATAGTGGCCAAGATGTTAGGCATTCCTGCCCAAGGAATTGATATAACCGATAAGGGGTTAGACCAAGAATTTATTACTTGGGCGAAAGATGATAAATTGGAATTTAAGAAAACCTTGCTCAAGGATCTCGATCCGAAGTTAAAGTTGCAATTTCCCATATCAACGCATTTATTGAAACCCTTTTTCAAACACTCACTTCTCCTTTTTCCATTATCTTTGGATTAGCGGACGATACAAAAAATGGATGAGTCCATCTTCTTAGCCATACAACTCCTCACTCTACAACCAGACCGCTAGATGATCAATTTTCCTAAATATCTAACCTGACCCTTATAGTCAACCTGTCTACTATTGTCCAATTTAGCCCCTGCCGCCACTATACCTATTTAATTCATCTACTCCTCTTCAATTACCCCTCCTATTTTCTATTTACCAAGCTCCTCATGAGTATTATGGATGTTGATAATAAAGAGAAGGAAATTTACAAACAGACTGATGTAATTTATCCTCACTGTATTCCTCACTCATATTCCCAATATATGGATTTCTTTGCTTATCCTTTTAAAATAACAGAGGCAGAGGTAGACAAAATTTCAGAGGAGTAGACAAAAATATTAAGGCTTGCTAAAGAGAAAAGTATAGGGAGTTGGTTTTTATACTCTAACTTTACTGTGATTCGTTTATATGGTTTTGAAAAGTAGCGCTTTCATCTACCAAAGTACGTTTCTCCCTTATTGTTTCCTTATGAGGTTCTTAGGAAAAAGACTATTGTGAATGAATTACATTTTGTCTCTAGGATTAAAGGAGCATTATTTAATAATCCATATGTAATTTCACCTCTAATTGCCAAAAATAAAAATGTTATAGATATCCTGGAAAAGGAAATGTTGCCTTTTGGATTCTTGCAGGACAATAGCTGGCATTATGATCTTTTGGGAATCATCTCGGGATTAAAGAAACAAGCAAGGTTATCAGCCTATACTCATGAGAGAAAGCCCGAAGAAGAAGAGGTGGCGAATGTTTTGTTACCTATGGATGATATCATACAAACAGTGTCACCTGTATCTATAGAGGACGAGGGAACAACTTATGCTACTACTAGTTGTACTAAAATACAAATGCAAGAAATCAATGCAACCCTTGTCTCTCTAGCCACTACAACGAAAATGAAAGCAGAGGTTGTGACCCCATTTGAAATGTCGTGATGGGTAAAGCCAAAGGAAGATGACATTGACACTGACATCTGTGAACAAGAGGTAGAGCAACCAGATAAAGAAATTCAACAAGTTATTAATGATATAGGGCCGAGAGATTCAGGGGCACAGGCCCTTGCCATTAAACACAATTTTACTGGAGGAAAACAAATAATGGAGATCGGTGAGGATTTGCTTGTATTATCAGAACAATCTCAGTTAATAGAGATTCCAACACTTAAAGATGCAACTTCTACATGTGGACCCCGATTTATTTCTGCCATTGACTTTGAAACGAATATTTTGAATCTCACAGTTGTCCAGCTAGAAATCGGGGAAAATCAACAAGTGTTGGGATCCCAGACTTATTCCCTGGATAGTAACTTGGGGAAGGTGTTTGATATGGATGTTATCGATCTTCATCGACACACAAGTGAAATTGTGGCTCAGAGATTGTTGGACTCAACTGCAGGAAATAGAAAAATGCAAGCAATGTTTGAAAAGGTTTTTGATCAACTGCATGTGGCACATGTGGCTCTAAAGACAAAAACAAACTAAATAAAAGGATTAGAAGATATAGTAGTCTAATAGTCCAAATAGCCTAAAGACACTGGGCCCATTAAGAAATTGTTGGAAGAAAAAAAAGAGATCAAAGCTTTACAAACTATTCTAAAACTACTCGATCACAACCCCCGTGTTTTAATTCAGGAATTTAAAAGAAAAGAAGAGGTTGAAACTCGTCTCCAAGAGATGGAAATAGCCTTGTAGCTCAAGGAGGAAGAATGCCAAGAGACCCTTAAACAAATGGAGCTACTGAAGACAGAATCCCACGAAAAGAGGAGCATCACCTCAAGCTCTTGGTAGAATACAAAGCCTTGGTGGATCGAACTCTTAACTCTGCTAAAACATATGAAACTGAAGAGTCCCAGTTACTACATGTTAATATAACTCAGTTAAAACAAGAACTAGAACTGGCCTAATCCAAGAAGGAAAGAGCCAAATATAGAGGGGAGAATTTGGTAAATCGAAAAAATGAAGAGATTGAAAAAATTCAAAATGCTCTAAAGGAAAAGCATAATGAGATTAAGACCCTACTGGAAGAGATTAAACTTACCCACACAAGTAAGAAAGTGTTAATTCAGGCTAAAGGTGAAATATGTAGGGAAATCAGACAAAAGATCTCTACAGTTAGAGGCTATGTTGAAATCCTTTCAAACTGTGAAAAGGGTATTATTAAGAGTGCAAACTTAGAAGCAAAAGTACAGCCTTGACTGTTGACGAAAGATTGAAAGATATCGATTCACTCATTGATCTTATCAACACCTTGGAAGATGAAACTTTGGGAGAGTTGGATCTGCCTACCAAAGATTAATGTGTTTTCTCTCTCTATATGTTAAAAGAAAAGTATGCCATGATGCAAGTGATGCGGGAAGAATTTGAGAAGGCTACTAAGGAAATAAATGACTTTAGAGTAGAGTGGAACTATCTTGGCAGGTTTGGTGTGCCTTCGTTTTGGGGAAAAGATAATTGGGTGATATCTCAGGAGGAATTCTATGATAAACTGAAGAATATAGAACAAGACCTTGGTTGCTTGGCTATACAAGGTGAAGAGGCAATTTCAACAACTACAGTCATAAACAGTCTTTGCAAAGACTTTGCCATCTTGGTTGGAATTAACAAGATAATACTGAGCCTTCCTATAGTCCGTTATCAAATTAGATCTCGATTGGCAGTGGTTATAAAAAAATATAAAATGTGCCTTAGCTGCCAACTGCAGAATGGGATAAAATGACTAAGCTAAGGAACCATTTGAAACAAAATCTCATTATTGAACATGTATCCTCAGCAACTCAAGTTGTTCAACCAGTTCCACTAATGCAATCTATAACAGAGCAGTCGGAAGACTGGAGTGAAACTCCTTTAATCACGAATCAGGCACCTATAGCGAGGATGCATGGGACCTGCGCTTTCTGCTCTATGAGCATAATAAAAAAAGTCAAGACTTCAAAGTCGTGAAGGCGTCATGATGTATAGCATTTTATTTTAGGAGTTTTCTATTTTAATTCGAATTTGTTACATTTAAGACAATTACTTAGTCAGTTATGTTTCAGACTAATTATTTAAGACCCTGTTTCCTGTAAAGTGGGGGGCGTGGGGGGGCCGCAAAAGTGATATTTTTTTATTTTGTGAGACTGCTTGTACATGTTACACAATCTATTATTACATTACTGAAAGCTTTCCCTTGTGTTTTAGACAAATTTTGTTGTGTTCATTTATGTGTGTGTGATAATCACAAAAAGCTAAATCTGAGACTTGTTCTCAATTATAAATGATTCCATTTAGTCGTTTGCGTTTTGATAGCATACTATCGATCTGAATGATTAGATGACCAACATTTGATTGTCATTTGTCTTAGAAGCTTGTCTCTTAACTTATGACATTTTTTGTTTTATATTTACAATTGTTACAGTGTTACATTTTGTAATTTGTGCGTGTATGATGTTGTTCACATTTCAAAATCTATAAGTTTATATATAATCTCAACAAGTTTTAGGTTTCAATATTTATTATTGAACATGGTTATCTTCAGACAATTGGGATGGAAATTTGGAGAACATTTGTACATGTTGCAATGATCTCTTATTATATTTGAATGATTCAACATCTCGTATCTTTTATGTTTGTTCTTATTTAATTTTTCTCTAACTTTTTATAATCTAATTTTGAAGTTTATTTATTAAAGTTCATCTTTCGCATATGGGTTATAGCTTTTAGGAAGTGTTTTTGATAGAACTTCCTCTTCTATTAATACCATAAAGTTACTACAATGAAGAAATTATCAACAATTGACCTTATATATTTGCTTATTGAAAATTATATAATTATCATCAGGGTTACCCTTGTGGTGCACTGGAGGTTAGCCTCTAGCACCTAGAGTAGGAGGGATTCTCAGTCCTCAGTGAACAAGTATTCAAGTCGTTCATATGTGGGGACGATTTGAGCACTAACAATATGGAGCATAAGGTTTTGAAATTTTTGAGAGTGCATTAGAAAGGGTTCACTTTCCAGAATGTTAGTTTACTAGTCAATTATAATTGGTAGGAAGAAATCTCTAGTTAGATGGAAGTTAATGCTTGTGTCATATATCAGTTAGCCCACAATTTGCATAATTTTATTTGAGTACATGCTACTAGCCAAGCACAATTTTTTATAATACAAATTATAGTTTCAATTATTAAAAAAATACATGAGCTAATCCATTTTTATAGAGCCATAAGTTAGAAAATCTAAAAAACTCAGCAAAAGCTAAAAAGAAATTGAAACCTTACTTGCAATTGTGCAAAACCACTTCAAAGCTATCCACCAATAATATAGTCTATAAATTAAATTCAATAATTCAAAAAAATAATAATAATATATTTTGCTAGTGTAAAACAATATATAAATGCAAAAGTCTATAATCAAAACTTTAATTAATATAAAGTCCGCTCTAAATCAATTTCTATAGTCTTGGTCTTCCACAAAGACTAATAAATACAGTGGAAACTCAAATTACTAAATTTTAAAAAACTAAAAAATCCTCTTATTAAACTATGCTTATACAATGTCTTCGGATAATAGCACAAGTAAACAAAAAAAACATGTTAGCAGGCCCAGTCCCAAACATGTTCCACCAAAGGAAAAAACTTAAAAATAAATATGTCATTTTTTCCCAAATTTACCGTTATCCGCGGATATGACGTTGTTATTTGTAACAAAATAATAGAAAAACAGACATTGTACATATACATTGTGCATTGTGTTGTTTAGAGCTCTCTTTTACTCTCAAATCACTTCTTCCTGTGGAGTCTCAAACGCTTCAGAACTCAGCTACATTTTCAAAGCACAAAATTGGACTATACTTCGGCTTGATGACACTCGCAGATGTCGCCAGTTTCAATCCCTACACCTTTGTGTTGCACAGTTTTACTGCGGAAAACTATCATAAAAAACTTCTTCGCAGAATGAGATAAAATGCCTTCTTTATTCAAATCTGAACTGCTTGCAGCTTTTTCGGCCATGATGGTATTGTCAATATGATGGTGCATTGAATCTGTCACAAATCGGGGCCAGCTATGATTGGGGTGGAAAAAGTATGAATGCATCCAACTGCAGCTCGCGGGGAGCAATCGAGAGTCACATTCGAGTCCTCTGCTGACGCTTGGTTGACCTGAGAAGGTAAGGAACACAATATAAATCATAGTTACTAAGTTTGAATTCGAAATACTAAAAAAAAAAGTTAGAATAGGAAATCCTAGTGGCTAGAGCCGAGGCTATTGTGTATCAGTTTCTGTACCACGAAGGCTGGGAGTTATGTTGTGAAGAGTCGAAATGAGGGAAAGAAGGTCAGTTTGTCTAAGGTTTTGAAGGAAAATCAAGAAATCATGAGCATAATTGAAAGGTCGTGGATGCTTGGCTTGGGTTGTTCGGAGTGTTTGCAGTCAGGCTGGATTTTGGACACCAGGTGGGTTAGTAATTCTCTACGGAGGAGGGAGGAGAATTAGATTCGGCGTGAGGTTGGACAGTGCATTCTCATCAAGGAGCAGGGTAGTCTATTGTAGGCGCAAGAGGGTTCCTGGCTATGGGAGATCGGGGAAAACGGTGCCAATTTCTAGAGATCAATAAAAAGTGCGGTTTTGGAAGTCAACATCTAGGGTTCTGAAGGCAGTTCTTGGTCGGGCACGTGGGGAAGCCACTGGCCGAGGTCTGGTGGGCTGAGAGTCGGTTCCTCAGTGCAAGGTAGAAGATACAGACCCTTTTGACTCACATGTCTTCAAGGTCATTGGGACCTGCGAGAAGCACTGTCAGAACTCCAATGCAACATGCATCAACAAATGCATGAGAATATGACCATGCAAGAAAGGGAAATTGAGAAAAAGGAACATATCAAGAAACTTGAGGACGAAGTGGATGCACTGTGTCATCAACTGGAAAATTTGAAGCTCAAGGTGGATGCAATGGAGGATGGTTTGGAGGAAAACATGGAGGGAGTGACAGACCAAGAGAATTCCAAAGACTTAGAAGAGGCCTCCTCGGGCTTGGATCTAAACAGCCCAACCCCTATGGATATCTGACCATCTCTGTATTGGTTTTGTTTTTGTTTTATCAAAATGATGAACTATAAATGTATATATCTCTTATTTCAATTCTGTCGAAGTTATAGTTGTAGATATCCCAGAATGGGAAATTTTTGTAAGTAGGATAGCCATAGCTACTGCAATAGTCTAGATGGACCAAGAAATTTTTATCATCTTGTTGAAGCAGTGATAAATCGATGTAAAGACCCGATTTTGTTGCGAACAGGCACGACTTTTTAAATATAAACTATACTCATTCCAAAATACCATTTATATTATATAAATTTCACATCTCTACACATAGAAATATTCATATTTTTAGTCTTATCAAAATTTTGATAATACATACAGTTACATAAAAATATGTGCTTGGCATTTTTATTTGACATGTTTTAACATTTTTATGATTTAATTTTTTTATTGTGATATCCATATCATTGATTTTATATATATGTGAAAAAAGAGTTTATTGTAAGTGTTAAGTTTTTATATGTTTATTAATTAAATCTAAATTTGAAATGCTCAAATATCATAGTTGCTAATATGAATTGCCATTATTTTAATTTAAATGGTAAATGGATCTTATTGGGCAGAGAGGCCTTTCCAACCCAACTTGTAATGTCAAGATAAACATTTGACTTGGTCAAACATAAAATTAAAGAGAGAGAGGGGGGTGCAAATCTGTGGATGATTTAAATTATAAAATAAAACAAAATTAACAATTATAATTTTAACTATAAAATTATAAAGTTAAATTAAACTATAAAGTTATTGTGGTTTACATGCCCATGGTATTTGTTATGATGAAGCCTATTTAAAGGCTTGAGGAAAATCATTATGAAATGCAAGAGTGCCAACTTAGATCCATCTAAGCTCCGGACATGATCCCTCTAGGTGTTTGGTAGATATGGATTTAAGATGAATCTAGGCTCGTTTATAACTATTATTTATATTTTATATATATTTCACGTCTTTATATGAAAATATTAAATTTTTGTTATATGTTTATTAATTAAAAAAACATGAAGTTCTTAAATATCATGCTTATGTATATGAATCATTATTATTTAAATTCCTTTTAATGTGATATGCATATTATGAATTTTTTGTTAAAGAATTTGTTTGTAATTTTTTAATAAAAACAAAATTACTATACAACAAATTGAATTGAATCAACTTATTATTTTTATTATTTATTTTTTTGTAAGTCCATATTTTTCATTTATAAGGAAATATTACATCGTCATCCACTCTTTTGCAAAATTCTACCATCCTCATTCTTACCAGATTTTTTGGCCAGTAGGTAATTTCCAAAAATGATTACACCATGCCAAAAAGATTTTGCAGTCCAAAACCAAAGGGGAACACAAAGCCAAAATATCATCAAGATCAAGACACAAAAAATAGCCAATAAGATTCAGATATAGTTACGAGAGCAGGATTCTCTAGTCTTGAGCCAAGGGGAGGCAAAGGCTGGAATTCAAAATGTACATGATTTTCTATATGAGTCAATTGTGCGTCCATAAGTTCTAGGATTTCCTGCATGCACCATTGGTTTCATTGAAGACAAGTCAGGTTGTCTTGCATATGTCATTAGTTCTTTTAGAGATCATTTGGGAAAGAGATAATTTCATTATGGTCATCATGTCTTTCTTTGAGGACTTGCCTTAGTAGTGTTTTGAGTTGCCAATGTACGGTGACTGAATGGAGGTATTGATATCCCCTCCCCTAGTATTCATAGGGTCTGAGAGCCAATAAGATACTTCGCTAATAAGCTCAGAACTACAAAACGATTATCCTTCTCTTTGAGTAGACCTCTCCAAGTGGCAAATGTCTTCATGCGTGTTGGGTGAAGTTGCTTCTTGAAATGTCGCCGCCAACGCTTGGGACTGAGCCTCGGGGTGAGGTCGGTTAAACTATCCCCACTTATAACACCCCAACGAACTCGACCATGTTGTTGTGGCATGGTTAGGCAAGCCAAGAGCTAGGTGAAATAGAACTTTAAGAATTCAAAAAAAGCCCCAAGATAAGGGCCTCCCACACCACTAAAGAAAAACAACACCTCAAGAAATACTTGATGCCCACAAATCCTATGGGTTGTCCCAGGGAATTATAAAATGATAAAATCCTCCTATACACAAGTAAGGCCAAAGCAAGACAAACAACATCGCTCTAACCAAACTTCTGCAAAGCCATTGGAGGATAGAAAAAATAATATGGAAGCCATAGACTTGCGACCTATCTTCTTGACCAATCACATTAATATTGAACCAATAAAAAGCACATGAAGCCAAATGAAATATACCCTGCAAACCATAAAATTTAGTACCTAGTATAGAGTGAGAGAGGAACCAAAACCCAAAAGTAAGCCAACAAGTCACCAAAATAGACATTATGAACCAGGCCATCAATGGATCCCGAGTTGCCTCATAAATCGACTAAGTGAAGAGAGGGAAACTCAGTTTTAGGAATGTAAAAATGCGTTGCACCTTCTTCCATGGCCCACTGACACCCAACAGCATCTGAGAGTTTAAAAATTTCAAACACTAGATTCCTTGATCTGATTATATGATCTTAGACAATTATTAAGGTATTACAGACTCATGTGCTTGGATATGCCTATGTTACTTTATGCAATGGATCGATAAGATTGCGAAATACATAGACAATGAAGCAGTTCAAGAACATAATAGACAAACACATATAAACACAACAAGTTTAATAAGGAGTTCACCCAACACTCTTGGGATACGTCTCCTAGTCCAGCCTTCAGTGGTGACCTCTCTATTATGTCTTCAAAACAGAGTTTTACAATAGTGAGCTCAAATTGAGCCTCACACATCAGATACAAAACAATAAGGCTTTACTTGGATCCCCCAAGGCTCTTTTGAGTACACAAACTCTCCTCACTGACTCTCTGTCTCTGTTGCTCTGTCTCAGCACTGCCTTGCCCTGTTTGCTCTCTATTTGTGGCTTTAAAGCCAATCGGCGTTGTCTGTTCATTTCACCTTCTCGGGCTCTCTAGCTTCTCGACCTCTATCCACTCAGACCCCTTTTTGAGCATTAGCAATCATTCCTAAACGCTTTCAGGGATGGTGGCCACCCGTTCTGTAACGAAATGGTCATTGGGCCTTTGAAATCCTTCGAAATCGCCTTTCTCTGTTTACACAGAGAAATAAACAGAGAAATACATTCAAACACAGGAAAATTCCGCCAAAAACTATTCATCGGACTTCAAATATTATGAATCCACCTTATAACTCCTATCGGGTCTGCCTGTATAATCACATCGCATCTCCACCGTTTATCTGGGAGATCCAGATCCAATGACTATGGTTCATTTCGGGCGGCCCTTTCGTACGGGGGTTAACTGGTGAGCTCCAGTATTGCAGCAATAATGCTACAACTCCTGGAACTCCCTTCTTTAATTTTATCAACCCGGTAGTTCGTAACAAACTTGGAAGCGACGGTGCTGTATGCACAAGTACTAGCTCTTGCCGCAGCTGTCACTTGGTCAGCTGGCACAAGTCCGCTAGGGGCTTAAGCCAACTTCTATGAGCTCTTAGAAGAAGCTTTTTAACTGATGGATGAAAGCTAACTCAAAGGAAGCTAATCTACTTGCCGAAAGAAACTAAAAGCCAAAAAGAAACGCAAACCCTAGCAAACCCTAATTCTACCAGCTAGTCCTACTGATGCAAAGGAGAGAATGAAAACTACGAAAAGAGATGCCATTACTTATATGAAGGTAAAATACATGTGTATACACTGCCTCTAGCTGAAGAAAACATCTTTTTATATTTTTGACTAAGTTATTAGAATTATCATGCATGTGCTTTTAACTGGCTTTTCACTGTGCAGGGGTGGATCAAGGAGGAGAAATGCTTGAAAAAGGCTGGTGTTACACTAAAAAATGTCACCATGACTATTCACAGTTAGGATGGCTCTATCAACAGTCATGCTACCCTCTTAGGCAAGTCTTATGCCTCTGCTCTCCATGTCAAACTCCAAAAAGAGAGAAAGTCTTTCTAAATGTATTTATCTCTGGGGACGTAGGTTCTCTCAACCTTACCTGCGGGGACGCACCCAATGTTCACAAAAGCTGCGTCTTTGGACGCTCTGTATGTAAAGGGGCAGGTGCGTCCCCCTGAAAAGGTTAAAATGCGCAAGTTTCATCTTTAAAAAGTCACTTGTGGTCATTTCTAGAGCATTCTAGAAGGTTGTTCGACGTGTATTGAGCACCTCCAGATGGTTCATGCACTCCTACCAAAGAGGAACTTATCCCATCAATAAGGGAGCTATCCCATCCAAAGAGGGGATTATCCCATTGATGGTGGACCTGATTAACTTCCTCTTGAGCACTATAAATACAGGCATTGGGCCAGAAGGAGAGGAGGTTGAAAGCTATACATTTCTAAGGGTAAATGCTGCAGGAATTAGGACTCCCATTTAGAAGCTTGTGAGGAGAGATTGCCATCTTTGTTTTTTCTATTTGGAAGTGGGTGAGCTTTGTCAAAGTAAAGGAGAACTCTTGATGGACCCTGGGAGGGACTTGCACAACACCAAGGCTCAGGTTGTATTTGTTCCTTTTGTTACCTATTAATGCAAATGAGTCCATTCTTCTCAATAACTTGTTATTTATGAGTTGTTTCATGTACTCCTTGGTCTATGTGTTAAATATGTTTTATTCTATGAGATTATCAAGTGCTATTTAATCGTTTGATTGTTAGTGTATGCAGGTTTCAAAGTGAAGGAGGAGCTCATCCGGATCAGAGGAGCTGGACTGCTACAACAGCGTTGGATTACAGGTAGGATCTAAACACTTGATTTCTTATATAGTAAATGCATATTTAGAGAAGGATTGCTCTTGTTTGTCTTGTTTGTCATTAGAGAGTCTTAGGCTCCTAGGGAGGTTGGTTGTGTCCGCACAATCGACTCTTTCCGCCTGACAAATTGGCGACTCCGCTGGGGACTCCATTGATGTGAAAAGTCTTTTCCTTTGTGTGAACTTTGCTCTGAGAAAATTGGTTTATTTTTCTGGTTTTGGCTCTGTGACTTTGTCTTTGGGTGGGTTAGCTTAGGATTAGATTCTTTTTGGTTTTTCTTGAGTTTTTCAGTAGGACGCACCCTCTGAGTGTTGCACAGTGCGTCCCTGGACGCACAGAGCGGGCCCGCACCTGTTCTAACGGGTCGCCTGCGTCCCCTGCTAAAATTTGAGAAAATTCAATTTTTTGCAATTTTACTCTTAGATTTTGTTTTTTCTTAGTTTTTACTGCCCAGATTCATTAATCCCTTGTCAAAGATCTTCACCTGAACTTGTTTCGATAGCATTGAGTGTTTTAGTGGATTTCATCGAAGTGTAAGCCCTAGGGTTTGATTTTTGAGTAGGTCTTGTAGTGACTTTGGCGGTAGAAGTTGTCAAGCCTTAGATCTCTCTGGTTTTGTCAGCATTCTAAGAAGTCAGACCTGTCATAAAGTCTACCTGTGTGAGCAACTTACCATTGAGTTGTCTCTTTGGGCAAATTTCGAAGTGCTTGATTGTTTAAGTCTTGAATTCCATTTTACAAAAAGAACAAAAAGATTTGAGTTTTGTTTTGACTAGTCTTTTGATTCTGCATTAGCTGGTCCTTGATTTGATTTTGGTCAAGTAAAACAACCTAGAATCATCTTTGTGAGCTTTTGCCTTGTTAGGTTTGCTTAGAGTAACTTCCCTTTTGATTTGCTTGTGAGTCAAGTTTTCATAGATTTTATAGCTTTTGAGATTGTTTTTTGTTAAGATAGATTTATATGCTTTATTAAAAAGAGAAAATACAAAAACATCTCCTTTGAAAAGTTTTGTTTCAAGTAGCTTTGAAAAGTTTTGAAAGAAAAAGAGTTTTTTCGTGCACGTAAGGAGTGGTCATGTTTGTATGCTTGAAAAGATAAAGAGAATTGTTTCTTTGATTGTCTTTTCTAAGGAAGTAGTTTTCTATAAAATTTGCATCTCTCAAACTCTCTTAGTTAAGAATTTCATTGAAAAAGGAAAGTAGCGTAAATCATCTTAGGTGCATCTTTGTAGTGGTTTGAGTCGAGTCTACACACCATTGGTTTCACTTCCGCTACCTTTTGTCTTTAAGAAAAACCATAAAATTAACGCTTAAAGTAAAATCAACGTAGTAACTTTTATTTACTAGGGCTCTGAAACACCAATTTAGATCAGGCTAGTGTCTTGGAGTAGGTGAGTAATTAACTCTCCAAGACAACAAAACCAAACAAGTAGCTTATCTTGTGATAGAATAAATCCAATTGTCTCACTTGTACTCTGGGAAAGCTCCTCTTAAAGGAGAAGCACGAGCTCGTGTCCGAACCAGTGAGGGGATCAATCCCCCCTCGTTGGGAACGACGCCAGACACGCACGTATTACAAACGGTAAACCTCGGATTAACCATTGTCGAGGAGCCAGGGGTCACTTGTCGGTAAACCTTGGATTATTGTCAAGGAGCCGGCAAGGGGATTGAGCTTGCTACTCTGCCCTTGCGTGCTGTCAGAGTTTAGACTGTTCCCCCAGGTGCATTTGTTGCGGTTGGTAACCTTAGTGACCATTATCTTTAGGATTCTACCGAGGTGACGGTGGAGGGAAGGTCCCACTGTACCTGGAGCAGACGTCGGCTAGACTCACTTGGATTTTCTGGGGGGTTCACTTCACTCGAGACGGTTAAAGTGGAGGAACTTGGTCTAGTCTATTCATTAAGCAGGTTGCCGGGGTAACTGTTCCACCCGCCACTTCTGTACTGAATCCAGCGATGTTGGGCTTCATCACCAACTAGCGCTTTCGGTCTGGAAGGCTACTGTTTGTGCTTGGTTTGACGCCCTAGATTCTTTAGGCGTGTGATTCAAATTTGTTTGGTTCTTTAGAGACTTTAGGTGGTTTCATTTGAATTTTTATTTTGTTTTCGTGTGTAGTAGTTAAAAGTTTTAGCTGTGGCGGAATTACCGAGACAGTCCCGTAGACTTCGGGGCCAGTCTCCTGAAGTTGTTTCTGTGGCCGAATTGTTGAGAAGATCCCGTAGGCTTAGGGGATCACCTCCTCGAGACGACCCGGGTAATCTAGAAGGTTTAAAGGTCCTTGTAACTCCTCCTAGTGGCAGTAGAGTAGTTTCACCTGAAGAAGGAGAATCTTCCTTGGTAGTCCATTCAGATTACCAAGGCTTAGAGACAGGGTATAATCCCGAAGCTGTTACAGTTTCTGAGCTTGTTGGTAGTTTTTCGTCTACTAGTGATACAGGCGAAGAACCAGAAATATCTGAACCTGTTATTCCGACTTCTAGTGTTCCTGATTCACCGAGAATAGAAAGAATTATCACCGAAAATCTTCCTACTGGTTTGATTGCTATTGAAGAACTTGCTCCAGAGGAAGAAATAGGCATCTCTAACCTTGAAGATCAACTTACTATTGATCTAAGAGAGCGTGAATCTATCCTTTACAGTCCTCCTAGAAGTACTACTTGATACCTTTCGTTAACCAATTATTTAGACAACTTTGGGCTAGGTTTTTCTACACCTCGTACTCCTTTTCCACCTGGAGGTATTCATACTCCTGTAAATATGTCTGGTCAGTCGTCCGTGTTTACTCAAAGTCCTGAATCTTTCTTACACGGCGGTCCTTCTGTTCCCACCGGGTATCAATCTCTTTCTGGTACCTTTGCGGGGGCATCTCCTCAACCCGTTGATCATGGGTTATTAGTTGGAAACAGTGGTAATATACCATTGGGTGTAGGAGACATTTACATGATGTCAGGTTCAGTTCCCGTTTCCCAACCTCAAGGTGGCCAATTATCGCCTGGGGAGCAGCCTCAGTTAATGCCTGGGGGGCAACCTCAAGGTACATCATTTGTGTCTGGGGGGCAACCTCAAGGTCAGTACGCGCCTATGGTGCAATACATACCTCAAGGTCAACCCCAGCCTCAATATGTACCCCAGGGTCAGCCTCAGTATCAATATCAACCTCAAGGATGGCAACCTCAAGGATGGCAACCCCAAGGGTATCAACCTCAAGGGTACCAACCTCAAGGTCAAGGTCAACCCCAGTATCCGTATTTACCTCAAGGTTATCAACCTCAAGGTCAATACTCAGGTCAAGGTTATCAACCACCTCAAGGTCAATCATATGTTCCAAGTATAGGAACTGCACCTTACAATTATCAATCCTATCCTCAATCCGGTTATGGATCTCAGTATCCTCAACCTGTTACGGGTCAATACCCTGGAATGTTAGTGTGGGATCCATCACAGGGTCAACAGGTGTTGCAGCCAAGTATACAGTCGGTACCTCAAGCTGGACAACCCGTAGTTTCTGGTCCACCCCAGCAACCGCAACCTGTCCAGTCAAATGTTCAAACTTCTGTAACTTCGGTAGTTACTCAGCCGCCAATCGCACCTAGTACTCCATCTCAAACGGCTGCTGCAACTACCGCCACATCTACCATACTTACTTCTGGAGTATCGACGGCTCCAGTTTCTACTGTCCCTGTGACCACTCCTCAGACATCTTTACCGTTGTCTAGATCTACAATTCAAACCACAGTCCAGATGCCTGTAGGTCAGCCTGGTATAAGTACGGTTGTCACTACTCAACCTCAATTTGTTCAACCTCCGTACCAGGGACAATACCAACATGGGCAAGCTGTCCAACAGCCGGTTTACCAGTATCAACCGTATCCTGGGTACACTTATCAACAACCTCAACAACCCCAGTACGGTCCGGTTAATCCTGGTTTTCCAGGAGGATATAATATCCCAAATGTGACTCCTGTTCCTAGTTATCCTGGATATCCTCCTCCTGGGGCTGGTATTGTGACCCAGAGTTTTAGAGATCCTAACCGGCAGTTACCGT
Source organism: Pinus tabuliformis (assembly GCA_031772625.1). Taxonomy (NCBI): domain Eukaryota; kingdom Viridiplantae; phylum Streptophyta; class Pinopsida; order Pinales; family Pinaceae; genus Pinus; species Pinus tabuliformis. Next base: position 870,127,653 of record CM062808.1, read on the forward strand.
TTATCGCAACTTTGGATTTACCAGACTTGACACGCCTAACGAACGATCCAATTCAATATCTTCAGTTCTGGCCGCCAATGCCAAATAAGTTGCCCAGTGATATACCCAAGTTCGAAGGTAAGTCTGGAGAGGATCCGTCCAATCACGTGATGACTTACCACCTCTGGTGTGCTTCAAATTCTATCTCGGATGATTCGATCCGCTTACGTCTTTTCCAGCGTACACTCATTGGTCTCGCGGCCAAGTGGTACATTGAGTTACCACGGGCCTCTTTTTACAATTTTAGCCAGTTAGCTACCTCGTTCTTAACTCACTTTCAGTTGCCGGTCAGATACGATAACGGCACGGAGTTATTAACTTCACTAAAACAATCGACGTCCACGTATATTTCTGATCACATTCATGAGTGGAGACGTCGAAGAAGGCTAGTGAAAGTTTTTATCCCAGACCAAATCTTAGCTGAATGGTTTGTTAAATCATTATTACCAAAGATTACTGAAGATGTAGCTAAGGCCGGAGTAGTTACTGAGGAGCAAGTCATTGCTCAGGCGCAATACCTTGACTTAGTTTACACTCAGTCGGGTACGTTACACGAGAAGATTCCGGATCTTCCAAAGTCGAATCAAATCGCTGCTGCTCCTTCGGGATCTCATGCCACCGATGGTATGATTGGTATCGTGAATACAAAGAGCAAGAAGAAGTCTTCCAAGGCTTCAACTACTCCTATTATCACTTTGCCTGATTCCCCGACAGGAGAGTCTTCTCCTGAACTTACCGCCGATATTCACGCTGTAGAGACATCTACGGCCAAATCAAAAAACGGTGGAAAGAAGAAAGGAAAGAAGAAGGCTAAAGTAGACAAGGCTCCGAAGGAGAAAACGGAAAAGTCGGAAACCAATGACGAAAAACGCAAACCTCGATATCCTTGTCTTATTTGTGAAGAGGATCATTTTACGAGAGATTGCCCTCATCGGGCCGAGGTTGTGAAAATAGTCAAAGGTTCTCCCACTCCTGCTGTGTTAAAAAATCCATTTCCGGAGCAGGAGAATAAGATGATAGGTTCTTCCTCAAATGCCAGTGAAGAACCCATTTTGATGATGTCTCATGTGCGGATTGCGACTCGATCGCAAGATTATGGTAGTAAGGCTCCTGTTGATGGTAAGGAAGCAGAATCTTCTCATTCTAACCCATCAACCTCAGCTCCTGGTTCCGATCCACTACAGATCGAAAAACCTAACCCGGACTTAGTAATTAAACCGCCCGCCAAGGGTGTACTTCGAAGGTCTGCTTTCAATCCACATGCGAGAGCAGCCCAGAATTACAACATTGTTGAGGACTTAGTTGTTTCACCCTCAGCAATGTCGGCGTTGGAAGTGCTGCAATCATGCCCAGCACAACGAAAATTACTTTTGTCGGCTATCGGAGCTGTTGATGTTCAGGACCCGAACCTGATAATCTTCGATCTAGAAAATAGTACACCACGTCTCCCCCATCAAATGGCTTTCCAAATTCCAGTGATAGTAAAAAACAGGCCTATTCATCGGACTGTGATTGATGAGGGAGCCTCTACGTGTATTATGTCGATTCAATGTTGGAGATCTCTTGGTTCTCCTTCGTTGAACCAATCCCCCACCATCCTTAAGGCCTTTGATGGCCGTGGGTTCCGTCCGTTTGGTATTCTACAGGAATTTCCTATAGGGGTAGAAGGTAAAACCGTTAGTCTGGATGTGGAAGTGGTTGATGCCCCTCTAGACTACAACCTTCTTTTGGGTCGAAGTTGGTCATATGCTATGACGGCGGTCGTTTCATCGGTCTTCAGAGTAATTAAGTTTCCACATAACGGTAATATCGTGACTATTGATCAGCTGACATACTTTTCATCCGACCTAGCCTCTTCAGAGAGTATCCAGCATGTCGGTAAGACGACAATCCCTTATAGGGACGTTGGCGTAGGTTTAGTTAAAGATTCCGGTTTACTGGGAACTTTTCCTCTCCCTCCACTCAGCGTAGATCCTTCATTTGCAACAATTCATATGATTACATCAGAAAACATTATTTATGATGATCCTTGGATTGTCCCATCTGAATCTGAGATAGACTCATTCGGTGATGCTATGCCTTTGAGTCCATATGAAATTGCTTATGAGGCTGTCATGTCTTTTACCGACTCGCGTTCAACCGAAATCGACCAAATGAATGTGGTCAGTGAAGAATCACTTTTCACCTCAACCTTAGAACGGATAGCGTTTCCCGAAGTCGTGTCATCTGACGAACAACTTCGTGAAATCCTAACTGTAGACGATCTACCATGGGAAGATCTCCATCACAGATCTTCGTTTTTACCTAAGGATGATGCTTTTGAAAATGATTTTTCATCTATCTTTACCGCTGAATATGTCAAAGACGCTCAGGATCCAACGAAACATTCTGATTCAGAGTTGAATTTAGGGAATATTTCTCGTACTATTCCCATTGATATTTCAGTGAAGCCCGGAATTGAGGAAAACATTCATATAGGTGCTGCATGTACAGAAGATGAAATCCAAACTTACAAGGCCCTATTCCAAGAATTCCGCGATGTGTTTGCCTGGTCTTACGAGGAAATGCCAGGAATCGATCCTGCCATTGTTGTTCATGAAATAAAGACCTACCCGGATGCTAAACCCGTCCGGCAACGGTTGCGTCAGATTCACCCTCGAAAAGCGGCTGCGATTAAAGCAGAAGTCGAAAAGCTGTTGAAAGCAGGTTTCATATATCCGATCCCGTTAACGGATTGGGTATCGAATATTGTTCCAGTCAACAAGAAACAAGGAACAATAAGAATCTGTATCGACTATAGGGATATAAATCGAGCTTGTCCAAAAGACAACTATCCTACGCCTTATATCGATCAAATTATTGATGATTGTGCCGGAAGTGAAATGTTTTCCTTTATGGATGGTTTTTCGGGCTATAATCAAATCAATATTCTACCTGCCGACCAACCAAAAACGGCATTCATTTGTCCATGGGGGACATTTGCTTATTGCAAATTACCTTTTGGGCTTAAGAATGCCGGGGCCACTTTTCAACGGGCGATGTCTTACGCATTTCATGACATCAAGCACATTGTGCAACCGTACCTCGATGATTTGCCTGCTCATTCTTTACATCGAGCTGATCACCTTGTCCACTTACACGCAATCTTTATGAGGTGTAGGCATTATCGAATTCGGTTGAATCCCCACAAGTGTGTTTTCTGTATAGAAACAGGTCGATTGCTGGGATTTGTTGTTTCAAAAGCCGGCATTCGCGTCGATCCCTCGAAAGTCGAAGCTATCATCAAATTGCCTCCTCCTTCGAGTTTGCGCCAACTCCAAAGTTTGCAAGGGAAAGCGAACTTTTTACGCCGATTCATCCCAAACTACGCCGAGGTCACTAAAGGTTTTACACGGTTGTTGAAACAGAACGCACAATTCTTTTGGGACGAGATTGCCCAACAATCTTTTGATGCACTTAAACACGCGTTGACCCATGCACCGTTGTTGCATCCTCCCAACTACAACCAGGACTACTTCTTATACCTCGCAGCTTCGCATTCCACCATTGGAATGGTGTTAGTTCAAGAAGATGAATTCAGAGCGGAACATGTGATATATTATCTTAGTAGGACCTTAAATCCCACTGAGTTAAAATATTCGCATGTGGAGAAATTGGCCCTGGCAGCCGTTCAAGCTGTCCAGCGTTTTCGTCACTACATTCTTCTCCGTAAAACTACAGTTATTTCGGATTGCAACCCTATGATTTATATTTTGACAAAACAACTGCTAGGGGGCAAGTACTCTAAATGGATCGTTATCCTGCAAGAGTTCGACTTGGAGTTCGAGAAGTCCAAGTCTAAGAAATCCTTAGTTTTTGCGGAATTGATGTGTGATTTCCCGTGTGCTGACACAGAGACTGTGGCAGAGGAGTCCATTGCGGACGAATCTTTGTTTCTTATCAGTACTGTAGATCCGTGGTACGGAGATATAATCATCTATCTCCAAACCCAAACCTTTCGGCCTGAAGCTTCCAAAGCGGAACGTCGAAAAATTCGGTTTCAATCCCAGCAATACAAAATTATTGGAGATACACTTTATCGCCGGGGGGCAGACTTAGTTTTTCGATGTTGTTTAACTCATGAAGAGGCTGAGAGGGTTTTGAATGATTGTCACTCTGGAGCATGTGGCGGTCATATGTCTGGGTATGCCACAGCTCAGAAGGTGTTGCGCGCTGGCTATTTCTGGCCGTCTATGTTTAAAGATTGTATCATTGCAGTCCGGAAGTGCCACAACTGTCAAGTGTTTGATCGCAAGATGCGTGCACCACCTGCTCCTCTCCACCCTATAATTTCCGTTGGTCCATTCGCCAAATGGGGTATCGACTTTATTACTTGTAACCCTCACTCGGCCGGGGGGCATGCGTATATCATCCTCGCGGTTGATTATTTTACTAAATGGGCCGAGGCGATGCCTACATTCGACGCAAGCGGCAAAACAGCTGCAGTTTTCGTATTCAATCATATTATAACTAGGTTTGGTGTCCCACAAGCAATCATTACTGACCATGGGAGCCATTTTCGAAACATCATGATGACTGAGCTTACAAGCCAGCTTGGTTTGCGCCACGATAGCTCTACTCCTTATTATCCGCAAGCCAACGGTTTGGTTGAGTCTATCAACAAAGTTCTGGTTATCATGATCCGACGAACCATTGGTATTCATCGGTCGAATTGGCACAACATGTTATTTTCGGCGCTATGGGCATACCGAACCTCAGTGAAAACTTCAACAGGGTTCACTCCTTTCCAGCTAGTTTATGGCTTGGAAGCTGTGTTACCCATTGAATGCGAAATCCCATCACTTCAAATGGCTGTCGAATTACTCCCAGCTACTTCCGAAGAGGAGAAACGTTTATTGTACTTAGCTAAATTAGATGAGACTCGACGTGATGCTACATTGGCAATCGAGACTCACGCGAAACGAATGAAAGCTCAGTATGATAGAAATGTGACCCCTCGAAGTTTTTCAGAGGGAGACCTAGTGCTATTATATGATCAAGCTAACGATAAGCTAGGTGCTGGAAAATTTGTTCCTATGTGGCATGGACCCTACATTGTAAAGCGAAAGCTAGCAAAAGGGGCTTATGAGCTGGTTGATTTTGATGGGGACTCTTTGGGTAAACCCAGAAATGGACTTTACCTAAAGAGGTATTATGCTTAAATGGTGGGTATGGAGATTTTTAGTTAGGTTAGGTTTTCTTTCTAGCTAGTATGCTTGTTAGTTAGTCAGTGTGCTTAGCTTAGCGAGTGTGTTTTTCGTCGTTATTCTGGCTTATCTTGGTTTTACTCTTGATATTGCAGATGTCGACGCCTCTCCAAACATACATTGGATTTGCTGATGGTGCTTGTCGTAGTACACGGAATATCTCTTCCGCAGCTTGGGTTATCTATTCACCCTCTGACGAGTTAGTTTCTATGCATGGGGTAAGCCTCGGTCAAACAACGAACAACATTGCAGAATACAGTGCAGTGGTTGAATTATTATCCGAATCTATTTCATTTGGAATTCGACGTTTGATAGTGAGGTTAGATTCTGAACTTGTTGTATTACAGCTTAATAGAGTTTATGCCATTAGAAATCCTGTGTTATTAAGGTTGTTTTTGAGAGTGCATCTCTTGGAACGTGAATTTGATTACATTGAATATCAGCATATTCCAAGGTCTTTAAATACATTAGCAGATGCAATTGCTTCTCGAATGTTGGACAGACATTTACGATAATCATGCAAGTAAATTTAAAAACATTTCATCACATATGTTAAACAAGATAAGCCGGTAATAGTGATATATATAGATAGGAGTGTGTCAAAAAATATACATCGTCTTCGATCATAGGTTGAAAAACACCTTATGATCGGCAAAAATGATAAAGTACAAAAAGTCAAAAATGTCGCATGTGTCTACAAAGTGACTAGCCAATCACTGGTGGTGCTCCCTATACGACACCACTGCACGGGCTACTTTACGCAAAAATCTCCTAAACGGTCCAGGGACTGCGACTACATAGCGCTGAAGCCTGATAGGAATATCATCCATGGTAGTCTCAGGCATATCCGCCGTCAGACGCTCTAGATCATGCTCCAACTCAGCTAGTACCTCTGCAGCCGCGTCCTGTGGGGCCGGTACCGGTGCAACTGGATGTCTCCTTTCAAAAGGCCGGAGGTTGGCTGGGCGCTGTGGACCAACATCTGCATTTTGAAAATTTTTACTGTCAGTTTTGAGACGATATATATAAAAAACAAAAAAAAAATACATAATTTGAAAACTTGTGAAAAATAAAGTACCTCTTTCATCCCATTGTTCTCCCTGTGGAAGAACCGTGTCCGGATCATGTCGAAAATCTACTCCGGCATACGGAAAGTCCTGGATCGAAAAAACCTGGTCCTCTAACCAGTGAAAATAACTATCAGAGAATCGAACAACCGCCGCGCCCTCGTCAGGATGCCGGGTCATCACCGCAACCCATCGTACCAGCTTTGGCTCCCGAGGACCCAAGATATCAACAGTGAGTTGCTGAGGGATCAGCATCGGAACTCTCTCTAAGGAAAAGCTCACGACTAAAGGCCCATATCCAAAAGTTTTCAGTCGTCCGTTCTTTGCCTTAGTCAGTTGGCTCTTCACATTAGCCGACACAGCATCACACCAGTTGAAAATGGTGCCTTGGTAACAGTCAATTGCCATCCGCATTTGGGACCCGGAAGCAATGTGTAAAGTGGCTGCGCCGCAAATTCTGGTAACCGTGAAAGCTATAACTTTGAGTTCACGCAGAGAGATGTGTTTTATTTCCACGCCTTTCGAATGGTGTGCATTGGGTGTGCACCAATCTTCCCGGAGACTAACAAGGGATTGGCCACCCGGCTAGATTGAGTTGCTCACCTCTATTCGGCAAGCCAGTGAGAAAGTATATATCAGAGGGCTCTATCTCGAGCTGGTGCCCTCCGATGTAAAAGCATTGTTCTTGAACGTTCCATCTCTCAACCAGCCATTCTAAGAATCTTACCTGAGCCCTCATGCCTGGTATGGCCCAGTATTTATATAACCCGCATGCTTTTAGGGCATCAATGGAAGGTTGATGTTCAATTGCAGCTAAATCAACGTCCTCGTGCTCTCTTTCTCTCCAATCCAACATGGTGAGTGCCCTACACACCAAGAAACAATGATTAGAATTAATTTGGGGAAATTTGAATGGTTATTTGTGAGGATTGGGGTTTCAAATTCCGCGTTCCACGGAGGACGCACCCCGCGTTTAGAACACAGGGCGTCCGGACGCAGCTGGCCTGAAGGTGGGCTGCGTCCCCCGACCATTTTCCTGTATAGGAAAAAGTCGGGGGACGCAGGTCACCCGAAGGGCACCTGCGTCCACCGCAGAGCGCATTTTGAAACCTAAACCCCCCCAAAAAACAAAACTAAAACCTAAAATACAATTTTAATCGGATGAAATTGAAGAGTAGGATGTTGTAAAATACCTGGAAGAGACGGCGTTCGATTCTGACGGTCGGATTTTCCGCAGCGACCACGGGAAGTTTCTTGCCAAAAGCCCTTTTTTCAACCTCAACAGTAAAATGGTAAAAATGACATGGTAAAAAGTCTTTTTATAGGTTTTTTGGATGAATTTGTTCATTTTTCACCATGGAAGGATGTTTTTCGATGTATTTTTGCCTATCTTAAACAGGTATGAGTAATGTGTTGTTTTTGTGCAGGACAAAGGGACTTAGAGGGAAAATTGTCATTTTTCACGAACCAAAATATCAGAGTCATCTTTTAAGCCCTTTTCTGACTCCTAAAAAATGAAAAGATTGCCGAGCGTTTCTTTTACACTCGTTAAAACGGAATTAAAAGACGGTCCCCTTATAGCTCTTTTCTGACCGTAGAATCAGGAAAAGATTGCCGGGTTTTTGTCGTTTCAAACTCGATACGGAAATAAAACGACATGTCCTTGATCGCTTTTTACTTTTCAGGTCAGTGACACTAATTATGAAAGTACTCCTTGGTCGCAAGATCAAGCGGTTCCCCCAGGTATTATTTTATACTTTTTCGGGCTTGAGGGACACAAATCTACGAAAAAGTTCAACTTGGAGTCTTCTTAAGTTTTTCAGACTCTCTAAAATTTAAAAACGCCGAGTTTCTCCTATACTGGACTCGTTAAACATTTCACTGTAAAGGACCTGTTCAATTACAAACGGGAACGAACCACTCCTTCCTAGGGTTCGAATCAAAACTAGGTTGGACTCATCCGAAGGATGAGCTTATAATCAAGCATATGTTATCCTCCTCAAGCTTGTTAAAAATAAAGAGGTACTTGCCAGAAATGGTGGGGGAAAAGAGAGAAGAATGAGCCTATTTGTTACCTTTTGTCTCAGAAGAAACTTTATTACCACTCTTGAACACGACACTTTTTCATTCACCTGGGTTGGGAAATCTTTTACCTCACAGTTGATCAAACCACTTTGAAAGTCTTCAGCCGGGTTCCGGGGATTAACTTTGAGTCGTTATCACCAAGCCATCTGTCGTGTCGTTATGTGTTCAAGAAGTCTGCAAGCAAAACTTTCATCTGCAAAATACTTGTCATCCATTTGACCATCCCTGAGTCAGTCCTTACAGCAACATTTCTTCAACTTGAACAATGATTTCGTGTTGCAGGCTTGCCTGCAACGGGTCGCTTTCTATCGACATCAGCACATTATCTAGAGAGATGACTTAGAAATCGTCAGTACCTTGAAGTCTGCATGCATCAATGGCAGGTTTCTCGCCTTTGACGTCAGTTTACATCATTGACTTTCGATCAAAGGATTCCGTGAAATGTTCGACATCAACTCATTCATTCACATCTCATGGATTGTACTGGGTACTTTGAGAACCATTGACATTACTGGTGGTCTCTCTCACGCTTGTTAACAGTTTACATCATCGACTGGTAATCAAGTGGTTTCTACCATGTTCGACATCAACTCATTTATTCGCATGGCTAGAATCGTACCAATTTGAGAAGTAGAAATGAAGACCCTGGATCTAGTTTCCACCATCCAGGCTGCGAGGAGTTTTGTATTCATTATCTAAGTAGACTAATCATAAACAGATGGCTGCGCCCATACTGTGTCTACAAAAGTCTATGATTATGATGTACTGCAAGATCATTCCTGTATCAGAGTAGTTAGTCTGTTAGTTAAAGTTTTAATCTGAGTATGGGAATGCCTACCTCAGTGATGATATAATCTTATACATGTATTTTGTGTTGAAAATTGCAGGTTCTGACCAGGCTCTCCACGAGATAATCCTTGAAATGATAAAGCGCTTCACCCTTCCTAGATAATACAAAACCCTAATCTATTTCAGGCTTCGCACTTTAGGGGGCAATCTGTTACACTAAAAAATGTCACCATGACTATTCACAGTTAGGATGGCTCTATCAACAGTCATGCTACCCTCTTAGGCAAGTCTTATGCCTCTGCTCTCCATGTCAAACTCCAAAAAGAGAGAAAGTCTTTCTAAATGTATTTATCTCTGGGGACGCAGGTTCTCTCAACCTTACCTGCGGGGACGCACCCAATGTTCACAAAAGCTGCGTCTTTGGACGCTCTGTATGTAAAGGGGAAGGTGCGTCCCCCTGAAAAGGTTAAAATGCGCAAGTTTCATCTTTAAAAAGTCACTTGTGGTCATTTCTAGAGCATTCTAGAAGGTTGTTCGACGTGTATTGAGCGCCTCCAGATGGTTCATGCACTCCTACCAAAGAGGAACTTATCCCATCAATAAGGGAGCTATCCCATCCAAAGAGGGGATTATCCCATTGATGGTGGACCTGATTAACTTCCTCTTGAGCACTATAAATACAGGCATTGGGCTAGAAGGAGAGGAGGTTGAAAGCTATACATTTCTAAGGGTAAATGCTGCAGGAATTAGGACTCCCATTTAGAAGCTTGTGAGGAGAGATTGCCATCTTTGTTTTTTCTATTTGGAAGTGGGTGAGCTTTGTCAAAGTAAAGGAGAACTCTTGATGGACCCTGGGAGGGACTTGCACAACACCAAGGCTCAGGTTGTATTTGTTCCTTTTGTTACCTATTAATGCAAATGAGTCCATTCTTCTCAATAACTTGTTATTTATGAGTTGTTTCATGTACTCCTTGGTCTATGTGTTAAATATGTTTTATTCTATGAGATTATCAAGTGCTATTTAATCGTTTGATTGTTAGTGTATGCAGGTTTCAAAGTGAAGGAGGAGCTCATCCGGATCAGAGGAGCTGGACTGCTACAACAGCGTTGGATTACAGGTAGGATCTAAACACTTGATTTCTTATATAGTAAATGCATATTTAGAGAAGGATTGCTCTTGTTTGTCTTGTTTGTCACTAGAGAGTCTTAGGCTCCTAGGGAGGTTGGTTGTGTCCGCACAATCGACTCTTTCCGCCTGACAGCTGGGATGGTACAGAGAGGGCCTAAGGGGTCCCTAACACCCTTCCAGAGAGTTTCACAGAGTTTGGCTATCAAGAAACCTCATTCGTGAGCTTCTACAGGAAGTCTGTAGGGGTTCTACAGGATGTTTAGGATTTCTACAGGATGTTCTGTAATTTTTCTACGGGATGTTTAAAATTTGGATTTTGGAGGATGGGTGAGTGAGGTAAGGTGCATGAATGGATAGGGAGGCAGGGTAGGGGCCTAAAATGACCCAAGGACTGATGGATAGAGTTGAGGAGAAGGTGGGGATGGCTGGACTTGTTCCAAGAAGACTGAAGTAATGATGCACAAAAGGTAGGGTTATGAGGGCAGTATGGCAACGTGAGGCAAGAAACCAAGTTAGGAGATGGAGAAGATGGGTTTGAGGGAGTCTGGGTAGACAAAGAAGTGGTACAGGTGTGCTGCAATTTGTGTTTCCAACTGAACCAACAAAGACATGCAAGAAAACAAAGATCTAGTTATGCTACCCTAATATGATCTAGCTAACAGTAACAAGAATGGACAACAGCTTTATTTGCAAGGAAACCATGTATATTAACTATGCAATGAAGCATTCAAAGATCTGAACATGTAACCAACTTCTGTAAATGAAAACCAAACACTAATGATTGCATGGCAAAGCAAAGTCAGTGTTTTTGTTTGGGACAGCACGGTTATTCCAACTCCAACCCCTAATCCAATAAGGAAGAGGTGAAACCAAAAGTGTTTGCTGACCCTTTTTTGGAGCCTTTTTCTTGTTATTATCCTACAAATCTATTCTAAACATGAGAAGCTACTTTAACCATCAAAAGAAATCTAAATAACAAAGCAAGATTTAAATATAAATAGAAGATTTTATTCTAAGAATGCAGCAAAAACACATAAAGATAAACAAAGGAAGTATTGGGCGCTTGAGATGGGCCCAACCCCAAGAGATACAGCCTCCTAAGAGAGATTTAGAGCTGGTGCAAAGCTGGATTCATCTTTATTGATCAAAAGAAATGTTACATTCCAAAAACTGTCCACAAGGAGAACTTGAAAATGTGTTGAAAGCAAAGCTAATCTACTGCCTAAAAATCGAACTACAAAATGACTACAAAATGAATACAAAAATGACTAACTACTGGCTACAAATTGACTAACCACTAGCTAACCAAAATGAGGCCCTAAGCCTTCTTATTTATACAAATTGAGGACCCCAACAGTCCTCCTAAACTTTAGGGACTCGGCTGCCCAAAACTTGTAGTCAACAGCAGTCCTACTTGACTTGCTTGGCTGCCCTTGTGTTAATTGATTTGGTGGCCCTTGAACTCTGAGCTAATGGTGGAGAATTCGAGGTAAGGGCCCATAAATGAAGGGGACACCTTCCTACAAATCCTCTCCCTTGTTCTCCCACGAGTTTGGCTGCCAAGTGCTCATTAAAACCTTCAATTTTGTCTCCAAATTGACCAAAAAGGCTACACAAAGCACCCATTAGACTTGTTGGCATAATGACTAACCCAATTCACTCTATTAACATAAATATAATAAAAAACATGCAATAAACTAATGAGAATGGTGGATTAAGTCGAATTAGGAGGTTGAATGAGCCCAAATAATTATCCATTTTTGGGGCTCATCATCACCCCCCTACTGAAAGTGTTGCTCATCCTCTGAGCAACCAATCTATCTCCTCATCTTTGATGGCCCTGGCGGCCTCCCTGTCATGCTAAGCTTCTAAAGTGATGTCCTCTTCTTGGTCATGAAACCATACTTTTCTCTCTGCTTTTTCCCACTGCCTGCTCATTCAATCATATGAAAGGAGATGAAACCAGTGGAGGAAGGAAGAAAAGAGTGGTTGCATGCCTCCTCAACAGACTTCAAGCTTCAAATCCCTCTTCATAATTGATTCTGGCCTGCCCAAACGCTCTACAGGATGTTTCTGGTAGAAATACAGAACTTCTTGTAGAAAGTCCTGTAGCTTCCTGTAGAAGGTTGAACCATGACTAGATTGTGTCCGAACCCTGAAAAAAATGAGTTTTCATGGAGGGGATGGATGTGAGGATGCCTGGGAACTTGGTAGGGACCCTTCTGCTTGTGTTGGGAGGCCCCCCTTTCGGCATTGTGTTCCTGCAACATCTTCAGAATTAACTCCCACAGCAGCACATTGACATTGGTGTCTCCTGTAATGTTACCCAAAAACCTCTAAAACAACATAAAAGGAGCAAGCACCACTCCCCTAAACCAAAACTTAAACGGCCCCTCTGAAAAATGGTAGTTGCATGCAGAGCCTCAGTCAATCTTCACTGATGAGTATATTGTCCGCACAAACCAAAGGCATGCATAGAAACCTATTGTACTGGTCAGAGCAAAAAATGAGTATGACATGATGGGCATGTAGCCAAAATATAAAACTCTAGAAACAAGCTTTTTCATCTCCAGCTTGGTGAAGAAATAGAATGTGGCATAGAGAAACAGGTAAAATGCTGAGGAGCCTGCAGTCAAATAAGATCTCCGCCACCAGTTGTAATCTTCACTGCACAATTCGAAGTAGCACAGGACAATGGTGATCTCTGCACATGTAACAATGAGGATCACAAAGACACTGAACAGGAACCCAAATATATAGTAGAACTGATGCAGCCATATTGAAGTTAATATGAAGAACAGTTCAATGAATACAGCTCCAAAAGGCAACATGCCTCCAATTGGTATTGAGAAAATGGGCTGCATATACCAAGCTTGCTCTGGAATCTGCCTGGGGATTTTATTGGTCTTCACTGGATCTTCAATTGTAGGTTTCTTGTAGCCAAAGTAACTGCCCACAAAGACCAATGGCACAGAAATTCCAAACCATAAAAGGACCAAGGCAAACATAGTCCCGAAAGGAACTGCACCAGATGATTTTTTTCCCCATAGCAGTGCATTGAGAATAAAGAAAATGCAAAAGGTAATGCCTGGAAACAAGAATGATGTCTTCAGCGTGTTCCTCCTCTATTCTGTGCCCTTGAACATATTATATAGACGTGACGATGCACACCCTGCAAACAAACCCATAAACACCCATAATAGCAGCATAGCTGTCATTAAACCTCCACGGTTTGAAGGAGAAAGGAAACCAAGGACTGCAAATATCATTGTCACTGGTGTCATGGCAAAAAAACTAAACTCTAGTTCCCACATAGACACAAAGTAAGCTTGCATTGGTTGGGGCCCTGACCACATCTCCATGGACCGACTTCCATCCTGTTTCCTCTTGAGCCTCATCCTGTGTTTCTAATTGGTTGTATTTTGAGATATCCCGGTACAATGTTCGCATCATGATCATTGCAACCATTCCGGAGAGAAATAAAACAATCATCAATGAGTTGATGATAGAGAACCAATGGATCTGATCATCTGTCATAAGAAGGTAAGTATCCCAACGTGATGCCCATTTCATAGGGCTCTCCTGGAAAGTAACATCACAAGTGAATATAACTTCTTTGTCTTCTACAACTTCTTGGGGAATCTCAGAATTTGTTACTGTATGCTTGGTATTTGGATCACAAGTTGTCAAATGGGCTTTGACATTATCCCATGGTTGTTCATACTCATGCTTTACACTCACTGAGAATTGCCACCCTCGACGTGAACAGTCCAAGCTTCTTCGTATGCTGGGTTTCCTGTGGCGCAGCTTCCTGTAGAAATGCCTGTAGAGTGCCCGGCTTCTGTAGGATGTCTCTGCGCCTTTGAACGATCTTGGTATGCAGGAGAATTTTGAACAAGCCGAAAAAATTGGCGAGGGACATCAGTTTAACAGAATTCAGAGGCAGAGGATTCAGCCGAAGAGGTTTGCAAGTGTAAATGAATCAGCAGTTAACATGAGTCTTCAGCCGAGCATTCCTTTAATTACTGCGTGATTTGTGGTGAGGTGGCAGAGACGTGCGCTGCTCATGCAAACTGTTGGTCCCCTGCAGTGCCATCTGCCTGTAATCCCTTACCCTTAGTTGCACTGGAGTTTAAAATATCCACAACTGTCTGTGTTTTTTCAAATTTCACGTGAGTTGTCTAACACATACGTTGCATGATTCCTGGCCGATTGATAGAGAATTGGATAAGGAACTATCAGCTCAATCCTACTACATTCGTGGCTCAATTCCACCATTCCATTCATTCATGCAGTTTTTAAATTAGATTTGTGCAATAGAAGAACGAGTTTCAGTCACGTACCTGAAGTCAAATGGCTGCTGTGAGGTGCTGAGGCTAGTCATTGCTGCATGCACTGGTTTCTTTGGTTGCATGAGGGCTTGGCTGATGATTTATGGTTATTTTTTCCTTGTGCATGTGTCCTCTGGCCGGATCCCAGCTGCAGGAGTTCATTTCCACACTCAGATCTGCACCCTCAAGCTGCTGCCATTGAATTTTCACCGGACCAGAACTTGTTTTCGCCATTGCTCCCAAACGGTAAACCGGATCGATCTGAAAATTTCTGAGCATGTTCCTATCATCATGATGCACCTCCCATAGCAAAATCGTGATCAATGGATGCACAGATTTCGAGAAAAATGGAAAATGGCTGAAGATTTCAGAGATCAATTTCTCGGAAACCGTGCATCGGAATTGGCTGAAACTGCTTGGGTAGGCTACTATCACCTATGTGCATCTCCCCATGAAACAGGTTTTAAAACGGATGCATGGATATGGAGAAAATGCAAAAATGGCTGATGGTGATGGAGGCTGATTTCTTGGAAACCATGCACCGGAATTGGCTGAAATTGCTCAGGCATGTTGCCATCACCCCTGTACAATCCCCCATAAAATGGTTTTTCAAATGGATGCATGGTTTTCAAGTTATGGAAGAAACAAATTTTGTTCTAGGTATTTTTGCTTCAAGGCATTTTGTAGTTTTGTTGCATGGTAAGAAAAACTGAGCTTGGGTTGTGATGCAGGCATGGAGATGTGCAGGAGGAGTTTGAAAAGTGCAGGAGGACTTCTGAACCCTTGAGGAAGCTACCATGTTAACCAAACCGCCTCTTTGAAATCCATTTCTAGCTTCCTACAATTTCTACAGGAACTTCCTGTAGAAGCACAATGAGGTGGAAAAATGATGGAGAAAGGCGAGGGATGGACACAGAGGTGCTTGTAGGCCTAACCAACAGATTCCAAGCTTTATGTTCACTTCCAAAATCAAATCTGGCTCGCTTGAAGGTTCTACAGGATGTTTCCTGTAGAAATACAGAACTTCCTTTCGAAGGCACAAAAATTCCTTTGACCTTGTTTTGAGTGATCCTCCTGACCTGCAATGTCATTGCTGCAACCTGAAATTATTCAATGGAAATTAGATTTTTTTTTTTTTTTTTTTTTGAAAAACAACTAGGGTGCCTCATGGAGGTTTTCACCCTAATTGCCTACCCTGGGTGCCTCCAAGGGAGGTTTTCACCCAGAGATCTTATTCTCTTTTCTCTTTTTTCCAACCCATTGACCGCCTCATGGAGGTTTTCAATCAATGAGCCAATCTAAGGCGCCTCCGAGGAGGTTTTCACCTTAGATTTTTATTCTCTTCTTATTTTCATTTTTTTTCTACCCTACCCTACTTGAAAAACAAAATCATTTTCAAGTGTAAGAATACTTCCAATGGAGCCATGTGCACATCGAGATTAGAGACAAGATGATGTGAAGGCTCGAAATGCATGCTTTGACAGGTATCCGGATTTCAGAGACAAAATGATCTGACTTTGAAGGGATCAAACATAGCTGAGGAAGAGAGTACTGCTGCAACTTAGTGACTGTTTGGAACCATGTCTCAATATAGCTCTAATATCCTTGGTCCTTTTGCTGATCTGGATCATGTTTCATGTCACCTTCTAACATGACTTCCTCATCTTCCTCTTTTTGCTGATCTTTCTCTTGAATACATGGAAGATTTGATGGTAACCATGAAGGATATTTCTTTATCTCTACTTCTGATGTCTTATCTTCATCAAGTAAAGCCCATGGTTCTTTTGCCTGATGTGGTCCTTCAATGCTTTCAATATAGTCTCTTCTTTGCAATACTCTTCCTGAGCTATGGTGAATATCTTTGAGCTCAAGAGGAATCGTTTGGACATGTTGTGCCTCAGCTTTGCCATTGGGTTGAGCTACTGCAACGGGCAGGTGTGGAAATGGTGGTACGGGTAGTTGAGTGGAGGTGTGTATTCGAGATGGATGTGGATGGGGTTGTGGTTGGGTAGGCATTTGGGGTTGCCTTGGTGGAGAAGGAGGTGATGGTTGCGGTTGAGCAGGTGGTGGAGGAAAACAAGTGGGAGGAGTGTTGTACTGGGGCCTCCACCCCTGATGAGGTGCATTCCACTGAGGCTGTGGCTGAGCATAAGAGTGAAACGAATGAGCAGCTGGTTGGGCATAATATGGATCTATAAAGGAACAAGGAGGAGGTGTGAACCAGGAAGGATGAGCAGGGGGACCCCAAGAAGGCATGAAAGTGGCTTGATAGGGGTCATAATAGGTCTCAGATGTCCCTTGCAGTTCCTGCTGGTAAGATCTAGGTCCATGTGGCCTCCTTTGGTTTAGATAATAGAGTGGTTCAGTGGTTCCTTTAGCCCTCTGATATGCAGCTTTGATTCCGGGCAAGGAAGGGCACTGATTCGTAGGATGGTCTCTTTCACAAACAAAACACACTTCTATGGAGTGCAATGGACATTCGTTCCTAGGATGCTTTCTAGTGCACCTGGGACAGAAGATGGCCAAAGCCCTCTTGGCTTCCTCTTGCTTCCTTTGGATCTGCAAGGTATCCAGTTGCATGGCAAGAAACTGCCTCATATCACTCTTGAAATCTTCGATCTGATTTGCAAATTCATTTTTGGATAAGGTACTGCTCCCAACATTTCTGCTTGTATCCATTCGCTCTAGAGGAATGTTTTCTTCTTCTTCTTCCCTTGAGGTTCTTCAAATATGTCTTGTTGTCCACCTAAGAGTTCTTTAATCACAGCCATCGAAGAAGAGAGAAGGTTGGCTATGTGAAGCAGTGGGGGTGTTGTGCAAACATTTTTCTAACTTATCTCTACTCCTACAAGGCATGAAATGAAATCTTTTTGGTTGATTTTTGCTTTTTTCTACTTCTACCTGCAAAACTGAAATAGATTGAACTGCAACTAACTATCTTGCTAAAATGAAAATGCGAAATTGAAATGAAAGCAGGAAAGGACTAATCTATTTTGCTCAAATGAAATTGCAGGAATGAAATGCTAGTCTATGCTTACGGAATTGAAATGCTAATCTACACTTGCAGAAATGAAATTGCGGAATTGAAATGCTAATCTATGAAAGCGGGAAATGCTAATCTACTTTTGCATAAACAAAATTGCATAATGGAAATGA
Organism: Pinus tabuliformis; assembly: GCA_031772625.1. Taxonomy (NCBI): domain Eukaryota; kingdom Viridiplantae; phylum Streptophyta; class Pinopsida; order Pinales; family Pinaceae; genus Pinus; species Pinus tabuliformis. The sequence continues at coordinate 870,145,495 of CM062808.1, forward strand.
AATAAACTACTTAGCAGAAGATTGTAGTGAAAAATAGAAGAAAAGCAACAATCACCAATACTCTGATGCTTCCCCGGCAACGGTGCCAAAAAGATGGTGAGCTTCAATATTGCAGCAATAATGCTACAACTCCTGGAACTCCCTTCTTTAATTTTATCAACCCGGTAGTTCGTAACAAACTTGGAAGCGACGGTGCTATATGCACAAGTACTAGCTCTTGCCGCAGCTGTCACTTGGTCAGCTGGCACAAGTCCGCTAGGAGCTTAAGCCAACTTCTATGAGCTCTTAGAAGAATCTTTTTAACTGATGGATGAAAGCTAACTCAAAGGAAGCTAATCTACTTGCGGAAAGAAACTAAAAGCCAAAAAGAAATGCAAACCCTAGCAAACCCTAATTCTACCAGCTAGTCCTACTGATGCAAAGGAGAGAATGCAAACTACGAAAAGAGATGCCATTACTTCTATGAAGGTAAAATACATGTGTCTACACTGCCTCTAGCTGAAGAAAACATCTTTTTGTATTTTTGACTAAGTTGTTAGAATTATCATGCATGTGCTTTTAACTGGCTTTTCACTGTGCAGGGGTGGATCAAGGAGGAGAAATGCTTGAAAAAGGTTGGGATGGTACAGAGAGGGCCTAAGGGGTCCCTAACACCTTCGCGAGAGTTTCACAGAGTTTGGCTATCAAGAAACCTCATTCGTGAGCTTCTACAGGAAGTCTGCAGGGGTTCTACATGATGTTTAGGATTTCTACAGGATGTTCTGTAATTTTTCTACAGGATGTTTAAAAATTGGATTTTGGAGGATGGGTGAGTGAGGTAAGGTGCATGAATGGATAGGGAGGCAGGGTAGGGGCCTAAAATGACCCAAGGACTGATGTATAGAGTTGAGGAGAAGGTGGGGATGGCTGGACTTGTTCCAAGAAGACTGAAGTAATGCTGCACAAAAGGTAGGGTTATGAGGGCAGTATGGCAACATGAGGCAAGAAACCAAGTTAGGAGACGGAGAAGATGGGTTTGAGGGAGTCTGGGTAGACAAAGAAGTGATACAGGTGCGCTACAATTTGTGTTTCCAACTGAACCAACAAAGACATAGTTATGCTACCCTAATATGATCTAGCTTACAGTAACAAGAATGGACAACAACTTTATTTGCAAGGAAACCATGTATATTAACTATTCAATGAAGCATTCAAAGATCTGAACATGTAACCAAATTCTGCAAATGAAAACCAAACACTAATGATTGCATGGCAAAGCAAAGTCAGTGTTTTTGTTTGGGACAGCACGGTTATTCCAACTCCAACCCCTGATCCAATAAGGAAGAGGTGAAACCAAAAGTGTTTGCTGACCCTTTTTTGGAGCCTTTTTCTTGTTATTATCCTACAAATCTATTCTAAACATGAGAAGCTACTTTAACCATCAAAAGAAATCTAAATAACAAAGCAAGATTTAAATATAAATAGAAGATTTTATTCTAAGAATGCAACAAAAACACATAAAGATAAACAAAGGAAGTATTGGGCGCTTGAGATGGGCCCAACCCCAAGAGCTACAGCCTCCTAAGAGAGATTTAGAGCTGGTGCAAAGCTGGATTCATCTTTATTGATCAAAAGAAATGTTACATTCCAAAAACTGTCCACAAGGAGAACTTGAAAATGTGCTGAAAGCAAAGCTAATCTACTGCCTAAAAATCGAACTACAAAATGAATACAAAAATGACTAACTACTGGCTACAAATTGACTAACCACTAGCTAACCAAAATGAGGCCCTAAGCCTTCTTATTTATACAAATTGAGGACCCCAACAGTCCTCCTAAACTTTAGGGACTCGGCTGCCCAAAACTTGTAGTCAACAGCAGTCCTACTTGACTTGCTTGGCTGCCCTTGTGTTAATTGATTTGGTGGCCCTTGAACTCCGAGTTGATGGTGGAGAATTCGAGGTAAGGGCCCATAAATGAAGGGGACACCTTCCTACAAATCCTCTCCCTTGTTCTCCCACGAATTTGGCTGCCAAGTGCTCATTAAAACCTTCAATTTTGTCTCCAAATTGACCAAAAAGGCTACACAAAGCACCCATTAGACTTGTTGGCATAATGACTAACCCAATTCACTCTATTAGCATAAATATAATCAAAAACATGCAATAAACTAATGAGAATGGTGGATTAAGTCGAATTAGGAGGTTGAATGAGCCCAAATAATTATCCATTTTTGGGGCTCATCATTAACCGCCTGATAAGGGTGGTTTTCTATCTCCTCAGCCTGGACACGTGGCAGCCATTGTATGGGATCAGGCGAAACCCGGCCCAAACCACTTACCGCCTTTGGTCCTCCTGAAATCCTACCTATTTTGTGATTTCCCTTTTATATAAAAAATACATTAAAACATGAAATCTCGCTCAGATCGGACTTGAAATAGTATTTAACAGCATTAAGAAACCCTTTCGGGTCTGTAATACCGCATCGGGTGCATTTCCTTTGTAATCCATTCATTTGGCCGAAAAGTGAAATACAAAGGAAATTACTACTTTCCGGATTTCAAAATATATATAATATTGTCTATAATCTTATCGGGTTCGGCTATCGCTATCATCATTATTATCGGCCCCGCTCCATTGAAATGTGCCGACGCGATATTGCGATGCGATTGATTGCAATCACATATTGCACATACCCCGGACCATTGTAAGCGCTCCTTTGCATTTGCCGATAGCGATACTGCAATGCAACTTGGGCCGTCGATCTGCGCGCTTGATCGACGGTCCTCATTGACCACACTGATCATTGTCGTGCATTCCTTGTGGTCTCCGCCGATAGCCTCCCTTTGCCACTGCCGATTGCGATTTATCGATCGGATCTGGACCATTGATCAGACAGATCCGACGACTTATAAAAAAGTTGTTTTAAGCCTCCGATAAGCCTGTTTTCACTTATTTCTTCATGTTTTTGCCTCTCGATAGTGTTATTCAATTGTTCTAACACTTCTTCTTATGCGAAAGTTGTTGGGTTTTGAAGACTTAGAGGGTTATCTAGGATCCATTTGGATCACGGCTTCCCACTGAAAAAGGCTTTTGGACCACCAAAAGTTGGTTTTTAAGCATCAATCAAGTGAGGATACAACTTCCTCACTTGTCCAATCTCTATCCATTTTGCACTGCTTGGTTTTGAACCTTTGATTCCGATTCTGAGGTACTCAACATCCCCTTTGCGCGTAGTTCTCACCTTCCTGTCTAGAAGTGTATCTTCCTTCAACTCATTGAGATATTCAGGCAACAGATCATCAATAGAAGGCAACTGACTTTGCTCTTCGGGATCTTCAATCAATGAAGGTTCAAACAGTCTCAAGTTCTCTGCATTAACTACTGAATAGATGTGCATGTAAGTTGGAAAATCAAGGCGAAAAGCATTCTCACCAATTTTCTCGAGTATCTTGAAAGGCCCATACCTTATTGGCTTAAGCTTTTTACCTTCACCTTGCATTCTGTCTTTCCTGATGTACAACCAGACTTGATCACCAACTTGGAAGCTATGCTCAATTCAATGCTTATCATGCCTTGCCTTGTACTTGGCTTGGCTCTTTTCCAGCTGTTCCTGTACTTCCTGGTGAATTTCTTGGATCTGTTCAATGAACTTGGTTGCTTTGTCCACATCACTGTGTCCATCAACTACTATGTCTTTACTAAAGACAAAATCCAAGGGAGACCTTGGTGTAAAACAAAAATAAGTCTCAAAAGGAGATCATTGTGTAGAAGAGTGTTTAGCATGGTTGTAAGCATGTTGCACATAACACAAATGTTCATCCCAAAGCTTGGGATGCTTGATGCAATAGCCTCTGAGCAACTGGATCACTATCTGGTTGACCACCTTTGTTTGGCCATCTGTTTGCGGATGAAAAGTTGTGCTCTTCTTCAGTCTGGTGTCCATCAACTCCCATAGACTTGACCAAAACTTCCCAACAAATCGGGAATCTCGATCAGATACAATAGAAGTGGGTAACCCAAAATGAACCAATACATGCTGAAAGAACAACTTTGTTGTTTGTTTAGCTGTAATCTTCTTGTTACATGGTATTAAAGTACACATTTTGCTGAACCTGTCCACAATAACATATAAATAGTCATGACCTTTTCTAGACTTTGGCAATCCCCTAACAAAGTCCATGGAAACACTTTCTCAAGCATGAGAAGGAAGTGGAAGTGGAGTGTACAAGCATAGTTTTCTATTGGTGGGCTTGCTTCTAGCACACATGGTACACCCTTTAATATATCTAGAAACTGTTTCATGCATTCTTGGCCAATAACAGAATCTTTGCAACTGTGCAACTGTTTTACTTACACCAAAATGACCTGATATTAGAGAAGTGTGTGCTTCTCGGATTATGTTAACTCTTTCAGTTTGAGGAATGCATAACTCTCCCAAATGATATAAGAGTTGGTCCTTAACATGATAATCCAATTCTTCTACTTGTTTTCCATGACTTAAAGTTTCATATACATCTTTAAAATCTAAATCTTGAGCATATTGTTCGATGTCGCTTTCATGCAATACTGAGTTATGCTTAAGTATAGTAGATGCATTTATGATTGGCCTAGATAACATATCTGCAACCTTATTGTGTATGCCTTTCTTATATCTGATGACAAGATGAAACTATTTTAGAAAACCCATCCACCTATAGTGTCTTGATTGCTACAATTTAGTTTGTGAGTGCAAATATTGAAGTGATTGATGATCAGTATGTATAATTGCTTCTTTGCCCATTAGGTAATGTTTCCACTTTTTCACACTTTGTACTAATGCATACAATTCTTTATCATATGTGGGATAATTAACTACTGCAGAATTAAATGTCTCAGAATGATAACATATGGGTTTACCATGTTGCATCAACACTGCTTCCATGGCATAGTCACTGGCATCTATTTCAATCTCAAATGGTCTTTGAAGATTTGGCAATGCTAGTACTGGTGTTGTACTAATCTTTTCTTTCAAGGTGTCAAAGGCTTTCTGTTGTTTGCCTCCTCATTGAAACACCTTGTTCAATCTTGTTAAAGCATGTAAGGGAGCTGCAATCAAGCAAAAGTTATCAATAAACTTTCTCCAATATTGTGCTGCTCCTAGGAAGCTCCTAACTTCTGTAGCAGATTTGGGTTTAGGCCAGTTCATAATGCCTTCAACCTTAGAGGGATCTATCTTCAATTCACCACCCCCTACAATATGACCCAAATAATTCAAAGATGTTTTACCAAATTCACATTTTGATAACTTAACATAGAGATTTTCTCTTTTCAAAACATCTAGAATCTACTTTACATGCTTTAAATGTTCTTCCCATGTTTTAATGAAAAAAAGAATGCCATCTAAATATATAATTACAAAATCATCAATAAAAGGCCTGAGTACATCATTCATAACTCTCATTAAAGTGCCAGGAGCATTAGTTAAGCCAAAAGGCATAACAGGCATTCATACAACCCTTGCTTTGTTTTGAAAGAAGTCTTCCTTGCATCTTGTTTTGCTACTCTGACTTGATGGTAGCCACTTCACAAGCCCGAATTGGAAAAGTAAACAACTTCTTTCAATTGATCTAATAGATCATCTATGTGAGGAAGAGGATAACGATTCTTGATCGTTATTTTATTCAGTGCTCTGTAATCAATGCACATCCTCAACGAACCATATTTCTTTCTCACCAACACAATTGGAGATCCGCTTGGTGATGTGCTTGGCCTTATGAACCCTATGTCGAGTAGCTCTTGTACCTACTTCTTGATCTCTGCATTCTCTAAAGCAGATAACCTTTTATACCTGTGGCTGTGACTGTTGTTTCATCACCTGAGTCTGACCCCAAATCTTTCTAAATAGCAGCAACAGTCTTCTTCATCTTACCAATGAACTTCTTGGGTTTCAGATCTGGATGCAAAGACCAACAGTGTTCATCATCATGCCCATCCTTCTTGCAGTGAGTGCATGAAGGTTTGTCTTTTTGTATAGTGTTTGTCTTCCTCTCCTTCCATTTTTGCTTCTTCTTTTCCTTGTTTTTGCTTGCAGTGGGTTTTGATGATCCCCCAATCTCTGGGTTCACATTCTTACCTCTAGCCTATAGATGTGTAGCCTGAATAGATACCTCATCTATGATAGTAGGGTTAAACATGAGAATGGTGTGCCTAAAATAGTTGTGTAGACCACCTATATGCTTCAACAAAGTTTCAAGTGAGTCTAGAGAAATGCCTAGGATTAAAGCTCTTTTTCTAAATTCCTGGGTATAACTTTGTACACCTTGGCCCTTTAGTTGGCGAAGAGTTTGCCAACTCATCATTGCTTGCTGCATATAAGGTAGTGGATAGAATTGTTTTTTAATGGTAGAAACAAATTCATTCCAGGTAGAAGGAATTTTACCATGCTTCTTCAAATCAGCTTGTGTCATGCCTTCCCACCACACTAGGGCAGTTCCTCCAAGATGAAGGCTAGCCAGCTGAATCTTTCTCCTTTCTGAATTGATATTATGCACCCTGAAATATACATCAATCTGTATAATCCATTTATCTAGCTTTTCTGCATTTAATTCACCATCATAACTTGGTAAGTCAAATTTAACATCTAATTTAATCACAACAACTTTCTTCTTTTTCTTTTCAGGGCTAGTTTTATGTGAAGAAGATGATGAGGATGGTGATTATGGAGTGGATGGTGGAGAGGGATTCTCTTCTTTCTTTTTGCATTCTGGATGGCCATATAGAAGAGGTTCCTCTTCTCCTTTTTCTGTTTGAGATGTTGAAGTGCTTCCACCTTTGCCTTTCTTAAATTCTCTATACATCTCTTCCACCATGGCTCTCATGGTCATGAAATTGTCCATGAACTAAGAGTCTGATTCTGATGAGGTTTGTTCTGCCATCCTCCTCCTAGGATAGACTCTTCCAATTCTGGATTAGCCTTGACAAGTTCTCCTTCTCCTAGTTTGAGCTTTGACCTTGTTAGCATTCAACAATCCAGCACAAGCTTGTCTAACCTTAGCAAACCTAAAGCTCTGATACCAGTTGATCTGATTATATGATCTTAGACAATTATTAAGGTATTACAGACTCATGTGCTTGGATATGCCTATGTTACTTTATGTAATGGATCGATAAGATTGCGAAATACATAGACAATGAAGCAGTTCAAGAACATAATAGACAAACACATATAAACACAACAAATTTAATAAGGAGTTCACCCAACACTCCTAGGCTATGTCTCCTGGTCCAGCCTTCAGTGGTGACCTCTCTATTATGTCTTCAAAACAAAGTTTTACAACAGTGAGCTAAAATTGAGCCTCACACAATAGATACAAAACAATAAGGCTTTACTTGGATCCCCCAAGGATATTTTGAGTACACAGACTCTCCTCACTGACTCTCTGTCTCTGTTGCTCTGTCTCAGCACTACCTTGCCCTGTTTGCTCTCTGTCTGTGGCTTTAAAGCCAATCGGCATTGTCTTTTCATTTCACTTTCTCGAGCTCTTTGGCTTCTCAACGTATGTCCGCTCAGATTCCTTCCTGATCATTAGCAATCATTGCTGAACGTTTTTAGGGATGGTGGCCACCCATTATGTAACGGAATGGTCATCGGGCCTTTGAAATCCTTCGAAATTGTCGTTCTCTATTTACACAGAGAAATACGTTCAAACACAAGAAAATTCTGCCAAACATTGTTCTTCGAACTTCAAATATTATGAATCCCCCTTATAGCTCCTATCGGGTCCACCTGTATAATCGCATCGCATATCCACCGTTGATTTGGGAGATCCAGATCCAACGGCTATGGTTCATTTCGAGCGACCCTTTCGTATGGGGGTTAATCGCCCAATAAGGGCAGTTTTCTCTCTCCTCAGCCTGGACACATGGCAGCCATTATATGGGATTGGGCAGAACCGGCCCAAACCACTTACTGCCTTTGGTCCTATCGAAATCCTGCCTGTTTTGTGATTTCCCTTTTATGTAAAAAAAAATACATTAAAACATGAAATCTCGTTCATATCGGACTTGAAATAGTATTCAACAACATTAATAAACCCTTTCGGGTCTGTAATATTGCATCAGGCGGATTTCCTTTGTAATCCATTCATTTGGCGGAAAAGCGAAATACAAAGGAAATTGCTGCTTTCCGGATTTCAAAATATATAGAATATCATCTATAATGTTATCAGGTCCAGCTATCGCTATCATTGTTATTATCGGCCCTGCTCCATTGAAATGTGTCGACGTGATATTGCTATGCGATTGATCGCAATCGCATATTGCACATACCCTGGGTTGTTGTAAGCACTCCTTTGCATTTTCCGATAGCGATATTGTGATGCAACTTGGGTTGTTAATCTGCATGCTTTATCGACGGTCCTCGTTGACCTCGATAATCGTTGTCACACATTCCTTGTGGTCTCTGCCGATAGCCTCCCTTTACCACTGCCGATTGCGATTTGTCGATCGGATCTAGACCATTGATCGACCAGATTTGACGGCTCCGATACAAAGTTGTTTTAAGCCTCTGACAAGCCTATTTTCACTGATTTCTTCATGTTTTTGCCTCCCGATGGTGTTATCTGCCTGTTCTAACACTTCTTATTATGCAAAATTTTTTGGGTTTTGAAGACTTAGAGGGTTTTCTAGGACCCATTTGGATCAGTCCCAAGCTTTGTCGTTGTGCTTTTTCCATCCATAGATTCACACAGAAAATAACCATTGAAACAAAAATTGCCCTCATGAAAATTAGGTGACAGGCTTACAAGACAACCATCAAGCCTATCTTGCCACCCTTGGAAGAACTAGACCACTTGCATCAACAAACAATTGTGAGGAGCAGTTGCGAGACTAAGATAAATACCCACCATGGATTAATATTTGATGTTGCACATATAGTGCATGAGGGGGGCATGCCATGTCTCCCCCCTCTTTATGAGACTTAGGAGTTAGTGGGGTGGGTAACACCCTCCCCTAAACCCACTATTTCCCTGTTTGTTTCCCCCCATTGGGGCTTTATTATTACTTTTTCTTATGTTGATATTATGTTTTATTATTATTACTTTTTTATCTGATTCTCACTATAATATCTCCCTCATATGGGTTGTGGAGCTCCTCTAGACTCAATAAGGAGATATCAATATAAATAAATAATATAATTCACACATACATACACCCATATATGAGTGTGAATAACTTGTCTTATATGTATCTAATTAACATAGGGATACATTAACATAAATAATTAATTAGGTATTAAAATAATGGCAATTCATATTTGTAGCCATGATATTTGAAAACTTTATATTTAAATTTAATTAATAAAATATAAAAACTTAACATCATAATAAACCTTTTTTTGAGATATATTGTATCAGTGTTATGTTCAATCCAATACCTGACCACCATACTATTTTGAAGCTTCTATTTATTCAAAGATCAATGTTTCAGTTTCCTTCATTAAATTTAAATGTGTTGGGTCCAAACGAATGGATGATCATGTTGAATACGTCCTACTTAATAGGGTTCTCATGCCACGAGAAGTGTTTCGGGGTAAACCTCATATTTTTTTGAACTAATTCATATGCCTTTATTATTGTTTCAAAATAATTCTATAAAATCAGAATAAATTATGTGATGTTAAAACATACCCCTAAACCTAACCCTAAAAAAAGAGGTGCAATGATTTTTAAGTTGGGAAATAAGCATATTATTAAGATATTCTCTTAATAAAAAGCATTGCAATGTTATCTGATGATTGGAACATACCCATAAAAAAATGGGATGCATGTTTAATTTAATCAATACCATTAGGGGTTTTTAACAAGGAAGAATGGAGGTGAAGCACAGTCCCAAGGTTCCCTCCATCTGTAGTTTTTCAAACATCGTCACCACTGCAATTTGGAAGATAGTGCCTCACGGTGGAGGAAAGTGCAGATCTCGAAATGGAATCCACATTTTGATACAGAGCGAAGAATATCAAGGGTTTTGAAATCAATATTTAGTGGAACTCATGATTGTGGGTAGCAGAGAATCTTAGGAGGCCTCGAAGGGGGGAAGGATCTACCTACAAGTTTTTCCTTGTTTCAGAGTTCTGGGTTTATTGACCATGGATGGCTCTCGGGACCGAGGGTTTGGTGGACTTCGGTGGTTTGTGACTTGAATCCTGAATCAAGTCAAATTGGTGGTTCATTGCAGCCATCGTCTGGATGGAGCAATGGCAATTTTGTAGGAGGTTTTGGTCCTGCAGGTGTGTTGCCACTATAGGCGACATATGCGTCAAGTGGCTAAATTCATGGGGGTTCCGGCGGTGATGTAGTTTTCGGTTGTCCCGTAGGCAAGCATGGTATGGAGGGGTTCGATGGGGCCATAGCGCCTCCTCTCTATGTAGGATATGGGGGTGGGCAAGTCCCCTTTTTGGCACTTGTTTTTGGTTCAATGACTATTATGTGTCCACAGTGCCCATGGGGAGTTTCCATGGTGGGCGTCGTCAGTGTCAGAGTGTTCTCTACTAGTTTGGGCGCAAAGGGGATTTTGGGCGCTAATTGTGGGTGGTTGGGCCTCATCAGCTGCTTTTCTGTGATAATGGACCTGTTACGACATTTCTTTTGGGCGTCGGAGATTATATCTCTAGTTCCCTTGGAGATTTTGATCCTTTTTTTGAGATGTTGGCAATTCCTTTTTTCATGGGTTTGGTTGGAGGCTTCAATGACTCTCTTGGGGCTCCTACTTTTATTTTGGGAGGAAGTGGGGGACGATTCTGTTTTCGCTAGTGCACATGCAAATGCATATGGGATTGGTGGTGTCACAGGCCCTTATGTTGTGGGAATAATGGGGGCACTATTTGGCTATGGAGGAGGGAGCTTTGGTGCAATAGGGTGATTGGTCTAGCGATGTCTAGAATGGGTAACTTCTTAACCTACTTGGTTGCAATGGGCTTTTCGAAGCATCTCTAGGATTTTTCCAACCATAGTACCTTCTGGGGTTGTTTATATTTTTCTGATCATAGTACCTTCTAGTTTGTTTCTCCTTTATCATAGTATCTTCCAGCATTGACATTGTAATGAATGAGTGCGCTCTGTCGGGCTATATTTGGTGCTCCCTATGGCGTTCATTGTTAGGTTTACATGCCATGTTACTTGTCTTTTTATACAGTTTTTGGTGCCCTTGGGCTTTTTTTTCTTAGTTTTTTTTGTATGATGTTGAATATAGTCATATGTTGATCCTGGTGGACCCAAAAATAGAAGTGGACTTGAAAATGGCTCAAAACTCAAATTCATCATATGGAAGTGAAACTAGAACCAGATCATAGTGCTCATCGCCCTGATTCCAACAGTGCAAATGACACTCAAATCCGAGTTTGTATGCTCAAGTTATCATTGGTCAAAGTTTTGGTCAAACTTGGTCAAGTGACAGTCACTAACAAGGAAAGAATTTGGAAAAGGGACGACACATGGAAAAAAATGGTCAGAAAAGGTGAATTTGTCACCTCCTTAATTCATTTAATATCCCTTAAAAACTGGCAGGAAAAATTGAGCTAATATGTATAAAAAAATAAAAATAAAAATAATTTCGGGTTGCAAGCCACCAACTCCTCCAACTCCCCAATTTCATGATATATTATTATATAAAAAACAAAAGCGTGGAGGGTCAGGGTCACGGGTGACCTGAACCCTGCCAACGGTTATGTACCAACCTTTCAATGTAATGGCGACACGTAGTCGAAGGCCGGCGAGGTTCGAACCCGCCCGGCCCATGTGGGTCGGCCCCCAACATGCAGCCCCAATTATAGTACAATGCCAACAATAAAATCAAATGTCAATATTAAAGTAAAAACATGCACCATATTTGGGGTGGGCGGGGTTTGAACCCTCTATTCCCCCACAAATCTGCTGAGACTTACCATTGGGCCAATGAACCATACCTTGGCCAATCCACCCACAAACTTTATTTAAGCGCACTCATATGCAATTCAACCAGAGTGGAAGAGGAGACGACCAATGGAACCCTTAGCAGCTAGGAGGGACAGAACCATGAACCAAGGATCTACTAAGATGCTGAAAATATTCTCTTAGAGGGCCAGATATGCTAGTATGAGAATTTGACAAGTTTATAGTCATTTTTTCACGTTTTCGTGCTAGGATCCAACCGTACAGTTTGTTTCTCTAGCCGAGGTCTCCATTTTCAGGCCTTAATCAGGAATGGAGGTATAAGGGTCATTTTTATCAAGTTGATTGTAATTCATTTCTTTTATGCCATTTAATGAAATAAATCCTCCCTAGTTTAAGAGGGGCTCGGAGATGTAGCCCACATGGTGAACTCCATAATCAAATTGTTTGTGTGCCTTTGATCTCATGGTTTCTTTATGATTTTTGCTTCTTGTTCATGTGTTAAGTTACTTGGTTAATATGCTCTTTTATATGCAATTTTGTATGCATCCTTGAATTTAAAATATTTGGATCAAGTTTGGTATTAGAGCAGGTTTTCTTGATGCGAGTTGCATGAGTTAATGCTAACCAGGAACAAGCTCCAAATAGGAGAAGGAAAACTCAAATCATTTCATCCTGAAGTGGGGTGTGCACCACAAAGATGGAACATGGAAGATGAGGAAGCTCGAATGAAGGAAGATTGAAATTATCACAAGATCTTCTTCACCATGGTAGAGAAATTTGACAAGTTGTTTGCAGAGTATGAGAAGACAATCAAGCCTGAGAAGAAAGAGATAGATGAAAATTCATTGGTAAATCATGAAGGTGTAAGAGGAGAGCCACTTGAACCTCCCTCTCCATCCTCTAGTAACAGTTATTCTTCTTCTTCTTCTCGTCACTCTAACAGGCATCACAGAAATACATCTAAGAAGCCATTTTTTAAGCTAGATGTAATGTTTGATTTGCCCACATATAATGGAGAATGTAATGCAGAGAAACTAAACAATTGGATTAGGTGGATCGAGGTTTATTTACAAATTCAGCGGATTGAGGAAGATGAGGCAAAGGTCCAATCAACATCTCTTTGGCTGAGTGGCACCGCTCTCGTCCGGTGGGAGAGAAAGTTGCAGAAATGTAGCAAAAACTTGGGTAATCTCCTTTCTTCTTGGTCTAATTTTGTTTATGAATTAAAAGATCATTTTTTATCTTTTGGGTTATCGAAAAAAGGCTTAAATGGAATGGAAATATTTGAGGCAAGGAAAGGGTCAAAATGTACAAAGCTTCACATAAGAGTTTAGAAAACAAGCATTGAATTTGGGCATTTCACTTGATTCTCCCGAAACTGTAACAAAGTATATTGCTGCTTTACATAGTTACATCAGAAATTATTTTTAATTATTTGAGCCTACTACTATTGTTGTGGTTAGTGTGAAGGCCATTCACCTTGAAAGCAGGGCCAAGAATGATAAATAAGGGCAACCAAAGAAATCATCTTTAAACCTCATAATGGCAAGTTCAAAGGGAATGGCAAGGGAAAGGACAAGAAGGAAACAACAACCAAGAAGGAGGAAGGAGCAAAACCATCTTGCACACATTGAAATAAGGAAGGCCATGATGATGAAAATTGTTGGAAGTTGCATCCAGAGTTGAAACCAAAGAGATTTGGTGGGAAGAACAAGCAAAAGACGGTGGAAACCATGCAACAAAACCTTGGATCTGATTGCAATGATGAGACATTAATCACAACAGTGGGCACACAAGGTACTCTTTCTCTTCATGCTAATGAAAATTATGAGTTACATGCAAGTACAAGTTCTTGAAATGAGCCTCTTCTTAATGAACGAAACAGAATTGAAATGTTCCAAATTAGAGCGTAATGAAATATACTAAAGTGGAAACCTTGTTTGATCCAAGCTCACAAGAAAATTTGATTTCAGAATCCTTGGTTAAAAAGTTAGGATTAGAGACCAAGCCTCATATGAAACCATACTCGCTTGGTTGGGTGTGTGATAAAGCAAAATTACATGTAACCAAGCAATGTAGAGCTAGATTTGTGATCACATCCAAACTAGTAGATGAGGTTGATCTTGATGTTGTACCCTTGGATATTTGTGGTATTGTATTGGGAAGACCGTATTTGTATTATAGGAAAGAAGTTTTATTTCACCATGAAAACAAGTATCATCTCACGAAATATGTGGTGGAATACATTGTTAGAGCTCATCGCACCAAAATCAGTGCCAGTCTTGTAAGTGTAGGTCAGATGAAGAGATTGATTAATTCCAGCAAAGGGTGCATGCTCATGGTTGTGAGAGCAAAATATGTCAAGACATCTGAAGCTTTCCAAGGTTGTGATCCCAATCATAAAAAGGAATTGTATGAAATTGTTTCTAACTATGATGGGATTTTTTAGGAACCAAGTGGGTTTCCTCCAAAGTGCGAGATCCAACATGAGATTCACTTGCAGCAAGATGCTCCTTTACCAAAAATTGGTATGTACAGATTGTCAGCTATCGAGATGGAGGAGATAAAGAAGCAGGTATAGGAATTGTTAACTAAGGGTTCATAAGACCAACTTCTTCTCCGTGCAGGTCACCTATCATGTTGGTGCCAAAGAAGAACGACACATGGAGGATGTGTGTAGACTACAAGTCACCTATTATTTTTTAGATCAATTGAAAAGTCTTGTCTATTTCACAAAACTGGACTTGCACAGTGGTTTTCATTAGGTCAAGATATCAGAACAAGACGTATGGAAGACTGCATTCAAGATGAAACAGGGGTTGTTTGAATGGTTGGTGATGCCATTTTGACTATGCAATGTTCCGACCACATTAATGAGGGTGATCAATGATATATTCAAGCCTTTTCTTGATGATTTTTTATTTGTGTATCTTGATGACATTCTTATTTATAGTAGGACATGGGATGATCATGTGATTCATGTTTGCAAAAATAAAAATTATATGTCAAAATGTCTAAATGTGAGTTTAGGAAGACCTCTTTGGTTTACTTAGGTCACATTGTTGGAGTTGGACAATTGAAAACAGATCCTTCTAAAATTGATGTGATTGTAAAGTGGCCTAAACCCACCAATGTTATAGAGGTTCATATCTTTTTGGGTGCAGTACAATATTGGAGAAGGTTCATTTCCAACTTCTATGTCATTGCATCCCCCTTACATACATTGACGAGCGTGAAGCAAACCTTTTAGTGGGGAGGAAAGCAACAGAAAGCCTTTGACACATGGAAAGAGAAGATCAGTGTCGCACCAGTTTTGGCCTTACGAGGCCTCCAACAACCTTTTGAGATTGAGATTGATCCCATTGGATACACCATGGAAGTAGTATTGATGCAGCATAGGAAACATGTATGTTACCATTCAGATACATTCTCCCAAGTTGTTGTGAACTATCCCACATATGAAAAGGAGTTGTATGCCTTGGTAGAAAGTGTGAAGAAGTGGAAACAATGTTTGATCGACAAGGAGACCTTCATTCACACAGATCACCAGCCCTTGCAATACCTTAAGTCACAGACCAAGCTTCAACAAGCACGTCATTTCAAATGGATGGGATTCCTTTTGCAGTTTCACTTGGTAATAAAATACAAGAAGGGAACCAACAATAAAGTGGTAGATATGCTTTCTCACCCTCCTATTTCTACATATATAGTTTTTCAAAATGCCTCTTTATCTTTTGAAAGTTATGTATGTTGATGATGATGATTTTAAGGATATTTATACAAACCTAACACATGGATTGCAGGTGGATAATTACCATTTGCAGGGAAAGTTGTTTTATAACCTTGGAAAACTTTGTATCCCCACCAATGAACGAATATATGTAATCAAAGAGGCACATACCTCTCTTGTGTCAAACCATTTTGGTGTAGGGAAAACTTTTTGTCATTTGCAGAGGTTGTGTTATTGGCCTCACAAGAAAAATTTTGTGACTTTATATGTAAAGGGATGTGTGTTGTGTTCAGTTAGCAAGACCACTAATAGAATATTGGGTCTCTACACACCACTCCATGTTCCAATTCGTCCATGGGAAAGTGTGTCGATGGATTTTGTAGACAGTTTGCCTTTGTCTAGGAGAGTCATGATTATTTGTATGTCGTTGTGGATCGATTTAGAAAAATGTCTGTATTAATACCTTGTAAAAATTAGGTCACTGTAGAGAGACTGCTCATCTCTTCTTCCAATTTGTATGGGTCCACTTTCGGATACCCACATCCGTTGTGTATGATCGAGAATCTCACTTTCTTCAGAGCTTTGGATGAGTTTGTGGAGAATGATGGACACCAAGTTGAAGAGAAGCACGACATTTCATCCACAGACTGATGAAAAAATAGAGGTTGTTAACTGCACAGTGATACACTTACTCCGAGCCTATTGTGGTAAGCATCCCAAGTTGTGTGATGTGCAGCTTCCTTATGTACAACATGCATACAACCATGCAGTGCATTCATCCACTCAAAGCTCATCATTCGAGACATAATTTGGCTATTTTTTAGGCATGGAAGCCCCCCCACAGCATGTTTTGGGGCTCAAAGCCCAAGTTTTGAGTAATATTGTTGTAAAGACTCTACGAATTGTGGGCGCGGAGCGTGAATTGTATGTTAGAGTCATAGGGTTGTCCGCCCTAAGTTTTGAATGTAGTGTCGGCCTACCCATGGTCCGCGGACCATGGGATTGTATAAATAAGAGCAAGGCTCTAAGTTGTAAAGATAATGAATGATGGATGGAATATGATGGATAAAATGTAGGGAAAATTTTAAGAACCTCCCCTAAATTTACATGTATAATAAATGGGCGAATCTCCATGGGGTATAGGAAAAATGGAAGGCGATTTTATCAATAATATGATATGTATATATAATTTTTTGGCGAATCCCTCACGAGGCATGGCGAATATTTTATTCAATTATAAAATCTTGTGTTTATTGAATACACAAATGAAATCATTGCATTTCTTTAAAATATCTTTTGGAATCAAAATTACCGAAATTACATATCGATAATCTAGTGGGTGTAGGATAAAATTCGCCCGTGCCATTCACAGAAAGCATGAGAAAAAACCTAATACTATATATAAAACCAAGAAAAATTCAAATTCATCACTTCTAGGGACCTCGTAACCACCCTGCCAATACACAAGTATGTTCCTGTTTTCAATTAGAAAAATTACCCAAATTATAATCTGTTTACTCCAGCATATGTTGGAAAGTTATAGAAGGATGACTAGTGCAATCAATCCATTCCTTTTAGCCTTGGATTTGTTTCAGTTTAAAACAGAAGTATACAAATATACTTGTCCAATGTCTATGCTTTAACCATTCACCTTAAGATGTTTTTACAATATAATTTCCTAAGTCTATTTAATATCTTCATTATCATAAAAACCAACCTATATCCATCTTAACTCCACATCTACCACTCTTAGGGGGATGAAATCTATTTATCCCTCTGAGCACTTGGTAGACCCAGAATTAAGATGGATCTAAGATGATAGAATTTCCCCTTTAAATAGTCTATGCTCACATGAATACCATGGTATTACCATGGGTCAATACCATGGGTTATCATAAACCTGGAGCTTAAAAATTACTATTAGTAACTATTAAAAATTAATAAAATTAATAGTTGATTTCTATTTTAACCAAGCTAAAATGTTTAACATACATTAAATTACAACATCCATTTTTACTCTTGATCGGATCAAATATTTTTTCACTCTATGCTAGTTTGCATATCACGATATTTGATACCTCTCGGGGGTTAGTAGATCCAGAGTAAAGATGGATCTATGCTGGTTTAATTCCCCCATTTAAATAGGCTACATTCTAGGTGAATACCATGGGTCAATACCATGTTCCAGTTTGGTGAATACCATGGGTCAATACCATGTGCCATTTTTATTTTTATTAATACTAATATTAGGGTTAATAATGTTTTTTTGCATGGTATTAATAACAATCTAGTCCATGGTATTTGTCCCATAGTATTTTGCCCATAGGTTTCACCTAAATATAAAGCATTTTTTGAGTGTTCGTAAATATAAGGTGACTTATGGAGTAAATATAAAAAAATGTTTTATTTGTTTACCATACCTCTCATTTATTTATATTTTTATTAATTTACCATACCTCTTTTACAAATATGGTATTTGGCCCATAGGATTCACTTAAATAAAACCTCTTTCTTGAGCCTTCATAAATAGAACGAGGGTTATGGACTAAATATAAAAAGAGGTTTTATTTATTTACCATGCGTCTAGTTTATTTATATTTTTATTTACTTACCATACCTTTTCAGTAAGTATAAAAAGACGTTTTATTTATTTACCATATCTCCA
Source organism: Pinus tabuliformis (assembly GCA_031772625.1). Taxonomy (NCBI): domain Eukaryota; kingdom Viridiplantae; phylum Streptophyta; class Pinopsida; order Pinales; family Pinaceae; genus Pinus; species Pinus tabuliformis. The sequence goes on from CM062808.1 coordinate 870,163,781, forward strand.
CTTTACTTATATTTTTATTTGTTTACACCCTTGCATCTATATAAGGTGACTTATGGAGTAAATATAAAAAATGTTTTATTTATTTAGTATACCTCTCATTTATTTATATTTTTATTAATTTACCATACCTCTTTTATAAATATGGTATTTATATTTTTATTTACTTACCATACCTTCTAAGTAAGTATAAAAAGACGTTTTATTTATTTACCATACCTCCACTTTACTTATATTTTTCTTTGTTTACACCCTTGCATCTATATAAGGTGACTTATGGAGTAAATATAAAAAATGTTTTATTTATTTAGTATACCTCTCATTTATTTATATTTTTATTAATTTACCATACCTCTTTTATAAATATGGTATTTGGGCCTTTGGCCCATAGGATTCACTTAAATAAAACCTATTCTTGAAAATGGGCGAATGGATTCACTTAAATAAAACCTATTCTTGAAAATGGGCGAATGGAAGGTTGTAACTCCTAATTTCAAGGGCCAAATTTACCTTTTTTACCCTTTCCCTTAATATAAGGTGGGCTATTTGAGGTGATTTGTAAAAATGTACTATGATACAAAATATTCGCCCACTAAAAATTTAGAACCCCTTAATTTCGCCAAAGGGCGAACATTCGCCCCTAAAATTTTCTATGATAGAATGAGATAGCGAGCATAGAGAAAAGGTCTAAGTTTCTTGGGTCGTAGTAGTAGGAAGAGGCTCTGCAGCTGAGTGCACAGAGGCCTAGTAGAGTCCGCAGATGAGTGCACGGACCCCTGCAGTTGAGTGTGCAGGGCAGAGTCAAGTCTGTAACCAACGAAGAAGAATAATAAAGAGAAGTTTTATTTGAATTCTGTGTATCTGTTCTTGTGTTATTTCCTGTTTGATATCACTTGAAATTATACTATTTATTTATTGTGCCCACTTGTATGAATGGTGAACACTGTTAAGTATAACTAAACACATACAAATAAGCTAAGGTAAGTAACTAATAACGGGTTACTAACAAGTACTTGGGTAATAACATTGTTCAGCCCTCGAGTAGGGCTGTGCGAGGGCAACATCGCAGGCTACAAGGTACTGATAGGTGCACGTAGCGACGTGCGTGTAGGGTCAAACCGCGGACCCCCTGAAACACATCAAGACATCCTCAGTGTGCGGAAACCTGGTTCTAGCACCCTCCCAGACTACTTCGGGTGAGACCTCAGTCCGCGCTCCACAGACTATTGCCAAAAGGTCCAGTAGTACCAGGATTTGTTTGGCTAAATCATCTCTGAACCTAGGTCAGGCCCCACTAAGCCAACAAATGGTTTTTTTGCCAAGACTGGGATCTGCATAAGGGATGTCTGATGTCGTGTCTTTAGAATCCAACAAAGAAAGAAATTGAAGGGTGGTTGGACAAGAAGATTCATGAGTTCGCGGCGCAAGAAAATAGGAATCCGCGAGTATCAAAGGAACAGTGATTGGAGCCGCTACTTATATACGGAAATCCATGAAATTTTCTTTGTATCCTTTCCCTTTGAGTTGTATGAGTGGATCGCGAAGCTAGCAGACAGTCAGGGAAGGTGTAGGCTCGACAAACCGATTGTGTGGACTCCAGAATTGATGCGCAGATTCGAAGCATCAGAAGATAAGATCACATGTGTTGTGGACCATTGGCTCGATTGAATTATAGGAGGATTTATCACTGAGTTCGCGGTGGACATGACAGTCAGCTATAGTGAGGCAGAACAACGCTTCCTTAAAGGACTGTGAGGTAAGTACATTAAATCTTTGAACACTTGGATTAAGATGTTATTGTGTGAAAAGCAGGTTATGCAAATAAATTTATGTTTGGGGCTACGCGAAGTGGGAGGATCTATAGAAACGAAGGTAGCGCAGGGATAGAAAATAGCCCCTTGATTTCGTCTCGGTGGGAAAGTGAGGAAGAGCTCGCGGAAGTTTCTCCAAGAAGCATCGTCAGTCTAATAAGGCAACGAATTCTGTGCTTACCACCGCCACCTACACTGCCACTAGTCTCACCATCTTCACCTCCATCTCCACCCACCCCACCTTCGTCGCCACCTCAATTCAATATGGCGAGTGCGATCAAACTTCCAGTATTCAGAGGAGTAGGGAATGAAGATCCAAACCAATTTTGGTTCGTAGTAAAGGCAGTATGGGAAGCACAAGGATTCATGGATGAAAATATAAAGAAGGATACGTTGGTAAGCGCGTTTCAGGATCATGCACTAATGTGGTATATTAAGCATTCTAATGACCATCCACATGCAGGGATTGCAAATATCCAGGCCGCACTGAACATGGAATTTAGTAGGCCAAAATCAAAGACACAATTGATTATCGGGTTTAAGGAATTGCGATGCTTCCAGGCGAGACCCCATGGGATTTGGACTAGAGACTGAAGAGTATGATTGGCGAAGCCAACATGACCTTAACAGATGGAAAACACTGCACATGGTTTGTGGCGTCACTGACACCACATTTAAGGATAGTGCTGTCACAACAAAAGCTATCCTCCCAGGCCAAAGCTTTGGAGATTGCAATGAGATTGCACGAGACCCCTTTACAAGATCCTAGTCTGGGAGTCCAACAAATCCACATGCAACTAAAAAATTTGTGTCTGGAAATGCAGAGTTTGAAATAGTACAAGACACCTTGGCTAGAGGCGCGCGAGGAGGTATGGTGCATAAAATGCAAAGGCCAAGAGCATGACAAGGATCACTATCTAGTGTTCGCGAATTACTTGGCGGGAGGAGGGCCTATGCCATTAAGACCAAAGGTACAAGCAGGACCGAGCGCGGCGCCTTTATTATGGTGCGCTATTTGTCAGATAGGAGGAAAACATGCCATGGATAGTTGTCATCTATTGCAGAAGTATACATAGACGTCCCAACAATTGTTTTGTAATTTCTGCAGGTCAGTAGGCCATGATGAGCGCACCTACAGAAGCTATAAACTAATGATGGATCGGACTCCTTCCCACAGAGTACAGACCAAAATGCGAGCCCTCTACTCAAATGCAAGAATGGTGAGCGCTGGATTTTAGGGGTGCAAATGGGGTCGAGGTGGAATGGGACCAGGAAGGGGTCACGGACAACTAATTTGTTATAGTTGCGGAGAGCCAAGGCACTATGCCCGCGATTGTATGAATCTGACGAGAACATCATGTTTATATTGTACTCAGTTTGATCATGAGGTAGAAGACTTCTCTACACTGATATCGAGGCTACGCAAGAAAGGGGTACTTCAGCCTCCCTTGAATCAGAATTTGCAAATGATGAGGTCTAAGCCGCGCGACGAAGATCTGAATGTGAACATGGTGCTTCAAAGTGGTATCACGATAGGAGATGAAAAAGGTAAGTAGCCTGAAGAAAGTGCATGGATTTTCAAGGCTCCTACAAAGGAACCTGAATTTGATTTGGAGCGCACGAAGGAGACATTCATGGAAGCTAAGAAGAGCTTCACGAAGGCCTCCACTTCAGGTAGTAAGGATCAACTAGAACCAGAGATGGATCCTTCAATGCTCACTACCTTTTTGGAGACATGTATGAAACTTTTGCATGATAGAAAGGCTATGAAAGGACTGCAGGAACTTATCACTAGATGTGTTGGGTCAAGAGAACCTTGCATAGTCCAGAATCTCGAGAAACATACATCACGAACAAGAAGGGAAATGAGATTGACTACGTAGATTGGGGAATATGAAATGGATCGGGTAATTTTGGATCTAGGATCGGATACGAATGTTCTACCCAAACAGACATGGGAGCGCATGGGTAAGCCCATGTTGGAATGGTCCCCTATTCAGTTAAGAATGGAAAATCAACAAAAGATCCTACCAATGGGGAAATTACAAGGAGTAATGGTGGATATTGAAGGTACGAGCGCGTTGGTTGATTTTGAAGTGATAGAGATTATCAAAGACAACAATCCCTATCCTGTGCTACTGGGAATAGATTGTGCCACTGATATGAATGGAGTAATAAATCTAAAAAAGTGCAAGATGATTTTTGAAAAAATCCACTACGCGTAGTGTTACCATTAGATCCTGCGGAAGGAGCGCGCTACACAGAAGCGGTGCGCGCTGATGAAAGTGATGACGATCTCGATTGTATCTACAAGATAACTGCGTGAGAAAATGGTTGGGTGAATCCAACAACAGATGGTAGAATTTCATGGGAGTGCGACAACTCCTACACTTCATATTCAGACGAGGAAGTAGAATGATGGCAGAATCAGTTACACGAGGTAACCATGCTAAATTACAACATGATGATAAGGTCACTACACTGTGTAGCAACGGAGGCAGGGGATCTGCCTATGTATGACGGGTTGACATCAGTGGGTGAATTCCTAAATAAATTTGAGAGCCAAGTGCCAGAACAACAGCGGTTTGATGCTCTGAAATGGGCACTACATGCTATGCCCACAAGATGGTGGGGTACCCATCAAAGAAGTTTTGAAAAGTGATGTGACTACAGAAGGATGATGATTATGCGATTTGGAAAACCTCTGCTATGGATGAGAACCGGTTTTGAGAAATGAAATAGTTTGCACGACCACCTTTCCAGATGGATACAAATGTCTGGTACACAGCCCTTACAAATGCACATTGTTATCATGATAGAAAATAGGAAAGACACGCAGAAGCAAGACCGTCGAAGCATGCCAAAGATTATCCAGAGAAAATCCTTTGATAAGGTGTGCGAGGTACTGAACAGGGTCCACCATGTGAAATACACTGACTGGGACCTGTGCATACCAGCGGTTCGATGGGCCTATAGGACTATGTGAAAAACTCTGACCGCGAGAGAAATTCTGAAGCTGAATTATGAAGCAGGGACTGTAATCTCTGAGAAACATGCAAAGCTGAGTCCACGTGTACTAGCACCCACAAATACAATGATCTGTGTGGAAGAGTATAAGGAAACCACACAGCTGCATGAAGTAGAACATATAAGGCTTCAAGAAGAGATTCGACAGGGAAACTTTAGACTTCGCGAACTTGAAAAAGACTGGGTACGGCTAAGAGAGAAATGCACTTCAATGGATGTAGAGGTCAAGATGTTGGAAAACGAAATAAAGGAAGCCTTTCTTGTTAAACCAAGGATGACAAGGTAAGGTGCGGCCGATCATACTGATGAATTGGAGGGCTGTCACTGCGAATTGGTTAGTTTGCTGCCATGGCTAGGACCACATATTGGCAACTGCAGTAACCAGGGAAGCACATTACACAAAGTAGAGTGCATGGTGCGAGTCACCACAATGGCAGATGAGGATTCTCCACGGACCACAGAAAAGGACGAGATGGGGCCCCGCACGAGTGGTGCGACCACCTGACTAGCCGTAGGAAGAACAATATTAGAGCTCTAGGTAGTTGAAAGGGAGTGCGGGTCTATAAATTATCCTACTTGGGAGTTGCACGCTCTGAGAGATGCGCGCAGGGACAAAACAGCACAGGGTCCGCGATTGCGCATGGAGGACTGCGCTACTGCGGGTTGGCTGGGAGGTGACCATTGGTGTCACTAATCATGACAAGATGTCCGATTTGAGGCCAAATGGAGCGGGCATCAGGAATGTAAGACGTGAGTTATGGGCAATATTTGGGAAAATATGCCGCCAAGAAAGCATTGATGGCCCAGAATTGGGGGGAATGGTCGAATTTGAATTCAAAATGCACTATAAAACTCACAAGGCTAGCCAGTGAACAACACTTAGTTATTTGAGAGTTGAGCAGTTGAGCGGAGCACAGAGCGTTGCGAACCGAGTGATAAGTGAGCCCCTAAGTTCGCGAGAAACTGCATACAGTGTAGAGATGATGACTGCCACTAGGGATGCTTTAGGAATTGAAGAAGGAATTGCCGATGATGTCGCGCATACCCCCATGGTGCAGGATGTTCCTGAGGGTGTTGGGGCGGTAACATAAATCCCTAAATCACCACGGAAACCATGGCCGAAGAAGGATAAGCAGGCAATGGGACCAGTATGCATGTCCCCCAAGAATCCGCGGCACAACAAGTTGTCATGGAGGAAAAGGGGAAGGCAGTCACAATTGAAACAAATGAGGAGGAAGAAGACTTGCAGGCCTTGGTCACCGCAACAGAAGAAGAAAATGAAGACGTGGAAGAGGATGTCCAACTGTTCTGCTCTGCAGTGAAATTGCTCATGTATGTCCCTCCACGGAAAGGGAAAGCCAGGGTATCAAAGGATCTGGATGCAACAAAGAGTTCACTCCAGACCCCACTCCTCCCCAATGGTATTGTATTTGAGGGCTCGCACCTAGGCTGCGTGCCCACCATGAAATTTGAAGACTGGGACCTCGCGGACAGTGAGAAGTTCCCGCATTTAGAGACGGAAAACCTGATGAAACAGAATACTGAGGGGGCGGTTATCACGTTATAGCCATGAAAATGCCTGCGTGGTGTGGAAAAGGCTAGATTACTGCACCTATTATGGATACCACATTTCCATCACGCGCCCATCACCATTTTCGTCATTAGGTAGCTGCTCTGCTGATGAGCCCCAAATTTGGTAACATTTTGGGCTCATTTGGCCTAACTACCTTTGCTCAATCCTTCATTTTTCATAACTTATGCATCATTTTTTAGTATGTTTATGTCATTTGTACGAATAAGGGCAGTCACTATTCCTAGGTGGCTAACACGTGCTCATTTCAGGTTTTTTGACACATGATTGGAACAGAACTTAGCAGATAAGGACCAGGAGATAGCCAAGATGGGGTTGAGGATTCGTAGGAGGGTTGTCCACAGCATTAAATGGCCTTCCTCAGGATCTTCACCCCCAACTCCAAGCTCCAACTGCCACCACAACCGGATTAGAAGACAGCCAAACGGATTTTGAGGAAGCAGCAGTTCACTCCTAGTTTGGTCAGCCAAGTCCCACTAATTTAGGAGGCCAGCTTGGGGCCTCATGATGTATAAATGATAAGGCTCTAGCCTTCGAAAAGGACTTTTGAAACATTGTTGGACATCCTGCACTACGAGCTGCTAGCTTAGTTTTGCTCTTTTGTAGCCATTATTGGCATGCTCTTTGACTTATGATTATTATTTTTTAATGGAAAGCAGTCAGATTTGATCTCAGTTCTGAGCTTTTAAAGGAGCCATAGTTCTCGGGGTTGGGCCCAACCTGAGAGCCTAAGGCCTCCTTCTTCTGTATTGTTATCTTTTCTTTCAGCATTATGGTTTTATTTACATGCATTTGAAACGCAGTTTGTTGAGTTAGATTTCTTGGTGTGGTTAAGTAGGTCATTGTTAGAAGATAGAGTTGCTCCAACTATTTAGAATAAAGTGAAGAGATTGGAGTTGATAAAAGTTCTAGAAAAGGGTTGCTTGCACACTCATTTTCACCTCTTTCTAGGGGCTGGAATTGCAGACAGTGCTACCCACCAAAAACATTGGTTTACGAATACATGCAATCTGTGGTGCAATATTTTCATTTGTAGAAGTTGTCCATGCGTTCAGACCTCTTGGAATGTTTCTTTGCTTCAGTACCATATATGGTTTTCCTTAGAAATAACGTTGCTATTCATTGGTTCCATTAAACAGTTAAGAATGTTTTGATTATGTGCAGGACGTGGATGATTTAGTTCAGTTTACACTGTGCAGTGCTACTCCCTCACCCTCTCATCCTTCTAAGCTTTGCCCAGGCCAACTACTCATCTCCCAATTAGACCCCTTGTCTCTCAGCTACTCTACTGCCCACGTTATCCTCCCTTTTCGGCCTTCCATTCCCTCTACCCTCCTTTTGACAAACTAGCTTAGCACACCCCCTCATCATCTCATCTCTCTGTCACTAAGTCATTACAAACCCCTCTCCTACCTCCCTATCCACCCATGCAGCCTCTTCCACTCACCCATCACCCAAAAACCTGATTGTTGAACATCCTGTAGGAATTACTAAACATCCTGTAGAAATTCTGAAACATCCTGTAGAACCCCTGCAGACTTCCTGTAGAAGCTCATAAACGCGGTCTCTTGGTAGCCAAACTTTGTGAAACTCTCTGGAAGGGTGTTAGGGGCCCCTTAGACCCTCTCTGAACTTTCCCAACCTTTTTCCAAGCCTTCCTCCTCCTTGATCCACCTCTGCACAGTAAAAAGCTAGTTAAAAAGCACATGCATGATAATTCTAATAATTGAAACAAAAATACAAAAAGATGTTTTCTTCAGATAGAGGTAGTCTAGCCACATGCATTTCACCTTCATAGAAGTAATGGCATCTCTTTCAGTAGTTTGCATCCCCATCTCTGCATCAGTAAGACTAGCTGGTAGAATTAGGGTTTGCTAAGGTTTGCGTTTCTTGTTGGCTTTCAGTTCCTTTCTGCAAATAGATTAGCTTCTTTTGAGATTAGCTTTCATCCATCAGTTAAAAAGCTTCTTCTAAGAGCTCATAGAAGTTGGCTTGAGCCCCTAGCGGACTTGTGCCAGCTGACCAAGTGACAGCTGCGGCAAGAGCTAGTACTTGTGCATACAGCACCGTCGCTTCCAAGTTTGTTACGAACTACCGGGTTGATAAAACTAAAGAAGGAAGCTCCAGGAGTTGTAGCATTATTGCTACAATACTGGAGCCCACCATCTTTTTGGCGCCGTTGCCGGGGAAGCGTCGAAGTATTGGTGATTGTTGCTTTTCTTCTACTTTCCTACTCTCGCCTTCTGCTAAGTAGTATTTCGTTTCCATTCTGCAATTTCCTTTCTGCAAAAGTAGCATAGACATTTCCTGCTTTCATAGATTAACATTTCAATTCCGCAATTTCATTTCTGCAAGCGTAGATTAGCATTTCAATTCTGCAAGCATAGCTTAGCATTTCATTCCTGCAATTTCATTTGAGCAAAATAGATTAGTTCTTTCATGCTTTCATTTCAATTCCGCATTTCCATTTCAGCAAGATAGTTAGTGGCAGTTCAATCTGTTTTAGTTTTTCAGGTACCAGAAGAAAAAAAACAAAAGCAATCAGAAGTATTTTCATTTCATGCCTCGTAGAAATCGAGATAAAATAGGCAAATTCTTACCCAACACCCCCACCACATCACTGAGCCACCCTTCTCTCTTCTTTGGTGACAGTGATCCAGAAGAACCTATAGGCTAACCTCCTGAGATATACGAAGATCCTATAGCAGAAGAAGAGTTAGAGAACACTCCATCTGAAGCTATGGCTGACAATAGGGGAGAAGATGAGAGAATTGAAGGTGCCTTCCCCATCCGAGAGACCAATGGAGACATGAAAATGAAGAACATCAGCCCCTCCGCTTTACCTCACTTCCATGGACTGACTACTGAAGACCCTGATACCTTCCTGTTTGAGTTTGTCGTCCTTTGTCGAACCTATGACTATACCGAAGATGAGCAAAAACTGAAACTCTTCCCCTCTACCCTTAAGGATGCAGCATTACGCTGGTTCATGGGCTTACCTGGGAACAATATCACCACTTGGGCCCAGATGCAACAAGCTTTCAATACCAAATACCGGGACTACTGTAGGTCCAAGGAAACCAAGGGAGAAATCTTTCGGATGACCATGGGGAATGATGAGTCTTTAGAAGATTACGAGGAAAGGTTCCAACTTAGCTATAAACGGGCCAGGTGCACACTTGACCCTGAATCTCTTAAGTTGGTCCTGCTCCGAGGAGTCCCGGAAGACCTCTTAGATACCCTTCACATGCTAGCTGGAGGAGATATTTACCAACTGCCTTATGAGGACATAAAGACTGTGTTTAGAAACCACTCTAGGGCAGCCCGGAAAAGAGGTAGAGGAAACCTCCTCTCAGCTAGTATTCCTTTCTCCAAACATGAGTTTGCAAATCAATTAGAGGACCTCAAGAGTGAGGTGAGACAGACCATCGCCATGCAACTTGATACATTCCGAATCCAGCAGAAGAAAGAGGAAGCTGAGAGGGCTTTGGCTATCTTCTGCCCTAGGTGTACAAGGAAACACCCTAAGAACGAGTGCCCATTACATTCGGTTAAGGTATGTTTTGTCTGTGAGGAGGACCACCCCACAAACCAATGTCCAACCTTACCTGGGCTTAAAGCCATGTATCAAGGGACAGAAGCGCCCACTGAACCTCTCTATTTCCTCAACCAAAGGAGGCCACATGGACCTAGACCTTACCAACAGGGGATGCAAGGGACACCCCAAGCTTATTACAGCCCCAACCAATCCGCTCCTATGCCTTCCTGGGGACCCCCTGTTCATCCTTCCTGGTCTGTACCTCCTCCATGGTCTTACCCGCCTCAGTACCATACTCAGCCCACTACTCCTTCGTTTCACTCACATGCCCAGCCACAGCCTCAGTGGAATGCACCTCAATCGGGGTGGAGGCCCCAGTACAATACTCCTCCCACCATTTTGCCTCCACCACCAGCTCAACCACAACCCTTACCTCCTGCTCCTCCAAGGCAACCCCAAATGCCTGCTCAACCGAACCCGAACCCCAACAACAGACAGGCCCAGCAGGTATATACTGGGGAAACATCATGCCCTACCTATGCTGTGGAGATCCAGGAGATCAATCTGCGATCTGGAAAGACTCTTCCGGATCGCCAACCTCCTCCCCCAGAGGACGAGGAAGATAAACAGGAAAGTAAACCAAAGGCCATTCCACCCTTTCCTGAGAGACTAACGGCCACCACACTACCCAACCCAGAGGAGGATGAGCTTCTGGGAGAACTCAAACAGTTGTGTGTGAGAATACCACTTCTCCAAGCCATCAAAGATGTACCGATATACAACAAACTGGTTAAGGAAAAGTGCTTCAGACACCCAAGCAGGCGAAAAAGAGATGCTTCAACCATCAATGTCATAGGACAACTATCTGATCTTATGTTGGGGCAGGCCATCTACCCAAAGTATCTGGATCTTGGGAGTCCTGTAGTGGATTTCCACATCAACGGCACCATCATACCTCACACATTGATTGATATGGGGGCTGCGATTAATGTGATGACCAGAGATACCATGCTCAAACTCAACCTTCAGGGTTCCCTGAGAAAGACCTCGACAGTCCTACAACTAGCAAATCGCTCCACCGTGACTCCCGAAGGGATTGTAGAGGATGTCTTGGTCTCTGTTGACTCTTGGGAGTACCCTGCAGACTTTTTGGTTCTGCAACCAGAGGCAAAGCTTACTGGATACCCTCTTATTTTGGGAAGGCCTTGGTTAGCCACTGCAGATGCTTACATAAGCTGCTGTGCAGGAAACATGACCATCAAAAATGGTCCTATGTCCAAGCAGCTACCCTCCTGCCCAACCCTTATTAGAGCATGACTTACCACTTTGGTTGGAGGAAGGAGAAGAGGATGAGGTGTACTCAGCACCTTTGTGCACCCTAGACACCACTAGGGGAGGCCTCCCAACAGAGGATGATTTGATTGAGACCTTGATCCAGACTCCACCTCCCAGTGCATTGTCCTTAGAGGAATTGGTGGAGGATGCCCAAGCCAGCACCTTAGTGGACCTTTGTGTGACCGACCCTGTCACTCCCAGAGTCAAAAATGTGGATTTCGGCCCTGAGAGAACGTTAAAAATCAGCTCCTCCCTATCTCCTTCCCAGGAAAAGGAGCTGTGTAGTCTGTTGGCCAGTCATCTAGATGCTTTTGCTTGGAGCTATAAGGAGATGAAAGGAGTCCATCCTTCGGTCTGTACCCATCACATCTACATCAAAGAAGACTGTAAACCGGTTAGGCAACCCCAAAGGAGAATGAATCCAGCCCTTAAGGACATCGTCAAGGAGGAATTACAAAAATTGTTGGATGCCGGATTCATTTACCCCATCTCAGATAGCGAATGGGTGTCCCCTTTGGTGTTGGTTCCCAAGAAAAACGGGAAGTGGAGAATCTGTGTGGACTACCGAGAACTGAACAAGGCCACCAAGAAAGACCATTTTCCTCTACCCTTCATAGATCAAGTGTTGGATGGACTGGCAGGAAAGAAGTTTTTATCTTTCCTGGATGGGTTTAGCGGGTATAACCAGATCCAAATCAGCCCAGAAGACCAAGATAAGACCACCTTCACTTGTCCTTGGGGTACCTTTGCTTACCGAGTTCTTCCCTTTGGACTATGCAATGCTCCTGCCACCTTCCAGAGAGCCGTCTTGAGCATCTTTTCTGAGTTGGTCCATGATTCGGTGGAAATCTATATGGATGACTTCACTCCTTATGGGTCCAACTTCCAGGAAGCATTGTCCAATCTGGGAAAAGTCCTAACCAAGTGCATTGAGATGAACCTGTCCCTTAGTCCTGAAAAGTGTGAATTCTTGATGACTGAAGGGACCGTGCTAGGCCATACCATTTCTTGCCAAGGGTTACAGGTGGATCCTAACAAAATTGCTCTCATCAAGAAGGTTCCACCTCCTCAGAAGGTAAGAGATGTTCGAAGTTTCTTAGGATTAGCAGGGTATTATAGGAGATTCATTAAAGACTTCAGCAAGCTAGCCTCGCCATTGTTTAGCCTCTTGGCAAAAGATGTTGAGTTTAAATGGACTGACGATTGTCAGAAGGCTCTGAATGAATTAAAGGACAAGTTGGTGTCTGCCCCAATCTTGAGAGGTCCAAACTGGGCCCTACCTTTCCACATCCACACTGATGCCTCAAACAAAGCCATAGGGGCATCCTTAGGACAAGTTGAACAAAAACTTCCATATACCATCTACTTTGTCAGCAAAAACTTATCCAAGGCAGAACTGAATTACACTGTAACTGAGAAAGAATTCTTGGCCGTGGTCCATGCACTGAACAAATTCCGACATTATATCACTGGATATCAAACATTTGTGCATACTAATCATGCTGCAATTAGATATTTAATGAATAAACCAGATGTGAATGCTCGTATTATTAGATGGTTACTTTTGTTGCAGCAGTTTGATCTGACTATCATTGACAAACCAGGTAAAGAAAATGTTGTTGCTGACTTTTTGTCTAGATTAGATTTACCTGCAGGAGAGGATGGAACAGTGGATGACCAGATGCCAGATGAACATCTGTTTTCCATCTCAATACTCTCTCCATGGTTTGCTGATATAGCAAACTACCTTGTCTCAGCACAGTTCCCTCCGCACCTATCCTCAAGGGAGAAGAGCAAGATCGTAAGGAAGAGTGCCTCATTCACTTGGATCGGGGGCAACTTGTTCAAGCTTGGCCCTGATCAGATCTTAAGGCGTTGTGTAAGGGAGGAGGAAGTCTTTGATATCCTCCTAACCTGTCATGACGGGCCTTGTGGAGGACATTTTGCAGCCAAAAGGACTGCCTTCAAAATCCTGCAGGCAGGCTACTATTGGCCCACGCTTCATCAAGATGTCAGAAGGGATATCAGCCAATGTGACCGATGCCAAAGGATGGGGAAACCGACTCCAAGGGACGAAATGCCTCTCCAACCTCAAGTGACTCTTGAGCCATTTGAGAAGTGGGGTATGGATTTTGTGGGTCCAATCAATCCTCCTTCGAGGCAAAGGTCTTACATCATCGTGTGCACAGACTACCTGACAAAGTGGGCAGAAACCAAGGAAATCAAAGCAGCGACAGAAGAAAAGGTGGCCGAGTTCTTAAGAGAAAACATCTTCTACAAATTTGGCTACCCAAGAGCGCTAGTCACCGATCAAGGAAGCTAGTTCACCTCCAACTTAATTGAAGACCTACTCGCTCATCACAAAATCAAGCATAGGACTTCCACCCCCTATCATCCTCAAGCAAATGGGCAAGTGGAAGTCACCAATAGAGCATTGGAAGGGATCTTGACTAAGGTAGTGAGCAGCAGCAGGAAAGATTGGGCAGATCGCCTGGTTGAGGCCACATGGGATTACAACACCACTTGGAAGACCACAACCGGCTTCACACCTTATGAGATGGTCTATGGGAAGAGAGCTTTGCTGTCAATTGAGTTTGAATACAACACCTTGAGGATGGCAGCTCAGCTGGACCTGGATCTCAGCCATGCCCAACAAGAAAGGTTATTGCAGCTGAATGGATTGGACGAGCACCAAATGCAGCCCTTCTCCACTCAGAAGTGGTTCAACTTCAGAGGAAGGTGTGGCATGACCAACACCTCAATGACAAGCAATTTCGGCTGGGAGATTGGGCGCTGTTGTATGATTCCAGGCATAAGGATTTCAAGGGGAAGCTGAGAACCAGATGGCTGGGACCATATGCAGTGGAAAAATGTAATGACAATGGATCCGTTCTTATTCGGATCATTGATGAGGAGGCCATCCCTATGCTTGTCAATGGGCATCGGCTAAAGATCTACAGAAAACCTCTGTCAAGGCAAGAATTCATCAAAACTGTGGAAAAATCAGTGTTGGTCATAGAGAAGGGTTCTGCCTCTATTTTGGGCATACCTTGAAGATCTTAAGAAAAAAAAAAAAAAAATCAAAATAAAAATAAAGATCCTTGGGTGAAAACCTTTCTGAGGCTCCCAAGGTAGATGGTAGGGGTGAAAACCTCATTGAGGCGTCCCTACTGTCTTTCTGAAAATGTTTGAAAAAGACCCTTGAGTGAAAACCTCTTTGAGGCGCTCAAGGCAGATGGTAAGGGTGAAAACCTCATGGAGGCGCCCCTGCTGTCTTTCAAAAAAAAAAAAAAAGAAGAAGAAAAAGAAAAAACAAACAAAAAAACAGGGAAAGCAAGTTCACAATGTGGCAATGCATGCAGGTTGCAGGTATTCCATGCAGAAAAAAGGCCCTCAACTCAAAGACAAGGGTCCCTACTATGCTACCAGGTGACCTCACCAGCACTCCCTCCAGAAACACTCATCTCTTCCAAGGTCTGGGCTTGATTTGATCACCGTCTAGCCTTCTACAGGAAGCTATAGGACTGTCTACAGGAAGTTCTGTATTTCTACAGGAAACTTCCTGTAGAATCTTTGGACGGCCCAGAACCGACTGTGTGGGGAGATCTAACGCCCGAGATCCGACATGGAGGCATGCAAGCTAATGTTTTCTCCATCACGCACTGCTGTCGCCTCCTTCTACCACCCCAGTTTCCATGCAATGGAAATACCTGCACAGTCAAAACAGAACATTGAATTCTCAGAGGAAGCGATTCTCAAATGGAAAAAAGATGCAGAGACACCATGCACTACTTCTCAAAGCCATCCGAGGGCCCTGCGATCGTGACTGTGATGCCACCGTCTCCACCGTTTCGGCATGCACCCGAGGAGGAAAAACTGCTACAGGACATCCTACAGGAATCCCGTAGCAGTTCATCCAGCTAGAGTGTACACCATCAAGGCGCCTGCAACACATAGAGCGGGCACATGCACCACCCGCAGCCAAGTAACAAGCTTCGTAATCAGCAGCAGTCTGCAAGGAGGGACCCCCGTGCCTGTGTATGAAGCAGCAACAAGCAAATCCAATCACCCTCGTCCCGAAACCTGAAAATAATGTCGCGGCCGCACAGGTAAGTGCCTCACCCTTTTTTCATCAAATTACATGAATAATACTCTAAAATGTTTGCAAGTGTGGAAATGAACGGGTTGAGCAGTCAGGTAGCCATTCAACTGGCCACCACGACCAGTCAGATGGTCTAGTCAGATTTGGAAAGTGGTGGTCGTGGCAAGCAAAACGGGTAATGGACACGTGAGAAGCGTCCAGTCGGGGAGAAGCGACGATTTAACGGAAATGGAGGCGGCAGATCTGCAGGGAATGATGCGGCAGTCAGGGAGACTTGCAGTGAAATGAGTAGGTGACGTCGTCCAACGGTCCGGCAGGGACAGCTCACCCCCGCGCCACGAGTTCGGCCGGGATTCAAATCCACCGGCTAGATCGTCACTCCACTCATTTATCACCAGCCGTTTTGCAGTCGAGTAGCGTCCGAATTTCTCTGAAGCTCGTTACTCCAAGTCCTCGGCTTGTTCAGACGTTTGGTGATGGCACAGAAGGAGTAGAACCACTGACGTGCTCTCCGGAACCTGTGCGTGACTTCTACAGGAAGCTCGCCGCTACGGAGGAAAGTTGTTCTATTCACGTCAAAGGTGGCGAATTGGAAAAGGTAAGCCTGAACCTGTTCCTCCCATGCAATTGGTTTGAAGGGTGGTGAAGTCGACGTCCTCAAAAATGTAAAACGACAGTCTGAGCGTAAAATTGCAAGCGTCGTCTTCCTTTTGCATGAAAGTTGTCGTCGAAGTATATGCAGGGTTTTCTACAGGATGTGGTTTGTAATTGAGCCCCTGTCAAGGCTCATCTGTAGATAGTCAAGCATTCACGAATTGTGTGCGTGACAGAGGCGTAGTCCTACGCTCTGTCCCAAAGAAATACGGAAGGCCATCTTTTGATACGCGCCCACCACCTCCGGCTAACATAGTAGGCTTTCACCATGCCGGGCGGATTCATCAGAAAGGAACCGACAGACTCAAAGAAACTACGGGAGAACCTGGAGGTGGTAGAATTGTTCACTCGTGCGCGATGGATGTCGTTCTGCGACAAGCTTCAAGGCTATGATGATGAGGTGGCAGAGGAGTTCCTGCGAGCTTTGAAGCCAAAATAAAAAACGCTGGCCGTTGTTAATTTCAGGGGTTTGAATCTCAGACTCACCCCACAGTTCATCAGCAGAGTCGCTGACCTCCCAATGGGGGTACCGTGGGACAAGGAGGAGAGGAAATTAGGCCAAAAGGCTAAAAAGGAGTTCTTTCCACTGGAGGAGAAATTCTCAGAGGATAAGAACGGGGTTCGCAGAGCTAGCTTACAGCCAATTTGGAGTGAGGTCAGCCTCCAAATTATGAAATACATCACGTGCGAAGGACGATTCAACATTGTATATGGGTACCATTTCTCGCTACTCACAGAATTGAGGCACCAAATGGACCTACCTTCAGAAAACAAGCTAAGTATTCCTTACTTCCTCCTGCAGTCTATGACTGAATGTGCCACCAAATTAAAAGAGGGCACGCTAGACCAGGTAGCCCATCATGGGCTCATTAAGCTCCTCGTGGAGGATGCACTCCACACCTACACAGTCCCTCTCTCGTGGGAAGCCTTCCGAAATCTGACTAAGGATGGCGATATCAAGATGTTGACCGAGGAGCTCACCTCCTCCAGCAATGAGGAGAAGGAGCCAGTACACACAGAGAAGAAAGGGAAAGGCCAAGAACCCGCAGCCAAAGCACTGAAGAAAGAACAAAAGGGGAGGCAAGAGAAACCCCAGGTTGCCGAAAAGGAGGGTGACAAATCCACATTGACACCCAGAGATAAAAGGCTACAGAGTAGGATGGAAAGAACTGAACCAGTCCACGTCAGTAAAGGCACCTCGAAAGCAGCCTCAACCAAGTCAAAAGGCAAAGCACCCTCAGTCAAACAGGCTAAAATGGTGCCACCTGTTTCTACAGGAAAACCAAAAACGGCTTCTACAGGAAGCCAGAAATCAGCTGATACAGGGCCTTCTACAGGAAGCCCTGAGAAAGGAAAACCAAAGGAGAAGAGAGTCGAAATTCTTGCAAGGGAGGCAGCAACCGTGCTGGCCGCCCTTAGTACACCTCCTAAGCCGAAGGAAAAACGAAAGAGGGAGATCCCTCTTTACTTCAAAGCCAGGAGAAGTGTGAGAATCAAAACAGGCAGGCCACAACCTCCATCCAGCAGCCCAATTACTATAGAAGATACCCCTACCTCGCCAAGGGAGAGGTCCCCCTCAAAAATATCAGTCACTTATGAGCGGGGGAGCCCGAAGACAACTACTTGGAAGGAGAGAATGGATAGGTTGGCTTCAAAAGCCCGGCTACAGGATGCTGAGGCCGCTCTACAAGAAACCTTGGCCCAGCTTAAGGAGACAGAGAGGATGGAGGGAGAGGCACCCTCATCACCACTTAGGGAAGACGAAGTAGAGCCACCGAGGGAAGAAGAGAAAGAGCATATTCCGGAACCTAGTCCCCAGCCAAGCTTGAGCTCGTACTATAACTTTTTGGAGGCTGGGAAAATTATTCCACAAAAATTCACAGTACCGCTTTTCTTTGCGTTGGAGGAAGAAAGGGTGAGAACCCACACGTGGATGAAAATAGCTAAATCAAAAGGAGTGGCAGATATAGGCCCCTTGGAGGAACAACTCAAGGAGGCAAGAAAAGAATTAGCTATGGCTAAACACGTGGCAAACTACCAGCGGGTATTCCTACAGGAAGAGAACGAGAAACTTAAACTGCAGCTACAGGAACTGAAGAAGGAAAAGGGCACATCCTCAGGGGACACTACAACAGAACATCAAGGCAGAGAAGGACTGCAAGTTGGTCTTGGGGAGCTGACCTCGCATCTACAGGAAAGGGAACTGCAAGCACAAATCGAGATACAAGCTCTCAAACAGCAGTTGTAGCAAAAAGAGGCACAACTGGCTTGCATGGCCAGTTGGGCCATGGATGCTCTACAATGCAAACAGCCGGCCAAATCCTATGGCCTGTACCTACGAGACCAGTGGCTGCAATTTCAGATTAATGCATTGGCACAGAGGGGTATCTCCCAACTCCAAGACCCTGAACAGTTCACAACGTTATGCAATAGCAGTTCATCAGAGGATAAGGCCAAACTCTCGGAGTTCTATCTCCATAATTTGGCCCTTCCTAATGTGACTACATGGGATCCCAAAACAGTTGTAGGGGATATGCAGTTGATGGCATTTGCCTCATGGTTGAACCATGAAGAAAAGAGGGCAGCAGAAGTCAAAGAGGTCATGGACCGAGAATTACATGAGTCACTGCTGATTAGAGCAGAGCCAGGGGATCCCACTGCATTGATATCGGCCCACAAACACTTAGCCACCAACCCTCAAACTTTATTGAAATACATGGATCAGCAAGCACAGGCCATAGAACATTTCGAGGATATGGAGCAACTATTAGGGGACAACTGTGTTCATGCTTGCACCCGCCGATGGAACACATTGTCCCACAGCCTTAAAATTAGAGAATATCATACTCCAACTCGAATGAGGGAAGCTCTAGCACGGGTGCCCCTCTACAAGAAATCCATACAGAACCTCCAAGCCAACTGGATTGGCCTCAAGCTAAGCCCACCTCTGCTGTTAGGATTGATGGAAGGCAGCACAGAAAAAGAAGAGCATAAGCAGTGGGCAGAGGTGGAAAGGAAGGCTGGGTTCCATGCTAGTGAGGAGGAGACCACTTCAGAAGCCTGGGATGTGAGGGTGGCGGTGAAAGCAATGAAGGACGAGGATCTGGATTAGTTGCTCAGGGATGAGCAATCATTTTAGCTGGGGGGTGATGATGAGCCCCAAATTTGGTAACATTTTGGGCTCATTTGGCCTAACTACCTTTGCTCAATCCTTCATTTTTCATAACTTATGCATCATTTTTTAGTATGTTTATGTCATTTGTATGAATAAGGGCAGTCACTATCCCTAGGTGGCTAACACGTGCTCATTTCAGGTTTTTTGACACATGATTGGAACAAAACTGAGCAGATAAGGACCAGGAGACAGCCAAGATGGGGTTGAGGATTCGTAGGAGGGTTGTCCACAACATTAAATGGCCTTCCTCGAGATCTTCACCCCCAACTCCAAGCTCCAACTGCCACCACAACCGGATTAGAAGACAGCCAAACGGATTTTGAGGAAGCATCAGTTCACTCCTAGTTTGGTCAGCCAAGTCCCACTGATTTAGGAGGCCAGCTTGGGGCCTCGTGATGTATAAATGATAAGGCTCTAGCCTTTGAAAATGAATTTTGAAACATTGTTGCACATCCTGCACTACGAGCTGCTAGCTTAGTTTTGCTCTTTTGTAGCCATTATTGGCATGCTCTTTGACTTATGATTATTATTTTTTAATGGAAAGCAGTCAGATTTGATCTCAGTTCTGAGCTTTTAAAGGAGCCATAGCTCTCGGGGTTGGGCCCAACCTGAGAGCCTAAGGCCTCCTTCTTCTGTATTGTTATATTTTCTTTCAGCATTATGGTTTTATTTACATGCATTTGAAATGTAGTTTGTTGAGTTAGATTTCTTGGTGTGGTTAAGTAGGTCATTGTTAGAAGATAGATTTGCTCCAGCTATTTAGAATAAAGTGAAGAGATTGGAGTTGATAAAAGTTCCAGAAAAGGGTTGCTTGCACACTCATTTTCACCTCTTTCTAGGGGCTGGAATTGCAGACAGTGCTACCCACCAAAAACATTGGTTTACGAATACATGCAATCTGTGGTGCAATATTTTCGTTTGTAGAAGTTGTCCATGCGTTCAGACCTCTTGGAATGTTTCTTTGCTTCAGTACCATACATGGTTTTCCTTAGAAATAACGTTGCTATTCATTGGTTCCATTCAACAGTTAAGAATGTTTTGATTATGTGCAGGACGTGGATGATTTGGTTCAGTTTACACTGTGCAGTGCTACTCCCTCACCCTCTCATCCTTCTAAGCTTTGCCC
Source organism: Pinus tabuliformis (assembly GCA_031772625.1). Taxonomy (NCBI): domain Eukaryota; kingdom Viridiplantae; phylum Streptophyta; class Pinopsida; order Pinales; family Pinaceae; genus Pinus; species Pinus tabuliformis. The sequence continues at coordinate 870,184,137 of CM062808.1, forward strand.
AGGCCAACTACTCATCTCCCAATTAGACCCCTTGTCTCTCAGCTACTCTACTTCCCACGTTATCCTCCCTTTTCGACCTTCCATTCCCTCTACCCTCCTTTTGACAAACTAGCTTAGCACACCCCCTCATCATCTCATCTCTCTGTCACTAAGTCATTACAAACCCCTCTCCTACCTCCCTATCCACCCATGTAGCCTCTTCCACTCACCCATCACCCAAAAACCTGATTGTCGAACATCCTGTAGGAATTACTGAACATCCTGTAGAAGTTCTGAAACATCCTGTAGAACCCCTGCAAACTTCCTGTAGAAGCTCATAAACGCGGTCTCTTGGTAGCCAAACTTTGTGAAACTCTTTGGAAGGGTGTTAGGGGCCCCTTAGACCCTCTCTGAACTTTCCCAACCTTTTTCCAAGCCTTCCTCCTCCTTGATCCACCTCTGCACAGTAAAAAGCTAGTTAAAAAGCACATGCATGATAATTCTAATAATTGAAACAAAAATACAAAAAGATGTTTTCTTCAGATAGAGGTAGTCTACACACATGCATTTCACCTTCATAGAAGTAATGGAATCTCTTTCAGTAGTTTGCATCCCCATCTCTGCATCATTAAGACTAGCTGGTAGAATTAGGGTTTGCTAGGGTTTGCGTTTCTTGTTGGATTTCAGTTCCTTTCTGCGAATAGATTAGCTTCTTTTGAGATTAGCTTTCGTCCATCAGTTAAAAAGCTTCTTCTAAGAGCTCATAGAAGTTGGCTTGAGCCCCTAGCGGACTTGTGCCAGCTGACCAAGTGACAGCTGCGGCAAGAGCTAGTACTTGTGCATACAGCACCGTCGCTTCCAAGTTTGTTACGAACTACCGGGTTGATAAAACTAAAGAAGGAAGCTCCAGGAGTTGTAGCATTATTGCTACAATACTGGAGCCCACCATCGGCCTGGCGCATGATGGGTATCTATGGTTGGAGGAGCCTATCCCCATCATGGCCGACCTCATCCATTGAATTTATTGGCTTCCCTATAAGGGAAAGGACCCTGCGACGATAGCCGGGAAAAGAAGCGATTTGGCTCTTGCAGAGGCCATGAAGGCAAAGTATAAGTTGGAGAAGAAAAAGAGGGGCTACGCTATCACCAGCATCAAGGACAAAGGGGTTCATGTAGCCACCCAACTCCTAGCCGATAAAGTGATGAGAAAATGTCGCACCGATGAGGTACCAGCGTTGGTGGTCGCGTTGGTTGAACAGTGCGCAGAGGGGGTCCAGTTCAACTGGGCTGAGTTACTCTGCAAGGAATTTCTGTTAAACTATCGCGAGGCCCAGGAGTAGGGTAAGACCTTCCACTAGGCGTGGTTTCTCTTATCGATCTTACTGGTAGAGGGAGAACTGTAGAAGGATAGTCAATTCCCGAGCATTGACCGAGACTTACCAGAGGTCGCGAAGTATGTTTCACTCTAGGCCACCAAGGACATGAAAAAAATTCGCAATACAAAGATTTCCTTGGTGCTCATGGAGGCGAGCATCGAAATGTGGATCAATAGGAGGTTACACCTGTCACCTACAGTGCACAATAGTCTGCAGAGTTTTGCAGACTTCAAGGCAGATATGCACAACATATACATCAGGGCGCGAAAGGATCTGGTGCAGCAGTGGACAAAGCTACCATTTATAGCCACTGACGACGCGATCTTCACTGTATTAGAGACATGGCCTCCCAAGTGGCGCGCCCTAGATTTGGCGGAACTAGAGAAGGCAGCAGCCCAGAAAAAGAAGGATGATGCCAAGCTGCGCGTCACCCAACTCACCAAGAGAAGGAGAAACAAAAAAGTGACAGCCGAGGTAAGGGTAGTCTGCGAAGTGGCATAGAAGGCCATGAAACAGAATAAGGCCACAGAAGCAGCAGTAGCAACGCAGGAAGTAGAGGCGACAACAACACAGATAGAGGAAGGCCAAGCAGCGTCCTCAAGACTGGAGGTAGAGGGCACAAAAATAGAAGAAGAGAGCATAGACCCAAGGACCGCATCTACACAACTCAAATGGCCACGCATCGCAGAAATATCGAGTCCAAGAAATAAGGTCAAGGCCTTGAAGCTAGCCATCGACCCGATCACCTTAACGGAAGGTAATATCCATGACATCAGCGAGACAGTCCATGATGTCACCAAAGAAGCGCTCCAAGAGTTTATGACAGAGCACCAAAGTGTGTTTGGGGCCCTCAGGGAACAGTTGTAGGAGTTAAAGGTGTGGCCCCCTCAGGAAGGTATCCTGTCTACCCACGTCACAGCTGGCACTTCAATAGCAGAATAGATGTTGTGCGCGAGGATGGACAACACAATAGTGTTGCCAGAGGGAGCATTAATATCAGCAGATGCGATGGACCGAATGATAGTTAGCATGATGAAAGGACTTGGCCTTAATCTAGCTGCCCTTCCCCGGGAAACGCTCTATCAACTACAAGATGGAATAATAGTAGAGCTGCGCAGTAGGGAGAACTGCATGATCCAAGTTCTTAGTGAACAAATGATCAATATGGAGCAGCTCAACTTGCAGCGCGATGAGTTAGTGTTGCAGAACCAAAGGTTGGTGCAGATGGTAGATGAAGCTTGCCAACGCGTCCTAGAGCTGGCTATCGCAACAGATCTACCAGTAGAAGTGAGGATTCATAGTTTGGAAAGTGCAATCCGCGATGTGAGAGAAGAGGTAACAAAGGTTCAGCTGGAGTTGAACCTTCAGATTTCCGAGCTGCGGTTGAAAGCGCAGCCTTCCACTCCCCCAAATTTTAGAGAGTAGTGCGCTAGCGCTATTGCTGCAGGGATGGAAGAGATTGGAGGTGCGGTACATGACTGTACAAACATGTTAGAGCAGGCACTTGAGGTCCTCACGACATTGCAGGAGGACCCCAACATCTAGTGGTTGGAGACCAAGGCACACGAACTCCAGCAAAAGTATGACAACATCAGAGGGACTGCACAGATAGTAGTCCTTGGTGGCTTGCAAGCATGCAACAAGCCAAGACATTAAAGGAGCAGGTGGACGTGGCGTGCCACAAGGAAGTAGTTCTCAAAGCGTAGGTCTAGCCATGGATTGACGAAGCCTTCACAATCACGACATATATTGAATGGTAGCTCGCGCAGATTCAAGAGATGCATGCACAGATGCAGGGCAGTATGCCGGACACAGAGGTCTCAGAAGACAAAGTGTAGCAGGTTCAACAAACGGCAGCTCAGTGCGCTACAGATATCAAGACCGTTCGAGATCAGCTGGAGGGACTCCACACCAAGATCGCCGCGCCGAAATAGTGACTCGAGGGCAAGTCACGATGTTTGTGTTGGGGGCCTGTTGGGCATGGAATCCCCCCCACAGCATGTTTTGGGGCTCAAAGCCCAAGTTTTGAGTAATATTGTTGTAAAGACTTCGCAAATTGCGGGCACGGAGCACGAATTGTATGTTAGAGTTATAGGGTTGTCCGTCCTAAGTTTTGAATGTAGTGTCGGCCTACTCATGGTCCGTGGACCATGGGATTGTATAAATAAGAGCGAGGCTCTAAGTTGTAAAGATAACGAATGACAGATGGAATTTGATGGATAGAATGAGATAGTGAGCATAGAGAAAAGGTCTAAATGTCTTGGGTCGTAGTAGTAGGAAGAGGCTCTTTAGTTGAGTGCGCAGAGGTCTAGTAGATTCTGCAGCTCAGTTCGCGGACCCCTGCAGCTGAGTGCGTAGGGCGGAGTCGAGTCTGTAACCACGGAATAAGAATAATAAATAGAAGTTTTATCTGAATTCCGTGTATCTGTTCGTGTGTTATTTCCTGTTTGATATCACTTGCAATTATATTGTTTATTTTTTTCGCGCACTTGTATGAATGGTGAACATTGTTAAGTATAACTAAACACATACAAATAAGCTAAGGTAAGTAACTAATAACGGGTTACTGACAAGGAATTGGGTAATAACGTTGTACGGCCCTCGAGTAGGGCTGCACGAGGGCAACATCGCAGGCTGTGAGGTACTGATAGGTGCGCATAGCGACGTGCACGCAAGGTCAAACCCCGGACCCCTTGAAACACATTAAGACATCCCCAGGGTGCGGAAACCTAGTTCTAGCACCCTCCCATACTACTTCGGGTGAGACCGCAGTCCACGCGCCACGAACTGTTACCGAAAGGGCTAGTAGTACCGCGATTTGTTTGGCTAAATCATTTCTGAACCTGGGTCAGGGCCCACTAAGCCAACACTATTCTCCAAAGGATCCCTTAGCCATGGTCTTTGGGAGAGATGAATATTCCAGTGGGAAATATTGTACGAAAAAAGCACAAAATTTCATTCAGTGGATTCAAATGATTCACTAGAAAGTGAAGGAGCAATTGGAGAAAAGTCAAGCTCAATACAAAGACCGACATAACAAGCATTGATTCGATCACCAATTCAAGGTTGGAGACAAAGTGTGGCTCCACATCAACAAAGACAAGATGAAAGGGGAAGGAAATAAGTTGCGACCAATCCGATATGTCTCATTCACCATATTAGAGAAGATTGGAGACAATGCTTTTCGTCTCATTTTTTCCAGCATACATGTAGATGTACCTAGTGGTGAACATTAAAAATTTGAAGCTCTATGAGCCTTCGTTGATCATGGACACTGAAGAGGTTGGACAAGTTCCTACAGTGGATGATTTTGCACCTAAATAATTGGAAAAGCTACCAGAGGAAATCATTCTAGACAGGAAGACGAGGACTTCACCACTGGGAGACATGGAGTATCTTCGTGTTGGTTTCAAAGAAATGCATCCAAGTAAGGCTCGATGGATGGAAAAGGAGAAATTGAGGGAGAAATTCCCTCACTTTCCAATTGAATAATAAATCTTTTGGTGGCCCAAAACCTCATTAGTGGGGAGGAATTATCTGGGTAGAACTAGAAGTGGCCTTGAAAATAGCTCAAAAATAAAAGTCATCATATGGGAGTGAAACTAGGACCAGATTGTAGTGCCTATTTCCCTAATTCTAATGGTGCAAATGGTACTCAAATACGAGTTCGTATACTCAAGTTATAGTTGGTCAAAGTTCTAATCAAACTTGACCAAGTGGTAGTCACTAACAAGGCAACAATTTGGTGAAGGGACAATGCATAGAAAACGGAGGTCAGAAGAGGTGAATTTGTCACCTCCTTAATTCGTCTAATATCCCTTAAAAACCAGTGGGAAAATTTGAACTATTGTGTAAAAAAATTAAATAAATAAATTGGGTGGCAGGCCACCAACCCCGCCACTCCCAACAGCATGATATATTATTATATAAAAGAAAAGGTGTGGAGTGTCGAGGCCGTGGGTGTCTCGGACCCCACCCACGGCTATGTACCAACCTTTCAATGTAATGGCGACACATAGTGGGAGTTCGGCGAGGTTCGAACTTTCCTGGCCCATGTGGGCCAACCCCAATTATAACACAATGACAAACATAAGATCAAATGTCGACATTACAATAAAAAGAAGGCACCATATTTGGGGTGGGTGGGGTTTGAACCTTATCCGCCCTGAGAAAATCCGTCGAGACTTACCATTGGACCAACGACCCATACCTTGGCCAATTTTCCCACAAACTTTATTTAAGCGCACTCATATGCCATTTGACCAGGGTGGCAAAGGAACAGACCAATGGAACCCTGAGTGGCCAAGATGGTCGGAACCATGAGCGAGGGATCTGGTAAGATGTTGAAAAGATTCTCTTAGAGGGCCAGAGGTGCCAATGTTAGAATTTGATAAGTTTATAGTCATTTTTTCATGTTTTTGTGCCAGGAATCCAACCGCGCGGTTTGTTTCTCCATCTGAGGTCTCCATTTTCATATCATCATCAGGAATGGAGGTATAAGGATCATTTTTGTCAAGTTGATTGTAATTCATTTCTTTGTTGTCATTTAATGAAAGAAGGCCTCCCCACTTTGAGTAGGGCCCGAAGATGTATCCCACATTGGGTGAACTCTGTAATCAAATCGTTTGTGTTCCTTTTATCTCATGGTTGCTTTATGATTTTCGCTTATTTTTCATTTGTTAAGTTACTTGGTTAATATGCAATTTTGTATGCATCCTTGAATTTAAAAGATCTAGATCATATGTCATATGGGATATTCTGGAAAATATGTTATATGTAAACATCTTTTTATCTAATAAAAAGTTGTTGTTTTTTCTTTCCTGGAAGAAGAAGAAGAATAAGGAAGATAAGCATACCATTAATATGCTCTCTTAAAAATTCATAAAACATGCATTGTTATCAGATCATGAAGCATGCTAATAAAATGTATATCCTAAAAATAAATAAAAAAGAGGTGAAATGCTAACTTAATAGAGAAAGAAGCATATCATCAAGATGTTTCCTTGATGAATCATAAATTCTACAATATGTTGCATATGAGCTCCATGAGATGCTCCAATTTTGTAGAATTGTTTGAAGCACATTTCACACTTGTGCCTACGAATGCACTTGTAATGTGAGCTCAAAATACCCCAAAAGATCTAATGCAAAGTTAAATCAAAGGTATACTATGCTATGTAACAAAATAACATCTCAAAAAGTAAAAATTACCTAACTCTTTGCCATAATTTATGATGGCAAACCACTAAACACGTGCACTACTCTTGATTATTTGAACCTGGGGAATAGACTCATGTCGTCATCATAATTATTATAACCCAGATATTTAGTAGTGCTTACAAACATACATTCACCCTATATGTCCTAACTACGATAAAACCCCCAAATAGACACAAAAATGAATAAGAGAGTAAATGATCAAAGAATGCATTAACAGAATCCATAATAGGAGTGGCTCTTAATTTTATAAGATTGATAATTATGGCCTACTGTTAATTGTTTTGATAAAACACTAGAAAGGTCCAATTCTAGAAAAAAAAAACATAATATAATGGTGTGAAAATTTGTAATTTCATTATAGCTAATTTTCCTATAATATAGGAACATAGAGTGAGTAAAGTGAGTCAACTTAGCGGAAATTGCAATCTCATTATACAAAAAAAATTCAATGTTTTTGTTGGCTTTAAGAATTAGTTAATCAACAAAAACTCAACAAAACTTAGAGTCTTTTTACTTGAAAAATTATCTAACCCACCTTTATAGGGTCATATAGTTAGAAAAGCTAGGAAATTTAGCAAAAACTCAAAAAAAATTGGAGTCTTGCTTGCAATTGGGCAAAAAAACTTCAAATCTATGCACTAATAACATAAGAGATGATGCAGGAGCATCCAGCTCACCATGACTGGGTGAAGCCTCTGCCAGGTTGGAAAGTTGTTTGAGTATTTGGATTGTTTTTTTTTTTTTTTTTTTTTTTTTTTTTTTTTTTTTTTTTTTTTTTTTATGTTTAGTTTATCAGGACATGGGATAGGATTTTATTTTGTTTTACTGTTAATTGCTGTGTTAGTCAAAGTTAATAGTCGGTTAGGGTTGTTATTTGTCCGACAGAAATAAACAACAGTTTAATAATTGTTCTGTCAACTTAAAGAGGAAAAGACAAAGTTGTCTAAATGAAGATCTTGTCATGTCAACCGAACTGAGAACTAGTAGTTACACAACCATATTATTTCTGTTCAACTGAAAGCAATTACAGTTTCAATTAACTGTAAACAAACAATGTATAAATGTAGCAATGTAAAACAGGGAAAAGGTTCAGCAGTTTCAGAATCAAGAAATAAAACAGAGACAGATCATTTTTTCTAAACTGTCCATCTGTGTCATTGCCTACTTACTGTACTATTATATTTCCATTCATTGAATTGTTAATAACAATGCTAGCAGATAGAGAACGACCACTGTAGGTCGTGTTTCCTTGTGTTCTCATCGAACAACAAACAACATCGAATTCATACATACGTCTAGAATCAGAGCGAAGAACCAACGAATCGAGCCCACGACCAGAACAGTAAAGCACAACAAGTCGACTGAGAGGATAAAACCGGAAACAGAGTGCCGGGGAAAACAAACCATAGCAGAGGTACTTTCGAACGAATCTTCATATTTTCATAAGTAAACAGAGATAACAAAATTATGTTCACATTGTTGTTGATCTGAGAAATATAGATGTATTACATTCGTTTATAAACAAAAACAAGTGCCAGCGTCCACAGAGTGGACAAACCCTAGCCTAGGGTTTGATAACAGTGAACACCCTTAACTCAAATGAACAGCCAACCAGAACAGAAACTGAAGCCAGACTTGAGCTTCATCTTCGAAAGCGATTCAGACTGAACACGAATGCAAAATGGCGAGCGACAAACCCTACAGAAACTTAAAGACCCTAACTGTAAATTGATGGACTTTAAGAGCCAGAGCCTACCGGTAGAGGGTTGCCACATTTGGAGACCGAACCCATAAGGAATCCGCGTACCCAGGTCGAGCCATTGACCTGCACATACCAAACAGAGCTCAGTCAACATACCTGTATAGTGAGACCTGAAAATCGAAGCAGAATAGAAGCAGAAGGGATATATAACTTACCTGAGTGCGACCGGACCAAGGGGTTTGCAGAACAGAGCCGCTGACGAATCGAAGGAGCCTGAGACAGAAGGAGCAGGCTTGGTCAGTGTCAATGCTAGAGGAAGGTCGAATTAAATCAAGGAGAGGACTATTTACCTGTTTGTAGCCGTGGAAGACCATCACCCTGTTACCTGAGTTCATGGACACCAGAAGTTAACCGATTTGCATACCGAGCAGAGACAAAGGCGATAACAATAACAACAAGTGACAATCATTGGACGAGAGACCTTATTCCATAACCAAACCACAGAAGAATGAGAGCACGAGATCAAGAAACTTACTATGTGAAAAGAGTTCGAGAAGGCGCACCTCTGGAGCCAAGACAGGCTCGTGCCACAAGAGAAGTCCACAGACAACCGCATCAACAAGTTTGGAAGGCCAACATTCATTTACAACCATACCAAAAGAGAAACCAGAGATTTCCATATGCACCAGAGCAAAAACCACACAAAGTGACAAACAAACCCTTGCAGAGTCTCTCAACAGAACAGAACCATTGCAAATGACTGGGAAGCATAACCATTTTGGGCAAAGACCAAACAGAGGGAATTAGGCCCAAGGACCATAGATGGGCATTGAATAATGCATTAAATCATTCCCACTTTCCAAAACAAAATATCTGTTATCCATATTACATACAACCGCCGGAAACAAAAAATAAACACACCACGTCATAAAGCCCGAAACAGGTGTAAAGCCGAGGCTATGTGGAAGCGTGGGCTGGGTCACATCAAGAGATAAATAAAATTCAATAAACAAAATAATATATTTTGCTAATCTAAAACAATATAATAAACACAAAAAACATATATTAAAAAAAAATGTATACAAATTCCACAATAAATCATTTTTATAATACCAGCCTACTACACGGACAAATAAAATAGTGCAATCTTACCAAAACTTCCTGAATTTTATAAAACCAAAAACTATGCCCACACAAATTAAAAAAGTTATATACCTTAGCAATGAGGTGAAGGATATTGATTGTATCAATATCTAACAGAATACCATAATAGAGTGAAACCACATGGAAAAGATAGCATAAACAACCCCATTAACACTATAACTTATTATTTTTTTCCATCTATAACTTATCAAACAAAAATAAGACATTGTTGTTTCTTCCAATGCAAGTTTGAATACATTTCAAGTGAGTTGTCTTTAGTGCGACTTTTTGGAAGCTTTTCCGATGGGGTTTTCCAGTCTAATTTCTCTAAAATCCGGCAAGAATTTATTGAAATCACAAGCTTGATGGGTAACCCCTGCACAATCGAAGTTCCATAGGGGTTTTTAAGGGTGCTAAATTCATATATATAGTCAAAAACCCAGTTTAAATAACACAAGTCAAGATTTCACCTCAAATCTTTCCGTCGAATTCCGGCACCGGAAAGTCCAAAAAGTCGCACTAAAGACAACTCCCATTGCAAGGCCATTCCATTTCAAGAAATAGTCTTTTTCACCGAATCCCATTGAATGATATTCAAAAGAGATATATATAAAATCCATGCAAAGTAAATATTAGATGGCTAGAGCAAAACCCTAATCACCACAAGGGTTTTCAGACATTCCACATCTTTATACATAGAAATATTATTATTTTAATTTTATTAAAACCCATACACAAATACATATGCACTTGGCATTTTTATTTGATTTTAATTTAATTTTTAAATGTGATATACATATCATTGATTATATATATATATATATATATATATATTGAAAAAGAGTTTATTGTAAGTGTTCAATTTTTATATTTTATTAATTAAATTTGAATATCAAATTCTCAAATATCACACTTTTCATTATTTTAATTTATATGTTAAAATGAATATTATTTATAACTATTAATTATATTTTATATATGTTTCACATTTTTATATAAAATGATTTTTTATTTTATTTCAGATTATATTTATATAACTTATTTATTTATTTATTTATTTTTTCTCCTGATTCTATTTTTATAAATTAAATTTAAATACGAAATTTTAAAATATCATGTTATAAATATGAATCATTATTATTTAAATTTATTTTATCGCGATGCATATTATGAATTTTTCATTGAACAAATTGTTTGTAATTTTCTTCATAAAAACAAAGTTACAATAACAAATTGAATTGAATTGAATTGTCTTCTTATTATTATTGTTTTCATTGTTTATTACTTTTTTAAATGAGACGATATTATTATTATTATAATTCTCCACTACAACATATCATCTAATGTGTCACAACAACATCTCACTCATATTGAATTATAGAGCCCCTCTCACCTCAATGAAGATACATTAATATAATTAGACATTATAACTCATCCATACACCCTTACATGATTATAAATAACACATATTCTATGTGTTTAATTAACATAAGGATACAAAAGCTTGATCTGATTCTTCAACTTGTCCTGATGATGAACCACACTGGTTGGTTCGAAACACGTCGACAAATGAAATATCATGTGATTTACACCGAAAAATCTCTTGAAAACATAAAGATACATTAATATAGTATAAGTTTGGGAAAAATAATTAAATAATATAAGCATAAATGCAACAAAAAAAAAAATCCTCGGAAAAAACTGTAATTTTTTATTTTTATTTTGAAAAAGATACAAAATTACATTCTACATATACCCAACATTGTGTGTATTCTGATGAAAATAAAAAAGATCATCTGAGTTCATGGTAGATCCTTATTCAAAATATACATTTTGCCTTCATGCCAATACATTTCCATAATTACATAAAAATTCCAAGATTGTGAAGATGTTCCTCACCTTTAAACCTTTTTTTCAAAAAAGTAATATATCATTACCGGTTGAAAAGCTAAAAAGTGGATATGGGTGAAATATAGATTAATGTCTCAAAAATACATCTAGCAATTTTTCTTCCATGAAAAGCATGTCGTAGTACTTGTAAAATTATTTTTCCCACTATTCAGTGATCTTCCATTGATCACGGTGAAGAGCTAAGCCTTCCTTAGTAAGGAAATACACTGGAGCATTCCTCTCCCTCTAAATGTGTGAGTATAACATGCTATCGAAAGTATATTTTAGCCGCATAACCTCTTCCAAAATTGGGACAAGGAAAAGGTCTCAACATTGTTGTGCTCTAATGATCCAATTTATTAGTAATAAAGAGTCATCATAAACTTGTAACATACCATAACCTTTCTCTAAAGAAAACCAATAAAATTTGCATTCCAATAGTTATGCCTAATTGTATGTTCCTCTACCAAAGTCCATTTTGATTTTGAAAGAGTGCTTCTCATAAAGGTTAATAATAACACCACCCTGACTTATACCATAATTCTCTTTAGATGCCCCATCAAAAAAATTCCACGAAATCGTTTTATCGGGATCTTCTAAAATTATGCACTAGGGAGGAAGGGTGTCTTTTACTTGAGGAAAATGTGCCAGTATCACTATATCTGCCCCTATCACTTGCATGGGAGAGGAAGGTAGGTCCTAAAAAATAGTTTTAATAGCCTTGGTTAAAAATCCATGTAAAAAATATAATACCAAGGTCATGGACACGTTCTAAGCTAAAAAGTGGGAAAAACATCCTAGTGGGTGTTCATTTGGTTTATTATGGCTAAAGCAAATTAGAAAAGGCAATGGAAAAGGATTTGGAAGGGGAAAGTGGCATTTATTGGCATTTTATTTATGAAAATAATGGAAATTTGGAGAAAAGGAAGGTGAAGAGTCACAGGTTGCATGTGAGGAGGAAAATTAAGGAAAATAATAGAATTTGAAGAAAATAGAGGCCTCATTAATGAAAGGCTTCTAAGGATCAGTTGGTAGATTTTGTCAGTTCAGTCTTTGGTTAGTTTTAGCTTGGAGCTTTCTCTCTCTTCTCTACTCTATCTCATACTCTTGAAAACTTAGAATTTTCTTGGAGCACTCTTGGAAGAGTGTGGCATACTTGGGATTTGGAGCAAGAAGGCAAAGGGAAACAAAGATCAAGCAAGGAAGAGTAGGATCAACAACTACAACCAATTTGCTTTGCAGGTATTGAGTTGCATGTATGGTTTCCTTGTTAGTTTTGGCAAGCATGGAACATGCATGTGGTTTCTTGGTTAGGATATATCATTGGCATATGGAGGATTAGCTGGATTGATAGTGGTTTTTCCTAGCCTTTCCATTTCGTAGATAGCCATGATGTCATGGGTTTTATCTTCTTCTTTTCCTGGTTGGTTCTCATGTTCCTTATGGTTGTGGGTTGAGTTATTAGTTCCTGGAAGCCTTGGTTGGCCAAATGCTTTGGAATCCCTGTAACAACTTGGTTTGAGTTACTAGACCTGGAAGCCTTGGTTGGACAAACACTTAGGAATCCCTTGTTGGGTTGAGTTACTAGTCCTGGAAACCTTGGTTGGACAAATTATTTGGAAGCTCGACGAAAGTTTTGGGTTGAGTTACTAGTCCTGGAAGCCTTTGTTGGAAAAAATGCTCTTGAGCCCTGGACAACTTGGGTAGAGATTGATCTGGTGATGGTTAGTGATGTTTGACGTGAGGTGGAATCACTGGTTGAGGGTTGAGGTGGTTTTGCCTCTGGAAGATTTGGTTTGGTTTGGTGTTCTTGTTTTATTCCCACATTCATGCTTGGAATATGGCACAGGGGTAATTAGTTGTAAGAGATATTTGATTCAACCCAATCTATGGTCGGGTGGTACGTGGAATTCCCTTACTTGGTTGGCATTTTATTTTTTTCCCCTTAGAAAAATCATAATTTTCATTAGATAAGGAAAATTACATATTATAGATGCGATACACATATGCTGTATGTAAGGCTGAGTGCCTATCCAGTAGAGAAAAAACAAAATAGCACAATGCACTCCATGCAGGGAGGCTTTGTCTTCATGATTGTTTATGATAAAGGTGATCAAAAATCTCTTCGCAAAGAGTAAGTATGTCTATCATCTATACACATCTGATAATTTAAAAGCATAACACTATTAACATTAAGAAAAAAGTTATGCAGGCTCCTGCTGAGCCAGTTAATCTGTATAATCCATGTATGGACAGTGATAATACTGATAGTGTGCACCGTTCCTCTGCTCTTGGATCAGCCATGTTCCACGAGGTCGGTTCGCTGCTTCTTTGGATAACAGGTCGGTAGATGTGTCGCGTTCCCTATAGATATGATGACAAACAAATAGATCAAAATGTGTGATGAGTCTGTGGGCCTCGTCCAGAATAGGTCTTAAAGTGTAAGCATTACAGATTGATGATTTGTTGATCTAGTTGCAGACTAATTTTGAGTCCCCGAAAATTTGGAGGTTCCTGCAATGTTTTTCCAATGAAAATTGAATGAGATATTTGACAGTGATCAACTCAGAAAATTTTTTGGTCCCCCTACCCAGGCCCATTTGGATTTGGAAGTGATGGGAATAAGATAGATATAAAATGGCACTACCACCACACTCGACTTCCTATCTTGAGCCATCAAAATATGCCCAGGGATGAGTGTGGTTAATGACTTTAGGAAAAATGTGTCTAGGGGGAGGGTTGTCATCATCTTCAGGAATGGAGTGATAGTCTGCTAGAAGGTAAGAAATGATGGAGGGCCAATGAGGAACTCTGTCCTAAAAGATCCAACAATTTTAGGTAATCCAAATTGCCCAGAAAATGAGGAGAGGTAGATTTCTAGCCTTGGTCGGGGTTGCGGAGGTCCACCAAGTGTTCCAGGCTTGAATTACAGTCATGCCCTGCCATATACAATGGGTGGAAACTATCTTTCAGAGTTGTTTTTACATAAGCAACACCAAAAGGGGCTGTGATGTGCTCATTTGATTAGATTATCACCTATGGGAGCCTTTATTATCAGAACTATCCACATGAATAATCTCAATCTGGGAGGTGCTTTTAATTTCCACAAGTTTTTCCACCATTTTTTGATAGTTTGTGGTCTATGAACAGATGCAAAACAGAGATGTCCCTCCTTTGGGGAGTATATCCCATTTTTAGCATGCCCCCAGATAATCTCATCATCCCCTTCAACAATTTTGATTTGTGAATATATTAATGTTGTTATATAATCCGCCCAATGTTGTTTCTAGTTCCTAGGGATATGCAGGTTGCAAGCAGTTTTCCAGGCCTGATATAAAAAGGTGGAGTGCTCCATGTTTATGATGTGGTAGAGATGTGTAATACAAGAATTTGAAAGGCAAAGTATAAGATCATCGGGCATCCTGTGGGCATTACCACACCCGATCCATGGATCTCATCCGATGTGCACTGAGTTGCCCAATTGGATTCTCTAAGTGAGACCTCCTCGTATAATAGTCATGGAGTTTAGCAAAGCTTTCTAGATGAATAAGATCCCTATTCTGTTCCAATGTGGCTATTGGAGCCAATCCATCAAGTTTAGGGGGGCTATATATTTTTAATAGGCCACCATAGTCCATATGCTGCTCGAAGTGATCAATTTCCAGCCTATCTTGGCCGCTAGTGCAGAGGAGAAATCTTCTATATTTTTAATTCCCCACCCTACCCATTTCTTTGGGAGAGTGAGCGACTCCCACTTGGCCCAAGCAAATATTCTCCCTGACTGTTTCCCTTTCTAGAGGAACCTGCAACAGAGATTTTGAATTCTAGAGAGGATACCTCTGGGTATCCATGCCAGTGACATCCAATATACCAGGGTGGCTTCAAGAACATTTTTGATGAGTACAAGTCTCCCTGCTATGGAGAGGTACTTATGATACCAGATGTTGAGCCTTTTTCCATCTTGGAGAATAACCATGTTCAATCTGCTAACTTATAACCATTTGGTTTCAGCCTGTATCCCAAGTATTTAAGCCCATCCTCAAAACGAACAAGGGTGAAGGGGAACCTATGGAGTGCATACTGAGTCTCATGAGGGGTGCATCCGGTGGCTGTAATGGTGGATTTAGTGTTGTTAATGACCATTCATGTAGTAGTTTGAAATAAAACAATGGTTTTCTGTAAGATCGCCAGATCCCCAATACTACCATTGAGGAAGATCAACACATCATCCATGAATAGTAAGTGAGTCAGAGTGCATCTGTATGTGATCCTAATTCCTTTGAGTTGTCCCCTGCTATGATCTTCTTTAATAAGTCCACTAAGCCCTCCCATGATAAGAAAGAATAATAATGGGGACATAGGACAACCCTATTTGAGGCCTCTTTCAGAGTGAAAGAAGGGCGATGCCGCTCCATTGACAAGGACATTGAAAGATATATTTGTTATACAACACATGATCCATTCTATATATTCATAAGGGAAACCTAGATGAGTTAGGAGCATCTTGATATATAACCAAATTACTCGATCAAATGCTTTTGAGAGATCTACCTTTAAGATCATACCTTTCAGCTTCTTTCTCTGAATAGAGTGCATCACTTCTTGTGCAGTTCCAACAGCTTCATGGATCTATCTATCTTGGAGAAAAGAAAATTGTTCAGAAGATATGTGGGTGGATAGGATGGGACAGAGGTTGTTAGCTATGATTTTGGAAATAATTTTGTAGATGCAGTTGCATAGGGAAATGGGGCAGAAGTCATCAAAGGAGACGGGGTTGTCTGTTTTGGGGATGAGGGGGATGAAGGTGGTATTGAATCCATCATACATTTTCCCAGTGATCCGAAAATCTTCAATGACCTTAAGTAGATCTTCTCCAAGAATGTCAAAAAAGGAAGTATAGAACTCCATCGCCCAGCCATCAGGTCTTGGGCTCTTGTCTCGCTTGAACCATTTCAGGGTAGCCTCAAGTTCCCCCATTATGACCTCCCTGTTTAGTTCCATGGCGGTCTCCTGGTCCACAAACCGAGGGAATAATTGTTCTACTTGGATGACTTCAGCAAGTGATATTGGGAGGTGCCTTGTAAATCTATTTGAAGTGGGATGTGGCTAAGGGATCTAATTGCTAGAAAGTGTTCAGAGTATTCCCCTACTCATTTGTGAGTTTCCAAATGGAGTTGATTGCTTTTCGACCATTTGCATGTTTGTGAAATTTTTTTGTGTTATCATCTCCCTCAAGCATCCATATTTCTCTACTCCTCAGCCTCCAAGTTTCTTCCCGGTCCTTTAAGATTTTACTTCTCTTAGCAATTAAGGCAGAGAGCTTTTCCTTTTGTTCATTAGAGGTGAAAATCCCCCCTTGCTCAATTTCCAAGGCAACAATCTCTGCTTCAGTGTCCCTTAGGGTTTGATCACCCTGTTCTCTCTTGTTGTGTGCCCAGATTTTAGATAATCTCTTCAACTCCTTTAGATTGTGTGTAAAACCTTCAGCTATGTTCCCAACAACAGCAAGAGGAGGATTCTTCCAATATTTAGTAACCATTCTAATATAGGATGCATCCTTCAACCAAGTAGAGTTGAATTTGAAAGGGGCTTTAGGTTTGTTCAGTCCTCCTCTTATTTAGAGGTATATCGGCAAATGGTCTGATATGCCTCCTGATCCAACCCACTGCCTTTAATTATGGCCCATGCCTAGCAAACATACCTTGATTAGAAAGCGATCTAGCCTTCTACCAAGGTTGTCCTCTCCAATTCTTTTGTTCCTCCAAGTAGGTTGAAGTTTGGTTGATGGGATATCAATAAGATTGTGATTCTCTAGTATATTCTCAAAGTAAACAGATAGGGGGTCAATTTGGGCGTGATGTCCCCATGACTCCGAGAATCCAATAGAGAAATTTAAGTATCCTCCAAGGATTATGTTGTCCTTTTGTAGAAGGTTGGAGTTCAATATTTGTTCCCAGAATTCTTCACGGTGTTGACATGGCTTGTATACATTGGTTAGTCGAAAGTCGATGCCTAATTCAGATGAGAATATGTCCATCCCAATGTGTCCAATGCCTCCCCAAATGTTACATAATTTTATGGTTCGGGAGTTGAAGCCCATAGCAATGCCTCTCGAATGGCCATAGACATCAAGGGCTTGAAAATACCAACCAAGGAGCATGGATTCTAGAAGGTGTGAGATTACTTCTACAAGACCCAGGGTTTCTTGTAGAAATATGACATCTACCAGTTCAGTCCTAAGAAGTCTACGAAAAGCTAGTTTTTTCTCAAGGCTAGCTAACCCTCGACAGTTAAAGGAAAGCAGCTTCATGGAGGAGATGAAACCAGGGTGTTTTGTGCTCTAAGAACCTGGTCAATAGCAAGTTGTCGGCCCGAGGCAATCTCCTCCCCTGCCTGCTGCTTGGCTTTGGATAGGGAGGAAGGTCTGCCTCTTGGAGGCTTCAGAGGGATGGGGGGAGATACAAGTCCAATGCCAATGGAGTCCGGAGGTTGATATTGGGATAGGGATCGAAGCAGGCATCTGTGTGATAGAGGCCCATGATCAGAGTCAGAGGATTTAGAAGGGCTCTCCTCCGGGAAGGATGGGCAGGTGCAAGAGAAAATAGGGGAGGAGGGGAGAAGAGGGCATTCCAATGTGTAGGGAGGTGAGGGAAAGGATGTAGAGACCTATTGATTCACCAAGGATGATGCAATGCTACTAGATGAAAAAGAGAGATGAACAGAGCAGGGGTTAGAAGTGGACATACCCGAAGATAGCACAGCCTCGGCTACCGCCCTTGCCCTGATCAGAGTAGGAGAGGGAGGCCGATATGGTGCTTTGCCATGCTTCTTTGGAGTCTCCTTGGTCAAGGCTGCTACTGCTACTTCAAGGGAGGAGTGGTTCGTTGCTACTTCAGAAGAGGTGTGGTTCGCAGGTGCCTATGTGTCCTTTGTCAGTATAGTCTTTCCCTTATCCACTGCTCTTGCTTTTCCATTTACGGGATAGTCCCTAAATAAGTGGCCCACCTTATGGCATCTCCTACACCTAAAAGGGACCCCCTCTTAATCAAGGATTTGCGTCCAAGAGAAATTTCTCCATTGTAGTGTGATATGTTCCTGTAGCCCTTCCCTGGTGTCTATATGGACTAGGATCCTCGCATATGCCATGATGCCGTGGAGAGGTATGATTTATCATATTCCATATATGTGCCCAGAGAGTTTCCAATGCACCTGAAGATGTCCTCAGACCAAAAATGAAGAGGCAACCCTGGAAGACGGACCCATATTGGCCCAACACCTAATTTCTCCCTCTCAGGGTCGAATAGAGGGTTCCATCGACGCAGAAGGATGGGGGCTAATGTGACAGAAGGAAGACAGAAACCAATTTGTCTGCTCAACTCTGACGAATCGCAACACAAACCATCCTTGGACAAAGGTTTGAACAAAGGGTAGCTTAGCAAGATGTTGCCCCCAAAATTCTATTGTCCATTGCTTTTGTTGTGTTGCAGAGTAGCTTCTCCCACGAACCCTACCAACCAAGACACGGTCTATGGTATCCATGTTTTCACCCCACTGAATATCTTCACCCAGATGGATGATTACTTCTTGAGTCCTGGATTTGATGCACTTCTGCTTTTTGCCCAACCTGTGGCTCGCGTTGGTGGTATCCTCTTGAAATCCGCTGATATGAGGGTTTGGACGAGGGTTTGGGGGGTTCAGACCAGTCCCAGAGGGGAAAGCATCCGAGAGATTAGGTATGCCCGTGAAACTATCGGAAAGGGGGGATGACAATGGTGCCGAGGGAGGGGTACCATGAGGGATAACCGAGGGTTTGCCTCGGGGAGTAGTTGAAGGGAAATGAGATCCGGCGGAAGGGGGAAAGGTGGGCAGCCCAAGGAGCTAGCGTCAAGGTCGGGACCTATGCAATGGGCCATAAATTGTAAGGAGGATGACGATGGGGGGGGTAGCGAAAACCAGCCAAGGTAGGGTTACAACTGGACATGAGGGCCCCGAGATCGAGGGCAAGGGAGAGATGAATTTTGACAACTCGCTGCTGAAGAGGAACAGGTTGTCCATGTTCAAGTGGAGGGATGTCCATAAGGATACATCCTCGAAAGGGTCTTCAGAATAATCCACCATGTCCATATCCATAACTGCTCTGAGAGTTATGCGCCAACTACCATCAAAAATGTAAAAAACGTCACTGTGGAGGTAACCGTCTGCGGATAGAGGGAATGATGTGGGCACAAAGGAGTCACGAGGAGAATAAGCACAAGTGAGCGAATGAGGAAACGAGGGCAGAGGAAGAACGACGTAAGATGGGTACGCAACATGGTGGTGACGGAGCTAATTGAACGGAATGGAGCTTCAACAAAAAACTTACTACAGACAGACCTTAGCCCATGTCAGGCACTATTCGCAGAGGGTTTCAGAGCTCCACCCTATCTCCAACTTGGTTGTAATTTTCATATGCTAATAAGAGGTATTTTATATTGTGATCTATGAGCATATTTATTGATTATGATTATGATGTTACGTTTGAGTTGCCATGGTTTATATGTTGGTTATTGTTGGTTTATATGCTGGTTATTAGTTGGTTATATGATGTATATTGTTTATGGCTCTTGACATGTTTGATGAATATGTGATTGGTTATTGAATGCATGACCTAATGGATGTTGGTGCAGCTAATTTGAGAGGGCATTAGACCTTCTTGATGATTCTCTGATAAGTATAAGACCATTATGTTCAAATGTGATGAATTTTTTTTCATGGTTGGGCTTGGTTAGGTTAATTACTTAATCAAGATTTGAGTTAGAAGCTTTGTCTTCTCCTCATTTGTTGTTTTGGAAAGTCTCATCATATAGTAGCATGCATGTAGGCTTGTGCATGCGATGGGGGGTTTTTTCGATGAAAATGCAATTTGACTCAGGGCTTGGGCACCTAGAGGGGTGGTTTAGCTCTTATGGGTCCTCTAGCTCTTGAGGAAGGTCAGTAAGGTTTTATTTTGTCAATTACACTTCCTTAAGGTGATCTAGGAGGTTGAATCATATCATAGTAACTCTTCATCACATATTTACCCCAGTGGACTGGTTAGCTTCGGTAAATGTGGGAGGAGGGTGTTACAGAGTGGTATCAGAGCATGGTTCACCCCTTGGACTAGATGAGCGAAATGTGTTTGTCATTCATATATGCTAGTTGCATATGTGTTCTTTATGTTGTGGTATATGTGATTGTTGTGTATGTATGGTGGTGGTCACTTTTTCTGTTGTGATGTCATGCAGAAGTTGATGGTGATGATGTTAGAATGTGTTTTCCATGAATGCATGATGATTGTATATGCATTTTTTATGCATGCCAGTGTCTATATCTTGTTATACATGCATTTTCATGGTTAAGGTTGTTGTCCATGAGGTTATTATATGTAATTAATGTCATCATGATATTGTTGGTGTGTTATGATGTTGATGTGTTGGTTGAGATAGAGCAGGAGATGCAGATCATCAAAGCGAGGTTGCAACACTGAACGTCAGGGTAAGAGCAGATCGTCATACAACTTTGTATGGTGGGTATACATGTATGCCGGTTAATGGTTTTTATAATCATTAGGGTTATTTACATGTCTATTAGTCTATGGTTTTTGTGGTTACATGTATGATAGATGTTAGTTAATCAATGTGATCATATATACATGTGTCGGTTAGTCATGAAGGATAGTAGCTTGTTTTTATATGCATTATGGTCATATGCATGATGGTTATGGTTATTACAAATAATATCTTGATGTTATATGTATCATGCGAATTTGGATTAGCCTATGCATATGGGTAGGGTTATGAAATTTAGGTATGAGTTGACCTAATTATGATAGTGTGTTGTATTAATCTAGATTGATTGTGCATATGTGATTATTATGCATGAATGACAATTATTTATGAGCTTATGATGTGAACATGTTAGCTAGTTACTATTATGGATATCATGACCTTATTTATGTTTGAGTTGATATGTTGTGAATTTATATCGTGCTAATATAGGTTGATTGTGAAGACAAGATAGCCTCCCCTGAGATATATTAAGGTATGAGTTTTCTTATGTTGTCTACTTGGTGCTTGAATGTTTATGTCGTCTATTTGGTGTTTGAGTGTTTGGTGTCTATTATGTCGTTTATTTGTTGTTTGAATGTTTGATTAATTGCACGATATGAGTATGTGTCTATAATATTGCATGAAGAAATGATCTTGTTTTAAAATGGTTGTACTAATATATATGTGTTGAGACAATTGATATGTACTTGAGTGTAAGTAGGTGATAGTTGTAGCATTATGTATTATGATGAATGAATGTGAGTTGATTGTTGATTATGACATGGTTGTTAGACTTGGAAAAGGTTGATTTCAAATTAACAGACATGATGTTTTGATCCTTGGAACATGTGGCAACATGCTTGGCATAACAATGTAAGATAACTAGTATATTGTTATGTTTACTTATGCATTGACAGTTGTGCGTTTATGGAAGTATGATGTAGGGGATAGCATGGAAAAAGGGACTACCATGAAATATGGAAGAAGGCTCAAGTTGAATTTCCCTTGGAGGCATTGGGAACCCATGGGGTTGAGTCATGGTGTTTGTTGGGATTTTTGTGCCTTTGGGATTTTGTGATTTGTTTGAGATTGATTTATGGGTTTTGATTGCATTTGGTGCAAGGCCTTGCCACTTTGTTTGTGGTATCGTGTTTCTATTTGTGTTTCATGATTTTATTCTTGTTTGTTTTGTGTTCTTGCCTTTATGTTTTGAGGGTCTTGGGAATTGGTTGGGAAGGAGGAATTTAATGGAGCTTGGGGAGAGTTGTGTGATACCCGACAAGTAATGTAAGGTCCAGATGAAGCGCGGTGCATGAGCAAGGGAAGTTGAAGGTAAGAATAAGATAGTCAGTTGGACTGATTGGTTCCATTGTGGTAAATGGACGGTGGTAGTACAAACATAAGAAAGGTAACTGGAAAGGTAAAGTAAACGGATTTGAGGCATCAGATGCCTTGGCTATGTTGGGAACCATTTTTCTCATTGTTGTGTATGATGTGAATGGATAAAGGGAGTTATCTTAACCTTGACCTTGAGCTATTTGGTAATTATGTTGTGATCATGATTATGTTGATGTCTATATATGTATACATGTATGTATGTATGTCATTGTCTGACAGGGTCGTCAGAAATCATGATTGTTTAATGCTATATATATATATATATATATATATATATATATATATGTATGTATGTATATATGTATGTACGTATGTCATTTTAATACAGGATCATGATTGTTTTATACTAATGTCTATAATTATGTATGTATCTATGTATCTATATCACTGTCTGACAGGGTTGTCAGGGATCATTCTATGGAGGAATGATTGCTTATGCAGGTGAAGGGCATGAAAGAGGTTCCTATTCTTATGGGGAATCAAGTGGAAAGAGTAGCCTCGACAAATTTATAAGGTTAATATCATGTGGATATGAGTTGATAGCATGTGTTTATACTATGCCTATGTTTAAGTTATAAAAAAGTAATGCTGAGAGATACATCAGCAAAATGAAAACAATGTGATCTGCGACATGATAGGATAAGCACGGATGGCAGAGAGACATTGGAAGCAAGGTTGCTTGGTAGATATAGTACGGTCCCTCGATGTGTGGTACTATTGATGTGTATACATTGTATATGTTGTACATGTCGCACTTGTGATGTTGTGTGCATGCAGTGTTGTGTATATATAGTGTGTGTACATGTTGTTCATGCAATGTTATGTACAAGGTGGTACAAATGGTGTTGTGTATGTGTTGTTTATCTAGTGTTATGTACAAATGGTGTTGTGTACATGTTGTATATGCAATGTTGTGTACATATAGTGTTGTATGTATGTTGTATGTGCAGTTCTATGTACATATGGTGATGTGTGCATGTTGGATATGCGGTGTTGTGTACATATGGTGCTTTGTGCATGTCGTATAGGTGGCATTGTGTACATATGGCATGGTGTGCATGTTGTACATATGGTGCTATGTACATGTGGTGTTGTGTGTATTATTGTACAGGTGGTGTTGTGTGCATGTGGTGTTGTGTACATGTTGTACATGGGGTGTTGTGTGTAGGTGCTATTGTGTACATGTCATGCATGTGGTGTTGTGTACATGTCGTGCATGTGGTGTTGTGTACATGTTGTGTAGGTGGTGTTATATACATGTGGAGTTGTGTACATGTTGTGTAGGTGGTATTGTGTACATGTTGTGTAGGTGGTATTGTGTACATGTTGTGCAGGTGGTATTGTGTACAGGTGGTACTGTGTACATGTTGTACAAGTGCTATTATGTGCATTTCGTACATGTTATGTTGTGCACATATGGAATTGTGTGCATGTTATACATGTTATTTTGTGTATGTTTGGTACTGTGTATGTGCATTGCGTAGTCGTGGTATCGTGACATGTGTATTCATTGTGTTGTACTCTATGTACGTATATGTATCATGTTGTGTTTTACACCAGATCTAGGTGTATTTATTGTGTTGTGTGTCATACACTGGGTATAAGTGTAGGTGTTGTTCTGTACACCAGATGCAAGTGTAAGTGTTGTGATGTACATCAGGTGTAGGTGTATGTGTTGTATGTTAGGTGTAGATGCATGTATTGTATTGTGTTTGGTTTTATGCATGTGGTATACACTATGTGTATGTGTATGTGTTTGAAGAGAAGGCACTGGGTGTTTTTCGGGTATGGAAACTGATCCAGTGTGCATACAAAAATGATCGATTAAAGGATAAGTATCAATATTTTATTTCAGTTTTAATTATGCATGTGATCTATGATTCTGACTTATGATGGTTACATGTGATTTATGATTGTGGTTTATGATGATTTCATGTGATTCATGATTTTAATTTATGTTGGTTGCATTTTGAGCTAACGAGATGTGATATGTTTATTCATGATGATTTGATAAAATAGTTGGTTTGACTTGTTGTGACAGGAAGTAAACAGTTGCAAGTGTACCTTTTTGATGAGCTACCAATGAGGTATGATTTGAATTTATTCACATTTATTTTGAATCTAATGGAAATTATGTGCTTGTACAGAAAAGCATGCAATGCCCAATTTGGGATGGTTGAAACCGACACTATGAATTAGCAACATCAGTGAAAGGAATTGGAACATGAAGTAGTATGATGGTAAAGCACTTTATGAGTAGGGCCATTGTGGGACACTAGTACCCAATAGTGTCCATTAATTTCCATGAGCATGCTATGAATGGTATGATGGTTTGAGGTAGGGATATGCCTTCATTTTTGGACTTTTGATGGAAGGAAACCTTGCCAAGGGAGGGGTTGCCAGAGGGACTGTGTAGTAGAGAATGGAATCCCTGCAGAACTTGGAAGGTCTGTGACTGCACGGAAGCGGGTGACCGGTTGGCCCGAGGGACTGTGTACCAGAGAAGGGAAGGTCAAGGAATGTATTTTTTGGGGTCATTAGCATGGCCAGATGGAATCAGATGCACATTAGGAGTGTGCTCTGGAACAATGAGTTAGTAATTTTTCATTGAGAGGATAAGTAGCGCTGGACATTAGATGTAGTTTTGACTTTGGTAGTGGATTCTGGACTTCTTGGGAAGGAAGTGAATCTTGGTACTACTTTGAGGGTGGAGGTGTAAGCCTATGGATTCCCCCTTGTTGAGGATGCAGACCTTGTATCCTTTTATTTGTTGGTTTAGCTAATGTGCATATGTGTATATGTGTGTATTATTGTAAATATTGTATCAAGCTAAATTTATAAAGCTCCATAGACAGTATGATTATTTTATGGATGAATCAAATGTGTATAAGTTTATGTGTGGTTATTATTGTAAATATTGTAATGAGTTGTGTTATAAATCTCCATTAAACAATATGATTGTCATATATTCAGCAGTGGTCATTATAAATACTGCAACGAGTTGTGTTTTAAAGCTCCATGGGAAGTATTTTTTATTTTCATTGATTTGTTGTTTTATAGGTGTCATTAAACACCAAAGACAACGTTCCCCCAAGGGAGAGGGTTATTTAACAAACTTGGTTAAAAATCCATGTAAAAAATATAATACCAAGGTCATGGGACATATTCCAAGTTGAGTGGTGGGAAAAACATCCTAGTGGGTGTTCATTTGATTTATTATGGATAAAGGAAATTTGTAAAGGCAATGGAAAAGGCTTTGGAAAGGCAAAGTGTCATTTATTGGCATTTTATTTAAAATAATGGAAATTAGGAGAAAAGGAAGGTGAAGAGTCACAGGTTGCACGTGAGGAGGAAAATGAAGGAAAATAATGGAAATTGAAGAAAACAGAGGCCTCATTGATAAAAGGCTTCTAAGGATCACTTGGTAGCTTTTGTCAGTTCAGTCTTTGGTTAGTTTTAGCTTGGAGCTCTCTCTCTCTCCTCTACTCTCTCTCATACTCTTGGACACTTAGAGTTTTCTTGGAGCACTCTTGGAATAGTGTGGCATACTTGGGGTTTGGAGAAAGAATTCAAAGGGAAGCAAAGATCAAGCAAGGAAGAGCAGGATTAGCGGCTATAATGGATTTTCTTTGCAGATATTGAGTTGCATGTATGGTTTCCTTGCTAGTTTTGGCATGCATGGCACATGCTTCTGGTTTCTTGGTTAGGATTTTTCATTGGCATGGAGGATTGCATGGATTAACAATGATTTTGCCTATCCTTGCCATTTCTTGAATAACCATGGTGTTGTGGGTTTTATCTTTGTTTTTTGGTTGGTTCTCATGTTCCTTATGGTTGTGGGTTAAGTTATTAGTTCCTAGAATCCTTGGTTGGAAAAACGCTCTGGAGGCCGTGTAATATCTTGGGTTGAGTTACTCATCCTAGAAGCCTTGGTTGGAAAAACACTCTGGAATCCCTTGGTGGGTTGAGTTACTAGTCCTGGAAGCCTTGGTTTGAAAAACTCTCTAGAAGCCTGACGACAACTGTGGGTTGAGTTACTAGTCTTGGAAGCCCTGGTTGGAACAAATGCTCTAGAGCTCTGGACAAATTGGGTAGAGACCAATCTGGTGATGGTTAGTGATGTCTAACCATGAGTTGGAATCATTGGTTGAGGGTTGAGGTTGTTTGGCCTCTGGAAGCCCTAGTTTGGTTTGGTGTTTCTTGTTTTATTTCATGAGATCCCACATTCATGCTTAGAATGTGGCACAGGGGTGATTGGATGAAGGAGAGATTTGGTTCAACCTAATCTGTGGTCGTGTGGTATATGGAAGTCCCTGACTTGGTTGGAATTTTCATATGTTAATAAGTGGTGTTTTCTATTGTGATCTATGAGCATCTGTATTGATTATGATGATGATATTATGGTTGAGTTTCCATGGTTTATATGTTGGTTATTAATGGTTTATATGTTGGTTATTAGCTAGTTATATGTTGGTTATATGATGTATATTGTTTATGGCTCTTGACATGTTTGATGAATATGTGATTGGTTATCAAATGCATGACCTAATAAATGTTGTTGCAGCTACTATGAGAGGGCATTAGACCTTCTTAACAATTCTCAGATAAGTATGAGACCCTTATGTTTAGATGTGTATTTATGACCTGTATATTATATGTTCTCCATGTGTTTGACGAAATGTTTGTCATGGTTGGGCTTGGTTAGGTCAATTCCTTGATCAAGTATTGTGTTAGAAGCTTTTTCTTCATGTCATTTGTTGTTTTAGAAAGTATCATCGAGTTCTGAGTAACGGTTGGAATCCTAGCCCTGAAAAAGTGGCTTAAATCTCTTGGTCTCTAGCACAAAATTGGTTGAAAAAGACTGCAATCTCTCCCTTGTAGGCTTGTGGGAGATATTAGAGGCATATAGTAGCATGGATTTAGGCTTGTGCATGTGACTGGGGTTTTTTCAGTGAAAAGGTAATTTGACTCAGGGCTTGGGCACCTAGAGGGGTGGTTTATATCTTATGGGTCCTGTAGCACTTGAGGAAGGTAATCAAGGTTTTATTGTGTCGATTATACTTCCTTAAGGTGATATAGGAGGTTGAATCATATCATAGTAACTCTTCGTCACATGTTTACCTTGATGGACCAGTTAGCTTGGGTATTGTTGTGGCCACCAACAACCCCCCTCCTTCTTTAGTATTAGCAATAACACTAAACAAGTGGGGACCCTTAGTAAAAAATTCAAAAAAGTTTCATAATTTTTTTTTGTATTATGCTCCTTAAAAATGCATCGCACGGAGCAGAGTGAAACATTTCTTTATGAGCACAATAAAAAACTGCGAAGAAGCGACGCGAAATTCATCGCATCGCATACATTAAGAAGCGCCCATAAATGAAAGAAATCTCCGATGGTTGATATGCGACATCGCATATCGCAACATCGCATAAGCAACACACAATAACTTAACAAATTGCAACGATCTGCGATCTGCGATCTTGCAATAAACGTGATCTGCGATCTTGCAATAAACGCGATGCTGCGATCTTGCGATAAATGCGATCTGCAATCTTGCGATCTCGCGATGCTGCGATGTGAGTCGCAGAAATCACCCATCGAAAATTTTCCTCGGCTCAGCATTCAAGAAAAGCTGTCCCTAAACCAAAAATTGGGCGCACGCCTTAAAGGAAATTAATGAATGTACGCCAAAGTATTCATGAAGGACAGTTTTGTGTTTTTCGAAGAGTCAGTTCACTTTAGGTGTCATGATTTTATACATTCGTAGAGCTTAGAGCTTTCGTGTCAAAATTTATTATCATTACTCTTTTCCTTTGCGTGAACTGCAGGAATAAAAAACAGGAAACAACTAAAGAAAAAGGGAAAGCGTCAATGCTTAGAGAACATAGAAGAGATGTCCTCATAAATAGATACCGCATGCAACAGAAACGCAGATTTCAGAGTATTACTGAACAGATGCTGATATCAATAGGCGATTTGACACTCAAGGTCAAAAGCTCACAAAAGCAGCATGTTTACAAAATTCTGAAGCTTATGCCCAGTAAAGGAAAAAGCGCTAAAGACGGAAAATGCACCAGAAAGGCTCAGATCAAAGAACGGAGGCAGTTTTCGATGCGCGATTAGCGCCTAGCGCTAATCGCGCATCACTAAGAAAATTGTTCAGAAAGCAAAGTCCCCAATTTGCTTAGTCATCCATGAGTCCAGAAACCGAGATAGCAAAAGCAGAAGCAATTTGAGAGAAATTTGGGTTGCTACCAAGTATATACGCAGTAAATTCACCCAGCCAGAGGATGATTCTCAAAAATATCTTCTAGTTTACTAAAAAGTGGTGCCAGCACTCACCATTTCTATTTGCGTAGCTCAAGCAAAAGCAGAAAACAACCAGCCGACTCTTCCCAGGCAAATGTTGCATGCTCACAACATTAAGGAGCAAATGCAGAAACAGTTAGGAATTAGATTCAATTTTTAGAAATAAGTTTGCTTAGATAAAGGGCGGTCATTTAAACCGTATCCTAAATTTATGTAATTAAGTTATTTAGTTAGCAGTATTTAAATCCTTCTCATGCATTTAGGGAAGGGTCCAGAAATTTGTCAAAAACTTGTCCTCAGAACATGCACTTTTGCACCCTCAGAGGAGGTTTTGATGAATGAATGGATCAAGGTTTATTAATGTTTACATTTGATATCTGCTACTGATGTTGCACTTCTATACTCTTGGTAGATATTAGAACAAGGAGAGATAAATCATTGCTGCTTGAAGCTTATGAGTAGGACCAGTCATAAATGGTACTTTTATCTCTTGGCCATTTCTGCTTATATTCTTAAAGTGATATACAGTTTTTAGTTGTTTATATGTTATTGCATGAATGTTTGAGTTACCATTTGGCACTTTTGTATGGTGGAGCTATTTATTTATGTTTGATATATGAATAACTTATTATGCGATATGTTGTTCACAACTGTTTTGCCTAACTTTTTATGCAAAGTGGTTCATCTTAATTGATTTCCATTCTTATGATAGCTGAATGATCTTTATTACCAGTTATTATTTGAAATCTCTTTAGATCGCATAATAGAAGAAATACATCCGGGTTAGCATAGATTAGATGTGCTATTTTCATTAGATTACAATAGCATAGAATTAGATTAAAGTAGCTTAGATTAGAACTCTTAGATCAGCATCATCCAACTCTGCACACACACACACCCTTAGATTGGGAAACTGGTCCCATTATCCCCAATCGGACCCGCTATACCAAACGGATAAGGAGTTTCCAACCAAGGTCTGGACTGGGCGGGTATCCCCCTTGTTGTCGACCCGATTTTCGGGGCTTCAACATATTTGGCGCTAGAAGGAAGGCCTGAACTATGAATGGCACCTAAATCAAAATCTAAATACCATTCTGAGAGTAAAACGCCCTCATCATCTCCCCCGACTTCTCCAGTATATTTAAATCCAGAGTCAGAAGTCGCTCGAGTATCAATCGCTACTACACACCTTGGTATTTCAGACCAATCTACCATTAAACCTCCTGGAGTTGAATCTCTGATTCACAAACTTCAGGGATTTTCCATTTCTCCTCAGAGGTCTGATAAATCTCAAAGCAGTGTGACTTCGCAGTACAATCCTGCTCATCCCCTAACCAGGTTAAAGAGTAAAAAATTTGGCATCCAGCCAACTGAGTTGCCTCTTCCCACCAGGAAAAGAGCGAGGAAATCACCACAAGAGTCTGACAGTGAGACTCTTTCGTCTACATTGCCCATTTCAACTACCTCACCGCGAAGTCAACCACCCACACCTCCATTCCAAACCATCATCCTTCCATCTACTGGATCTCCCACAACCCCTCTTCAATCATCTACGACCATAGTATCCTCATCTTCCCAGCCACAGAGATCGTCTTCTACACTTTTCTCTACTAGCAGCTCAATGATGGCCCAGTCTCCATGGAACAACCCTGGGGCAGTTTTAATGCCTGCGCCCTTGAGTCAAATACCGGTCCATCCTGAGAAATGGATGCCCAAATTCAATCTAGAAGCAGGCATGCTAGCAGAAGAACACATAAACAATTTCATGCTTTCTATCAATCTCAACGGAGTTACTAACGAAGATGCTGTTGTTCGGCTTTTTCCCTATACACTGCAAGGGACAGCCGGGTCATGGTATTTTTCATTACCCTCCAGGTCTATCACAAGTTGGGATATCTTCCATAATCAATTCCTTATCAAGTTTGGTGATGACAGATCAACGGCAACATTAATCAATGACCTATCCAATCTTAAGGCCCAAGCTAAAGAACCTATCAAATATTTCGATTTACGGTTCAATAAAATTCTCAACAAAATTCCCACTGCTTCCCAACCCAGCGAAGAAGTACGATGTGAATGGTATATTACTGCTTTACCATCAAACATAGCAATCTTCGTGGATAGAGAAAATAAAACAACCTTAGTTGAAAACATGACAGAGGCGATAGCAGTAGAGAAACGCGTAATATCCCTGGAAAAGAGATCCGCGATAGAGGAACGCAAGTCTAAAAAAGTCACCTTCAAGGAAGACTCCAAGAAGAAACAAACAAAAGACCCTTTCGATTTGGAAGGATTGCAGAAAGTATTAAAGACCATGTCTAATGAGATGGTTGACATAAAAAAACAGGTAGCAGAAATTTCTTTAAAAAAGCCCTACAGAGCTTTTAAAAGAGGTTCTTCAACGGATGCAAAACCACCCAATGCCATCTCCAATGCTAAAACTGAGGAAGAGGAAGAAGAAGAAAGTGCCACTGAAGGGCAGACCGATGACGAAGAAGTTGTGGAATTACAAGGAATGTGGGATTTCATCCTCCCACAAGAAGAAGATCAAGAAATATTTCCGGTTAGCACACGAAGCAAAAATCAGCTTGATCCTCCCCAAACTACCCCTAAGCAGAAGAGCACAAGCTCGACAACAAAAGATAAAGTCGCAACAAAGAAAACAACCACTAAAGCGACTCAATCTAGCCCAGTCCAAGCAGATCAAACAACTCCATCAAAAACATTGATAGTGTCAGATGAAATGGAGTACAACATTATTGATGACATGAAAAAGACTAGGGCTAATATTACCCTTTATGAATTGAGCAAATTGAAGCATCAACAAAAGATAATGATGAAATAATTACATCCATGACTATTGTACCTTTGCCTACCGCTGTACTCTCTCAAGCTTCCCACAACATGGGAAGACCTCCAACTAACGCGATCAATAAGATTGATCCAAATGATATCGCCTTGATTGGAGGAAGATCAAGATCTCACACTCCCCTGTTTCTTCTCACTTACGAGATTTTCAACAAAAATGTGCACAATTTTTTGGTAGATTCCGGTGCTTCATCGAATATTTTACTTAGATCAATATGTGCTAAGTTAAATTCTCAACCACAAAAATCCGCAGTGCGCATAGTTCAGCTTGATCGATCTCAAGTCGAAGTGATTGGTGAAATTAATCAAGTAACCATAAGATTGTCATCTAACCCGAAGGTATGTCAGGTTATTGACATTCTAGTGGCTGATATCCCAGAATTCTATGGCTTAATTCTTAGCAGGGATTGGTCCGAGAAAATCCATGGATACTTTGCAACCGACTGGTCGCACATGTGGTTACCCTACAACGGTATACCGAATCAAATAAAGGTTGAACGAGAGTTACACCAGAAGTACATAGTAACGGAATTAGAGGGAGAAAATGAAGCGGTATCATATAACAGCAGTATCATAGGCAATTACTCGGTAGATTCTTTTCTCGATAATTTCAATGCTCACACATCACCTTACTCAGAAAATTCAGTTTTGTCCCAAGTCGAAATTTTTTCCCAAACTGATAGTTCAAAGTGTGTTAATTTTGTAGATAAACCTGTAAATACATATTTGTTTTGGAAATTATATTTCGATGGCTCTAAATCTAACGAAGGAGCAGGAGCAGGACGCGTTCTGATCAGTCCAGAAGGAAACAAGACCATGCTTATGTGTAGACTCGAATTCAATTGCACAAACAATACGACAGAATATGAGGCCTTGGTGCAAGGCCTATACAAAGCAATCGGGTTAAACGTCAAGTATCTTCAAGTCTTCGGAGACTCTGAGATTATCGTCAAATAGGTACGTAACACTATACATTGCCTATCAGGTCATTTAAAACACTATCAATCTTTAGTACAAGATCTGACTGAGCATTTCATATCATTTAATATCTCTTCAATCCCGAGACTCCAAAACGCAAGCGCAGAACTTTTGGCTAATGTAGCCTCTAGGCTTATTCCCTCCGAAGATTTTAGTCCAGATAGATTCTCAATAGAATTAATCTTTAGACCGTCCATCCCTGACAACATTACAAATTGGAGAGTATTCAATGATGATCCTGATATTGTAAATTTCCTCACTTCTGAAGGATCCTACTCAAATCAGATAATTGACGAAGAACATCACGATCGACAGATACAACAAAATAGCACTGATAATGCTATACCTAAATCGGTGGTTAAGTTAGAAGACTTATACGATTTGAAAAATCGGTTTAAAAGGTCTACCAATTCAAAGCTCTACAGTCCAACTCTGAATTACGAATTAGTAAACCTAGGAACTAAGGATAAACCACAAAACGTTAATCTAGGCATAGGCCTAGCCCCTGAATAAAAACTAGCATATATTTGTCTTTTGAGACAATATAGAAATGTTTTTGCCTGGAATTACGATGAGCTGAAAACGTACGACACTTCTATCATTCAGCATAC
Organism: Pinus tabuliformis; assembly: GCA_031772625.1. Classification (NCBI taxonomy): domain Eukaryota; kingdom Viridiplantae; phylum Streptophyta; class Pinopsida; order Pinales; family Pinaceae; genus Pinus; species Pinus tabuliformis. The sequence goes on from CM062808.1 coordinate 870,217,178, forward strand.
TATTCCTATGATTGACAACGAAAAACCTGTCCAACAGAAACTGAGAAAGATCCACCCCAATTTAGAAAATTAGATAAAAACTGAGCTAAATAAGTTATTAAAAGCCAGAATAATTTTCCCCGTCAGACACTCCAAATGGGTCTCCAATATGGTACCCGTTAGAAAGAAAAACGGAGATATTAGAATCTGTATCGATTTTCGGAATCTTAACAAAGCCTGTCAAAAAGACAATTTTCCTCTTCCACCTATGGAACAGATATTACAGGCAGTAGCAGGCTCAGAACTGATGTCTTTCTTGGACGGATTTTTAGGATATAATCAAGTGTTGGTACATCCTGATGATCAGTTGAAAACCACATTCAGAACTAAATGGGGCACATATGCATATCAGAAGATGCCATTTGGTTTAATTAATGCTGGTGCTACATTTCAAAGAGCCATGGACATCGCATTTAAGGGTTTAGTCAATAAATCTGTAGTAATTTATTTGGATGATATAACAGTGTACTCCAAGAAGCGAAGCGACCATCTCAAAGATTTAAAACAAATCTTTCAATGATGTTTAAGGTATGGGATTTCACTCAACCCAAAGAAATCTTTTTTCGCATTAAGTGAAGGAAAACTTCTAGGATTCATAGTGTCAAAATCCGGTATTCACATTGATCCTGACAGAATCAAAGAAATCTCTGAAATATCTCTACCTCATAATAAAAAAGCCATGCAATCTTTCCTTGGTCAAATCAATTTTGTAAAGAGATTTGTCCCAGATTTTTCACGAATTGTGTCTCCTTTGCAAACCATGATCAAGAAGAATTCAAATTTCAAATGGGGTCAAGATGAACATGAAGCATTCAACCTGATCAAGCAAGCTATTATCAATGCTCCATCTTTAGAAACCCCGAATTTTTCAGAATCTTTTGTTTTATACACATTTTCCTCAAAAGGATATGGGCGAGAAAAGAGCAAATTGGATCACTGCTTTATAGGAATACGACCTTGAGATCAAACCAACAAACATTGTAAGAGGTCAAGGCTTCTGCAAAATGTTGGCTGGAGCATCGCAAATCTCTGATTTCATCCGAAGAGATACAAATGTATGAGGTAAGCCTAAATGATGCAGAATCATTGTATGCTGATATCATTTATTATCTTAAGAATGGGTATGCTCCATCACACCTGGATCACACTAAGAAAAGAGCTCTGAGATTGAAAGCTAAACAATATCAACTCATAAATGATATTCTTTTTAGAAAGAATTATGATTCTGTTTTTCTTAGATGTCTTGAAAAAACTGAAGCTGAAAAAGTTTTGCAGGAACTCCACGATGGACCAGCAGGCGGACACTATGCTGGAGATGCTACTGCACATAAAATTTTACGTGCAGGATATTACTGGCCTACGCTGTTCAAAGATTCACACAGTTACGTGAGGAAATGTCAAGTCTGCCAAACTACTGCTGGAAGACAAAAGAAGCCGTCCCTGCCACTACAACCGGTAAACATCGAGCAACCATTCAGTAAGTTGGGCTTGGACATAATAGGTGAGATCGTTCCTCACTCTTCTAAGCAGCATAGATACATCCTCACGGCAACAGATTATTTTACTAAATGGGTAGAAGCAGTTCCTCTCAAGACGGCTAATTCTGAAAATATTATCGAATTCATAGATCAATTTATAATCACTAGGTTTGGATTGCCAACGGCTTTAATGTTTGATAATGCATCATAATTTTCTGGAAATGCAATGACTGAGTTTGCACTTAAAAGAGGGTTCAAACTAAAATATTCGGCCAATTACTATCCGCAAGGTAATGGGTTAGCTGAGTCAACAAATAAAAACCTAATCAGGATTATTAAAAGAACAGTTGACCAGAACCAAAAGAATTGGCATAAAGCTTTGGTAAATGCTTTATGGGCAGATAGAATAACGAAAAAAGCTTTGATCGGCACTTCTCCCTTTAATTTAGTTTATGGGAAAGAAGTGGTTCTTCCAACTCACTTAGTCATTCCCTCTTTGTCTTTAATACAATACATTGATGAAGTACCTACTTCCTCCATACAACTAAGACAAATGGAAATAATTAAATTAGAAGAGCAATGAGAACAAGCTAAGAAAACCCATGCTCATCATCAAGCACTAATAAAATCCTCTTTTGATTCAAACATAATGACCAGAAAAAATTTTCAGATGGGAGATTTAGTTTTAAAATGGGATAAGGCTCATGAAGAAAAGGGAAAACATACAAAATTTCAAAAGATGTGGCTTGGTCCTTTTCAGATTGTTGAATTCATAGGTCCATCAACGTTTGTCTTACAGGATTTAGCAGGTAGAAAGGATTCTTTGCCTGTTAATGGAAAAATCCTTAAAATATATTTTCCATAGAAGATTATTCTTCTATTTTGTAGAATAGTTTTATTTTTCTTTCCTTTCTCATAATAAAACCAGTTGTAAATGGTTACTACCGGTATTCACGAAAAGACACCAATTCTCTTTCAGATTTTGAGCTTTTTGCTTGTATAAATAGAAATTTTTTGAAAATCTGATCTTTATTATTGAAAAATACAGTTAAAAACTTTAGCCTAGATATGATACTAGTTTCAACTTCAAAAAATTTGATGAAAGCAACCTTTAGCGAAGAAATTGTTTTATATCAGCACAATGAAAGGTATCAATAACAAAATAAAGATTCTCTGTAAAAATGCTGTTTTCAAACTCTATTATTGTCATCCAGAGCTTTCTTAAGGAAAACAATGACTTCCTCCCTGTTAAAGAAAATCGCAGCATTCAGAGGGACAATCCAAGAAACACTATATCTCAAAGAATAAGAGGTCTCATCACGAGCCGACTTATCATGATCACAGATATTATAACTTTGCTGACTTTTCCAAACACTGTCCATCAAAACAGGGCAATGACTCAAGATTGTTGAAATAAAAAGACAAGGGGTCTCATCACGAGCCAGCTTGTTCAGCAAAAGTGTAAATCAAGTGAATGACTGTGTCATAATTTGGCTACCAAACCAAGACATTGTTCTTTAAGAATAAAAAAGGAAAAAGTGTCAATGTGGATTTTTCTTTGAAGGTTGTAGATAACCTTAAGCAGGATAAAGGATCATTGTTGGGTAACAGGTAACCCTGTCGAGGCTATGGACGCCTGCTAGCAGCAGAGGCTCTACCTACGACAAACGAGCATATTTTAAAGCTAGCACACAGAGAAGACTTTATTTTATCTTTACAAGACCAAGTAATGGCTGATATAAATATAAAGACAAGCTTGAGGAAGCAAACAATTAGAATAGAAAAAAAGTTGAAACAAAATATCATTGATAGAATAAGGCATAATGTACTCTATCTGTCCATAACAAAGTTTAGATTTATTAAATTTTTTTCCGTTTTGGAAGTTTAAAAAATTCAATAGAAAAGCAAAGATAACTGGTTCTTCCAAGTGAATCGCTATTGTTGTGGCCACCAACAACCCCCCTCCTTCTTTAGTATTAGCAATAACACTAAACAAGTGGGGACCCTTAGTAAAAAATTCAAAAAAGTTTCATAATTTTTTTTTGTATTATACTCCTTAAAAATGCATCCCATGGAGCAGAGTGAAACATTTCTTTATGAGCACAATAAAAAACTGCGAAGAAGCGACATGAAATTCATCGCATCGCATACATTAAGAAGCGCCCATAAATGAAAGAAATCTCCGATGGCCGATATGCGACATCGCATATCGCAACATCGCATAAACAACACACAATAACTTAAAATTGCAACGACCTGCAATCTGCGATCTTGCGATAAACGCGATCTGTGATCTTGCGATAAACGCGATGCTGCGATCTTGCGATAAATGCGATCTGCGATCTTGCGATCTCGCGATGCTGCGATGCGAGTCGCAGAAATCACCCATCGCAAATTTTCCTCGGCTCAGCATTCAAGAAAAGCTGTCCCGAAACCAAAAATTGGGCGCGCGCCTTAAAGGAAATTAATGAATGTACGCCAAAGTATTCATGAAGGACAGTTTTGTGTTTTTATAAGAGTTAGTTCACTATGGGTGTCATGATTTTATACATTCATAGAGCTTAGAGCTTTCGTGCCAAAATTTATTATCATTACTCTTTTCCTTTGCGTGAACTGCAGGAATAAAAAATAGGAAACATCTAAGGAAAAAGGGAAAGCGTCAATGCTCGGAGAACAAAGAAGAGATGTCCTCATAAATAGATACCGCATGCAACAGAAACACATATTTCAGAGTATTACTGAACAGATGCTGATATCAATAGGTGATTCGACACTCAAGGTTAAAAGCTCACAAAAGCAGCATGTTTACAAAATTTTGAAGCTTATGCCCAGTAAAGGAAAAAGCGCTAAAGACAGAAAACGCACCAGAAAGGCCCGGATCAAAGAACGGAGGTAGTTTTCGATGCGCGCTAATCGCGCATCGCTAAGAAAATTGTTCAGAAAGCAAAGTCCCCAATTTGCTTAGTCATCCACGAGTCCAGAAACCGAGATAGCAAAAGCAGAAGCAATTTGAGAGAAATTTGGGTTGTTACCAAGTATATACGCAGTAAATTCACCCAGCCAGAGGATGATTCTCAAAAATATCTTCTAGTTTACTAAAAAGTGGTGCCAGCACTTGCCATTTCTATTTGCGTAGCTCAAGCAAAAGCAGAAAACAACCAGCCGACTCTTCCCAGGCAAATGTTGCATGCTCGCAACATTAAGGAGCAAATGCAGAAATAGTTAGGAATTAGATTCAATTTTTAGAAATAAGTTTGCTTAGATAAAGGGCGGTCATTTAAACCGTATCCTAAATTTATGTAATTAAGTTATTTAGTTAGCAGTATTTAAACCCTTCTCATGCATTTAGAGAAGGGTCCAAAAAATTGTCAAAAACTTGTCCTCAGAACATGCACTTTTGCACCCTCAGAGGAGGTTTTGATGAATGAATGGATCAAGGTTTATTAATGTTTGCATTTGATATCTGCTACTGATGTTGCACTTCTGTACTCTTTGTAGATATTAGAACAAGGAGAGATAAATCATTGTTGCTTGAAGCTTATGAGTAGGACCAGTCATAAATGGTACTTTTATCTCTTGGCCATTTCTGCTTATATTCTTAAAGTGATATACATTTTTTAGTTGTTTATATGTTATTGCATGAATGTTTGAGTTACCATTTGGCACTTTTGTACGGTGGAGCTATTTATTTATGTTTGATATATGAATAACTTATTATGCGATATGTTGTTCACAACTGTTTTGCCTAACTTTTTATGCAAAGTGGTTCATCTTAATTGATTTCCATTCTTATGATAGTTGAATGATCTTTATTACCAGTTATTATTTGAAATCTCTTTAGATAGAATAATAGAAGAAATACATCTCGGGTTAGCATAGATTAGATGTGCTGTTTTCATTAGATTACAATAGCATAGAATTAGATTAAAGTAGCTTAGATTATAACTCTTAGATCAGCATCATCCAACTCTGCACACACACACACCCTTAGATTGGGAAACTAGTCCCATTATCCCCAGTCGGACCCGCTATACCAAACAGATAAGGAGCTGCCAACCAAGGTCCGGACCGGGCGGGTATCCCCCTTGTTGTCGACCCGATTTTCGGGGCTTCAACAGGTACATGTGGGAGGAGTGTGTTATTCGCCTTATTCTGAGCCAACCATACCTCCTCGAAAATGAGTAATAGTAAATCTCTGAAGTTTCTAGTTAGAGGAGAAGAGTTCCATCTTCTCCCAAGACTCCTCAATGATATCCCCAATTCAAACAGAATCATGTCACAGGACTGAGTGACAATAGTTCTAGACTTGTAGAGTGAATGAACAATTTTAGAAGAGGTGGGTGAGTGTTTCTTCATTCATATTTCACATTACACACCAACCTGGGCCTATCTTAAATCTTTGTTGCATGACATCCCAGTTAGGGGCTTTATTGCTTAGCACAAACCACATAAAAATGTGATATTTTGTCAAACATTTAACTTTCAAACAACCTTCCACCACCATTTTTGTTCAACCAATGCTCTTCCCATATTCAAATGAACATACCCAAGCTTGGGGGAGTAAGAGCCAAGAGGACAAAATCCATATCAATTCATCTTCTCTACATGCTAATATAATATGGCCGTCTCTAAGCACTTCCAAGTAGTTCGACCATACTTCCATGAACTCATCATCTATATCTAGATCAACTATAAACTTCCATCCCTCGCTCCAAATAGTAGAAATAGTTGGATTTTCCAAATGAGAGATCTTTGAAATTCCTTTGTCTCTTAGGAGGTTGACAAGTGGTTGTGGTAATATAAGTCTCCCTCTACTTCCTGGCCACGGGTCCACTCCTATTCTTGCCTTGTTTCCATTACCTATTCTCCATGCTAAACATGTATCTATAATATCAAAGGAGTTCAAGACATCCCTCCATCTTACCGAAATATTAGTCCAAGACTTTTCCTCCCTTATTATCCACTCTTCTAATGGGGTCAGTGCAATGTATTTTTAAAAAACAATTGTTTTCCACAGCCTTTGAGAATTCAATATCCTCCAACCACATTTTGCTGCCAAATATTTGGAAAAGATAAAGATATTTTTTAACCCCTAGCCTCCAAGAACTTTTGGCAAAGCTAGCTAATCCCATCTTACCCAAGGGAAGGTCAAATAATCCTGATGACCTGTCCATAATAACTTGAAGCATAGCTTTATTTCCGTTTCTAAAGTGTATTTTGGAATCCAATCTAGAGACATCCAGTATAACATAATTTCATCCATAACTTATTTGACCAAAACTGGTCTTCCTGCCCTAGATAACCACCTATGAATCCAAGCCTTTGACCTTTTCTCTAGCTTCATTAGAATCCAATTCCAATCCTCCTTGTTGTAATTATTTGGTTTTAGGTGAAATCCCAAATATTTTAGACAGTCATCTAAATTTTGAGTCCAAAAGGAAAGTGATCACTCAAATGTCGAATCCCTCTTTCATCCAAGTTGAAAAAATAGTTGATTTACGGTCATTAATGATCATTCTAGTGGCTTTCCCAAAGAGGGGTAAGATTTAAACAAGTTTATCAACACCTCTAATGGAACCATTAGATAAAATAAGAACATTGGCAACAAAAAGTAGATGTGTAAAAACAAGAGTTTGTGCTATTATTATTCCATTGAAATGTCTTCTTTGTTTTTCTTCTACCAACATTCTACTTCGACCTTCCACGACCAAAAGGAAAAGGAGAGGGCATAATGGGAATCCTTGTTGAAGACCCCTCTGAGCATGAAATAATGGAGATGTAAAACCATTGATAAGCAATGTAAAAGATACATTTTGGAGACAACTCATAAACCACATGACATCATACTGGCTAAAACCCATAGGAGTTAATAGGATCTTGATATATAGCCAACTAGCTCGAGCATATGCTTTTGAAAGATCTAATTTTAGGAAATCTCCTTTCAACTTGTGAATTTTGATGCCATATATACCTTCTAATGCCACCCCTATTGCTTCATGAATATGTCGACCTTCCAAGAAACCAAATTGTTCTTTTGCGATAGATTTAAATAAAATTTTCTTCAATCTCCTGGAAATCACTTTAGCAATAACATTATAAATACTATTACATAGAGAAATAGGGCATAATTCATTCAGGGTTATAGGGTTATCCACTTTTTGGATGAGGGTAATGGAAGTATAATTGAATGATGGAAGGATTTGATCCTCTATTCTTGAATATTCAACAACCCTTAAAAGATCCTAGCTAAAGATATCAAAAAAGCCCAAGAAAAATTTTACTGACTACCCATGGAACTTGGGCTTTTGTCCTTCCAAAAAGAGTGTAGAAACCCTTTGAGTTCTTCCTTAGTGACCTCCTTCAAAATTTCCTCAATGTCCTCCTCCTCCATAAAAATTGGGAAGGAATAAGCCACTTGGATGATTTCTGTAATAATTACCCCCTCCAACGCTTTAAAGAGATCTTTAAAATGATTCTTCCCTAGCTCATCGAAAATTTTGAAGCTTGTGATGTCCCTATTTCTCCTATTCATTAGGGAAAATAATGTTGCACATATTTTGTCCCTTAGTGAATGCCTGAAATAATTTTTCTTTTTAATCCCCACACTCCAATTAGATTTCCTTACTTTTGAGTCTCCAAGTTGCCCCCTTAGCCTCTAAGAGATTTTATTTGATCTATATCTTGGATGCCAAGGTCTGACAAACTTTAAAATTGAGAGAGAGGAAGAAACATATGAATAAACTCTTTGTTAAAATATGTCCTTTCGCTACATTTTCATGGACAAATATGTCCTTTCACAAAGTGAGGCTCATTATTTATAATATTTTTGGTGCCTTCTTGACTTACAATACCATGGGTGGATACCATGGGTAAATATCCTGGGAAGATGCCACTTTCCATTCGAAACAATCCTCCCCCCTAGGAAGCAATGGTCCCCATTTCATGAAGTTCCATCCTAAGAAGCTTTTGTCAAATATGAGCCAATGAAGAGAAGGGTTTTGTGTGGTTGACCTATAGTTGTGGGTTTGTGGATGACTTATAACCATAACCATGATGAACAAAGGTCCAAGGAGAGAGGTGCCCTGGAATGCTTGTGGGCCAACTGTGATACTAACAATGTATGTCCTAGCAAATAGACTTCTATGGCAAGGATTTTTTGTGGTTAACCCATAACCATGGGTTTTTGGGTGACCCATAACCATGATGAATAAATGTTTGAGGATAGAGATGCCCTGTAATGCTTATTTTCCAACTGTGATGCCGATGGTGTATGTCCTAGAAAATTGATTTTGATGGTAAGTGTTTGGTGTGGTTGAACCATAACCTTGGGTTTGTGGGTGACCCATAACCATGATGAATGAGGGTCCAAGGATAGATATACCCTATAATGCTTGTGGGCCAATAATGATATTGATAGTGCATGGACCAAGAAATGGGCATCGAGATAATTCACTTGCCGATCTTCCTGGTAGAAATTTGGTGGCTTGTTTGGTGGCTTATCTATGTAAATTCTCATAGGAACCATTGCACTAAATCTATCAAGATATCCAAGTTGTTCTGCTATGCTTAGATAAAACACCTTTTCTAGGTAATCCATCTTAACCTTATAGGCTAAAGTTGGGTCCACTCCTATTTCTAATTCTCTTGAAGCTAGCATGAGTTCACCATATGAATGTTTAGTTTGTACAACATTCAATGCCCCTGACATAGCATGCCTAACCTTCATGGAAAGATGAACTAGAGTTTCCTTCCTTTATTTTAATGGAAATATAACAGGAATATAATCAACCTCCATAAAATTGTTGAATAGGGTAAACATGCAAAACATGAGCTTCCATAAATATATTGTGCCCCGCGATTGTTAAAACTGTACATGGGGGTACTGAACAAAAAAAGGTTAAACCCAAAAACCAAGAATAAAAGCACCAAGTTGAGAGAATACTCATGTGAAATCATTACATGAAATCTTTCTTTTTATTTCATCCATAACATGCTTTGATGATGTTGGTGAAAATATATCCACATAAATAACCTGCATGGTCATGATGGTTGTTCCAACAAGCATAATTGATCATGAAACTACGAGGAAACAATACTTGGAAAAGGTTCATAATAAAACAAAATTGGATTTGTATATGATACATGTTTCGACACAAGTATTGGTGCAACTTATCTTGAAGCAAGCTTCCCAAATTGTCATATCTAGTAATACCTAAAGCAAAATAGAATACAAGAAGAGCATAGGAAGGTGATGAGCATGATCCAACATCTTCATTTTGGAATGGGTTTGTACCTATCATTCTATCCTTTACTAGCCAATTTGGTGGCCAGAAACCCAATTCCTAACACCAATCCAAATAACACCAACTTATCTACAACCAAGGGTGAACCCAATGAGGGAGGTTTGTTACACATAAATGAAAAAGTATTGTGTTTTTCATTGTCAATGCTAGAATAGTTAAAATAACTGGAATTAAAATTATATATCTCTTCTATATTCATGAAGAAGATGTAGATATTATTGCTTTAAATTTGAAATGAAAGCAAGAACATATGAGATGTTGCAGACTAAATTTCCTCTTGGTATCCATTGGAAAACCCTCCAATAATGTAGGAGAGAGGCAAGAATAGGACCACCATTGTGCCCATGATAACATCAGGCTAAAACATTATGATTTTGTTCAAAACATTCACTGTATTATCTAGCTTCCTTTAGCTTGGGAACATAATCAAATATAATGAAACAAATACCAGAGCTACCAGGTCTACCAGAGGTACCAAACCATTGGCTACAACAATATATAACAAATTCAAGATAATTTGGAAGATGAAATAGAAACAACATATATGGGTGAATTAATTTTCGAGCCTAGATTCCTTGAGGGCCACTCTCCTCCCACTCGAGTCCTCCTCCTTTAGCCATTGTTTTAGGAGGATCTTGTGACTATAAAATTATGCGATTTGTTGAAGTGGGTGTGACAAGATGGCACTTATTTATTTTTCCTTGTAAGGGATCATCATTAGGGATGATTTATTTGTCCAGGCAAGAGGTCATCATGGTGGCAGATACCAAGGGCTCAAATATCTAGAATTTATTGAGGGAAGAGAGGAAATGGCATAAATAAAATGGGAAAATTGAAGGAGAGGTGGAGCAGAATCCAAAGGAAACAAATGGAAAGTATGATTTGGAACACCTCTCTACCTCAGACACGATGATGGCCATGGTCATGTTTAAGAACATTATGTGCTCAACCACACCCTCAAACCTTAGCATAGATTTGGTTGCGACCTTTGAATCCTTGATCGGTGCCTTGAAAACAAATCCATGATGTAGTTGTAGTTATATGTAATTTAGAACTTGTCCCCACTATTTTCCATCCTAAGATTCACCTCACAAACCTTAGTCTGAAAGAGTGGCACATTTTTCTTCCAGCAGAAGGGCATCACCTCCATGAGCATCACCAACCATCTCTCGCCCAGGTCACTAACGAGCTTCATATTGTCAATGATGACCATGAACTTGCAGAAGTAGACTCCACCATCTTCTCTCAGAGCAATGCAATGTTATGGACCTTTACAAGGTTGAGCTTTGCATTGACCTCGTCAACACCGTCGATGGAAATCTCAATGTTAGGATGCTAGTCAAACATCGAGAGTGGGATGCCTAGAGACATAACTTTCTTGGTAGTGCACTTTGAGGTTGGGACACCCACGATGTCTTTTAGCTCCCCAACCTTCATAAACTCCTTGATTCTTCCCACAACAAAGGAAATGATGGAGCTAGTGCCCATTCCCAACATTATTATACTCTCCAAATACTTGATGTCTTTCTTTGCAACCAATACCTTCAGTCAATCCTACATCATAATGTTGGTCGACAAGGACTTGGTTCTCACTAGTAATTTGCTGGTATTTAGGCTCCTGTTGTGGTTAAAGTGGAGGTGGGTACTGGAATTCAAGGGCTTTCAATTATTCAATTCCGAGGAGGAAACAATGAGGGTAGCATAGAAAGTGTAGTGACTGACATGGCCAAAAATCCCTGAAACAAGGGTTAAATTTTTAACAAATCATAAATAATGACCATCGAATCCTCCAAGCTTGTTTTAGAGCCTCTTAATTTCCCTATTTTGGATTCGAGCTCTTAGACTAGCAGATTCATCTCAATAAACTTGAAAATTCAAACAAACGACCTTCAAAAACCCTTACCAACCTACTATGCGTATCCTAGTTGCCATGGATTCGCAACTTGGCCCTCATACCATTGATCTAGATCTTGGGGACCAAGATCTAAGAAACTTGAACACTGAGAGAGAAGAAGAAAACATATGAAAAACCTATTTGTTAAAATAAAGGAAAATAGTTATAACTACATTGTTTTGGAAAAATATACCCTTTCACAAAGTGAGGCTTGTTATTTATAATATTTTTTTGGTGCCTTCTTGAATTACAATATCATGGGTAAATACCATGGGAAAATGACACTTTCCATTAAGATCATTCTTTTAGCCTCCAAACGGAGTAAGGCCTCCTTTGACTCAATGGTTATGAATTCTTCACTCCCATCATTGTAGTAGGATTAGAGCTTCTTCTCCACTTCTTTGAGTTCTTGATCCTCAGTGTGTCTTTTCTTGAAGGCCTAAACCTTACATTTTTTTTTATAAGTTTAAGGTTGGCTTCAAACTAACTTGCTATAAATCCACCAGCCTGAGCATCAAACCCTTTCCAGTTCTTTTTAACAAGAGTAAAAAAATTCTTCATATTTCAACCAGTGGGACGTCAATTGAAAGGGCTAGCAGGTTTCCCTTTGTTAGATTCAATATTTGCATACTGCCACTAGTGATCAAATATGCTCTTATAAAGTGGTCTTAGGGTGTCAAAGTCAATTTTTTTTCATTTTAGTGGGTCTTCAGGTAAAAATTTGGTCACTGGGTATTACGTCTAGGATTTGTTTTCACTCCTTCCAAAGTTTTCCAAGTATTCGTCCATGTTATCATTCGGCTGAGTGTACCATAATTCAAAGATTTTTCATCATTATTTCAGGTTCCAATGGGTCATTTTACACCTTATTTGTGCTTCAGTTGTGCTTAGGTAAGGTTCATTTCCCTCTCCTAGGGCTTTGAAGGTATTTTTTCTTGGATGGTCAAATCATCAACAAAACTTGTATCCTGATGCTCATACACCTTCCCCTATCCTTAATATACCTTCTTAAACACTTCCCATCACTGATATCCCTCAAGTTCAGCATTTTCCCACAAACCCTAGCCTATTGCTACAATTTGACACTTTTCTAGGTTCGGCTTGCATTTTTCCCTTTTGGACCCCTTCCACTCACTCAATCCTTGAGATTCCACTTTCCCCTGCTTCCTAACATCCCTCCCTAATTCCTGAATTTTTCTCAAGAAATCAGAAGCCCCTCATACCCTTCATTTCCCTTCATTTCTACAAATCCCTTGTTCCACACATCGGGATAGGTGATGTTTCTGAGCAAGAAAAGATGAATTTGACAAAAGTAAGAGAGGTTTTTGTCCACCATAGACCCAAGAAGAAAAACCTCCTTCTGGTTTTACACAGGTCTCATGGTTTTGGAGAAATGTCCAAAACATCATTTGCCTCAGGAGAGTTGATGCACTTCTGGAGTTAGCTTGGGAAAATAACCTTTCTCCTAGCTGGAGTGACCAAATGACTTTCTTGATGAGTCAAATGATAACTAGACATAGAAATATTTCCAATGAGATATCATGAGCTCAATTTGGAGTTGAGGAAGACCTCCACCAGTTGACTGAAACAACACTCTGCGTTCTGGCAGCCTCATTCTACACATTTTGACCAGTCTTGGGAGATTGAGCTTTTGGCAGGGCAAATGAGCTCCAAACTAAAAAAATTCAAGATTTTCTGGAAAGTAGACTCGACAAGCTTTCCAACAAGCTATCCTACACTCAATTTGGACATTGGGAAGGCAGTCAAAAAGTCATCTTGAAGTGGCACTACGTGTCCAGGAGGTGGCACTGCGCATTGAGAGGTGGCACTGCGCATCTATAGGTTGGCGCTGCGCATTGAGAAGATTGCCCTCCTTTCCTTCATACAAGTAAGTTTTCCTCCCATACTAAATTGTTGGTTTGCATTCAAACTTTTAAACATAATTCCCCATGGAAAATGTCAAACCCTAAATTCTCCCTTGGTTATGCCTAAACCCTAAACCCAAATTATTCCTCCTATCACCTATCACTAAAACTATAAACTCTTTCCCTATTACCTTCCATAACATCCACATCCCTTTATCCCTCTTCCCAAAAAGAAATATCTCAAACAAACCAAGCTCTCCCTCTCATTTTTATGATTCCTACTCCCTCATTCATTTTCTATCCCATAAGGTCATCTCCCATCCCCTCACTTCTAAATCACTTTCACTCATTCCCTTCATACAACCTCAAGCCTTGCAAACATGGACAGGGGAGACATTTATTGCTCATGACATCTTCAGGGGTCCTCAAATTCCTCCACCAGCATCTCAAGAATCAGGAGGACCTTCTAGCAGTGCTCAAGTAAAGAAAGATGAGAAGGCCAAAGACACTAAAGCCATTGAGGTGCCTAGTACCTACATGACATATCATAGGGGCACAAGGATATTGTTTGCAACTGATAGGAAAGTGTTTGCTCCACTGGGTATGGAAGTGGCCTTGCCTTCTTCATCAACTCATAAGAAAATGCTAGCTCCACAGGATGTGGAAGGGGCTTTGCCTTCTTTATCAACACAGCAGGTGTTATCACCAAAATAGGAGTTTACATTGTTCCTAGTCATGGCCTTGGATAAGTGTCAAGTCATCCTATGTTTTAATGGGTAAGGTGATAGGTTAAGAGTCTCAAAGTTTTCATTTTTCATATCCAAATAAAGCCTAACAACCTTATTCCATGTTTCATGAGTCTTACGTTCTTTTTAGAAATTCATAGTTTAAACCATTTTGAAAATTTTTGGAATTAGCCCCGAAACCACATTTTCGTAGTGCAGACAGTGTAAAATGTTTGTTTTGCGCTATGAAAACGTTGTTCTTTTCGTAGCACTTTTCCCTGCGTGCTACGAAAGCGCAGATTCATAGAACAGTCTTGTCAAACATCAAAACGTTAAGATTTCGTTAAAATTTTCATTATTAGATGTCATCTAGGAGTCAGTCCTTAAGCATGCTTCCATCCAAAACTCACCATTTCGAATTTAGGGCTCATCATGAAAGGTAATTTCAAATTCGAAAGGGCTGGCTAGTCTCTCATTGTAGTTTTCATGCAAACCCTCAAATGTAATCGTTTTTTTTTCGAACGATAAGCTTTTGGTAATTTCTCACCAAGCTTTTTCTCATCCATAATTCAAGCGAGGCTGACCACCATAGGAAAGCGAGGCTGATTGTTGGGTCCTTATAATACTAGTTATTACCCCATTACAATTGTAGTTATACCCCTTATTAATATTGTTGTGCCCCTATTGCCCCCATATTGTTATTACTGTGCCCCATAGAATCCCTCTATTGTTATTTTTGTGGCTTTATATTATTATTGTTAGGTCGGCTAGATTATATTGTGACTCCTTAGACTCCTATATACAGAAAGGAGGTTTTTTCATTTGAATCATCCAAGAATTGTTCATTTATGTAATGTAAAGGAGGTTGCCCCCTCGAAGAGGCTGAATTCTAAGGCCTTGATCTATCTTTTCTATCTTTTCTTGAGCTAGTTTCATAACATTTGGTATCAGAGCTTTGGATTCTAGGGTTTCGCTGCTCTAAACAGGTCATCATGGCATTTTCGCTATAACTTTTTTTTCTGCGATGTTTCAGAAGTTTCAAAAAAAACCCATTTGATAAGAAATCACGCTGAACCTCGGGTCCAAATTTCAGAGCTTTTCGCACTATATTTGCGGAGATATGATCTGAGGAAGTTGGTCTTTTTACAGACTCCTGAATTACATTCCAAACAGGTGACCTGGGGAAAATCGTCATAACTTTCTCTCTGCGGATCGGATTGAAATTTCATAAGAAGGTACAGAAATAGGACAGACTATAGTTTTTTGTATGCATTTTTCATATCCAAAGGTTGAAACAGTGACTCGTGGCACGTCGTACAAGTTCGCTCTACTGAACTAGTCTATAATAAAGTCACTGTGGGAGTTTTGCATAACTCTTCCTTGGAGAATCCAATTTGGGGTAGACTTGTGGCATTGGAAAGAGGACGCAGAAGGCTACTACAGGTCACAATTTCAGAACTGGAGGATCTGAATTTACAGAGATACGTCAGATTCAATATCAGGCTTCTACAAAGTGAAAAAAGGTGTGTAGTTTTTTTAAATTTTTGTGTAAGCTTGGTTTGAAGGAATTCAAAGGGCATAGTAAAGCATTATTATCGGTAATTGATGCCCCGAGGAAAGAAAATGAAAACACCTAGTAAGGAACCTGGAAGCTCTAGCATGACTCATGAAGAAGAGGAAGAAATGCTACATGATATATCAAAATTACAAGAACAAGTGCAACAAATGTCACGCTCACAAAAGCTGACAGAAGCTAAGATAAATGGCGTGGAATTTAAGATAAAGGGCATGGAAGCTAAGATGGATGATTCGAAGACAGATTTGAAGACAGACATGGCAGATTTGAAGACAGACATGGCAGACTTGAAGACTGATTTGACAAATTTTCTACAAGCAATACTTACTAATGGTGAAAAGGTTGTAAAGGAAACTCATGATGTGAACAAAAGAAATGTTAATCATGATTCCATAGACTCTAATGTTGGATCGAAGACCCACCATATTCCAAAAATTTATATGAGGAAGTTTGATGGCAAGGATCCCGCCACATGGATATTACAGATGGAGCAATTCTTCGATCTCAATAATGTGCAAAACACACAAAAGGTACGTATGGCAACTTTATATTTGGAACCAAATCAGTTTGTATGGTATCAATGGCTTTGCTCTCATAAACAATTTATCACTTGGGCAATTTTTACGGAAGAATTGATAGCACATTATGAGGATACAAAAAGCAACACTTTTTTTAGCCAATTGATAAGTCTCAAACAAAAGGGTTCAATAATGCAGCACATTGAGGAATTCCAAAAATTGAACATAAGGGTAAAAGATATTCCAGAGGAGCATAGGATTGATGTGTTCATAGGGTCTTTAAAGGATAATATCCAACATGATGTTCGCCTTTGGGA
This sequence comes from Pinus tabuliformis, assembly GCA_031772625.1. Lineage (NCBI taxonomy): Eukaryota > Viridiplantae > Streptophyta > Pinopsida > Pinales > Pinaceae > Pinus > Pinus tabuliformis. The sequence goes on from CM062808.1 coordinate 870,233,893, forward strand.
ACCTGATTCATTAGAGAAGGCATTCAAGTTAGCAAGAAAAATGGAAAGCAAAATTATGGCAAGCAGGAAGCATACCACTCATAACTATAAAGACGGAAGTGTTGTTGCCCCTAGTCTTCCACAACCTATAAGGTTGACACCACAACAATTGGAAGAAAAAAGAGAAAAAGGGCTTTGTTATAGTTGCGATAGAAAATACACTAAAGGTCATAAGTGTGCTGAGAAGAAATTATTCTACATAGATTGTGAGGAGCAAGAAGAAAAGGAGCAAGAAAGGTCAAAAGAAGAGGATATACTCCATGAACAAAGCCTAGATGAAGAACAAATAAATCTGACCATATCTTGTAATGCATTGGCGGGAATTACCACTCCTCAAACCATTAAGATAGAAGGACAAATCAAGAAGAAAAAGGTAATAGTGTTGATTGATTCAGGAAGCACCCACAAGTTTATTCATTGTAAGGTAGCAAAAGAATTGAATTGCTTCCTATATCCAGCACCAGAGTGTCAAGTGATTATTTCAAATGGAGGAACAATAAATTGCTCTGGAAAGTGCCATAATATCAAGCTATCCATGGGAGAATATGTATTGACTAGCCCAATGCTTTCCATTCCAATGGGAGGTGCTGATGTTGTACTAGGAGTCCAATGGCTACAATCCTTGGGTACAATAGCTTTTAATTTTCAAGAACTTTTCATCAAATTTTCTACGGAAGGAAAGGAAGTTGAATTAAGGGGTATTGCAGGGAAACCAGGAAAGATAATCAGCTCTAATGGTATGACAAAGCTTCTAAAAAAGGAGCAAAGAGGTGTAATTGCACAATTATGTTCACTAGATGTTTCCACATCGGAATAATCTATTTCTCCAGATCTCCAAAAAGTCCTGGACAATCATTCCAAGGTATTTGAGACTCCCAAAGGTCTCCCACCTGTGCGTGATCATGATCATGCTATTCATCTGATTCCAGGAAGTGTTCCTCCAAACATCAAGCCGTACAGATATCCCTATGTCCAAAAGAGTGAAATTGAACGTATGGTTGCAGAAATGCTAGAGACTAGTATAATTCAACTGAGTCAAAGTTCTTTCTCTGCTCCAGTAGTATTGGTGCACAAGAAGGATGGATCATGGCGCATGTGTCCGGATTATAGGGAGCTCAACAAGCTCACTATTAAAGATAAGTTCCCCATTCCTGTCATTGATGAATTACTGGATGAATTGGATGGATCAATTTACTTCACCAAGTTGGATCTTCGTTCAGGATATCATGAAATCAGAGTGAAGACTAAAGACATTCCGAAAACAGCATTTAGAACTCATGAGGGTCATTATGAATTTTTTGTCATGCCTTTTGGCCTTACCAATGCACCTTCAACATTTCAAGGTTTGATGAATTCAATTTTCAAACCATTCCTTAGAAAATTTGTGTTAGTATTTTTTGATGATATACTAATCTACAACAAGTCTTGGAAGGATCATGTTGAACATGTTGATAGAGTGCTACAACTATTGGAGTAGAAACAATTATATGCAAAAAGATCCAAATGTTTCTTTGGAGTCCAAGAGGTGGAATATCTGGGTCATATTGTATCTCATGAAGGAGTTAAGGTAGACCCTAGCAAAATTAAAGCCATTAAGGAATGGAAAATCCCCACATCCATAAAGCATCTGTGAGGATTTCTCGGGTTGACAGGGTATTATCGCAAGTTTGTTAAGAATTATGGGAGAATAGCAGCAACTCTAACAACATTATTGAAGAAAGATGCATTTTCATGGAATCCGGAAGCAACAAAGGCCTTTGAACATCTTAAAGAGGCAATGTGCCAAGCATCGGTCTTAGCTACACCGGACTTCACAAAAACCTTTATTGTGGAATGTGATGCTTCAGGAAATGGAATTGGTGCTGTTCTAATGCAATATGAAAGACCCATTGCTTTTGAAAGTCGTCCAATCAAGGGAAAGTTTTTAAGCAAAGCTATTTATGATAAGGAAATGTTGGCAATACTCCATGCACTTAAGAAATGGTGACCCTACCTAATGGGAAGACACTTCAAGGTAAAAACGGATCATGATAGCCTTAAATACTTTTTAGAACAAAGATTATCCTCTGAAGAGCAACAAAAGTGGGTCACAAAGATGTTGGGTTATGACTTTGAAATCATCTACAAAAAAGGGAAGCAAAATGTGGTGGCAGATGCAATCTCAAGAAAGGATGAGGATGTGGAAGCATTGTTGTGCGCCATTTCTATTATCCAACCAGATTGGATAAACAGAGCAAGGGAGGAATGGAAGAATGATGAAGAAGTGTGGGCACTTATTCGAAAGTTACAACAAGATTCCAGTACGTCTGATACATTTAGCTAGCAAAATGATTCGTTATGGTACAAAGATCGCTTATACCTCTGTAAGAATTCCCAGCTAAAACAAAAGATTCTTATGGAATTGCACACTTCTCCCTTAGGAGGGCACTTAGGATTTTTAAAAAGTTACCACAGGGTTAAGAAGGAACTTTTTTTGGGATGGCCTTAAATCAGATATTCAAAAGTTTGTGGCGGAATGTTTGGTTTTCCAACAAAATAAAGTTGAAACAATTAAGACACTGGGTCTATTACAACCTTTATCCATTCCAAGCCAACATTGGGAGGATGTTTCAATGGATTTTATCACAGGTTTACCCAAGTCTGAGGGAAAGAGTGTCATCATGGTGGTAGTTGACAGACTTACCAAGTATGCACACTTTTGTGCATTATCACATCCATTTAAAGCCAATACAGTTTCTACTGTATTTATGGAAACAATTCAAAAGATACATGGAAACCCAAAGATTATTGTAAGTGACAGAGATCCCATTTTCACGGGAAATTTTTGGACAGAATTATTTTCTTGTCTTGGTACTCAGTTAGCTTATAGCTCATCTTATCATCCTCAATCTGATGGGAAAACTGAGATAGTAAACAAATGTTTGGAAGGATATCTTCATTGCTTTGTATCTGATAAACAGACACAATGGGTCAAATGGTTGCCTCTGGCTGAATGGTGGTATAACACTTCCTTCCATACAACAACAAAAATGACCCCATTTATGGCACTTTATGGGTATCAACCACCATCCATCACATCATATTTAAGAGAAAATTCTAAGGTTCAGGCAGTGGAACATCACATCGAACATCAACAACAAGTCCTCCAACTCTTAAAGGATAACCTCGTGTTGGCACAGAATAGAATGAAACAACAGGTAGATCAACATCGCAGTGAAAGAAGTTTTGATGTAGGTGATTGGGTATTCTTACGGCTACAACCATATAAGAAAATGTCCCTCAAGCAAGCTAATAAGGATAGCAAATTATCACCAAAGTATTATGGTCCGTACAAGGTGTTGCAAAAGATTGGTACTATGGCATAAAAATTGGAGCTTCCTGCAGCTTCTTGATTGCACCCAGTTTTCCATGTTTCATGTTTAAAGAAGGTTATAGGCGACAAGCTCCCAGTTCAAACAATATTGCCAGAACTTGATGAGGAAGGAAAAATTATATTGGAACCGGAAGCAGACACAGAAACAAGAACTCGACAGCTACAAAATCGATCAATTTCAAAGTATCTTATCAAGTGGAAGAACTTATCCGCTGAAGATTCCACATGGGAGGATGAGAATTTTATGCAGAAGTATCCAGAACTACTCAAGTGTTGAGGACAACACTTTTTTGAAGGAGAGGGGCATGTTGGGTCCCTATAATACTAGTGATTACCCCATTACTATTGTAGTTATACCCCTTATTAATATTGTTGTGCCCCTATTGCCCCCATATTGTTATTACTGTGCCCCATATAATCCCTCTATTGTTATTTTTGTGGCTTTATATTATTATTGTTAGGTCGGCTGGATTATATTGTGACTCCTTAGACTCCTATATATTGAAAGGAGGTTTTGTCATTTGAATCATCCAAGAATTGTTCATTTATGTAATGTAAAGGAGGTTGCCCCCTCGAAGAGGCTGAATTCTAAGGCGTTGATCTATCTTTTCTATCTTTTCTTGAGCTGGTTTCATAACATTGATCAACAGGATTTCAAGTGAGGTCGGTTTGTTATAGGAATTCAGAAGCAAAGATGACAGAGGAGAAGAAAAGTCATAGGTCTGGTCATTGTTTAAGAACAGATCCTGAAAGCACCGAGGTCTTAGTCAGAGATAAATCAGTTGTAGAAGCCTTCAAGGAAGCAAGATGTTGGAAGTATTGTAAAAAGTTGTAGGGAGGACATACTCAGGTGACAAAGGAGTATGCACTACATTTCACTGGCTCAAGCACAAATGTCGGAATCCTGAACTTGCAAATTTCTCCATAGATCATAGCTTTGGTGACAAAGATTCCTAGGGGGTAAGAAATATGGTTCAAAAACTTTAGATTCGACATGGAACCATGTAAGGTGTTTCTAAAGCCAGAGTTTGTAGAAACAGACTTAACCAAGGTAGTTCCCACAAACTACATCAAGGACAGCTATGCCAGCTTTCTCTTCAACATTCAACGTTATTTTACCTGTGAAGGCAGATATCAAAAGGTTTATTCATATCATTTTAAACTCCTGTTACATTTTACTAGTATGATTTCTTTAGATTTGCCTTACTACCTATATCAAAGTGTAGCTAAGATGGCAGATAAAGTACAGTTGAAATCTCAAGGATATGAAACTTCCCGTTTTCATCATGGTCTAATTAAACTGATAGTTCTCCATGAACTCAAAAGGATCAACAAAGCATGGTCTTTGTTTTTGTTTTTATGTGATTTTGGAGTAGAAAATAAAACCCCTAACATTAAAGGAACTCCATCAGTGAAAACCAGCAAGTCTGTAATGTCCAAGGCAAAAAGATTTGTTAAGTTGAAACCTAGGAAGTAGGTGAAAGAGCAAGTAAGCAAAACACCAATAGTTATCCTTGAAACTCCTAAATCTACAAAGGAAAAAATAGTTGAGGTTAAAGGAATGACACAAGAATAGTGAACTAACAAACCAGTTCAAAGGAGATTGACTAGAAGTAAAATTGCAAAGGAGAGGGTAAATCAGTGATCTTGGGAGAAGGTTCAAGATTGAAGGGTGATTTAAATGATATTTTAAAAGCCATTGATATTGCAGAATCCCCTTTGGTTCAGGAAGATGTCATAGAATTTGATAAAGGAAAGTCGAAAAGAATGAAACCCTCCAAGAAATTGGAATTTGAGGATGATATTACAACATTTGTTTTCAAACCCAGAAAGCCCTTAACCAGGCAATCCAAAAAGATGCAAGAGTCCAATATTGAGTTAGGGAAAATAGAAGAAGCCTCCGTTGTTCAGGAAGAGTTGATAGACTTTCCATCACCAGGACCTGAAGGTGACAAAAACGGAGTTTTTTCCACTCAAACAAAAAAAGCCAGTTACGAAGAAATGGAAGAAAGGTTAAGAGCGCTAATAATGAAATTGCTAGACTAAGAGTGAGAGCAAGAAGGCATGATGCTGAGAGGAAAAATTTCAAAATGATAAAGGCTCTCTGGGAAGTTGAAAAAGTTTCCAAACCAGAAATAGTCAACAGTGAAACTCAATACTTTACCTGGACTGTTCCTGCAATCAAAGAAGCCAGATTTGTAAGGAGTATTAATTCTCAGTTGAGAGCTACTAACAGTGGATTGAAGAGACGGATTGAAGACCTAGAAATACAGTTAACAAAATCTGGAAAAAGGGCTACAGCAATATGAAACAGGGTGATGAGAAAGGGCAGTGAAGGACATATCTTAAAACAGTTTTGGCATAAAAAAGGACATATATGAAGAAGAAAATCTTATAAGGGTAAGTTGTTTTGATTTTTGGTGATCATATCAGTCTTTATGAAATTTTGAAAATACCCAAACTCCAGATTTTTGAAGGCCGTGTTGAAAAAGAGCATACACAGCGGTTTTGTAGCGCGCTACGAAACTGTTGAAGGTGACCATTGAGCACTTTATAGATGCATTTCGAAGATAACGTCTGATAAATTCCAAATTTTGAGGTTTCTGGTAGACATGGGATCATATATGAAGTTTCAGATGGCAGTGATGCAGAAAGAAAAGTTCCAAGAAGTATTCCATAAGTGATATAAAAGTTGTGCTACGAAAACAGACTATTTTCGTAACACAGTCATGTTTCATCCTTTTTTTTCCATATGTTCGAAGTTCCCTTTTTCCATAGGTGGAAATTGAAGTTTTAATGGATTACTAATACATGCCACATGTACACCAACCAAACTACTCAAAAATAAGCATAAAGGATCTGTTAGCGCTTGAAATTTCACCTCAGGCTGAGAAAGGCAAACTCCAAGGCAACATCAAACCACTTAGCCTCGTAGCTAGCCCTACGGGGCAGGAGAGGGCTCTCTCCGGTCTATCTTGGCAAAGATCTTCAACAGGCAGAGATAACCAATAAAGACCACTGATTTTAGGCTAGTAAACTGATAAAAAGGTTTGATTTGTGATTTTTAGGGTTTTGGTGGAAAGTTGGGGAAAGGAAATTTTGGGTGCGGGGATTGGACACAGCTTTTGCAGGGGGTTCTTTGGGGCAAGGTAGGAGACTGTATTGATGCCTTTGAAAGAGTTGGATGGATGAGAATGACTGGTGAGGAGCTAAGGAGAGCAAGCAATCACCTTGAGTTCTCCTTAAACAGATGAAAACATTGATATTAAGCAAACTTAAAAGCAGAGCATGGCAATCATGAATTCTACTTTAACACTTCATTTGCCTAATTTGCAGAAGGAAAAGTAAGAAGATGATTCACATAACAAACTTACAAGTACAAAGAGAAACACACCATCAATACATGTAACCACAGGAATCCGAAAAAGGACTGCAAAACCCTGGTCTTTCTTCCTTTGCCAAAATTGCAGAGATACAATGAGTAATACAATAGAAGCTTCTCCCTCAAGAGTCCAACCATGAAAATGACCAAGAAAGTACATAATATAGGCAATCTAACATCTTTCCTTGCCTCTAGGGGTCGAGCTCACTATCCTAGGAGCTGTTTCAACCAATTCTAAACTGAGCACTGAAAACTAGGCAATCAAAACAACTTGCCTCTATAAGCTAGGAAACCAATTCATTCATTAAATTTTTGCCTATGTCATGAATGAATCTTCTAGAAGAGACAAATGAGTGTCAAAATATCATAAAATTACATCATTTACAACAAGGAGGATCAAAATCCACTCCAAAAAGTCAAATCCAGTCAAAACTGCGTTTTGCTGAGCTGTAGGTGCATTTCTGTGAAAATTGCCCAACGCGTAGCGCCCTGATTCTGAACGCGTAGCATGCCTTTAGAGCAACTTTTGAGGCACTTCCAGGTGTCCAAATGAGGCAAAAGTTGGCTTGTTGGAAAGGTCTGGATGTCTACTTTCCAGCCCAATTGGAATTTCTTAATTTGGTGTCCATTTGCCCCTCCAAAATTGCAATCTCCCAAGACTGCTTCCTGTGTGTCAAAAAAGTGGCAGAAAGTCATTTTTTGCTTGTTTTTTGACCTTCTGGAGGCTCAAAACTTGATGAAATCTCTTGGTAATTGCTGAGCAGGTGTATTTTTGCATGAAAAAACCAAAAATGTTGAGTTTTCCTGAAATGGAGTTGCCCATCTAAAGGGTCGCGCGCGGCGTGCTACGCGTTGGTGAAGAAAACCTGTTTTTAGCCCAAAAATTCACAAGTGACCAAAAATGCTCAATTTTTTTTTGAAATTTGTGCTGGAGTTGAGTCATTTAGCACCATGCTCCTTCAAGGAAGCCTCAGACAAGATGTGCAGGGGATCGGGCCCTTTTCTTCGTTTTAGTGCCTTGGCCAACCGTCTTTTGAGCACCTTCATTTTTGCCTTACATACGTGCATTCGAGCCCAATAATGATTTTTCATGTTCCGGAGCATGTCCTTATCTTTGTTAGCCTTGGCCAGCAACCTCTCCAAATGAGCATTGACCTGGAGAAGCATAGCCTCTCGCTCAATGGGTACCAAATCACCGGGTCTCTTACGAGCCAAGTTGTGGTCTTCATGGATCCTCCACAACTCATCGAGAGTGTGCTCATCCTCTAATTGCTTGTTGCTCTGCTCTAAATATGTGATTGTCCAATTTGCCATCTCCAATTTTTGCTGCAACAAGTCATTTTCAGCCTCCCATTGCTGAATGATCTCCTTTGGCTCTAGGCTAGGAGAACTGATATCAAGGTCAACAACATCTATGCCTGGATCACCTGATGGCCCCTCATCAATCTTGGGCTGCTTGCCTCTCTCTTGTACCTGTGTTGTTGTCGATAGCGAGGCCCCTTCCACCTGATGTGGAGATAACACTCGTTGTGCTGATGAAGAAGGCGAGACCCCTTTCACCTGATGTGAAGATAATACTCACCATGCAGATACAAATAATGCCCTGTGGCCTCTCTGATATGTAACAAATGAAGGGGAGCTGACATGCTCTGGCTCAGGAATCTCAAACTGCTGTGAAGGCCCTCCCTCATCATGGACTTGAAACTGCACTTTGCCTGAGAGAAAAATCAATTTGATGACTTGCTGGCAAGTTTTTGAGCTGAAACCCCAACGCGTAGCGCACCCTGCCCAACGCATAGCGCGCCCTGCCCAACGCGTAGCGCGCCCCTAACGCGTAGCGCACTTGTAAAATAACACTGGAAAAGTCTGCCTGATGCGTAGCGCGCCTCTCCTGACGCGTAGCGCGCCTTTCAGATGCTTTTTGGAGGCCTTCTCGATTTTCAAATTGGGCGCAAGATAGCTCTTTGGAAAGGTCTTTGAGTCTACTTTCCAACCCAACTGAAATTTTTCAATTTGGAGTTCATTTTCCCTGTCAAAAATCAAATCTCCCAAGACTGGTCAAAATGTGCCAAATGAGGCTGCCTCAAGGCAGAGTGCTGTTGCAGTCAACTTTTGAATGCCTTCCTCAACTCCAAATTGAGCTCATGATATCTCATTGGAAATCTCTTTGTGTCTAGTTATCATTTGACTCATCAAGAAAGTCATTTGGCCAGCCAAGCTAGGAGAAAACTTGATTTTCCCAAGGTCACTTCAGAGGTGCATTCGATTCTCCTGAGGCAACGGTATTTTTTACATTTCTCCAAAACCAGGACACCTGTTTAAAAATTGAAGGAGGTTTTTCTTCCTTGGTAGGTTGTGGACAAAAACCTCTCTCCGTTTTCCCAAATTCATCTTTGATTGCTCTAAAACATCATTTGAGTAAAACCTTCCCCGATGTGTGGAACAAGGGATTTTGCCGAAATGAAGCGAAATGAAGGGGATAAGGGGCTTCTAAATTCTTGGGGAAATTTTTGGAAGTAGGGAGGGATGTTAGGAAGCAGGGGAAAGTGGAATCGTAGAGATCGAGTGAGGGGAAGGGGTCCAAAAGGGCAAAACACAGGCCCAACCTAGAAAATTGCCAGGTTGTAGCTAGAAACTAGGGTTTGTGCGAAAATGAGGAATTTGGCAGATCTAAGGGATGGGAAGCATTTGATAAGGTACATGAAGGATAGGGGAAAGTGTATGAACATCAGGATACAAGTTTTGCCAATGATTTGACCGTCCAAGAAAAATTGCCTTCAAAACCCTAGGAGAGGGAAATGAACCTTGCCTAGGCGCAACTGAAGCATGAACAAGGTGTAAAATGACTCAATAGAACTTGACATGATGATGACAACCCTATGAATGATGATAGACTCAGCAGAATGATGACATGGACCGACATTTGGACAACTTTAGAAGGAGTGAAAGCAAACCCTAGACCTAATGCCTAGTGACCAAATTTTGCTTGAAGACTCACTGAAATGACAAAATTTGACCTTGACACTCTGAGACCACTTTGTAAGAACATATTTGATCACTGGAGGAAGGCTGGAAAGACTAACACTAACAGGATCAAGGGATTTAAAGGGAGGAACTCTGTCTCCTTGTTTTCAAGACAATTAGGTCATGACTCAGTAGGGTTTGCAAAAATATTGGAGACATCATAAAGCTCAAAGACATGGATTAGCAGCTGATTGAAGAATGTATTTATGTCATGGATAATGTTAGCCTCCTGCTGCAGCAGGTATTCATTTTTCATGATTGACATTTTCACATGCCAAATATGTCATACTTTGCAAGCTACAGTGTTCCATATTTCCACAAGAGCCATGAAGTGTGCTGGTCCAAATGCCACTGCTGTATTCCATTTTTGATGAGTTTTTCAGTTAAGGGAGAGCCAAACAGCTTAATCTTGGTCTCCCTAGGTTTCAATTTCCTGTTTTAGAATATAGAGAATGTATCTGTCCAAACAGTTTAATCTTGGCAGATTTGTAGATAGGTAGAAAATCAAAGGGACCCAACTGTTTAATCTGGGCCCTGGCAGAAATAAGTGTAGATCTAGATAGGAGGAATTCAAAAGAAAATTGTAAATCTGGGTCTGCAAGTCTAAGTGCACCCAAAGAAAAAGAAAAAAATGTTAGGTGAGTAGGCTGGGTAGGTAGCTGTGGTTGCAGAATGATGATTGATAATCAATTTTGTGTTTCGAAGTGCTTTATCTTAACAGATCACAGTGCAGGCAGTTTTCATTCAAGAGAGCTCAAAGCTGGACATAACTAACTTTCCCCTTCTTCTAATTCCCCAAGTCCCTTACTAACTTCCCAAAGAGGTCAAGATCTGCTTGATTCCTCTTAGATTCATCATCATCCATATCAGTTGCCTTGGTGAAGATCTGCTTCACTCAAGGATCTCAGTTCTTTACAAGTTCTTTTCCCCAGAATTAGCCTAAGGTCCCTGACCTTGGCACCTGCTTATCACCTTCATATTAACTACTAACAGTATTATATAACTCCCTATCAGTTTTCCCCTTTCCCCTATTAAAACTTTGTATATAAAAATCCCCTATATAAATATCCCCCCCTGGCAATGTAGCCATATTTTTGTAAGTCCGGGAAAAAACGGTCCATCCGGGGTTGTTTTTAGCCCATCCGAGTCATCACAGGGGTTAGATGACACCTGGTCATGCTAACAGCCTCTTCCCTAGCCCTAAAAACCCTCAAAACCCCGCGCATTTTCAACCCCATAACCCCCATTCCCTAAGTCTAAAACCCCGCCGCGCGCATATTAAACTTCGGAATATTCCTTGAATATTCCCTGCCCTAACTTCCCGCCGCTTCACATTCACCACCAGCTGTCCGATCGTCCTGCGCCCAGATCGACGGTTGGTGGGCCGTCCCATCTCCAAAGCGCCCGAGCTTTAGCATCCGGGAGATGGGCGGTATTACTGCCGTACCTCCCGCCACGCGTCAAGCGCTGGGCAGTGGCGGAGCCCCCTCTGACAAAACCGCTCCCCCCCCAAAGGTGGTGCGCCACAAAACCACTTACCGCCTCCTACCCGGTGACGTCGCCGCTTACGTCACCCCCTGCACAGTCACCCCCTACGTCACCCCCCCTCTGCCCAGTCACATGTCGAGTCATCTGCCTGCGTGGCCCCTTGCCACGTGTCATGCCACGTCACCATCTGTACATGCTGACATCATCCTACCACGTCATCATGCTGACGTCATCAGCACTTTTCTGGCGCGAAGGGAAAAAATCGCACTTCGGGGCCCTAGAATTAGATTCTGAGGCAGTTTTTGATGAGCGCAAATCGCTCATCGCTAGATTTTTTGGGCCTGAATGGGGAATCTTCAGGGAATCTTTTTATTCTGCGGCCCCCAGCAAGCCCGAAAGGCGCCGAATGAGCCGTTTTTCTTTGCGAGGCACTCAGGAAGGAGCAGAAAACAGTTTTGAAGGAAACAGAGGCTGAACAACGGCCATTAAATGATGATTTAACCCACAGCACGTCAGAACAGCATCAATTGATTGCCAAAGAGTATCAGAGGAAGAAGGAGAGCCAAAGAGTATCAGCCGAAGATTTTTTGGAGGCTCGAAGCACCTGAACATTGATGAGCCCCCCAGAAAGTCAAATCAAGAGGAGTAAGCACATCCTAGCTCTCAAATCACAGTCAGAGCATTCAATACCGGTGAACAACAAGGGTACAAAGACCAATGCACAGTTATGACATATGAACAGCACAGAGCCACCAGGACAGACATTAACTCATTTTGATACAGCTGCCCCCAGCATAGCCCAAAGATATTTTCTTGCATTTATTTCTGGATAAGATTAGGTTAAAGGTAATCAGTTTTCTACCAGACCTGTTAGGTCGGCTGTAATAGATAATTTTGGATAAATCTTCCCTATATATACCACCCTCTGTATTGTTAAAGGGTCCGTTGGTTGATAGTCTTCAGTAGAGACTCGCACTGTATACCTGATATGTTTTCTGTAATCAAAGACTGCTGAAAGGCTTGGAGAAAAGACTGTCTGCTCTGTGTTTAATGGTCTTGAAGAAGTGAATTTGGAATTCTTGTGCTGCAACAAGACTCAATAAGTTTTCCTACCGCTGTTTTTCCATTTGATACACCGTCTAAAATAGTAGAAAGAAAGAATAGTCTAGAATTGGTTTAACTGCCCTCTATGCTCATTTTCTGCTTTCTTTATGTTTTCATCTGGGTTAGAAATGAATATGAATTCCCTATGGCTCATGTTTCTCCCTAATCCATTCATCTTTGACAGTTGTCTAGGAATTCTTAATTGCTCCTAGACAGAGCTCATTCACCTTCCCCCTTTTAAGCCGAGTGAGAGATTCTTTGTTGCCTCTCATTCCTTATCCCTCATTCCATCCTTTTAAGCTTTAAGTTTTGTTTCATGAGCAGCTACCTTGCTCCTTATTTCTCTTGTGACCAAGAAAACGCACCAGCAGTCCCACTCCTTGACTCCACGCCCAATGGTTTGAAACTTACCAGACTATGTTTTGCCTCTTTACTTGAGACATCTTCCTTCCCACCAAAAACAAAACAAAAATCCTCTGAACTCAAGACCTAGCCTAAAATCCTTTCCAAACAAAGCTAAACCTAAAAGAGAGAGCCCTCTCTGATTGCAGGTTGGCTAGAACCTGCAGTCCAAAGTTGGTCTATGGTTACTTCGGCCGTATCCTTTTCCGGAGCTTAAGGACAACCTGAGTGATAACAGATAAGGTTGTTGAAAGCATGATTTAGGAGTTTCACTCCTATTTGTATTAGGACTCTTAAAGACAGCTAGCTGTCAAGTTGTAATTAAGTAATTTGTTTTATGAACAGATAGGTGTCAATGGTAGGAATTCAAATTCCCCTAAAGATGGATCATAGTATCCAATGTTGTAAAAATTCTATATAAAGAATGAGAATCGAATTCCTCAGGGTTGGGAATTTTATTAGCAAATAAAGTTGTGTTATTGTAAGAAACTGTGGTTTCTCAAACTTAATACAGAGATCAGTTTGACTACTCAAGATTCACAATGAGTTTGTGTGTTTGAAGTTCTTATGGCCTTTTTTCAATTACTTATTTTTAGTGGTATGAGCTTGTGATACTTAGAATTGATTGGAAAATGCTCTAACTTCCTTCACATGCTTGTAAACTGTGTTGATTAACTGTGTTACTGTTTTATTTATAAACCTAAACTCTAAGTGCCTTGACTTCCATGTTTTGCTGACCATGTGGTTTTGTTGAAAACTGTCTTGACTCCATAGCCCAATAGATGTTTGCTAATATTTGATTCAACCAGTCAACCAGTTATACATTTGTCCATTTCTGTTCCTAGATTTAGCCATCTAATCATTAATCAAAAATCTTAAACCTATTTAGAGAGCCCTCTCGGGTTGAGGAGAATAAGCCTCAACCAAAAGATTAGTTTGAAAAAGTTACTTAGAGTCTATTTGATTAGCAGTCTATCAGGGTTAGATTTTGTGATAACATTTTGGTGCGTCTACTAGGAGACTGAAGATTACTCATTCCCAAAATCAAGAAGCTGAACTTCTGCAAGTAGCAGGAGCTCAGAAAGCTTTTCGAGGCTACAATCTACCTTGGTGACTCCATATATTTTCAAAGATTTAAAGGTGGCTTTGAGAAGGAGATACGCACAGAGCAATCCTGATCCCAATCCACCTACCATTGGAGACAATCCAAACATTGTTTCAAGAGTCAATCAAATATTTTCAAAAATATCAGGTACTCCATCTTATTCGAAATCTTTGCTCTCTGAATTCTCAAGAAGTCCTGAAGACAAAAAAGTTGATGATAAAATTCATGAAGTGTTGTTTAGATCAGAAAATGAAAAGGAACTTGTTGATATTATCTTAGACCTGCAAAAGAGAGGAATTGGCACTTCAGTCTTAATAACCCAAGAAGGCAAAGAAGAGCTTTGGGAAATTGTTACCTCTGAGCTATTGTTAGAAAAAGAGTCTCTAGACAAATTGAAAGAACTTGACCCTTTCGAAGTCCTGCTAAAATCTAAAGCTGGTTTACCTCTTCCAAATTGGAGTTCATTTGTTAGTGGTTTATAGAAGCCAAGTAGTCCTCCTCATATCAGTTCTTCATCTTCTGTTTCTGCCATTCCTAGTGGTTTACAGAAACCAAGCAGTCCTCCTCATATTAGTTCTTCTTCTTTTGTTCCTTTTATTCCTATAACTATTGTTCCTCCTTTAATCATGGCTACACCTACTAGGTATGCTCCACTTGTGCTCCCTACTATTTTACATGACCTGCCTAGTAAATATGCTGCTAGGATTCCTACCTGGGGTAGTGATGAAGAAATTACAGCAGAAGAGCATGTAGACAGACTTAATGATTTTGTTGACAAAGAAGAAGTTGATGATGAGGATGTGAAGTTAAGACTTTTTGCACAGAGCTTCATTGGTGAAGTTAGAAAATGGTTTAAAGCTCTTACACTGAGAAGCATTCAAAATCGGGTAGAGTTTGAAGATAATTTTATGAGAAAGTGGGGAAACAGAACTAATCTGGTTCAAGCACTTTCGGAATATAACAACCTTAGAAGAGCATCTATTGAAACTGTTCAAAAATTTTCAAAAAGATTCAATAAAGTGTTTAACTCAATTCCAGCTTGTTTGAAACCTCCAGAAGCCCTAGCACAAATGAGGTATGTTGAAGCATTTGATTATGACTTTTCTCTCTTGTTGAGAGAAAGAGAATCTCCTACACTTGCTGAAATCCAGAATGATGTAGTAAAGGTAGAGGTAAACATGATAGCTGCTAAAAAGTGAAAAATGGGAAAAACTAAATTGAAAGAAGAAGAAAAACCTGCCTCATCAACTTCTGAAGATAAGTTAGACTCAATGATGAAAACCATGGAGAAGTCGATGGATAGATTAGCTCTTGGAAACACTTCTTCTCCTCCTGTGCAACATGAACCTCAATTTAGAAACCCTCAATTCAGGAGACCTCAAAAACAACAAAGACCCACAAAAAATAGAAACCATCAACCTGATCCTCCAGTGAGACCTCCTTTTCAGCAGAATTTGGTTGATGAAGAAGATGATCCTGAAATTCCTGAAGAATCTATCCATTGTCTTGACGAAGAGATGTCAGGAATTTTCTTGACTAAAGAAGAGCATGATGAGTCAGATTTGGCCAATCAAGGGGAAGAACCTTCAGATTATTTTAAAGGGTATCAGCATGCCATCTTTGAAATGCAAAAACAATATAATCTTAGAAACAGAAATGTGTCGATTATTGCAAACAAAGTGCAACCTAAGAAAGATGCTCCAAAGGTTGCTGAAGCCAAAAATGATACCCCAAAGATTGTTGAAGGTAAGAAAGACACTCCGCTTGGTAAAAAAGACACTCAACCTCCCCCTCCTATCAAAGAAGATGAAAAATCTGTTTTTGTTTTCAACCTTGAGAATGAAATTTCAAAGATTAAAATATTAGTCCCTTTTAGTGAGATTCTCAAGGTAAATAAATATATAAGCAAGATTGTTGAGATGTTGAATTCACAACCAGGAGCTGTTGATATTTTAAATGTCCAAGAAGATAATCCTACTATATATTTGGTTCCAAGGTTAGAAGATGATCAAAATGAAGAGTTTCCTCATTTCTATGTAAGCATTAGTATTCATGATATGACTTTACATAATGCTATGTTGGATTCAGGGGTTTCTCATAATCTCATGCCCAAAGTAATTATGGAAAGGTTAGGGTTACAGGTAACAAGACCATATAAGGATTTATTCTCTTCTGACTCAAGAGTTCAATGTATTGGTTTAATCAAAGATGTTGTTGTTGGTCTAACACAAGTCCCAGCAAAGACAATTTTTATGGACATTGTTGTGGCTGATATCCCGCCAAAGTTTGGGATGCTGCTCTCAAGATCATGGGCAACAAAAATTAAAGGCACAATGTAGATGCACCTTACTTATGCCACAATTCTTGTTTTTGGTGAACAAAGGAGATTGTATTAGGAGACTAGAATGGCTTATATGGTAAGCAGCAAAGATAAACCTCAGGAAGATACTGAACTTGGATCTGCCATTCTTTTCAATGAGTCAGTTGATAGTGGTCTAGAAGAAATGAGAGCAGAAAATCAGCACTCAGAAAATCAACAAGTAAATAACAAAGAGATGAAGGGATGGTGGTCATTTTACTTCGATGGATCAGTAGGAAAAGAAGGGGCAGGAGCAGGAATTTGGATTACAAGTCCAAGTGATGAGAGTAAGTTTTACTCTTACAAATTGAATTTTGATTGCACAAATAACATGGCTAAATATGAATCTTTGATTTTGGGTCTAGATGTTTTGATAAGAATGAAGGCTCAAAATATTTTTGTTTTTGGAGATTCTAAATTGGTTATTAGACAAGTTGAAGGTGTTTATCAAACAAAGGATGTAAGAATGAGAGCATATAGAAATCCAGTTCTAGACATGTTGGAGAATTTTCAAGCCTATTCTTTCATTGTCAAAACTAGGGATCAAAATTCCATTGCTGATTCTCTTGCTATTTCGGCGAGTCTTTTTGTCATTCGTATTCATTCTTCTAAGAAATATGAGATTGAATTTCGTCATAGACTAGCTATACCAGACAATATCACCAATTGGCAAGTTTTTGAAGATGATCAACAGGTAAAGAATTTTATTGAGTTGAAAGAAGAATTTGAAAGTACTCAAGTACATAAACAAAACATGCATTTTGAGTCTAAAGAAAATTCTGAAGTCCTGCAATTAAAGAATAATTCAATACCAAAGGGTCTTATTCCTCTTGAGAAGCATTTTGATCAAAATGATGTGTTCAAATCACCAAAGATACAAGCTGATGAAGAGGAAGTAGAAAGTTGTAATATGGGTACATCATCTTTGCCTAAAATGATCAAAATTTCAAAGTTTCTTTCAGTTAATATGAAATTCAAATATATTGCGATGATGAAGAGGTTTGTTGATGTTTTTTCTTGGAGTTATGCTGACTTAAAACAGTATGATCCTTCCATTATTCAGCATACTATTCCTATTAAAGAAAATGAGAAACCTTTCAAACAAAAGTTGAGAAGAATTAATCCCCTTCTCATGCCATTGATTGAAAAGGAGATTAAGAAGCTTTTTGATGCTAAAATCCTTGTCCCAATCAGATTCTCAAATTGGCTTGCAAATTTGGTGGGGGTTAGAAAGAAGAGTAGAGAAATCAAAATTTGTATTGATTTCAGGAATTTGAATAAGGCTTCACTATAGGACAACTATCCTCTTCCCATGATGGATTAAATTCTACAAAATATTGTTGGTTCACAAAGAATTTCTATGCTTGATGGCTTCTCAGGTTACAATCAGATTCTTGTGCATCTGGATGATCAAGAGAAAACAGCCTTCACAACACCATGGGGCACATTCATGTACGCCAAGATGCCTTTTGGTCTCATGAATGCGGGAGCTACTTTTCAAAGAGCAATGGACATTGCTTTTTCTGAAGAAAAGGACAAGACGATGGTTGTTTATCTTGATGATATAACAGTCTTTTCAAAGAAAGAAGAAGATCATCTAAAACACCTAGAAAAAATTCTGTTGAAATGTAGAAGGTTTGGTATCTCTCTTAATCCTACTAAAAGCATCTTTGCTTTAACTACAGGCAAATTACTTGGTCATATTATTTCTGAAGATGGAATTAGGATTGATCCTAACAGAGTTAATGCCATTCAAAAGGTAGATTTTCCAAGAAGTAGGAAAGAAATTCAATCATTTCTTGGGAAAGTGAATTTTGTTAGGCACTTCATTCCTAACTTTGCTGAGATTGTCAAAGATATAACAAGGATGTTAAAGAAAGGAGTTGATATTAAATGGACAGTTGAAGCAAAGAATTCTTTTGAGCAAATTAAGAAGGCAATTACACAAGCATCAGTACTCATCAGTCCAGATTTCTCCAAAGATTTTCTGATTTTTACATTTGCTTATGAAAATATAATTGCTAGAGTGTTACTTCAAAAGGGAAAGCAAGGTATTGAACAACCTATCTCTTTATTTAGTATAACATTAGCTAATGCTGAGCTGAAGTATAATATTCTAGAAAAGCAGGCCTATGCTTTGGTGAAAGCTATTAAAGATTTCAGAATTTACATTTTGCATTCTCACATTGTGGCATATGTTCCAAGTATTGTGGTGAAATACATTCTAACTCAGGCATATCTTGATGGTAAGAGGTGAAAATGGATCGCAAAATTTCTGGAATATGATATAGACATCAAAACAACCAAATTGGTGAAGGGACAAGGGTTGGAGAAGTTAATGACTCAGTCAAACTTGGATTGTCTTGACATAAATCTGAATGCAGAAATATCAGAAATTTCTGATGATGAGGAAGAATGGGTTCCAATTGATGAGAAATATCTTCCTTCAGATTGGTACAGATATGTGGTATTTGTTTTACAACATCACAAAGCTCCTGCTGATCTAACAAAATCCAAATCAAGGTTTGTGAAGTTGAAATCTTTGAGATATTTTATATTTGATAGAAATCCGTTTTGGAAAGATACAGGGGAATTTTGTTGAATTGTTTACATGAAGAAGAAGCTGAAAAAGTCATTGAAGAATTCCATAAAGGTGATTGCGGAGGACACCATTATTGGAAAGCTACAACAAATAAGATTCTAAGAGCGGGATATTTTTGGCCAACAATGTTTAAAGACATTTACAAAAGGGTTGCTGCATGTCATGAATGCCAAATTTTTGAAGGAAAAAGAAAACTTGTACCTCTGCCTTTGGTACCTATCTATGTGGAAGCATATTTTCAGCATTGGGGGTTAGACTTTATTCGAGAAATACATCCATCATCATCAGGACAACATCGTTGGATTCTCACAGCAATGAACTACTTCACCAAATGGATAGAGGCGATCCCAACAATGCAAGCTAATGATTCTATAATTATTTCTTTTCTAGTGAATAATATATTGTCTCGATTTGGCTACCCCATGAAGATTATAACAGATAATTCTCAAGCCTTCAAGCCTAAGAAAATGATCAATTTCTGTCATCAATAACATATCACTCTTGGACACTCTACAACACACTATCCGCAAGGAAATGGTCTTGTTGAATCATCAAATAGGAGTATTGTAAGAATCATCAAAAAGGTATTGCAGGAGAACAAGAAAGCTTGGCACTTAAAACTGAAGTACGCCTTATGGGCTGATAGGATATGTACAAAGAGATCAATTGGGACTTCACCATATGAATTAGTTTATGGTGCTGAAGTTGTTTTTCCGACATCACTTGGGGTTTTGGTCATGAAATTAATTCAAGGACTTGAAGAAGAACCAAATTCCATAAAGAGGAGGATAAACCAGCTAATAGCTTTGTAGGAAAAGAGGAATGAAGTCTATGACAACCATCAACATGCTCAAAATATAATTAAAAATACATTTGACAGGAAGATTAAAGAAGATAGTTTCCAAATACAAGACAAAGTGCTGAAATGGGAGGCCAAAATTGAGGAAAAGGGCAAGCATGGTAAGTTTGAGAATTTATGGAAGGGTCCTTTTAAAATTGTTGGTTTTCATGGGAACAACACTTATATATTGCAGGAAATTGATGGAGGATCATATGCTGGAGGGCCTGTTAATGGCAGGTTCCTAAAGCATTATACTTGCTGAAGTTTTATCAATCACTCATGACATTGTATATATTCCATACTTGTCAGTTTTTATTGCTAATAATGATAAGTTGAAATAGAGATCTTAATCCCGTGTTGAAGGCTAAATAGTTTGAAGAAGATGCTTGTCAAATCAAATAAAAGTATTTCTGTTTTACCAAAAAATGGATAGCACTGGAGCTATGAGTTCTTAGTGTGCCATAGGGGTACACTATCCCAAGTGGAGCCACTGTTATCACCAAAATAGGAGTTTACATTGTTCCTAGTCATGGCCTTAGATATGTGTCAAGTCACCCTATGTTTTAATGGGTAAGGTGATAGGTTAGGAGTCTCAAAGGTTGCATTTTTCATATCCAAATAAAGCCTAACAACCTTATTCCATGTTTCATGAGTCTTACGTTCTTTTTAGAAACTTATAGCTTAAACCATTTTGAAAATTTTTGGAATTATCCCCGAAACCACGTTTTCATAGCACAGACGGTGTAAAATGTCTATTTTGTGCTACAAAAACGTTTCTCTTTTCGTAGCACTTTTCCTTGCACACTACGAAAGCGCGAATTCATAGAAAAATCTTGTCAAACATCAAACTGTTAGGATTTCGTTAAAATTTTCATTATTAGGTGTCAGCTAGGAGTTAGTCCTTAAGCATGCCGCCATCCAAAACTCATCATTTCGAATTTACGGCTCACCATGAAAGGTAATTTCAAATTCGAAAGGGTTGGCTAGTCTCTCATTGTAGTTTGCATGCAAACCCTCAAACATAATCGTTTTTATTTTCGAACGGTAAGCTTTTGGTAATTTCTCACCAAGCTTTCTCTCATCCATAATTCAAGTGAGGCTGACCACCATAGGCAAGCGAGGTTGATCAACAGGATTTCAAGCAAGGCCGGTTTGATACAGGAATTCAGAAGCAAAGATGATAGAGAAGAAGAAAAGTCACATGTCTGGTCATTTTTTAAGAACAGAGCCTGAAAGCACTGAGGTCTTAGTCAGAGATAAATCAGTTGTAGAAGCCTTCAAGAAAGCAAGATGTTGGAAGTTTTATAAAAAGTTTCAGGGAGGACATACTCAGGTGACAAAGGAGTTTGCACTACATTTCACTGGCTCAAGCACAAAGGTTGGAATCCTGAACTTGCAAATTTCTCCAAAGATCATAGCTTTGGTGACAGAGATTCCTAGGGCCAAGAAATATGGTTCAAAAACTTCAAATTCGACATGGAACCATGTAAGGTGTTTCTAAAGTCAGAGTTTGTAGAAACAGAGTTAACCAAGGCAGTTCCCAGAAACTACGTCAAGGACAGCTATGCCAACTTTCTCTTCAACATTCAACGTTATTTTACTTATGAAGGCAGATATCAAAAGGTTTATTCATATCATTTTAAACCCCTGTTGCATTTTACTGGTATGATTTCTTTAGATTTGCCTTACTTCCTATATCGAAGTGTAGCTAAGATGGCAGATAAAGTACAGTTGAAATCTCAAGGATATGAAACTTCCCTTTTTCATCATGGTCTAATTAAACTGATAGTTCTCCATGAACTCAAAAGGATCAACAAAGAATGTTCTTCATTTTTGTTTTTATGTGATTTGGAGTGGAAAATCAAAGCCCTAACGTTAAAGGAACTCCATCAGCAGAAACCAGCAAGTCTGTAATGTCCAGGGAAAAATATTTGTTAAGTTGAAACCTAGGAAGCAGGTGAAAGAGCAAGTAAGCAAAACACCAGTTGTTATTCTTGAAACTCCTAGATCTACAAAGGAAAAAATAGATGAGGTTCAAGGAATGACACAAGAACAGTGAACTAACAAACCAGTTCAAAGGAGATTGACTAGAAGTAAAATTTCAAAGGAGAAGGGTAAATCAGTGATCTCAAGAGAAGGTTCAAACTTGAAGGGTGATTTAAATGATATTTTAAAAGCCATTGATATTGCAGAATCCCCTTTGGTGCAGGAAAATGTCATAGAATTTGATAAAGGAAAGTCGAAGAAAATGAAACCCTCCAAGAAACTGGAATTTGAGGATGATATTACAACATTTGTTTTCAAACCCAGAAAGCCCTTAACCAGGAAATCCGAAAATATGCAAGAGTCCAATATTGAGTTAGGGAAAATAGAAGAAGCATCCACTATTCAGGAAGAGTTGATAGACTTTCCATCACCAAGACCTGAAGGTGACAAAAATAGAGTTTTTTCCACTCAAACAGAAAAAGCTAGTTACGAAAAAATGGAAGAAAGATTAAGAGCAGCTAATAATGAAATTGCTAGACTAAGAGTGAGAGAAAGAAGGCATGCTGCTGAGAGGACATATTTCAAAAGGATAAAGGCTCTATGGGAAGTTGAAAAAGTTTCCAAACCAGAAACAGTCAACAGTGAAATTCAATACTTTACCTGGACTGTTCCTGCAATCAAAGAAGCCAGATTTGTAAGGAGGATTAATGCTCAGTTGGGAGCTATTAACAGGGGATTGAAGAGATAGATTGAAGACCTAGAAATACAGTTAACAAAATCTAGAAAAAGGGATACAACAATAATGAAACAGGGTGATGAAAAATGGCAGTGAAGGATATACCTTAAAACAGTTTTGGCATAAAAAAAGGACATCTATGAAGAAGAACATCTTATAAGGGTAAGTTGTTTTGATTTTTGGTGATCATATCAGTCTTTATGAAATTTTTAAAATACCCAAACTATAGATTTTTGAAGGCCGTGTTGAAAAAGAGCATACACGGCAGTTTTGTAGCACGCTACGAAACTGCTGAAGGTGACCATTTAGCACTTTATAGATGCATTTCGAAGGTAAGGTCTAATAAATTCCAAATTTTGAGGTTGCTGGTAGACATGGGATCATATATGAAGTTTCAGATGGCAGTGATGCAGAAAGAAAAGTTCCAAGAAGTATTCCATAAGTGATATAAAAGCTGTGCTACAAAAACAGACTATTTTCGTAACAGAGTCATGTTTCATCCTTTTTTTCCATATGTTCGAAGTTCCCTTTTTTCACAGGTGGAAAATGAAGTTTTAATGGATTACTAATACATGCCGCATGTACACCAGCAAAACTACTTGAAAATAAGCATAAAGGATCAAGGTCTTTAAAGGGAGGAACTCAGTCTCCTTGTTTTCAGGACAGTTAGGTCATGACTCAGCAGGGTTTGCAACAATATTAGAGACATCATAAAGCTTGAAGACATGGATTAGCAGCTGATTGAAGAATGTATTTAAGTCATGGATAAGGTTGTTGAAAGCGTGATTTAGGAGTTTCACTCCTATTTGTATTAGGACTCTTAAAGACAGCTAGCTGTCAAGTTGTAATTAAGTAGTTTGTTTTATGAACAGATAGGTGTCAATGGTAGGAATTCAAATTCCCCTAAAGATGGATCATAGTATCCAAGGTTGTAAAAATTCTATATAAAGAATGAGAATCGAATTCCTCAGGGTTGGGAATTTTATTAGCAAAAGAAAGTTGTGTTATTGTAAGAAACTGTGGTTTTTCATACTTAATACAGAGATCAGTTTGACTACTTAAGATTCATAAGGAGTTTATGTGTTTGAAGTTCTTATGGCCTTTTTTCAATTACTTATTTGCAGTGGTATGAGCTTGTGATACTTAGAATTCATTGGAAAATGCTCTAACTTCCTTCCCATTCTTGTAAACTGTGTTGATTAATTGTGTTACTATTTTATTTATAAACCTAAACTCTAAGCGCCTTAACTTCCATGTTTTGCTAATCATGTGGTTTTGTTGAAAACTGTCTTGACTCCATAGCCCAATAGATGTTTGCTAATCTTTGATTCAACCAATCAACCAGTTATACATTTGTCCATTTATGTTCCTAGAGTTAGCCATCTAATCATTAATCAAAAATATTAAACTTATTGAGAGAGCCCTCTCAGGTTGAGGAGGCTAAGCCTCAACCAAAAGATTGGTTTGAAAGAGTTACTTAGAGTCTACTTGATCAGCAGCCTATCAGGGTTAGCTTTTGTGAGAACATTAGGTACGGGTGCAGCAGTTGCAGAAAGGGAAGGAAAAGATGCAGGTGGAAGATCTTGATGATGAGGAGGAAAGAGACTTTTATTTGACATAGCATGATGATGTGGAGCAGCATTATTCTCATCATGGCATGGAAATAATTGACTTAGAGGCTCAGGATGAAGAAACAATAAAGGAAATCATCATACAGGAAAAGGAGGCCCAAGTCCAAACATTGATGGACAATTTGGAGAGAGCCAAGTATGTCATCACATATTTGGAACAAGAGAACAAGCAATTGAGTGACAAGCATGTCCTCATGGAGCCGGAACTTCTCAAGGTAAAACGACAAGGTAACAAGGAGGCACAGGTCACTTTGACTCCGATTGAGAAGGAAATTGAGGATGATAGAGAGACTTGGCTTGAGAGAGTCAATTTGCACCTAGAGAAGCTATTGTAGAAGACCAATAGGGATAACTAGATGATCAGGCACATGGCCTACCATTACAGGACCTGAAACCAAATTTGTAACATGAGGGTCAAAAAGATGAAAGCTAGGCTAAGGCCAGCTCTAAAGGGAAAAAAAGAGGAGGATAGGCTTAGGTTGCTTGCTGAAGCTTCCTTGGCTCATCAAGATGTTTAATGGTGGTTCTTCTCACCAATTTTGGTCAGGTTTGGATAAGATTTTGTTTTTTGCAAATTTTGGAAATTGCACACACAGAAAATCTGGCTCAACGCGTAGCGCCACTAG
Organism: Pinus tabuliformis; assembly: GCA_031772625.1. Lineage (NCBI taxonomy): Eukaryota > Viridiplantae > Streptophyta > Pinopsida > Pinales > Pinaceae > Pinus > Pinus tabuliformis. The sequence goes on from CM062808.1 coordinate 870,258,591, forward strand.
AGCTGCACTTTTCCTAGGGCACCCAATGGAAAAATGGCTTGAATTTTTGGATTCAGAGCAATGATTACATGCACCCTATGTATTTTCTAAGTTTTTGGGGCAGAACTAGTCCACCAAAAGGTCAAAAAACACCCTAAAATGACCTTTTTGCCACTTTTTGGACACACAGAAGTAGTCTTGGGAGAATCAACTTTTTAGGGGCAAAATGAGCTTCAAATGAAGAAATTATAAGTGTTTTGGAAAGTATACTTGAATACCTTTCCAATGAGATATCATGAGCTCAATTTGGATGCCGGGAAGGCCTCCAAAAGGAACCTGAAATTAGCGCTGTGCGTTAGGCCAGTGGCACTGCGCGTAGGGCAGATTTCGCACAAGATGGCTATTTTTCCATTTTTGGACTGTGTTCATGGATTTTCTCTCATGGAGGATGTTTTAGCATTGTAAATTATGACTTTTGATGTAAATATGATGGATAATTAGTAGTAGAGGGTAGATTCATTGCACTAAAAGTCAATTTGAGCTCAAATGAATCAGTTTTTCACTTTTAGAGGCAGGTTGTTAAGATGCATATATTCCTATTTCTTGTTCAGTGTTGGTTAGATTAGCTCCTCATCTTAGGGACTCGACCCCTGAGGAAGGGAGGAGGTTGAAACAAATCATATATCTTCTTCTTCTTTCTCATTGTAAAGGGTTGGACTCAGTTGGATGCTTATGCCTTGATTGTACATCATTTTGTAGCAGTTTAGCTGGAGATTAATAAAAATTGCAGCTATTTCTTTGGGATCCATGTGGTATGAAGTTTAGTTCAGTTTCTTCTCTAGTGATCATATGTTAGAATGTTTTTTGTACTTCATTAATCATTTCATTTCTTCTAAGTGAATGTTTTCAAGTTGATAAGTAGGATTCATAACATCACTACTCTGCTTTGGGGAAATATTCACCATTATATGTTTTCTACAGTCTAGGAAGGATCCATGGTCATCACATGCTCTTCCTAGCTTCTCACCAATCTTAAAACACCTCACCCATCAAGCCCTAGAGTGCTAAACCTTATGCCTACCTTTCCCCATTGAACACCCTGCAATTTTGACCTAATTCCCTAACCCTAACTGTATGGCTCCTCTTGATCCAACAAAACCCCTTCAAAATCAAATCAAACCTTGTGCTACTATACCTAGCCTAATATCCTTTTCCTGATCTAATCATCTTGGCTGAGATCCTTACGGAGAGAGCCCTCTCCCGGCCTAGTAGGGCTAGCTACTTGGCTAAGTGTGGTTTTTGGTTACCCTTGCATTACCTTCCTTCAGCCTGAGGTTCAATCCAGGTGATAACACCCTTCTATCCTTTTAACTTTCAGGAAAATTAGGGATTGATCGGACTCCCCCCCACACCCAACCCATTGTCTAAACAAGGTAGAGTGCTCCACTAGATCCTTGGTAATCAAAAACTAATATAATATTTTTTCAATGTGTTCTTCACCTGAACAATAGTTTCTCCAAGTCACTTTAATCATAGTTGGTTCGATGTCCACTAACTTGGAGATAGTAAGCTTATGAGAGAAGAAATCAAAAAGACGGTTCGTTTTGGCCCTAAAACCCCATATCTTTGAAGCTCCTAATGAAAAGTTTAGATCCTCACCTATAATTAATGTTTTGAATTCACAAGAGATTTTGAGAAAAAATTGTCCCATTATTCCACCCTATTTAGATACGACCATTAAATATTAATGAGAGTCAAAGAAAACCCCAATTATTCAGAGTAAAAATCAATTCCAATTCTCGAATCGACAATCCAAAAGTTTGACACTATGATATTTATAATGTGCCACTCAATATTTTATTGTCCTAAGAGTCCTCTGACATCAAGTCTAATAAAATTATAACCACTGAAATAGACTTCCAAAATTTTAGGAATATTACACCCATCTCCCAGAGTCTCTTGAAGTGGAATCAAGTCTGGTTTATTCAATTCAACTAAGCTTTTGAAAGCACATTTTTTTTAGGGACACCCTAAACCCCTAGAATTGAAAAAAAGAAATTTCATTTGGTAACACTTCTAAGGGTTTTCAATGCTCTAAGTTCCACATGAATGGGTTGTTTTTTACTAGCTGCAAGATCCTTTAAGGCCCTTTCCTTGGATTTTTCTAAATGGAATTTTGTTTATTACCTTCGCCCTTGAGTTGATAGTGAGAGTTTCAAAAATCCTCCTACTATTTCTTTAGTGCTAGGGAAAATTGTTCTAGAATGAAGGTTTCATAGTATGTACTCCTTCAATGCCTCATCAAAAAGGACTTTTGACACCAAAACCAACGGGCAAGGTTTTGTAAATTTTGCTTTAGGATAAGGGAAAGAGGAAACCAAGAGTTTGGGGATGGGAACTGAAGAGCTTATATTTAATGAAGATAAGTCAAAATAATTTGAACCCTTGACACCTCTACCTGATGAGAAATATCTTACCATACATGTAACAGGAAAAGGGGGAAATTAATACTTAAAGGCACAACAGTGCCTTCTTGGGATGACACAATCACGTCATCTTCAGCCAAAACATTAATCTACCACTCTTGATGGGTAGTAGTCTCCATTTTCATATGAGGTTTCTATGTGTCTCATGTTGGATCTTCCTATTCATTTATATATGGCATCATCTCCTCTACCCTCGTAACCAAATTGGTTGAGATTAGACTCTTTAGTTTATTCATTGTGTGGTCTTGTTACTTCTTTGGCGGGGGAAGCTTGTAGTATTTAACTAGATGTCCATATTGGTGACATATTAGGAACCTAAAGGGAATTCCTTCATAATTTAGGATATGTCATCTCTCCTTATGAATTATTGAAGGTCTATATTCACCAAGATTATAATGATAGACCTATCCCCTGTGCACTCAAAGGAAGGGTCATGCTCAAGATAGGTTCCCAAATAATTCACCATGTCCTTAAAAATTGAGCTTTCCTAATATTGTGGGGTATGGCCTAGAAAATAAACCAAGATAGGAATGACATCCATCTATTCCCTGCTTGCATCAAATAAAGGGATCCAAAAATTGAAGAGAGTCGAGGTATATTTTATGTGTCAACCCTTCTTTACTATCCATAGTGCTACTGTATGATTCTCAAAATTTAACTGAATCCAACCCTTATCTAGCAAAATAACCTCAATTGAAGAACTTAAATTATGGTTTAATTCTCTTTTTTCCGAGACTTGAATGATTCTTATGTTGAACTTTCGTCCCAAGGCTCTCCCTACTTGGGTTTTTCCCCCCATTTCTTCCACATTTCTCATCATAACAACCTCTCCCGACACTAGTTTTAGTTTCACATGATTTGGTTTTATCTTTACACTACGGCTTTTCCTCCACTTTTAGCCAGTCAAATTTTCTCTTGAAGAATTGGTTTCATCTAACTTTCCTTTAAGTCCTTATTTTCCAGATGCTCCATTTCACTCTCTATTGAAAATTTTCCTTCGAATCTTTTTGCACCCTGAATCTCATTTATGAAGTTGCTAGTAGTTGGGTGTATGAATTCTATAAGAAGAGACAAGAAAAAATGTTGAGAGGGATCTACAATGGAGGGAAACCCTTGTGCCAAAAATACTTTAGATTTCAAAACAAAACCTGGGATAAGAGAACCCTCTAACAAACCAACATCAAAAATACCTCCCTGGCCCACCTGTGAGGGAGTAGGCTTATTCTAAAGAAAATTAAGGAACATAGGAGTTGGCATTGTAGAGATAACCCCTGCAAAGAACTGGGGAGGAATGTATCCAAGTCTCAACTCTTGTTGTCGTATCTTAGATAAACCCCACATTTGCTTCAGCCACTAAAGACCTTCTTTCTTCTTAACATCCTTCCTGGACCAAAACCTCACCCATTTCTAGAGTTGTAGAGTGGACATGTGGATCCATAATTAAACCCTTTGTGTCCACGTAGTTGGTCCTTGATGAAATAGGCATTAGACCTTGATCAATTACCCATATTTGACCCTCCCTACAATCCTCCAGCTTGCAATCAACAAGCTCCTGTAGATTTCAGTCAACAAGCACCTTTAAATTTTACTACTTGTTGGGGTTGAAGAAATCATTTTGAGTTGCAAATAAAGGGATTAGACAACATCAAAATGTCGTTTAAAGCCATGTCCGTGCCTAAAGTGGATCAAGGCAGTTTTAAAACATGGGATTTTAGTTCTGCTACTAGTAACAACCAAATTTTAGTGGAAAACATATCCCCTCACAATCTTGGATTAGTAAAATGGTCTTCAAACCGTTGTGAGGCGGTGAAAATTCCTATAGAGACATATCATGACTTGGAATGGAAACCCCTTTTACCATAGTTTCAACAAGTTAACACAAACAACCTAACCAATAAATGGATCTTTGTAATTAAGAAGCAATATTTGGGCATATTAAAGCACATGAAAGCTAAGAAAAGGAAACAATTGTAGGAAAAAAGACTCATCATGATCTTACTAGAAGTAACAAAAAACAACATTGGGGCAACAACTATAATGTAGAATTTTCTCTACAAATCAGCTAGCTCACTGATATCATGTAGAAATTTCACCTGCAGATCAAACTGATATATGCAATGTACTAAAGCATAATACTAGATCTACATCTACCATAAACTTTGCGAAAGCTAATCAACCATGAGCAGCATCAAGCATGAACACATATAATTGATAAGAAGGAATCAATCACACATAACACAGAAGAAATAACCCAGGGAAAGCCTCAGCCTAAAACCCCAACTCTGTATTATCATACATAGGATTTATACAAAGCCTTAGCTCTCACACAGCTAGCCAACTCTCAGTACAATCCTCACAGATGAAGGTGGAAATACATTAGGATTACACAAAGCCTTAGCTCTCACAACTAGCTAGCTCTCAGTGCAATCCTCCTGGATGCTCACAGGCAATCAAGACTTCTGCTAAGCCTTCTCCTCTGCCCTCCAAGCCTCCTATTTCCTTGCACAGTTTCTCCTGGGTGATCCTTCTGTTACCAAGTGTAACACTGATCTCTCACACTGATCTCACACCTTGTAAAACTGCACAATCCTCAAGGAACCTTAATCCTTCTGCTTGGATGGTTTTCCTTTATAGGAAAAATCCATCCAACTAATAGTGCATTGTCCCTCCTTTGAGCTCAGCTGGGTCTTTCTCTGAACTAACATGCATGAGTTATTTATGGTAGAATATTCAGTTATCTAAAGTGCAGCAGTTACATGCATGCAAGCATTAACTAACTAAACTCAAATTAATTTAAACAAACTGTTTAAATAAATCTAACTGGACTTGACTTAGTTAACTGAGCCAACTAATTACAACTCAAATTAGAACTCATCCTTATCTCTTTAACTGATGGATAAATTCCTCAATTAATAGATAAATTGTTGCATGTACTCACATAGACTTCATGTTTGATTTTTCACAACTAATTAACTCATGGAGAATTAATTTATTTATTTTCAAACAACCGTTAAGTTCAAATTCGAATTTTACTTCCTATTTTAGTCCAGGGGATGACTAAAAATAGGAATCTATCCCGAACTACTAAAAATAGAACTTCTATTTTTAGCACTTCCATTTTTCATTCCCTATTGCCCAATCCAGCACTGATGCCCAAACTGTTATTTTTAGCAGTGCTATTTTTAGCACTTCTATTTTTAGCAATTTCTTGCTGCCAATTTTCAACATATAAGGGACCTTTCAATAGTAAAACAAATTGACCAAGTATGTAACAAAGGAAAAAATAGGGAGGCACTCTCCTTCCAGGAAACATACAAGACAAAACAAATTAGAATTGAAACCTCTGCATTAAACAAAGGGAAGAGTAAGGATGGACCTCAAAGCAACAAAGACGTATACATTCCCATAACCTCACCTTTAGTATGGTCTCAATAACTATATGTAAATGAGTCATGAATGTGAAAAAGAAGATTCAAATTCTAGAGGCAAAGGTACAACAAGAAGGCAACCAGATAAAATAAATCACAAAAGCTAAGGGGAGGATTTAAAGAGAGAACAAGTTGTTAAAAGAATAGGTAAGAAGCCTACAAACAAAATGGAGAAAGGGCAACAAGAGCTAATCAACTTAAAGTAAGAAATGGAAAGACAAAATCAATAGAAAAAAACCGATTAGAGCCAACAAGAGCGACTAGCACAAATCAAATGGAAAAGTTCCAGTCAATAATGTAGACATGGAAATAAGAGAAAACAAGCCAATGGAGCAAACAAAAGAGGCTAAAGCTTGGGCCTAGGTGGTAAAATAACTGACAAGTGAACAAAAGGAAATTATAGAAAAAAATCAAGAGACAAATGAGAGAGGAAAGAGATAGAGAAGAAAAAGTGTCAAAGGTTTGAAAGACATTGGGGAAAAAGAGAGAACAAATATTCTAGCAACGGATTTTTTCAAGGAGGAGCTGCATTGGACAGGCGGGATTCAATAGGCAAACATGATAGTAAAGATTATGGTAGTAGGAAGGGATAGACACGTGAGCGTTACTTTGAGATGCATGGAGGACAAAGCAAGAATTTTAGATAATAAAGGGTTGCTTAACGACACTTGTATCTACTTAGATGAAGACTTAACACTCGTCCAACAAGAAAAAAGGAGGAAATTATGGGAGAAATTAAAGTCAGCAAGAGAGGTAGGAAAGTGGGCATGGTTGGAAAACGGAAAAGCCCAAGCCACTAATAGAGTAACACATAATAAATAGGAATTCGGGGCCCCACAGGAATGCCTAACACATGGTAAGTTAGAATTGCAAAGGTTATCCATGGAGAAGGGGACTGGAGTTGGGACCCATAGCTGACGGTAAAGACATAATTTGCCTTATGGAAACACACAACACAATGAATGTAGAATTCCATACTTCAAAGGATACACTAAAATCTTTGTTTGGAATGAAGAAACAAAATCAAGTAAAGGATATGGAGGAATAATAGCCCTAATAAAAGAAATATGGACAAGGATTATAAATTGGAGAAAAAAGTCCCAAATAAGCAATTTATATGGCTGAAAATAACAGAGATGGATGCAATAATATCGTTGGCCATTTGTTATTTTGCTCCAAAAAGCACAAAATTCTACAAAAAAAGGAACCTAGATAGTGATGACCCATATATAGCATTCAAAAAACATATTTCAAACTTTAGTACTAAGGGATAAATATTCCTAATTGGTGATTTTAATGCTAGTACAACAAACAATCAATCTATTTAGTTGGGCAATGAAATGGGAGAGGATAACAATTTGCTATGGCTTAGAGAGAATGAAGGGCACCCTTGGAGGACATCGCAAGATGGGAAAGGGAATATTTTTCACTTTGGAGCATAACTATTAGGCCTTTTTAGCCTAAATGACATGGTTATATGTAGTGGCATGAAAATTTGGCCGAAGTCCAATAGTATTACTTGTAAAACATACAATAGGCAAGGCACAATAGACTATGTTATATGCTCTCAAAGGTATATTTCCAAGTTGTTGAACTTTAATATCGAGTGCTTCCCTATAGAACTAGACTCTGACCATTTTCCTCTTCTTATTAAGATTGGTATAAATACAAAGATTGAAAGGGGGAACATCCCCATCATTCGCACAAGAAAGTTTAGAACACAAGAGAATTATCTTGAACCAAGAAAATCAGGAGCTATTTAGGGTTGCTCTTGAAGAATAGCTCCAGTTGGCCAAAAACAACAATAGGGGCTGCAATGATATCAGAAGACATAAAAGATATGTTTGCAGTAGTATGTTGATCCCCTTAATACATAAAGCTTTAAATGTATATAAGAGATCTAGGCCTATGAAGAGGATCACAAATACCTTCCTAGCTAATCCTTGGTATGATAAAGAATGCAAGGATGTGAAAATATTTCTCAAAGAAAAGTCAAGAAACGAAAACAATATTATATATAAAAAATTGATAAAATCAAAGCAATAAAGTTATGTGATTTCAAGAAGGAAGGAATTAATTTCTTTGGGAAAACATAATCCTAAAGGTTTCTGGAAGGAACTACAACAAAAGAAAAAGAAAATAGAACCAATATCACAGAGGCTCAGTGGTTAGACTATGCAAAACTTTTGCATGAGCGGACAAATGAGAAAAGTAATCCTCCCATAATTTTCTCCTCAACAGAGCTATTTTTGTTTGCTGATATTGAACAAAGTATAAAGAAACTGGCAAATGGAATGGCACAAGACATTGAGAATTTACAAGCAGAAATTTTAAAATGGGGAATGAAGCTTCTAGCCCCTAACAACAAGGAGATATTTAACATATTCAATCAAGATAGCTTTTTGGTTGAGTGGAAAACCAGTGTTGTTATACCTCTTCACAAAATCAGAGATATCAATAACCTTTCTAACTACTGTACTATTATGATCAACCCTCTTCTTGGAAAAAAAAATTGGGAGGATGCTAGAGCGCAGAATCAGCAAATGGGATGAAAAAGAGGGAAAAAGAGCAAAAGAAAGGCTATATTTAGGCCTAAACATTCTACCATTGATCATTGCATCACCCTAAGACACTTCATTGAAAATGTTTGGGACAACCAAGGTGGGGAAGCATTTTTTGCTTTGTTGACTTCAAAAAAGCCTTCGATATTGTCCCTAGAGATAAACTATGGTACAAAATGGAAGAATTAAAGGCCCCAAAGGAATATAAGGCAGTTTTTCATAAGCTTTGTGAGAGGGTTAGAGCTAGAATCAAAACAAAGGAAGGCATGTCTGAATGCTTTGACAGTGACATAGGATTCAAACAGGGATGTCCTCTTTCTCCCACATTATTTGTTTTATATATTGATAAGCTTGAAGGGTGGATGAACAATACTAAAGGAGAAGGAATATAGTCGGAAAGATATGTGGTTAAACTACTTTTATATGCATATGACCTTATTCTTATTGTTAAATCGGCTCTCGATTTGAGAGAACACTTGAAAGCTCTGGAACTCTTTTTTCAAGAGGTGGAAATGCAAGTAAATACTAGCAAAACTAAAGTCGTGATTTTTTCTTTGAAAATAAAGAAGCATCAGGGTACTTTTCTCTTTGAGGGCAGCCACTTGGAGGTGGTATATGAGCACCAGTATTTGGGAATTGAATTTCACTATAGGCTTAGCTGGGAGACATGTAGATCAAAGAGACCAAGGAGGGTGGAAAGCTTCTTACCTCCTTCAAAACATGTGTAGACAAGCAGAACTATGGGATAGGAAGACTAAGAAAACCCTCTTTGGTATATTAATGGTGTCAGTTATCCTTTATGGTTGTGAAATATGGGGGAGAAACATGTCAAGCCACAAATGGCAACAAATAGAAAGAATTCAAAAGCACCTGATCACAAGTAGCCTCAAAGTTAAATGAGCGGTATCATATGATATCCTTTTAGCTGAAGCTGGTATGTTTCTAATTGAGAAGTCAACAATCATTCATTTGTTGAGTTACCTAAAGAAGGTTGAAAATGTGGATAAGCACATGTGGCCCAAATTGGTTGTTGAAGAAGAGCTAAACCACCGGAAAAAGACATGGATGAAATGAAATAGAAAGTGGTTAGGCAAATGGTACATAAATATGCATGATTTCCCTCATGCTAAGGAGGAGATAAAAAGGTGGGTGTTAGAAAAATTTAGGACTACCATGTGGACAATGCAGGTAGGCAAAAATAAAGCATGCTATGTCAAAGAATTTAACTCATCATGGAAACATTATGATAAAGAGTATTTGAGCTCCTCAATCAAAGGAACAACTAAAATTTTAATGGCTCAGTTGAGGAATAGCTCCCATCATTTAAGATGTGAAACTGGTAGATGGTAGGTCTCTAAAGAAGATTAGGAAGAACGAACTTGCATTTTTTGCAACAACGGGGTGGTAGAAACATAATGGGATTTTATAAAAGGTTGTGCAACATATGAAGTTATCTGTCATCAGTTTGATAGCGGCCTAAAGGCGAACAATCTTAGTGATATTTTTAAGGAGACAAGGCTTCACAAAACAACAAATTTCTTACTCAAGATCCATAATAGCATAATCAGCCTAGAAAACAAATCTGAATATGGATTAAGCGATAGTGGGTGGTCCCTTAGACCGTGAGGTCTCGTGTACGTCATTAACCACCATTTCATTTTCATTGCATTTCTTCATCCTCCATGCTTTACTTTCATGTTAGATTTTTCATGGACCCAAACCTCTCATCCCAAGGCTCACATACAAAAATGCAATTATATATTGAGGTTCCCATTTATCATTTGTTATAAATTTTTAAATAAAAATCATTTATTATGATTTTTTTCTATAAATTATTTTTTGAAAATATTTAAATTAAAAAGAATTTAATTGAAAATCTTATTTCAACAAACCAATTTGAATTAAGGACAGAGGTTGAAAAAGTAAAGGAAACCATAAGTGGAATAAAATGGATAATAATTAGAAATCGAAAAGTTATTACTAGGGATAGAGACTAGAATGATAATAATAAATCGGAATATGGGACACTATGGTTCCTTTTTTGGAATTGTTGCGCTTTCCATGACTCAAAGACACTATGTTAAGTTGGATCTTGAGTGAAATTGATATTATTTTTTTGGTTAAAATTGAGGAGCATGTTGAATATAAGGTACCTTACATAATAATATTCATCTTGTGGTCAAAATGGAACAAGAAATCTTATCGTGAAGGGACTGGAGACATAGCCTATTATATAAAATGAATGTTTCTCCTTACATTTGACTTCGTAAGATATACCCTTTTAATCAATACATTTGAATAGAAATCTCAAACACCAAGGCTAAGAGGATTTATATAGCGATTTGTTATTTAGATCCTATTAATTGTACTTTTTATAAGAAAAATAATTTAGATACAAATTGTCCTTGTAATACCTTACGACAAGAAATGCACAATTTGAGGAATGAAGGCAATATCCTCTTACTAGGATACTTTAATGCTTGGACTGCATCTAACCAAGTTATTCTTTTGAGAAATGATTCCAACCCTAACCCTTTAAGTCTAGATAAGGAACTTGTTTTAGCTAGTAGATGCAACAAAAACTCTAAAGACCTTACTAAGAATTTGTTTGGTACCGAGCTAGTTAAGCATTGCAGTTCTCAAACCTAATAATTTGCAATGGTGTAATGAAGTGGCTAAATTCTAGATGAATGAATTTAGTTCATAGGGTCATTAGTAGTGTCATGCATTATGTGATATATGATATCCTTGTATCCAACGAAAAAAAAAAAAAAATGGCCTCTTAAATAATCATGAACTCAACTTTGATCATAAACCTTTAACCCTAACTATAAACTTTGTGATGCACAAAAGCCTCATTGAAGAAGATTTTGATAATCAAAGGCAACTTATTTTTGACAAAAGTAAAAATAGTATCTCCTTAATGAATTTAAATCTGCTAACCTATAATAACAATATTGAAGACCGTTATCATAATTTTTACAACAACTCTTTCTAATTCCATTAGCATGTTCTCTATTAAGGTGTCATGTAAAAATAATAGTAGAACAACCAACCCTTGGTATGGCAATGAATGTAAAATCACTAGGAATTCCATTAGGTATGCTTCTAATGAATCCTTGGAACTTGATAAGATAAATATGAATGAAGCCCTTATTAGAAGGATGAAAATGAATTATATAAATAGAAAACAAGAGTAGCTTGTACACCTATCTAAACTTTATCCTAGGAATTTCAAATGAAAATCCTAATTTTTAAAACTAAAGAAACTAATATGGTTGCCTTGAAATAATGGAATCATATCTTAAAAATCTATATGAATCTCCTAATGTCCTATTAACCATTTTGAACATTCCTACAGGGGATGGTGTTTTTTCTTTGGAAGATGCAAATTTCAGGAGTAAGTGATTCACAATGGGAAACCTAAGGACATTGAAGGCTACTGAGCTGAAATTTTTAAAATGGAGGGCCTATATTCATCCCTCATATATGAAATCTCTTCAATTTATAAATAAAACATGGCTCCCTAAACCTCGGTTGCAAAGCCTTATCGTACCTATTTTTACAAGTGAGGACAAAATAATTCCCTCTAATTATAGGATATTGTGATTCACCCCATTTTAGCCAAGTTGTACGATATCATTTTGGAAAATAAGATTAACTTATTGTCAAAAATCCGCAAAAAAGGAGCTAAATTCCAAGTTGGTTTTATGATATATCATTCAACTATCGACCACCTTGTTGATCTTAGGATCATTGTGGGGGAGTGCCACAATAATAATAAATGTATTCTATGTTGTTCCATTGACTCTAGAAAATATTTTGACAAAGCAATGAGTAGTGAATTAGGACGAACCTTTGGAATTGGTTGAAAGAGATAAAGGTTACTTTGGAATTGAGAGAAGTTATGATGAGTTTGTATGAGAATGTTATTTTAGGTTTAGGAACACTAATTGTTGGTTGCAAGAAATTTGTTGTAATATCAAAGTCAAGCAAGGTTCCTTGTCCCTTACCCTCTTCTGGGATATATATTGATGAGTTAGAAGATTTTTTGGAAGAAGTAGGTTGGGTTGGCCCAACTCTTGTTCGTATAGTCCTTAATCTTCTTCTTTACAATAACAATATTGTTCTTCTAAAAAGGATTCCCTTTGATCTTATCAAGCAACTAAGAATCCTCCATGATTTCTGCTCCAATATGGGCATGATTGTTAATAATTAACTAAACAAAGGATTTATGCTTCAATATTTAAAAGCATTTTATAACATATAATCTCAAAATTAAAGGAAATACTCCCTATCTTTTTTTCCTCATGGAAGCAAACCTTTCCCCCATTAAAATTACGGCTATGACCATGTACCTAGTGTATAAGAACAAGTTAAAACACTTGGAAGACAAGAGGCATCCTAAAATTGCAACAAACTCTAGCCAAACCACCTTTGGCTCAAGTGGGGATGGCATAAGGATGTTGAGACTTGGCTAAACCATTGGGGAATATAGGAAGAGATCATATTTTATAATAAGGATAGTATTAAAGATATTATTACATCAAAGTTTAAGGATAAATTGCAATGCAATAGCGCTACTAGACAAAAATAAATAAATTAAGATATTATAAGGAGTTGATCAATCCTACTATAGAAAATTAAAAGTATCTATTTGTCTTGACTAGTGTAAAGAAGAAAGTAAATATTAATAAAATAAGAACAAATTCTCATCGTCTTGATAGTGAAAATGGGCATTTGTCAAATCCCAAGCACTATGGGATGAAAGAGTATATCCCATTTGTGACGCGAAGAGGGTTGAAAATGAAAACCAGTCATATTTTTCCACCGTATACCCAAATTAGATCTCAATTTCAAATGATATGTCAGACCACCAACCTTTCTAACATATTAACTCAATAAAATTATGGCGAACATGTTGGTACATTGTTCTTCATGCTTTTGGAGCATAGATATAATATTCTAAAGAATTCCAATTAATCTATTTCCTTCTTAAGGCCAGATAAACCAAATTCAATCTCAGTTGATCCGGATCTTGAGGGGAGGCCCCCAAGATCTAAAAAATTGAAATGGATCTTGGGGGGAGGCCCCCAAGGTCTGAAATATTGAAATTCCAAAAGAAAATAGAAAAACACACATTAAACAAAACCACGAAGAAACTTTTTATTAAAATAGAGAATAATTGTAAAAGCTACATTGTGGTGGACATTATGTTCTTTTACAAAATGTGACTTGTTACTTGTAGTAATTTTTTTAGTCATAATACCATAAGTAAATTCCATGGGTGGGTAGATACCATGGGTAATTGAATACCATGGGTGGACCTCATTTACAATACCATGGGTATATTCCATGAGTGGATAAATACCGTGGGTCACTGAATACCATGGGTGGATGCCAATTTCCATTTGGATCATTCCTCCCTCCTTAAGAAGCAATGGTCCCCCTTACGTGAAGTTACCTTCTAAGAAGCCTTTGTTGAATAATAAGATCCACTTAAGAGAAGGGTTTTGTGTGGTTAACCCATAACCGTGATGAACGAATATCCGAGGATAGAGATACCCTATAATACTTGTGACCAACTATGATACTGACAGTGTGCGCCCTAAAAAATGGACTTCGATGAAGTGTGAGTTTGTGGATGACCCATAACCATAAAAAATGAAGATTTGGGGATAGAGATACCCTGTAATTCTTTTGACCAACTGTGATACTAACAATGTGTGGCCTAGAAAATGGAATACAATGACAAGGATTTTGTGCGGTTGACCCATAACTGTGATGCCGACTGTTGATGAAGTAGCAGGTGCCTACATAGCCTAGGGTGGGAGATAACATCTCCAAAGAACCCAAGCTGGATCTTGTTATTCTGAAACTGATGAATGTGAAGCAGGTGCCTATTAGAGTGAGGTGGGAGGGCATGTCTCCAAAGGAAACTCGCTTTGAATGTTGCTCCAAATATAAAAACTAATTTAAAATGGGCATAAATCAGTCAATATAACTCAGAATCATTATTATAACCTGTTTTTTGAAATAGAATGATCATTATACATCTTCTGTGTAATTGAAATCCCTATCTGGACACTCTAGTAACTCAAATGCACGTTGTAACTGTCCCGCTATCAAAAAATTTATAAAAAAATAGCTGATTTTAAATCAGCAATATCTACCTCATCCAAACTTCGATTCGACCAATGTTTTGTTTTGAAATTGGGTGATTTTTCAAGAGGAGCTCAGATAGGCAATAATTTTTCTGGAATTCTTCACAAAAATTGCAAAAAAAGATAGGAGAGCCGCCATTCACGAATTGTCGTCAAAAAAATTTCTGCAACACGACTGATTTTAAATCAGCCATATCTCCCTCATCTGGACTTCAATTCGGTCGATTTTTTTTAATTTGAGTATTTTTTTGCAAGGAATCCAGATCCATCATTTGTTTTTGTAAATTTTACACCAAAATTTTCAGATCTGATCTACAAACCTACCGCCTAAAAAAATCCTGCAAAAAAATGAAAAAAAAAAATTATTCCCGCTTTTCCCAAGAAAGTGCTCTATGGAGGTCGTAGCACGTGCATGAATTTTGTTGAAGATTGTTTCAAAACTTTGAAATTGAAATATTTGCAAACCCTCATTCCCATGGATATGCAACCTGAATTTGATACCACTAGTCCAAATCTCGGGGAGAGGCCCTCAAGATCTAAAAAAAATTAAATGCCAGAAGAAAGGAGGAGAGAACACATAGTGAATAAAACCACATAGAATTTTTTTTATTAAAATAGAGAATAACTATAAAAGCTACATTGTGGTTGACAATATTTCCTTTTACAAAATGTGACTTGTTACTTATAGTCTTTTTTTTTAGTTATAATACCACAGGTAAATTCCATGGGTGGGTAGATACCATAGGTGATTGAATACCATGGTTGGAACTCACTTACAGTACCATGGGTAAATACCTTGGGTGAATGAATACCATGGGTGAATTCCACTTACAATACCATGGGTAAATTACATGGGTGGATAAATACCTTGGGTGGATGAATACCATGGGTGGATGCCAGTTACAATACCACAGGTATATTCCATGAGTGGATAAATACCATGCGTCGATGAATACCATGGGTGGATGCCAATTTCCATTTGGATCATCAGTGGATGCCATCAAATTAAAATAATCTTTTTAATAATAAACAACACTTTTTTTTTATAAGCTAGTCTCATATCTATATTACTTTAAACAAAACAAAAAAGTGTTGTAACTACTAGCCTTCCACTAGGGAAACCAAACTAGTAGCACGAGCATATGCCTTTGTGAAAATGATCAACTCATCTCCAACAACATAAATATTTATAGCATAGAGTCTATAAATATCAGTATATCTACTAATTGGCCTAATATTGGGGCTAATAAGGATATTGGATGGCATGGTTTGATATATAAAAACAAAGATATACAGTATGACCATTTATTCTGTGGGGGAAGGGGATCTAACTCTTGGGCTAAAGGTTCGAACTTCTCGTCATTATTTCTTGCAAACTCTAAGTCTACTAATTTCTTAGTCAGGATGATCACCTTGTGGTCCAACTTCATCAACAACAATTGAAGGGTGTTTATACAGAGACCTACAATTAAAGAGAATTTATACAAAGGTCTACAATTGAAGAGCATCTATACAGAGAAATATATCTTATTTCATTTTACTTATTTCTATTGGTTCTTTTCCCATGATGGTTTTGATCTGCCAGCAAAGGTCAATAGTCTATATGTATTATGTCTATCTCAAGCAAGTGTTATCCAGTTCTATATTCCAGTACCCAATATTTTCCTCAACTTTGGTTTGATAAGAAGTGCCTTTCCACTATTAACTCATTTCTTGTTACATTAATTTCCTCTCTTGTAGCTCTAGAGGTACGTTCCCAGTAGCATGCAGTGGATGACTTTGCATTGGCTTGAACTCTAAAGCATGGGATCCCCTCATCCATGTCTCCCGTGATAGACAAGTGAGGTACTCGGTCATGGCATGTTGTGCAATAGAATGGGGACTAGGTGGAAGGGGTCACTACCCGCGAGGAAAAGAAACCATAGAGGATTCGAACACAATAGAGACCACTAGCAAGGTAAGAAAAGAAGAATGGCTTGGGATATATAATCCTACCTGCACTATAGTAAACCCAAAGGCAAGACAAAATAAGATGAGCTACAAAGGGTCAAATCATAGAAGCTAAATATGGGAGGCCTCTTGACAAATTGTGCTAGGAAAAAAGTTCAAACAAAGATGTAGAAAGGAATGAAGAGTCTTAGAGAGATAAGTGAAAATTACCTAGAACAGTACAAAAGTTTGAAACTCTGTCAAAGCCACGTATCTTTTGAATCTTACTGAATAATGATTTGAAACCATTTCCACCATTACAAGGAGAGGCCTTTGAGCCAAAACGTAATGATGAATGTTTTCTAAAGCTAACATTAGGGAATACCCTCTCAATATAGGGTGATGAGCCTTAACTCTCTGCATATCATCACATTCTTCAAGGTATGTATGAACTCCTAAGTGGCATTCACACATAATGGTAAGTGATGGTGATGTGTTGGGAAGGGTCAATATCACATGGGTGGTATGGAGTAGGCACCCATTATGGGGTGGGAAGTTGTCAATGAGAGAAATTTGAAGGCATTGTTCTTTTAGAAAAGTTGGGATATTATCATGCCATGGAAGTTCAATGGGATTGGGATCATGGATAAGATCTTCATTAGTCATTTATCGGCTGCCTTGTTTCTAGAGTGCTAGGTATGGAAGGAATTTAGTGACGCACTCCAAACCACTTTCTAGCTGCTACCAACCTGAAATATTGGAAGGAAAAATCCATTTTGAATTTTCTTAATCATTAGGATTATTAACTATGAGTCCCCCTCTATAATTAGATGAGAATAACCTTTACCAATAAAAACTTGAATACCATATTCTATGGCATAATGTTTTATTCTATTATTACTTTCCCACCCTAGTGATCCTACAAATATTATAAGAATGGAACCCTTAATATTTCTAAAAGCTCCACCAAAGCTTACAAAGCTTGAATTTCCCTTGGAAGAACCATCAAAGTTCAATTTGATAAAACCAAAAGGTGGGGTACTCAATGAATATGGGATATCAACTAGGGATTTCTTATCATAGCTTAAGGGAGAGAGTGAGAAGGAAACAAATCAAGGGTTTTATAATATTGGT
The DNA here is from genome assembly GCA_031772625.1 of Pinus tabuliformis. Taxonomy (NCBI): domain Eukaryota; kingdom Viridiplantae; phylum Streptophyta; class Pinopsida; order Pinales; family Pinaceae; genus Pinus; species Pinus tabuliformis. The sequence goes on from CM062808.1 coordinate 870,276,272, forward strand.
TTCAAGGTTGTTACATTTCCATTCTTGATCAATCCAAGGAGTGGAGATGATTGTCTCCTTGATGTTCTTCTCTACTTTATCCCATACAAAGTCTCTTGAAGATTTGAGATCTTCAAAAATGCATCTATTTCTATCTTTTCATTTTTCCCATAGGAGAAAACCAGGGAAGAATTTCCAAGCTCAATTAGTATTGGACGATTGAAGGTTGTTGCTCACCATTCAATTATAGAGGATATTATACAATTCATGTTTTTTTTCGTACAAGTGAAATATTATAGATCCTTTATCCCATTACTTTGAGGCAAAAGGACAAGTGTTTATGGGATGTTCTATAGTTTCAATTTTTTTTATTATAGAGTCAACATAGGGAAGGTCCTTGATGCTTATTCTCTTTGGTTTATCACGTGAGGGTCCTATCTTGGGTTAGTGTCAAGAGAAATAGGGATACTTATGATCCTAAGCTTCCATATTTTAGTGCAAATTTCTGAAGTGGGAAGATATTTGTTGCTTGTTGTTAAGATGTAGGCTTCTTTTATATTGAAGGTCCCAACATGTTTATATCCCCATCTTAATTTATCTTCTTTTGACTATTTTTTTAATCCTTATACTTGTTATATTTCTCTATAAGTTGTCACAAATGTGATCTCCTAGGATTGGATTCCAATTTTCCTTGGGTTGCTAGGATTTCCAATATGGATGTTATGGATGCACCACTTAATAAAGTGAGACTAAGGTGCATCCTTGAGATACTATTGATTCCCGAAGGTCAAAGAAGGTTGGTTAGTATGGGATAGACAAGTTAAGAAAAATAATAAGTTCAAATCTGGTATACTAAATTTGAGTAGGACAGAGAACACGGACAACTCATAAACTATGAATTATGAAAGTAGGTTCGATAATCATCACCGCTTGAATGTGATTGGTAATGTATCTTGGAGATCTAGTAACTACACAGTGTTAGAAATCAGTAATGTTTCAGAAATAGAAGATAAACAATCCTTTGAGAAGCGTATCAACTATCATGAAGTGGTGGTCAAGGATAAAAAAACAATTGTAAAGATTGGAACATGGATTGATGAATCATTTTTTAATAGGCCAGGCATCGTTGCAACCTATGATAAGGATTATGCCTCTAGTGTAGCAGCAAAGGGTTGAAACTCGTCTAGCTTCACTATCGTTAACATCTAGCGGTCGTCTAGCTTTGGGTCTTTCGTTAGCAACCTATGTTTAATTGAAGAGATGGATTGTGCTAAGATAAACATTGGTATCACCAGCGTGCCCTCTGATTAATAAGGACCTTTATGAAGCTAAAAAAGATAAAGAAGATAAAAAAAGATATTTCACTCATCCCCTCAATTAATATAGGTATCGATAACATATATAAGAGTTTGGCTAAGAATAACAAAGGTGATGTATATTTACCCTCTAGGGGCTCTAATGAAGACCCAAATATAACTATATAAGATGTTTCACACATAGCCTCTAATAATATCGGTAAGAAAAATGTGGTAAACATTTCTTCCTACAACGTAAGAAAAGACGAAGTAGAAGTCTTTAATAAAGGACTGAAATTTTCCATAGCCCCCAACCATATTCCTAAAGAAGAGATTATATGTAGCCTTGAAGATGGGATCCAGAATCTGAGGGAAGAAGATAAAGAACTAATCAAGCAAGAATGTGTTGTCATCCTAAGAAAAGAAAAATCTTCAAAGAGCAATTTGAACCATGGACAATTAATGGCCCTAAGAAGCTTAAGGAATAATGATAGCATTGTCATCTTGAAGGTAGACAAAGGAGGGGAAGCGGTAGTAATGGATAAAGAAGAATATGCTACCAAAATGAGAGACTACCTATATAATAGCGACAACTACAAGAATCTCAAAGAGAACTCCATTTCCAAGATTACTAGGGTGGTTATAAAATCCATCAAGGATTCTAACCTTGATAATAGAATGAAGAAGTGTCTTTATCCAGACAGTGAAATCACCTCGCAAATTTACGGAGCCCAAAAAATTCATAAAGTAGGTGCACCCAAGAGACCCATTGTCAACCCCCACATATGAATTAGAAAAATATGTTGCTAACACCTTAGCCCCTCTGGTTGGTAGGACCAATTCATACACTAAAGACTCTAACAAGTATATTAAGCTCTTAAAGAAATAAAAGTTAGATCCAGGAGACAAGATTGTTAGTTTCGATATTGTCTAGCTCTTCACCAAGATTCCTTTATGTGAAGCTATCCAAGTGGTTAAAGAGGTCATAGACCCCCAAACTGCAAAGATTGCAGAAATAAGTCTGTGTTCTACTTTCTTCACCTTCCAAGGTGAATTCTTTGAGCAGACAACTGGAGTAGCTATGGGATCCCCACTATCCCCTATTGTAACCAATCTCTTTATGGAAAAATTTGAAAATAAATCCCTTGGTACTTTCCCATTGAAACCAAAATTATGGATTAGATTCATTGATGACAAGTGTAAATTGGCCCCATTGGGACAAGGAGTTGAGTAACTTTTTAGACCACCTAAATAGTATATCTAATGACATCAAGTTCATAATGGAAGTAGAGGAAAACAACAACATCCCATTCTTAGACATTATCCAGCTTAGGAATGAATATGGATCACTAGGACACAAGGTGTTCAGAAAGAAAGCACATACTGATAACTACCTTCATGCAGAATCTCACCATCACCCAGCACAAAAGATGGGGGTGCTCAAAACCCTCTTTACTAGAGCTTTAAGAATATTCGACACCAATCATGTTAAGGAAGAAATTGAGTATTTAATAAGATTCTTTGCAGACATTTGGTATAAACATACAGACATCATTAACACTATCAAAAGATTCAAGATCAAGTGGAGTTAGACCCCCTGTAGCAAGCTCCAAAGATATTTCTAAGAAGACTTATCTACCATACATTCAAGGAGTTACGGATAAACTTTCCAGGGTTCTCAGAAATAAAGATATTGAAATCTCTTTCAAGCCGCTGACAACCATAAGATAAAGAATGATATTAGTTAAAGACAGTCTAGATCACCTCCAACAAAATGGTGTTTATAAATTCGTGTGTTCATGTGGGGATTGTTATATTGGATAGACTGGAAGATCCTTTAAAATAAGACTCAAAGAACATGGTGTGTACATCATAAGTGGTAGAATCTGGTCTTCAACACTTGAAAAGAACTCAAAAAAAACATGCCACCATGTTTGCCTTGAAGACACTAAAATAATAGCTAAAGTGAAGCATTAGTATAAACGAAAAATCCTTGAGGCCCTTGAAATTATAAAGCACCCTCAAAATATTAATAGAGATGGGGTTTTGGAAGTAAGCAATAATTGGATCCCCTTACTCACTTAAGAACCCATATCTCTCAAACAAGACTAAATTCTCTTGTCCTCATCCTTCTCCCCACATTGTACCGCACTCATCCTCTCACTCACTTTCAACCTCCTACCAATTCCTTCTTATCATTCTCCTTATTCCTTCCATGCCATCCTTTACAGATATCTATCCTAATCATTAATTAACATACTATTATTAACATTAACCCTAACTATAATAAATTAAAATCCCTAACTATATGAAACTTTATTAGGGCTAAGGTCGGAGCTCGGTCCTACGGTAATGGAGGCTACCCTAATGCCTAGATCAGGCTCACTAATCGCTCCTCCCTCTTCGGCCAGTAACAAGGGATGAACCTTACCGCTCTCCAGTTTCCCCCCACCGTATCCACCCAACTGGCCTTTTTACGACATTGATTTCTGAACAATTACTGACTAACTCAGCATCTGTCAACCAGGGGCATTTCCTAGGGCAGTTATTTTTTTTGTCATTTAGTATGGATGAGGACATAGTTGACTAATCCGAGGACCCCTTCGCATCGGACCCCAACTGGTCAATCTTTCCCCCACATCTGTCAGTTTCTTCCACTAGCATTTCGCTGGAGATTCCAACGACCCTAGTCGGTGCACCAAGGTTTTATTCAGTGTCGGACTATTTGGTCTTCACTCTCTCAACACAATAGTTTCACCACCTGACCGGTCCATCATCCTCCTCATATAAATTTACTGGGGTACCCGATGAGATTTATTTTCCCCCTAACCTTGATTTTCCCCTGCTCTCCCCGACCTCTTTGCAGTTTCTATCTTCTTGCCTTGACCCTCCTACGGCCTCTCTCCACCTGGAGTCCCCTACATTAAACTACCTTGTGAGATCTCACACTCTAACCCCTGAGGCACAATATCATTATTCTCACCCTCCCGTCGATCCCTAATCTTCCAACCCCATCCTGTCGTTAGCATATCCACCAACTTCTAGATGCTTCGCGGACTCCTCCCCACCTCACCCAGGCTTGACTGGGGATTCATAGTTGTGTTTTGGTACTATTCCTTCCCCTAATCCTCTGGGTAGACCTCCTCCTGGATGACTGGGGTGACTGACCAAGCGCTTCAAGGGGGTGAAGGACAGCTCAAAGAATATTTCACTCATCTTTGGTGATGAAAATCATAAGGGGGATGTGCTTGATACATCCGGCCATGTTTTGGTGGGTTGGGTCAGAGGTAGGGCATACTCAGCAGCACAAATGCATCAATGGGTTTTGGAGATTTGGGGCATGTACTCAATGAATTACCATCGGTGGTAACCCTCTCGCAAATGGTTTTCCCTGTGTTTTTAGTGCCCAAAATTCATACCCTGGGCATTATCTAATAATTTCCATATCGAAATGGCACTGGTACTACTCAAGCGATGGAGTCCTCTATTTTATCATGGGCGAGAACACCTTGGGGTTGGGCCTATTTGGGTGTGCCTACCAGGAATACCTCTACACTTCTGGTCGGAAGATGTCTTCAAGAGGATTGGGAACACCCTTGGATGATACATGGACTATGATAACTCATATATAGTCTCTGTGAATATGTCCATGGAAATAATTTTGGTACAACCTACATACCAGGGAAGGTTTGGAGGAAAATATGCAATTGCACTGGAGGAATACATGCAGGGTCCATATTTTGTATTATGATGGGGTTTCTTATCAATGTCGGAGGTGCCATAAGATAGGGAAACTATACAAAGACTATCCACTACTGGCCTCCATCTTTGCATCGGTGGCAGGGCATGAACATATTGATGTTAATCCCAAGGCAAACCCATGAAGCAAGGATAATGCATGGCTGGAAGTGCATTCAGTGGAGGATTCACTGGCAGTTCATGGCGCTCACATGGAGCATGTTCGCCCCCCATCCCCACATATCACCGGATATTGTGCGGTTGCGGTGGCGGCAGCTGCCTCTATTGCGGGTACATTTTCCTTGACTCCCTCTCTACCTTTTGATATATCATCTGTTTGTTTTCCTTGTGTATCAATTTTCACTTGTGCACATGTTATTTGTCCCCCCTCGGTACTGTGCACACTAGAACCTTCTACACCTACCTTCTCCCCCACTCCTCCATCCATTCCTAGGATCCCAGAATCCATTTCACCCACAGATCATTCTGCTGATTCCATTCAGATTCATAACTATAACCTTCGATCACTGGTCTGATTAACTCCTGGGGAGGGTAGTGGTATTGGAGTCATCCCCCAGCCCCGCCCACCAAAACTACTAGGGGTCGGCACTCCAACATGTCTAAGGCCATATTCCAGGCTGGATTGGATGTGGATGATGGTTGCGAGCAACCCATTGATAAGGTCCTTAGAGAACTGACCTCACTCACCTCTGGCCTCCCATGAAATGGATCTCCTTCAATTGTCCTGAGCTGGCTAGTCCACCCAAGAAACTATCCTTCCGTAAGTTTCTTGATACAAAATTGGTTGACATTATTTTTCTTCAGGAGACTCTTGCACCCTGTACATTGATCACCCCCATTCTTGAGGCTCTTAAACTAGGCTAGCTTTTTCATGCATTGGACGTTCGCGAGAGGTATGGTGGGTTGGATCTGGCCTAGAATCCCAGGTCTATAAGATTACTGAATTCCTAGGGTGGGGAAGGGATCAATAGGGCTGATATTTATTCTACAGAAGTTAGTAGGGAGTTGAGAATCATAAATGTATATGGGCCCTGTATCATAAGGGCGCCATCCTGGAAACAACTATTTAATCATGACTATATGCAATCTGAGAATATTATCATTGGGGGTGATCTCAACTTCTCTATTGGTCATGATGAATCATCGAGTCAGAATGCTCAATGTGACTCTCTATTAGAAGTGCTCTGGTCTCTATTGGAAGACCATCATCTAATTGATATTCCCATGGTCTGGCTTCAAACCACCTAGAAAAGTATGAGGACTAGAGATGATGCTCTAGCCAAGAGGCTAGATAGATTTCTGGTTAAGGACACATTACTGGATCACTTACCTTTATATCGTCAATGGGTGGCTTTTGGGGGTTTGTCTGATCACATTCCCATATATCTTGAAATTGCTTTTAGATACCGTAAACCAAAGGCACCCTATAAATTCAATTCAACCTAACTCAAGGATGAGGGGTATATCTAGATGGTTACAAATCATTGTAATACCTTCATCTCCCCTTTGGGACAATCGACCTCTAAATTTTTTTCCAATAAACTACTTACCCTTAAATAGAAATATATTGTATGGGTGAGGGAAAGAAGGATTAAATATGAGAAGACTCTGAGGGACATGGAATTGGATCTTGAACATTTGGGGGATAGGGAAAGTCATGGGTTTGTCTCCCCTAAGGAAAAATGAAGACTCATCAAACTTGAAATGGATCGTAATAGGATCTTGAAGGACCGAGAGGAAACATGGTGACTTCGAAGTCGGGCCATTTGGTTACAGGAGGGTGATGAAAATACTAAGTTCTATCACAAATTTGTAAATGGGCGTCGGGTTATCAATACTATTTGGCATCTGGAGGATGACGATGGTACACAAGAAAATACCTTCCACCAATTGGCTACTCTTGGTACCACCCATTTTGGTAGACTATTCAGAGCTCCTCTAGAGGCTAATCTTGTAGATATCATTAGGGTGGTTGACCACTTTCCCAGATTTGTGGATCATGAAATAGGAGAGGGTCTACTTGTGTCGGTTACCATGGGGGAATTGGAAGCCACTCTAAAGTGGTTCAAGAAGGACAAGAGTCCTGGACTCTATGGTTGGTCGATAGAATTTTATCTTGCATCCTTCAACATCCTTGGGAATGAGCTCCTTCAGATCATTGAAGATTGTCGAATGAGTGGTCGGATGTATGATGCTTTTAACTCTACTTTTATTGCTCTTATTCCCAAGACTGATGACCCTCAATCTTTCAATGACTTCAGGCCTATATCACTCTGCAATTGCATCTATAGGATTATTGTTAATCACCTCAAGCCCATATTATCTGAACACATCTCCCCAGAGAAATTTGCATTTCTTATTCATCGTCACATTCATGAAGTTGTGGGCACTGCTCAGGAGACCCATGACACATCTTGGCTTTCCACCGTCATTTATCCAATGGATAATGTGTTTCATATCTAATGTTTCATACAGTGTCCTGATCAATGGTTCAGCATCAACTTTCTTCCACGCAGAAAGAGGCCTTAGACAAGGATGCCCTCTCTCACCTCTCCTTTTCTTATTGATCATGGAAGGTCTGAGCCGCCTCATTACTGCGGACTGAAGACAAGGCAGACAGGCTGACTGCACTCTCACCCATTTGCTATTTGTTGATGATATTCTCATATTTCTAAATGGAACATTGGTGGATAGCACTACATTCGCGGCTGCCGTTCGATCCTTTTGCTTTGCCACTGGTATGGAATGCAACCATCATAAGTCCACTATATCTAATACTAGATGCACACCTAATGAGATTCACTCTGCATTGCATCAATTCCCATTCACCTCTCTACAATTTGAGGATGGCCTTAAATATCTGGGTTTTCAATTAAAAACATGCAAATTATCAGATAGAAGATTGGGTTTGGTTGGTGGCCAAAATTGAAAGGAGATTAAATATATGGCACCACAGATGGCTCTCCAGGGCAAGGCAACTTATACTTATCAAATAGGTCCTGGAAGCCACTCTGGTATACTGAATTTCACTAGCTTGGATACCGAAGGGAATCATCAGCAGAATACAATGGCTGTGTTGTAGATTCATATGGAGGGGAAAGCAAGAAGGGAAAATATTTGCTTGGGCTATCTGGGAAAATATTTCACTTCCGAAAAAATAAGGGGGTTTGGGACTAAAAAGACTAGAAATATTTTCTAGTGCCCTGGCTGCAAAATTGGGATGGAATGTACTCACCTCGAAAAATCTTTGGGTAGAAGTTGTCTATCAGAAGTATATCTTCCCTCTTCATCTTCTTGATTGGCTCAAACTCCCATCCTGGAACAGGGAAACATATCAACGTATGGCGGGTGGTCCTAAATACACTGGCATATATTAGGGATGGACTGACCTAGAATATTGGCGATGGAAGTCGAGTTTGTATTGGTTTGGACCTATGGATTGGTTGCAGGAACGTATATCAACTTCCCTAAGAGTTGATTCATCACCTCTCGACCATTGGCTACACCACCTTCACACATATCGCAGATCAAGAGAATACTAATATCTTCAGTTAGACATGGAAATCAACTGATACTCTGGGCATCCCCCACATTTGGCAGGCTAATTGGAACTCCTACATTAATACATTGATGGAATCTCATGTTAGGGTAACTGATGGGGAAGACGAGCTCAATTTTTCTTTCTCTCCAAATGGGAAATACTCTCCCAAACATGGATATCTACATATTTTCTTAGATCACAAACCATTGGAATCTGACTGGTGGTGGACTGCCCTCTAGAAACTGAAGGCAGCACCCTAGACCAAACTGTTCATGTGGTGCATTCTCTGAAATAACTTACAAAAGTGCACATTTTATGGCCCATCTTGGTGTGTATTATGCAAACAGGAAATGGAAACTGTAGAACACTTATTCCTATATTGCCCTATTTCTACTTCCATATGGACGAAAGTTACATCTAAGCTTCAGATACAAAATTATTGGCAAGGGATGGAGGTTAGGGAGGCATGGCATTGATGGTGGACCAATGCACACACTCATAGGATACAGAACCTACCTGTAATGATCTGCTGGTGTATCTAGCTTCAAAGGAACAAAATTATATTCACAGACACTGCTCCTCGCTGGGCACTAGTCACTGCACATCTCATGACAACATTTCATTGCATCCCGAAGGATGCCCGAGAACCATCTGCACGCATCATCACTGTTGAAATTATTGATCATGACACTCCATGGACATATTTTGATGGCTCGGCATAGCATCATGGTTGCAGTGGAGGCATACTACTTCATATCACTAATTCCATTAGTACAAGTTCCAGATGGGATTGGGGGGAGGGATAAATAACTTTGTAGAACTTATTTCCCTTCGCCATTTATTATACTTTTCACTTGTTAAAGGATGTTGCCGATTACAGATTTTTGGTGACTAAAAAATCAGAATTAAATGGTTTAATCAACAATCTGTTTGTCACAAACACACACTCTGAAATATTTTGGATGATGGATTGAGATTGAGAACACAATTTGACTATATTTCTTGTCATCACATCTACAGGGAGCGCAATAAAATTTCCAACTTGCTATCCAAAGAAGCCATGCACCAGCCAAGGGGTGTCTGGTTGATCAGAGAACAACAGGATCTAGAGATTTATAGTTACTACCATAGGCCTTTCATGGATGAGCATCGTTGACAGGATCTAAAAATTTTGATGTAATTATTTGAATTATAGTACATTTTTATGTCTATATATTACTAAACTTATCATATGTAATAATAACGTAGTCTCCCTTATATGGGATTTACTTATTTTTGAGACAGAACAGTACAATTTGTGGATTTGACCACTGATACATCATATGCTATCAGCATCTTCAGCATGTAATTTTCAATTATCAATGAAAATTATGATTTTTCCATGGGAAAAAAGACACTTTATTATCATTAATAATTAATTCTTACCTAAGATAATAATATTATCAACTTTATTAATTCAATCATCATTTATCCATAAATTTAATAATAATTAAAGAAAAATATATTTGTTATTATGAGTATTGATTAATACTTTATTAGTAATAATAAATAATAATTATTACTAATAAGTATGATAATAATTAATACAAATAATAATAATAGATCATTATATTTATTATTAGTGATAATTAACCTTAATAAAATCTATATTAACAACTACCATTATTAGCAATATTAAACTCCCCATAATAATTTTTTTTTAAAATCACTTATCCTCCTCCAATTAATTAGATTTTTAGGGTTGCAAGTCGGCTCTTTCTCTTTCTCATTTCATTTTATCCTTACATTCCATTTATATTTCCTTTCATCATGCTCTTCTAAGTGGATTTTTCCTGACAATGAGTCCTTTATAGACTTGAAACATCGACACTAAAATATGGCTACTATGTATTATATTTCAAATACTCAAACTCAAATTCTCACCACAGAAATAATCTTCAAACAATCATTAGTACCCTATACGGAAGGGACAGATGGAATGAGGTTCGTACTCTTGAAAATATTAGGGTTAAAATTAAAATAAAAGCAGCCAATATATTCTTCCTTGAGCACTGTCGATATTTTAACTTAATTCCACCCTTTACCTTCATAGAACATAGACTTCACAACCAGCATAACATCAAGGCATTTACAAGATTAGCAAATCCCTAATTCGTTATGAAATCCATAGAACCCGGTACTCCCTGGAACATATGTCTTCATTGCCATTTAGGAAGCATCTTGAACTCGCACATATAATTTGATATGATTTGTGGATTATTCTTAATGCAACAACAACTCTTAAAGCTGATAAAGAAGGTCGGTTAGTATGGGATGGACAAGTTAAGAAAATTAATAAGTTAGAATATGGTATAATAAATTGGAGTAGGACAGAGAACGTGGATGACTAAAAAACTATGAATTATGAATGTAGGTTTGATTATCATCACTGCTCATATGTGATTGGTAATGGATCCTAGAGATCTGCTAACTACGCAGCATTCAAAATCAGCAATGTTTCAAACTTAGAAGATAAATAATCCTTTGAGAAGTGTATGAATTGTCAAGAAGCGGTGGTCAAGGAAAACACAACAGTTGTAAAGAGTGGAACATGGATTGATGAATCCTCTTTTAATAGGTCAGACATCATTTCAACCTATGATAAGGATTTTGCATCTAGTGTAGCAGAAAAGGGTAGAAACTCGTCTAGTTGCACTAACGTTAGCAGCCAACGGTCGTCTAGCTTTGGGCCTTTCGTTAGCAACCAACATTAAATTGAAGAGGTGGATTGTGCTAAGTTGAGAATTGGTATCACCAGTGTGCCCTCTGATGGCACTAATAAGGACCTTTATGAAACTAAAAAAGATAAAGAAGATGAAAATATGTATTTCACTCATCCCCTCGATTAATATATGTATCGATAACATATATAGGAATTGGGCTAAGAATAACAAAGGTGATGTAGATTTACCCTCTGGGGGCTCTAATGAAGACCCAAATATAACTATACAACACTTTTCACACATAGCCTCTAATAATATCAGTAAGAAAAAGGTGGTAAACATTTCTTCCTACAATCTAAGAAAAGAGGAAGTAGAAGTCTTAAATAATGGACTAAACTTTTCCATGGCCCCCTATCATATTCATAACGAAGAAATTATTTGTAGCCCTGAAGATGGGATCTAGAATTTGAGGGAAGAAGATAAAGAACTAATCAGGAAATAATGTGTTGTCATCCTAAGAAAATAAAAACCTGCAAAGAGAAATTTGAACCATGGACAATTAATGTCCCTAAGGAGCTTAAGGAATAATGATAGCATTGTCATCTTGAAGGAAGACAAAGGAGGGGCAATAGTAGTACTAGATAACAAAGAATATGTTACCAAAATGAGATACTGCATGTATAATAGCAGAAACTACAAGAATCTCAAAGAGAACCCCATTTCCAAGATTACTAGGGCAGTTAGAAAAGCCATCAAGGATTCTAACCTTGATGATAGAATGAAGAAGAGTCTTTATCCAGACAGTGAAATCACCCCGCGAATTTATGGATACGCAAAAAATCATAATTTAGGTGCACCCATGAGACCCATTGTCAACACCATTGGGGCACCCACATATGAATTAGCAAAATATGTTGCTAACACCCCCACTGGTTGGTAAGACCAATTCATACATCAAAGATTATAACTAGTATATAGAGCTCATAAAGAAAGAAAAGTTAGATCCAGGAGATAAGATTTTTAGTTTCGATGTTGTCCATCTCTTCACCAAGATTCCTTTATATGAAGTTATCCAAGTGGTTAAATAGTCACAGACCCCCAAAATCTAAATCTTGCAGAAATATGCTTGTGTTGTAATTTCTTCACCTTCTAACGTGAATTCTTTGAGCATACAACCAGAGTAGCTATGGGATCCCCTATTGCAGCCAATCTCTTTATGGAGAAATTTGAAAAGAAAGCCCTTGATACTTTTCCACTGAAACCAAAATTATGGATTAGATTCATTGATGACACTAATGTAAATTGGCCACATGGGGACAAGGAGTTGAGTAAGTTTTTAGACCACTTGAACAATATATCTAATTACATCAAGTTCACAATGGAAGTAGAGGAAAACAACAACATCTTGTTCTTGGACATTCTCGTCCTTAGGAAGGAAGATGTGTCACTAGGAAACAAGGTATTCAGAAAGAAAGCACATACTGATAACTACCTTCATGCGGAATCACACCATCACCCAGCATAAAAGATGGGGGTGCTCAAAACCCTCTTTACTAGGGCTTTAAGAATATCTGACACAAATCATGTCAAAGAAGAAATTAAGTATTTAAGAATATTCTTTGTAGACATTGGGTATAAGCATAAGGACATCATTAAGACTATCATAAGAGCCAATACCAGAAGTGGAGTTAGACCCTGTGTAGCAAGCTCCTAAGCTCCTGCCAAGAATACTTATCTACCATACATTCAAGGAGTTACAGATAAACTTGCCAAGGTTCTCTTGAGAAAGAAAGATATTGAAACATCTTTCAAGCCACTGACAACCATAAGACAAAGAATGATATCTGTTAAATAGAGTCTAGATCACCTCCAACAAAAGTGTGTTTATAAAGTCGTGTGTTCATGTGAGGATTTTTATATTGGAGACACTGGAAGATCCTTCAAAATAAGACTCAAAGAACATGGAGCTGACATCAGAAATGGTATAATCTGGTCTTCAGTGCTTGCAGAGCACTCAGAAAAAACATGCCACCATGTTTTCCTTGAAGACACAAAAATAATCACTAAAGAGAAGCATCAGTATAAATGAAAAATCCTTGAGGCCCTTGAAATTATAAAGCACCCTCAAAATATTAATAGAGATGGAGGTTTGGAAGTAACAAAGAATTGGATCCCGTTACTCACTCAAGAACTCATACCTCTCAAACGAGACTATAATCGCATGTCCTCATCCTTCTCCCCACCTTGTACCACACACATCCTCTCACTCATGTCCTCTCACTCACTTTCAACCTCCTCCAAGTTCCTTCTTATCATTCTACTTATTCCTTCCATACCATCCTTTATAGATATCTATCCTAATCATTAACTAACATACTATTAATAACATTAACCCCAACTATAATAAATTAAAATCCCTAGCTATATAAAACTTTATTATCTTTAATAATTAATTCTTACCTAAACAAATAATATTATTAACTTTATTAATTTAATCATCATCTATCGATAAAGTGAATAATAACTAAAATTATTAGCTTTGTTATTATGATTATTAATTAATATTTTATTAGTAATAATAAATAATAATTATTAATAATAAGTATGATAATAATTAATACAAATAATAATAATAGATCATTATCTTTATTATTAATGATAATTAACCTTAATAAAATCTATATTAACAATTATCATCATTAGAAATATTAAACTCCCAATAATTTTTTTTTTTAAATCACTTATCTTCCTCCAATTAATTAGATTTTTTGGGTTGCTAGTCAGCGCTTTCTCTTTGTAATTTAAATTTCTCCTTGCATTCCATATTTATTTCCTTTCATCATGCCCATCTAAGTGGATTTGTCCTGACGATGAGTTTTGTTATACACTCGAAACGTCAACACTAAAATATGGCTACTGTGTATTATATTATGAATACTCAAACTCAAAGATCCTCTTAATTTTTCCTTTTTGGAATTTGTTGTTAGGAGTGACCGTAAATTGTCATGGATATTCCATTGGATAGTTTGTCACAACATATCTACTAAAATATATTTGAAAATTCAAAATCTACACTATGAGGGTTAATTTGTCCTTAGATTTTTGGATTCATTAATTTATGTTTACAACATACACATAAAAAATATAAATATGGTGAACATATAGAAAAAATAGAAAGATCACTCACAAAACCATAATAACTCAAGATATGACCAGGGAAACCCTTTCGAGAGAAAACCTAAATGGAAGGTGAAGTTGATCTACTCTTTATTTCTCTATATGGAAATGGTTGCAAGTACAAAAAAGTGAGACCTATGGTCTCCTCCCACGTTTACTTAAGCTAACCGGCCTACCGAGGTAAACATGTGATGAAGAGTTACTATGATATGATTCAACCTCCTAGATCACCTTAAGGAAGTGGAATCGATAAACCAAAACCTTACTAACTTTCGTCAAGAGCTACAAGACCCCCAGGGGCTAACCAACCACTCTAGGTGCCCAATTCTTGAGTTAACTTGATTTTTAACTCAACTAAACCCCTAGTCGCTCCCATTACAATCCCTCCATGCGATTGTAACCCTCCAATCGCTCCCACAACAAGGCCTCCATGTGACTGCATACTTTTTTACCTAGTTATGTGCCAGCGACTCCGAAATTTAAGCCACTTTTTCAGGACAGTCTCTAGACCACAACCCATAACTCCATAAAACTCTTAGAAATGATAAAGTACATAGGGAGAAATCCTTTTACATGAAACTTAGACAAGAAAATGACCTAACTAGGCCTATCCATGACAAACATTCTATTAAACATATCATGAATATGTAATGTACATGTCATAAATACACATATGAGCATAGGGGTCTCATACTTATCTGGGAATAATCAAGAAGGTCTGATGCCTTCTCTCCATAGCTGCAATATCATCTATTAGGTCATTAGTTCATTCACATTTTGTTTACTAATCAAAACATGATAAGAATGATAACTCAATTTTGTCATAAAATTGTGCTTATAACCACATATAACCAGAATAATAACAGTGATAGAACATCCATAAAATCCACATAATAAAAAATAAATTTACTCATGAAATACAAGGGAAAAGATATCTTATTAACATATGCAAAAGCCAACCAATTCAAGGACTTCCACGTACCACCCAACCATAGATTGGGTTGAACCAAATCTTTCTTTTAGCCAATCTCCCGTGTGCCATATTCCAAACATGAATGTGGGACTCATAAAAAAACTTACCGTGCTTCTCAGGCTTTACTGCATATCTTGCAAATACTGATCAAGGATTTCTAGGCCCGAAGCAAACACCTATACAACCAAGTTTTACCGTATATCCTCCCATATACCATTCAAGGATTCCTAGGCCCAAACAAGAAACATACACTACTAGGCTTTACCTCAATCCCACCATTACCTGTCGAAGGATCACTAGGCCCTAAACAAGCATGGATGCCTCTGGATCTCTCCACCTAAACCGTGAGGAATTTGTCTGTCTCCACCCTCAATATTTACCATATATCCCACCATTTACAGGTCAAGGATTCCTAGGCCCAACAAGGGTATACACAACCAATATTTACCGCAATCCCACCTTTACTGGGCTAGGGATTCCTAGGCCTTGTGATTTTTCCTGGGACCACCTCACTCAGTTTCGAAACTATCCAGCAATATAACTCAATTAAGTAAAAGAACCCCATCACACCATGGCTATCCAGAAATGGAAAGGAAAGGTTGAAACCACTATCACCCATGTCAATGACAACAAGAGAACCAAATACATGCATGCATGTACCATGCATCCATACCACAACTAGGAAATCACACATGCAACCTATTACCAACAAGTATTCCCAATGTAGCCACTTGATCCAACTCTTCCTTGCTCGATCTATGCTTTTCTTTGCCTTCCTTGTCCATCCTTTGATTTCCTTTCTCCAATGCTAGAGTACTCCAATAAATTCTCTAAGTGTGAGAGAGAGAATGGAGAGAGAGCTCCACCCAAAAACTATCAAAAGGCCATGAACTGATCCTTATAAGCCTTTTTATTATTGAGACCTCTAATTTCCTCAATTTCCAGTATTTTTCCTTCATTTTCCTCCTCACATGCAACATGTGACCTTTCACTTTTCTTTTCTCCTGATTTCCATTATTATTCATAAATAAATGCCAAATAATGTCTCTTTCCTTTTCAAATGCCTTTGTCAATGCCTTTCCCAATTTCCCTTAGCCATAATTAACCAAATGATCACCCACTGGGATGTTTTCCCAACATTCAGCTTGGAATTCGTGTCCCGTGACCTTGGTCTTATTTTGCCTTTATTTATTTTATTACATGGATTTTTAACAAGGGCTTGTTACAAGTCTGTAGGATGCTAGAGTGCATAAACCCTCTTTATTTTATCTCTCTATCCACTCACAACTACTTTGCTCATCTATGGAACAAAATGCACTCGAATAGAATGGAACTCCTAGTGGCCATAGCTCAATAGACAACTAGGGGTTATATTTGACCCATTAAAACCTTAATATGGGTTTCAAATCAACACTTCTAGAGTCTTATCACAGTCCTAGTGTGGCTAGCCCCTTTTCCATGGATAACAAGGTGATGTGGCATCTTCTTGAATTATGGTGGTCAACTTCAATATGTCAACTTCCAGGAGGCATAACTTTCTCATATGAGCTCTGACTGAAGAAATTATTACGTCATTGGAAATTTATTGGTGTGTAGATTATGGAATATAGTCTATAATAGGGTTGGGACAAAAAAAAGGTGGTCATTTAAGGCCTCAAAATGGTTGTTGAATTTTTCACCCAAAAATTTCCAAATTGTGTTTGTCAATAAAAGTGACCCTTAACTTTGCCTAAGCATATAGTGCCAAATCCTCTACAAAAGGTAGGAAGTGTTCCTCTTCTTGATCCAAAATGGAAGGCTCATAGAGTTTCAAATATTCTACATTCAGCACTAAGTAAATACACATGTATGAGGGTAGACAGAACCTATCAGAATTATCTCCCACCTTCTATAGTATCTCAAAGGGGCCATATTATCTCACCTCTCATTTTTCAACTGTAACCATACTCTATCTCCCACCTTGAATGACTTCTTTGTTTTGTGATGATCATGCCTAGCCTTGTATATTTCTTGTGACTTTTGCAATGTTTCCTCTACCTATATATGGATTTGGTTGATATTCTCAACAAATTTTTCTATGGTTAAGGCATCTCTGATGAGATCCTCCCTCACCCCTCCTTATTGTCCATATGCCATGTCCAAAGGTGAAGGTGGCAAATATCCAAAACAGGTTTCAAATGGAGACTGACTTGTAGAAGTGTGGATTTCTCTATTATAAGAGTGTTGTATACATACCAGATTATCATCCAATATAAGTGTTGTATATATACCATATATTCATCCCAAGTCTTTGTATACTTATAATTACAACCCTTGAAAAGTTGCACCAAATTCTTGTTAACTACTTTAGTTTTCCCATTTGTTTGTGGATGGAATGTTGTAGACCTCTTCTACTTCGTTTCCATCTTCTCCCACAATGTAGTATAAAATGCACTAAGGAATCTTGTGTCTCTATCTAAAATGATGTTCCTTAATATCCCAAAGTGCACCAAATAATAATTTTATTGATTTTTTCCCACTAATGGTCTTTTTCTTGGGTATTAGAACACACAAATTGTTGAACTTGTTAACTACCATGAACAGATAGCCATGTCTCTCCTTGGTTGTTGGTAAACCTACCACATAGTCCTGAAATTCATAGATCCTATTTCTTGTTCGTGGGTTTGCAAATACAAGAAACATGCTTCCTCTTATGAACCTAGCGTCCTCTTCTTGCATCCCAAGCCAGTACACAAACCTATGCAAGTTGGCCATTATCTTACCTACACCAAAATACGTTGCAACATTAGATGTGTGAGCTTCTATGATAAGATACAATCACTCACCTTTATGAACACATAACTTATCTAACCATCATGCACATCACATTGGCTTTGCAATTGTTGAAACACCTTCTTGAAGTCCTCATCCCCTGTGTATGCTTCTCTATATGCATCATGGGTGAAAGATTCCATGTGCATAAGAGTTCCCAAAGATGTTATTTTTTATGTGGGTTACCCTGAAAGCTTGTTAACCATCGTTTTTTGTTTCCCTTCTTGTCCTTGATCACCAAATGAAATTGTTGTAAAAAAGACATCCGCTTGTAATTCCTACTATATTAGAGATTACTCTTGGCCTAAAAGTAATGTGGATTATCGTCTCCTTTCCCATCAGATAGTGTTTCCACTTCTTCACAACTTGTATTGGGATATAGTGTTCCTTAACACAGGTAGTATAGTTGAGAACCACCCCATGAAATACTTAGAAATGGTAGAATATAGGCATTCCTCCCTACACCAATAACACTCCCATAGCATACCCACTCACATTTATCTCCACTTAAAAGGCTTGTTGTAATTTTAGTAATGCTAGAACCAATGCTTCATTGATGATTTTCTTTAATTCCTCGAAAGCCCTCTATTGACCCGTTCCCCAATAGAAACTCTTGGCACTCACTTTATGATGTGGAGTCGTGCTATTACTACTGAAAAAAGGGCATGAATTTACTTAGGTATTCTTCCTCCCTAAAAATACTCATAACCTTAGAAACAGTAGTAGGTTTTGACCACTTCATGATGTCCTCCATCTTGGTAGGATACATCTGTAGCTATGCTTGACTTATCACATATCCCATAAACACCAAATATTGTTGTGAAAACTCACACTTCTTAATATTTTCCAGTAGTTGGTGCTTCCTCAATGTCTCTAACACCTGCATCAAATGTGATATGTGCTCCTCCTAGGTAGCATTGGATACTAGTATATCATCCAAATAAACAATAACATATGAATATTTAAAGGGGCACAATACATCATTCATTAAACTCATGAATGTAGTTGGTGAATTGCAGAGGCCAAATGGCATAACTAACCACTCATACAAACATTATCTGGTTTTTAAGGAGGCCTTCTAAGTATCCTCTTTTCTAACCCAGACTTAGTGTATCTTGACTTTAAGTCCAACTTATTGAAGCATTTGGCTTGCTACAACTAATCAAGTAGATCATATATCCTAGGAAAATGGGTACTTGTTCTTGAGTTATTTTATTTAATAGCATTGTAATCAATACACATTTGCCAAGTTCCATCTTTCTCAGGAACTATGATGACAGGTGACCCATATAGTGAGGTAATTGGTTGAATGACACCTTGTTCTAGTAGTTGTTGCAACCACTTCTTTACCTTACTTGCTTCTATAACATACTTCTTATACAACCTAATGTTTGGCAACAATTGGATCATGTGTTGTACTTCCCTCTTGAGCGATAACTCTTTAGGCTCCTCAAACAAACCCTTGTATGCCTATAGAAACTCTTATAAATCTAGTTTATATTCCCTAGTACACACCTCCATTGATGGATAAGCTCTCGTGGACTCTTCCATAGATTGATTATCTCTTAAAAACAACAAAACATACTTCTTATTAGAACTAATCAAATTTTTAGCCTACTTGGAACTTAGTAGCGAGATCTTTGACCTTCTTTTGTGTGCATTGCTAATGAAGGATTTTCCATCCTTGATGAGGTGGTATTGGTTGGATCTCTACATTAAGAGCACATCCTGCATGTACATATAGTTACTCCTAAACACAGACCCACATATATCAAGTGGAATTACATCCAACTCCACTTCATTAATAAACTCAACATTAATAGCAAATTTGATTCTACATTGTTTGGTTACCTTTATCTATGCCTCCTTGTTGACCCATCCCAATGGACATGGGCTAGGATGGTCATGAGTCTCTAGTTCTGGTTTCTTGGATAGATCTCCTACTATGAGATTCTCATGTGATCCTAAGTTGAATAGAGGGTCAACATTTGTCTTCTTGACTTGTTTCTTTATATGGAAGAGTTTGGTATTTACTTCTCTTCCCATTGTTGCAAGCTACTCAGATTCACCCCCTTCTTCACCGATGTACATGAAATATCCTCATCCACATACAAGTTGCTTTTGACATGATTACTGTTAGGTCCCTATACTACTAGTGTAACCCATTATTGTTATTAGTACAACCCCCTTATTATATTGTTGTGTCCATGTAGTCCCCATATTGTTATTATTGTGCCCCATAAAAGCCCACTATTGTTATTATTGTTCCCTTACATTATTATTGTTATGTCGGCTTTGATTATATTATGACCCATTAGACTCCTGTATATAGAAAGGAGGTCTTGTCATTTGTATCATCTAAGAATTGTTCATTTCTGTAATGTAAAGGAGGTTTCCCCCTCGAAGAGGCTTATTTCTAAGGCATTGATCTATCTTTTTTATCTTTTTGTGAGCTGGTTAAATAACATTTGGTATTAGAGCTTTGGATTCTATGGTTTCGCTGGTCCAAAAAGGTCATCGTGGTATTTTTGCTATAACTTTTTTCTGCAATGTTTAAGAAGCTACAAAAAAACCCATTTTAGAAGAAATATTTCTGAACCACGCGTCCAAATTTCAGATCTTGTCTCCCTATATTTTCGGAGACATGATCTGAGGAAGTTAGGGTTTTTGCAAGCTCCAGAATTTAATCTAAAATAGATCATCATGGTATTTTCACTATAACCTTTTTGCTACGAAGTTTCAGAAGCTAAATAAAAAACCCATTTGAGAAGAAATCGTTTTGAATCTCGAATCCAAATTTCAAATCTTGTCTCACTACACTTTCGAATATATGATCTGTGTAAGTTAGGGTTTTTGCAAAATCCCGAACTACATCCTAAATAGGTGACCTTGGGAAAATCGTCATAACTTTCTCTTTGAGCAACAAATTGAAATTTCGTAAGAAGTTACAGAAAGAGGATGGGCTATAGTTTTCTGTGCATCATTTTTAGATCCGAAGGTCGAAATAGTGACACGTGGCACGTCATACAAGTTTTCTTTACTGAAACATTATATAATCAGATCATCTTAGGATATTGGGCATAACTCTTTCTTGGAGAATAAAATTATGATTAGGCTTGCAGGGTTAGAAAGAGGACTCAGAGGGATACTGTAGGAGACAATTTCATAACTTTGAGATCTAAAAGTACAGAGTTACAGTCATTTCAAGATCGAGCTCCTGAAATCAAGAAAAGGCGATATGAGGAAGTTTGATGGAAAGGATCCAGTAAATTGGATATTACAGATGGAGCAATATTTTGATCTACATGGTGTACCACTATTACAAAAGGTATGTATTACATCTTCATATTTAGAACCGGATCAATTTTTATGGTATAAAGGGCTTTTTTCTTGTAAACAACTTGTTACGTGGTTAATTTTCACAGAGGAAATGATAGCACATTATGAGGATACAAAGAGCAACACCTTCTTTAGAGCAAGACCACAAAAATTGGAAGAATAAAGAGAAAAAGGGCTTTGTTACAAAGTGGAAAGCAAATTATGGCAACAAGGAAGTCTACCCCTCACTAAAGATTGAATTGTTGTTTCTCCTAGCCTTCCACAACCTACAAGGGTTACACCATAGCAATTGGAAGAAAAAAGAGAAAAAGGGCTTTGTTACAATTGTAATAACAAATACATTAAAGGTCATAAGTGTGTTGAGAAGAAATTATTTTACATTGATTGTGGAGAGGAGGAAGAAAAGGATCAAGAAACATCAAAAGAAGAGTATATACACCAGGAACCAACCCCATAGAAAGAAGAAATTAATCCAACCATATCTTGTAAAGCATTGGAAAGAATTATGACTCCTAAGACTCTCAAGATAGAAGGACATATCAAGAAGAAAAAGGTTCAAGAAGTGAAAGATCACATTGAGAAAGAAGAAATGAATCCAACCATATCTTGTAACGCATTGGATGGAATTACCACTCCTCAAACTATTAATATAGAAGGACATATCACGAAGAAAAATGTTCAAGAATTGAAAGATCACATCGAGTCTCAAGAAATCAATCCGACCATATCTTGTAATGCAATGGAAGAAATTACTACTCCTCAAACTATCAAGATAGAAGGACATGTCAAGAAGAAAAAGGTAAGAGTATTGATTGATTCGGGCAGTACCCATAATTTTATTGATTGTAATATAGCCAAGGAATTGAATTGCTTCCTATATCCAACACCGGAGTGTCAAGTGATGGTTGCAAGTGGAGGAACCATAAATTGCTTTGGAAAGTGCCATAATATCAAGCTATCCATGGGAGAATATGTATTGAATAGCCCAATTCTTTCCATTCCAATGGGTGGTGCTGATGTTTTACTAGGAGTCCAATAGCTCCAATCTTTGGGTACGATAGCTTTTAATTTTTAAGAACTTTTCTTGAAATTTTTTTGGGAAGGAAAGGAAGCTGAATTGAGGGGTATTGAAGGAAAACCTAGAAAGATAATCAACTCTAACAGCATGACAAAGCTTCTAAATAAAGAACAACGGGGTGTAATTGCACAATTATGTTCACTAGAGGATCCCACATTGAAATCATGTATTTCTCCAGATCTCCAAAATGTTTTGGACAATCATTCCAAGGTATTTGAGACTCCCAAAGGCCTCCCACCTATTTGTGATCATGATCATTCTATTCATTTGATTCCACAAAGTGTTCCTCCAAACATCAGGCCTTACATATATCCATATGCCCAAAGGAGTGGGAACTCATTCAAAAGTTGCAGAAGATCCCAGTTCAAACAGTGATGTGAGAAATTGACAAGGAAA
Source organism: Pinus tabuliformis (assembly GCA_031772625.1). Lineage (NCBI taxonomy): Eukaryota > Viridiplantae > Streptophyta > Pinopsida > Pinales > Pinaceae > Pinus > Pinus tabuliformis. The sequence goes on from CM062808.1 coordinate 870,299,322, forward strand.
GAAAAATCATATTGGAACCTGAAGCAGTCACATAACCGAGAAATCGAAAGCTACGAAATAGATCAATTTCAGAGTATCTCATCAAGTGGAAGAACTTACCCGCTGAAGATTCCACATGGGAGGACAAGAATTTATACAGAAGCATCAAGAACTACTCAAGCGTTGAGGACAACACTTTTTGAAGAAGAGGGGTATGTTAGGTCCCTATACTACTAGTGTAGCCCCTTATTATTATTAGTACAACCCCCTTATTATATTGTTGTGCCATGTAGTCCCCATATTGTTATTATTGTGCCCTTACATTATTATTGTTATGTCGGCTCTGATTATATTATGATCCCATAGACTCCTATATATAGAAAGGAGGTCTTGTCATTTGTATCATCCAATAATTGTTCATTTATGTAATGTAAAGGAGGTTGCCCCCTCGAAGAGGCTTATTTCTAAGGTGTTGATATGTCTTATCTATATTTTTGTGAGTTGGTTTCATAACAATTACTCAAATCTATTTCCATGATATTTTCTTCTTAAAATCTTTCTTTTAGTTCTCCAGGTTGAGATGTAGATGCAACTTCCAACATTTCTCCTTTGTATGACCCTCAATGTTATAGTGGCTGCAATGATTGTTGGGATATTTGAATTGGTATGTTGTGGATTCTATATTTATGTATTTTCCCCATTTCCACTTCTTCTTCCCCTCCTTGGAAGCTTCCTAGTGTTTCTTCCACTTTAACACACTTGATTTCCCTTTCTTCTCGCCTATTTTCTCTAAGTATTGTTCCTATACATAAGCCTCAACCATTTTGGGTTTTAAAAACATTGATTTCTTTCACATATGGTTTCAAAGACCCCAAAGATACTTGAGGAGTGTGTCTGGGTTCTTTGGGGAGATACCCAACATTACTGTCATCTTCCTAAATTTGGTGGTGTACTCTTGTACACTCTGCCAAAATTAATGCCAATGGATCCATCGGTCATGTACATACCCAATAGGGTAGAAATGTGAATTTATGAGATTTTTGAAATCCTCCCACTTAATCACTAGAGGATACCCCTCCAACCTCATGGTCTTTGTGTTGCTTTTCCACCAGATTAGGGCATGGCTCTCTAGTTTTATATGAGCAAACAAATTTTCTATTATTTCACTATATATTAAATGCTAAAATAAACTTCTAACTACTACAACCAATGATTTAGCTTTAAAATTTCAATCTCACCTTGATATGGCTTGATTTCAACCTTCGCTTCCATCTTGGATAGGGACTTGTAATTGTTCACGACTCTCAAACGGGGTTGATCCTAGATCTTTCTTAGACTCTTGTTGCATCCCTGAATTGTCCTCATTTTGACAATATTTTTCCCTTTCTTTTCACCTATTCCATATGTTTTCTTGCTATATTTATAGTTTGAAGATCATCTAGGCCAGCCTCAAGTATAATACAAGGTATCATTGATTCATAACTAATAATTTGTCATTTCTTTGTGAAGTTGGTTAAAATATTTCTATGGCTACCGAATTTTACTTTTTCTGTGGATGATCTGAATTTTTACAACTAAGTCCATGGTTATGTAGGTTCCCAAGACTTTAAAGATGAAAAAAAGACATGGATAGATGCCAAATTCTAGAAACAAGGATATCCACATGTCATGCTTACCTGGAAGATCATAGATATCGAGAATCTGGTTGACCAAAGTGAAATTCAATTCTGGTATATTCTTATGCGGGGTTACAAAGACAATAGTTTTATCACCATGTGAGCATGGAATCAAGCGAGCGAGATTCGAGACCTGAAGACAATGATGTGGAGATTGAGAGCCATCATGATTTTCTTTTCTAGTAGCAAAAAGTGAGGAATATAATCTTCAAATGATGATAGATAAAAATATATATATATATATATATATATATATATATATATATATATATATTTAAAAATTTAGAAATATATATATATATATATATATATATATATATATATATTTAAAATTTAAAAATAAAATAAAATTAATTAATTAATTAATTAATTGGGAAACCTAAGTGTTGATTGAGGAACTTGTCTCTTGGCATTATTTTCTTATGAAGTTGTTGGTTAAAGATATTATAAAAATGCTTCGATCCGAAGAAAAAACAATGAAGTTTTAAATCTGTAATTATTCTGAATCTTTGAGACTTAATTTCCAGTGAATGGAATACTTTGTTCATGCACATATGTGTTGGTGATTTAACTTGTTGATTTGAGTTGTCGAGGCTTGCCCTCACCAAGAGAGCCCCCTAACAAGTAGTGAGATAGTATAGTGTTGTTTTATTTTATTTCTTAGTAATTCTTTCAAATTGATATATGTTAATTAGATATGGAACTCTTTACATTTAAGATTGATAATTCGTTTCTCCTAAATTTGTTGATGCTTGCTTTCAACAGGATAAGCACTCAGCGTTAAGAACAAATTACCAAAAACATTTTCTTTTATTAGCTTGCACACTTGAAATTCTTGTTTAGTCTTAGATTTATGGTTCATGTCTAGATTGACTCTCATTAAGACTCGGCACATTAGTAATTTGTCAAGATTTTCCATTACTGCTTTCGAAGTCAATTTTGTTCTTGCTTTAATTTCTTATGCTCTTGTAGAATAGTGGGTATTTCAATTTGACTATAATAGAGGTAGAATATATATGTTTCCTTCCAAGTTCATTACAATAGAATTCCTTTAAGTTTTTTCTATTGTAGACTTTCAATTCTGCAAAAATAGCATAAACTCTCAATTTTTTGGAATAGACTTTTAAATTCAATTTGATAGAGTAGAAATTTAAATTCTTAGAGTAATTTGCTTTGATCTCCTGCATCCTAGTTTAAGTCAATTTTTAAATTGATCTTACAAAAAAAAAAAGTGTGTAACTTGATAAGAGCTAGTCTTGATTATTTGAAGTTTGCACCTTGCTCTTAGATTTAAATCCTTAATCAAAAGTAAATATCCTAGCATATATAGTGCACATACACTTCGCAATGATACAAACCCTTGGTTTGAAAATTTCTTAATGTAATTTAACCTACAATTAAATTACCCAACAACTCCCTCTTTGGTTTTTCTCGATCCCTCAATATCCACTCTAAGTTGACATCCATGTTAGAACCTTCATCTTCTCTGAATAGCTCGAGCTTAATATTCAAGGCCACTGTGAGGAGGAACACATTATAGTTTATATATGTGACTTGTGGTTCAAGCCACACAAACCTCTCCTCTATTGGGTCTTGAGGGTTATTAATAAATTTGTTAGCCATTGCTGGGGTTTTATGAACTTTAGCTTAACTAAAGTGGATCCCCTACAACTCCTCATAATATACCCAAAGAATCATACTTTGATACCAATATGATCTGTAAGCTACAATGGATATTCCACTGGGCAATTCGTCACAAAAAATCTACTCAAATATATTTTAAAATATGAAATCTACACTATGAGGGTTAATTTTTCCATAGATTTCTAGATTCATTAATTATTGTTTACAAAGTATGCATGAAAGATATAAATATGCATAAAATAGAGAACAAATAGAAAAATCACTCACAAAACCTTAATGACACGAGATATGACCTAGGAAACCCTTTCGAGAGAAAACCCTACTAGAAGATGAGGTTGCTTTGCTCTCTCTTTCCTTGAATGGAAATGGATGCAAGTATAAAGGAGTGATACCTATGGTACGTGGACTTCTAAAGTACAAAAAACCTCTATATTTTCTCTCTCTCTATTCACTCTCAGATACTCTACTCATTTATGGAACAAAATGCACTTGAATAGAATGAAACCCATTTTCCTCCTAGTGGCCTAGATTTAACATAGACCGATAGCAAAATAAGGATTAGATTTAACCCATTCAACCTTCAATATCAATTACAAATTGACCCTTATAGAGTCTTCTTCACATTAACCATGTGGCTATCCCCTTTTCCATGAGTAATGAGGGCTGACATGGAATCCTCTCAAGTTCTGTGGGTTAATCAACTTCTTGGAGGCATAAATTTCTCATACAAGCTCTTATTAAGGCAACTATTGAAAAGGAATTGGTGTGAAGATTGTGGAATCCAAGTCCATAGTAAGGTCGAGGCCACAAAAAGTGGTCATTTAGGGCCTTAAAATGGATCTTGAATTTTTTCACCCAAATTTTTCTAAACTGGGACCATTAGTAAAAATAATCCTTCAAGTTTATTCATCCAAATCTTCCAAGCTACAATATTGATATGGATGACAAATAATACATTGGTCCAATCTAGACCAAGTATTTTTCCCATAAGAGGGTTGACTGACCATTTCTTATCTCCCATAACATTAATTGATGGTTTCTCTGCGATACATTCCAACTTTCAAACCCTCAATTTCACCATTCATTGTAATAATACCATTTTTCTTTAGTATTGGGGGCATACTTTTTTCTCTAGAGTTTTCCCCACAACTTGTTTGGATTTTGAATCCATCACCACCAATTTTTTGTTTCCAAGGAATCACGAAGCATAGTTGGATCCTTGATTTGCAAACCTTCATTCTTTTGGGGACAACAAAGTTTGTCCCAAAACACCAATGCTCATTTCTTTGCTTTGTTCACTTCTCCACATAGAAAGGAACACTATAAGTTGAATTTTTTTTACAATAAATTGAGGGGCTACTAGTGCTAAAAATAGGTACAAAGGAATTGCTTGAAGAATTTATTTAAAGAGGAAAAAGTGGCCTGAAATGTTAAGAGAGTAAAAGGTCCAATTTTCCAATTTTTATTATATTTTTGTTAAGAGGCCTTCTAATGAATCACAATGAAGAGTATTATCCACTCGAGGGGCACTTAGATATTTGGACAGAAGAGAGATCAGTTGAAAGCCTAAAATTATGGAAATATGATGTTGAATTGTATAAGTGTTAAAGAAAAGAATTTGAGTTACTATGATTGATGTTGGTGTCAAAGGATGCCATGAAGTGTTTAAGAAATTGCTTAAAGGTTGTTGCTTCATGGATTGTAGGATCACCCATGTTGTTGTGTGTTATTCCTGGTGACATCAAAAAATTATTGATGGGAGGTGATGAGATCATTTCCATGTGATTTTATACCCTTAATTTTACTTGAGACTACTATAACCTTGAGTTCACCCCCTAATTCTTATGTCATCAAAATGAAGAGAAATGAGGAGACGGGATCCCCTTAAATAATACCTCTATATGTGGTGAAGGTTGAAGAAGGAGATCCTTTGATTAGAACTTAGAAAAAGGCCTTTGAGAAAAGATAAAGAATACAAAATACCCAATTTTTAGTAAGGAAAAAGGAGTGTAGACATGATATGTATATTGACAACTTAGTCAATCAAAGGCTTTAGACATGTCAAGATTGATAAATATTCTAGATTTTCTTGAAGTCTTTAGGGAATGAATCATATCTTGGGTGAGGATGATGCTTTATGGAATTTGTCTTTCTTCGAAATAATTGTATTGTTCTTGTGAGATGAGATTGGGGAGTAAGGGTTAAAGTCAACTTTCTATGACTTTGGTGATAATTTTTCATATAAAATTAAGTTGAAACTTGTTATGGTCTTCAACGTTTTCCTCTTTAGGGAAAAGAGTTAGGAAAGTGTCATTAATGGTTGGAAGTACTAAAGAGGTTTGTTTAGAATGATCAACCAACTCACAAACATCCTTTTGGATTATGGGCCAAAAATATTGGAAGACATTAGTGGTAAATCCATCAACACTGGAAGATTTCCCTTTGGGAATTTACATTACTACTTTTTCTTTTTACATGATGGTAATTTATCCAATAAGAACATCATTTTGTTCTTGAGAGACTAAATTTATAATGTGTGTATAATTCCATGAATGGTAGGCCTATGATCTCTTTGTGTTTTCTGAAAGAAATGAATGATGGACGATGATAAATTCCTTATTGATATGTTCATGAGCTAACAATTTGTTGCCTTTATTATCTTTTATACATATGATTTGATTATTGTGACAGTGTTGGATCATTGATCTACGAAAAAATTACTATTCTTCTCCCCTTCCTTTAGCCATTGTATTCTTGATTTTTTTCTTTCCAAAGGATATCTTCACGTGTGTTTTGTTCTTTGGGTTGTGCCTAAATATAATTTTCTTGCATAACAAGTGCCTCTTCTCTTCCTTCCGAGATGATTTTTTTTGGATTTGTTTTATTTAAACAACAATATCTCTTTGAGCTTGGAAATTATCACCAATTCCTACTTGTTGCATTGTCAGAAACATGTATTGAGGAATTTTACTCAATAATAAAAGTGGTGCATAATTGTGCGATTCTCATTTGGGGCTTCCCCAACATTTTTCCATGTTATCTTGGAAAAAAGGGTGTTGGGGCTAGAAGGATTCAAAATGGAAAGGGAAATTCTTAATGATGTGTTTCCAATCTAAAGTTAAACAAATGGGCCAATGGTTTGAACAAAGCTAAGGTAAGATGCAAGCATCTAGGGATAGACCTGTTACTATTAAATATTTAATTATAAGTAATCAGTCAAGTTGAGAGGTGATTTGGTGTGAGCCTCCCCTCTTATTATTACAGGTTTTCACTCCATTGGTAGCTTCCAAGTATATTAGTTTGAGATTTTGAATAAGCACCTCAAACTCCTAAGCTTATGCCAAGCCTCCCCTCTCTTTTCATCCAATGATTTTATCATATTGATATCACACCTTATGATCTAGTATCCATCTTCAATAAACTAATGCATCACTTGCAGACTACAAAAAAGGTGGCATTTTCTTCTTGGATATTAGGCCCATAGACATTGGTAATATAAGCATGATTTGCGGATCAAATTAATTGGATTTTATTCGTGAAGGTTCTTTGGATTGAAAAAAAGGTTGGTTGGGGTGATTTTGGAGGGATTCCAAAGAAGCACTAAAACACCAAAGGCACCTAGGCATCAATTGTTATTAGATGACTACCCTTGCAGATGGAGGTTACAATTTCGTTGAGCACTTCACTTGAACATTTAGTCTCTTATTTCATCACCATGGTTGGATGATATCTAAGAATTTTGTTTTTGAGAACCTTATGTTTCATCTTGCAATTCATGCCTCTTACATTCCATGAAAGGATTTTCATCAAGTATTGGAGGGTGTGGATTGGAATGAGTCCATCATTAAGTTAATCCTTCCCATGTTAACTAACATTTCTCCTAGATATTGCAATAGTTGTTATTTATACACCTTCATTTTGTATCTTCTTTTTTTATTTTCGGGTTCTCTTTGTGGGGAATAATTTTAATTCCCAATGACGAGAGTCAAGGGGACTTACCTTTTAATTTCCATTCTTAAACCTCATTGGATTTGATGTAAGCTTTTGATAAGAACTAAAATTGATGATCTAGTATGGAGTTTGACTCATTTTCATTCAAGGCCATTGCAATATTTGGTAGGTAAATATCTTCTAGATCCATATCATCATCACAATCCTTTATTTCCTTAATCATTTAAACATCTTCTATCCTTTTAGTTTTGTCTACATTGTCAAGTTTTCTTTTCTTGATTTTATCCTCCTCCGCCTCTTGTGGTTTGTGTGATTGGGCCCTTTGGTTTCCCTATCCCCAATCCACATTTATAGGTTTCCTTCTTTAACTTTGGATACAATTGCATATGTATTACTATTCTTAGGTATTGTAGTGGACGTTGGCCCTAAGGGTTCCTTTCTCAAGTGATGTCTACTAGATACCCTTTCAAATCATTCTTGATCTTTTTTAGCTTTTGGTTTTGCAGGGGCAGAGGCATGTTTAGTGGATAGTCTCAAAATATATGTCCATGTTCATGAAATTTCTTACAAAAAAGGGGATGTCCTCACAATCAATAGGATTATGCAAAATGTTGTCCTGGTAACCAAGATAGATAATTGTTGGCAACAATTTGGAAACATTCATGTAAACACAATTCAATGTGTAGGACATGGATTGCCCCTATTTAGTTACTTTTGATGCCATTACGTATGTTCTGAAGGAGTTACCTATCCTTTCCAAGATTTCTTGGCCCCAAAATTCTTATGGGAGTTAATACAAGCATATCCATATCGCATCATGATGAGATTCTCTTTCTCTAGGCTGAAACACTCAATTCAAAAGTGTAGATAGAGACTAGTAGAATTGAGAAAATATGGATCATTTTTTAATAACCTATATATATCTTCTAGATTGTTGAATTTGTTTATGAAAAATCCCTTGGATCCTAGTTTCAATTCTTCATATCCTTGGTGTAACACATCATAATAATTAGAATTAAAAAATTAGAAATATAACTAAATTTAAGACAAGGAATGACAATATAAAATACTTGATATGTAATTTCTTTGCTATGATCACAATGTTTTATTTAAGTCCAAACCCTTTAATATTCCCTAAGAAGATGGCATTATCCATATTCCTCTTCTTTTAATCACCTTAAACTTATTTTCTAATATCACCATAATATTTAACTTGTCAAGATCTTTCCAACGATATAAATTTCATCCAAGAACACAAAGTTATGATCCTTAAAAAAAAATTATCTTATAACATGTCAGTAATCGTATAACCAACATGTGGTAGAGACATGAAAGACTTGTGCCCAAATGTCATCATAGCATTATGCTATGTCATTACATACATGACAAACACGTGGAATCCATGTGCCCACAGGTTGTGCCACATCTATAGGACAAGCATGTTAGCTATCCAGTCATATTTAGGTCCACGAAAATCCTAAAAGAACATTTTTTCAAAATTCTAAATTTATATATATTTGGTATAGTCAATGAATCAAATCTCCAAATATATGGATTTGCAAAAATCCTAAAATTATTTTTTCGAAATCCAAATTTTTGGTTAACACATTTTATATGAAGATGGGAACACTCCAATGGAAATTATATCTAACAAATTCCATATCTTCTACTATCTTAAGTTTGTCTAATGAAAAGAAAAAATTCAATATTGACAAAAAGGTTAACTAATGGATTTTATACTCTTTTCCATCTGGATTTTGTCTATCAATAGGGGAAGAATCCAACATTTGACGGAACGATCAAGTAATGGTTCCCAACCTAGATTCTGTCAACATTTGGATTGTTTTCTTTTTATTTCTTTCAAAGGGGACCATTTTTACAAAGAACATGGTTTCAATATTTTGGGCCTTAATTCATCACCTCCGCGTTATCTTGTCCATGTGGATGCCACATTAATTGACATAACAACTCTCTTTGTGTTACATTACCATGTAAGCCTGCCATAACAATATACAATGTTAGTGTCATCAAACCTTGTCAAAACTATAGTGTCATTAGTGACACATCCTCAACCAATTCATACTTGAGGTTACATGGCTCCACATATCTTGCCTACTTGGCATATGTGTCCAAGTCTTTTCATAAAAACACAGTTTAAATAGGTTTTTTATTTTCATACTTTTATATCTAGATGACTTTAGAAGTTTGAAATCCTCTGAATGTCCATATTCTAATAAAAAATGGCCTTCAAGAGTCAAAATTCTATCACATGTGGGAATAATATTGGTAACTAATGGAAAAGAATTATTTGTCAAATTTTGGATATTATCGGTGTCTAGATTTTGTCATCTACTGGGGGAATGCATGGTAAATCACTAAAAAGGATTTTTTGCTAGATTTTGGATCTTCTAGATTACATATTATGTCATCTATTGGGGAAATGTGTGGTATCTCGGGGAAAGGGATATTTTCTAGATTATGGATCTTTTCAATGTTCAATATCCTGCTCTTTAGTCCATTTCACTAAGCTTGTGGTCACGACACCCCACTGACCCATCTTACCAGGAGTTGCGCTAAAAACCACTAATCCCTAAATTTTCTGAAATTGCTAACATACTTTAGGTTAATTGTAATTGTAAAAAGATAGATTTATACAACTTCGCAAGATTCAAAGGACTTCAAATTCATATTCAACTTCTATTTATGGAATCAATACATTTTTTTATTTAATAAATGTGTATGAATGTGCTCTTTGTTTCTCATTCAAAAGAGAGAGATTTCGAGACCTAGAACCAAACAATTGGTGAATTTCATCAATAATGTAAATGATCAAACAATTTTTTTAGAAGAGTTTTTTAACATACCATAGAGAAGGAAGACATAAATCGCTAGCAACTAATTAGAACAAAAACACCTAGTTTCTACAGGAATTATCATACCATAAAAGAGAAGAACCTTGTAACATTATACTATTATCTTGATTCTTATTTCTTGGGTTCCACTGGGAACACAAAGAAAACAATACAGATTTATACAATAATAATTCCTTACATCCACATATAACAAATTTGATAGGTTTAATAATTTTTTTATTTTTATTTTTTAAGCAATAAATATAAAGATTATATGAGCAAAATATGTGCCCAGGGCGCTGCAGTTTACATCGAGAGTTTGAAGATAATATTTCTCCTAGATATTTCATATACACTCTTATAATTTCTTCTCTTCTATACCAAGCTCTATTGCATATATCTAGAAGTCCAAAAGTAAACAATTTGTAAAATATGTCTAGAATTTTACAAATTTTAGCAGTTATAAGCAAAAGTGAAGATTACCTCATCAGAGCTAATCATCAATAACTATTATAATATCAATTGAGTTTACTCGATTCAGGTTTAGGATCCCTAATGCCATGGATTATCTAGATTTTTCAAATGGAATTTGGATCTAGTTGGATGGTTCTCCTCCTTGTTGGGTTGCTTTAATTGATATCAGTTGAGATTTCACTTTGTAAATTTCAACATGGAACTCCTAGATTTGGATCCTATGATATGATATAATTTCAACCATTGCATCCATCTTGGTTTTCATCTTAGTGAGTTTTAAACTAAGTGCTACAATTTCCTTTTGTTATGTGCTTTCCCTTGTCTCCTACTTTGCTCACGGGGTCTTTCCACATCCACAAGTGTTGTCCATGGTCCAGATAAAAATATAATTTAGTAAAGCATGTGATGGGTTAACATAGGTAGGCATAGAAATTCTAGAGGGAATAAATGCCATATTTTCTAGTTGTAGAGGAGAGCATGGTTGCAATAAAACATCCACAAGCTTCATGAGTACTGTTGTCACCTACTGCAAGTTATGTTTTCAGCTATCAAAAGAATGCAAAAGAGAAACATGGTTTGCAGTCATCTTCCAAGCCTTAAAACGACTCAAATTCTAAATCAGATCCTCTCCATTGGAAATTTCTCTGAACAATATTTCCAACAATATGTGGAAGTCCAAAAATGGACTCTTGGATCAAAAGTTGTGGCCTTCTGAAGTTCAAGGATGAAAGCCTCAAGGAAAGAAGGAATGTCAGAATCCTGATAATGGAGATCGCAAATCGAAGGTCCAAAACATGGTATACCATCGCATCAAATATCAGATCCCCAATATATCAGAGGTCCAGTAGCATAGAATATCAGTGATCACAATCATAGATCACAAATCGGAACTGCAAGCACTTCGAGGATCAGAGGAATGCAACTTCAACGTGTGAACCTTGAAAAAGTGTCAATAATCTAAAATCATCGGGGGACCCAAAAATAAATTTACAAAGGATTTCCCCACAAAACCAAGGGCAAACAATCCCTTCTCTCTCTCTTCCAATAGGACGTGTGGCAGCTTCTTATTGGTCCCGATAAGCTACACATGGCGGCACAAGATTGGCTCTGATAAGGACATGTGGCAGATGATGTCAATTTGACGTGGTGATATAGAAGGACACATGGCAATCTGTTTTGGAATTTTGAGGGGCCTATGGGGGCATATCTAGGTTACATGTGTCACCACTCAGGAAGTGCCACGTGACATTGATGATGTCACATAAGCAATCTCATATTGGAGGTTGATGGATATCGACATATTACAAAAGTGCACATTTGAAAAATGTTGATAAAGGGGCTTTGGTATAGGGTTTCCACACAGTCGCAAGAAGGGTCAAAGAACCAAATGCGTAGGGTTGAGGCTAAATGTAGAGGGCTCTCGGTGAACAGATAAATGAGCATGTCACAACTCCCAAAGTAAAACCCCGATTGGAAACCGTCGATAAGGGAGCTCTAATATATTAGGCTAGTGCATGGTCGCTAGAGAAACTCAAAGAAAAGGGGTGCTAAGTTATTTACAAAGGAAAAAGGCCCCCAGGACAGGAACAAAAGGCCTTAGCATCTTAAGGCTAAACACTTAGTCATAGCCCCCGGTCATATGAAGAGAAATGCAGAAAGGGGCTAAAACAAAGGGGGCCAAAGGATCCCGAAACTCACCTGTTTTGTAATGTTTTTAAGTATAAAGTGCCAATAATGAGAATCTTCGATATAGAATTACGATAGTGTTATTAGGTATATCAGGCCCTGAGAGTGTTACACAAGAAGTTTAGAGGGATGGATGAGTCGGAAACTTCAATTCTTGAGTAGCACAGAGGCCATCACCATTGATCACTCCCAACTCTAGAAAATGGGAAATTCATTCAGTTCAGGCGGAAAGCGACAGGGAGACCGACCAAGTAACAGAAAGAGGCACATTGTGGCAGATACGTGGCTTGATTGGAGGCCATCACAAGAAGTGGTGTGGAGATATTTAGCCAGAATCATCATTCAGTTTTTCCCATGATTTTGTTGTTCTATTGTTTTTTTATTCTGTTATGTTGTATTTTAAAGAAATGAATCATTTTGTTGCAATGATTTGGGTGACAAAGCCTTAACACGCCAAGACAGCTAGTCGATGAGACAGTTGGAGCTTAGGCTAAGATATTTTTGTATTTTTTTTCAAATCTTCCCCTCTGCTGTTAAATAGAGGGAAGAAACAACTAAGAAAGGTTCTAGAATTTTGCACCCGAGGGGTCCAAATTCTGGGGTTCCACTTTTGGTTCTATTTGCATGTTCATGAGGTCCTTGAGTGATACAAATGTTAAATGTAATGGACTGGTGATTTGGACTCATTTTGAAGGATTAATGAAACTCTTTGGTGATTCCAATCAGAGCAATGTGCAGTATGTTTCTCCTTTGTTTATCACTTCATGTATGTTTTTCTCCCTCTGAAATAGTGTAATGAAGCTGTTGGTTTCACTCTGATTCATGGTTGTATATTTTCTGCTAAGTAGTAATAGTACCTGTGGTAATTACATATTTACTTGTGTTATTTGATAGCCTACAGTACCTGTATGAGCACAGATTTACTTATGCTAATTAGTGACAAATGTATTCATGATGTATAGATCTTGGGACCTTAATTAGCGCTCCATTGTTTCTGCCATTCCACCTCTTCAGTCTTCCATACTTCTGTCAGAACATTGTTGCTTAGGATTTTGTATTGTATCCAACCCTATGCATCAAATTCCTTCCTTTCTTTCCTCCTCTTCATTTTTCTACAACGCCAATATTGAAGCTGCCTATTGTTGTGTGTCAGCCACCATAACCAGACATTTCTCTTTGAGATTAGCCCGATTCACCCCCTGAGTATTTAGATCCATGTATTTGCTTGAGATCACTGTGATCAAGGACTATTGAACCAATCCCCCCTTTATTATATTTTTCAAACTACGTGACAATTGGAGTGTAGCAGAAAGCCCTACTGATAATATGCAAAGCACTTCTCTCTTAAGATGTCCTAGGCACTGGTCTACAATCAACCCAGAGGTTGTCTCTAGGAGGCTTCTATATTCCTAAAGCACTTGTCCAACACATGATAGAAAAATCTACAACATCTTTTTGGCATCATTTTCGGGGAATGTATTAGAGAAATTTTCCACTGGGTATGACAAATCTCTACATTCACTATGTTAGGTGAACAAGGGAAGTGTGGGTTGAAGATCTCTCACCTTGGTGACTCCATTGTCTCAATTTCATTATAAACACCTTGGTGACTCCACTTTCCATATTTTTATTTAATCATTCTTGCTTATAAGAGGCCCCATACCTACTCAGATAATTCTCAGTAATGAACACCATATGTATCAACCCAGAAATAATAATTTTAGAAGGACTTGAGAGGAAAAAACCCCAAACATTGGTGCTATTGTCTCTTCATTTCCTGAAACATCCTCATCTAGCTCACAGAATGCCATAATTCATTGCTCTGATTTTCCTCCTAGAGTTCTGGTATATCCTTCAGAAAGTGGTCAGCTACTCAGTACCGCCTCCCTAGAGGTAAAAGAAGAAGAAGTTTCAGTCGACACCCCTTCTCTCTCATTTCCTCTCCTCCCTAAAGTTGAGGAGGTAAAAGATATACTCCATAGCAACCCTACCCACAGTGTGAACAGTTTCTCATTCCACGGTCAATCAGTTGTCTCACAATTGGTCATAACTGAGAGACCCCCAATAAATCAAGCACCAACCCCTCTTATCCAGATCGTTGTCCCAGGCTTATTTTTAAACAAATATGCTCCATTAGACCTGCCTCAACCTTTAAATGCTATGCCATATGACTATCTTAAGCTCCTATCTAGGTTTAATGAAGAATCTAACATATCAACGCAGAGACACAAAGAAATTTAATGTGCCTTTGCAAAAAAATTGAATTTCGAACACCAAGACGTAATGCTAAGGCTTTTCATACAATATTTGGATGGAGAAGTTAGGAAATGGTTCAAATCCTTTCTGAATGATTCTATTACCACTTGGGAAGAAATGGAGAATTCCTTTTTGCACAAATGGGGAGAGAAGAGAGACAATGGATACATTATTACTAAGTTCAATGCTATGAAGAAGAATCCTCATGAGGATATCTAAGCTTCTATAAAAAGTTTTAAGAAATTGTACAATAATCTATCTGTTGAGATGAAACCTCCACAAGGCGTTGTCCGAGTAGTTTTTGTTGGGGCCTTTGAATCAAAGTTTGGCTTCACACTCAAAGAGAGGAAATTGTGTTCCTTAGACCAGATTCAAATTGATTCTCTCGAGGTAGAAGAAAATTTTACCTCAAATGAGAAGTCGAGAGGCAGATCTAACCCCAAAGAGAAGAAAAATGGAAAAGAGGAGGCAACTTCCTCAAGTCAAGGAAAAGATTCCCAAGAACTGATAAAGAACTTATCAAATAAAGTGACAAAAATGGAGCTGGAAAATAAAAGCCTTCAACAACAGAGCTTTCCGGCTGCCAGTCGGGGTCTCAATCCCCAATATAGAAGGCCTCCCCTACTGATACTACAAAGGGAGATGAAAGAGAAACAAGATCACATTCATCCTCCACAATATATAGAACATGATCGAAGGAACAAACACCATATGCTAATGAAGTTCAGGGGAACTTGTATTCCTCTTTCTCCAATGAAGAAAAAGAAATTAAAACATATCAAGAAGAGAAGGAGGAGCTTGAGGCAACACTGAACGATAAAGATATCAATGATTAGTACAAGAATTTCATTGATTTCATGCAGGCTCAGTTACACAAGAAATACAATCTGCAATCATCTAGAAAAAGATCGAGAGGGCAAGACCAAAATGAAGGTACTTCTTCCCCAAATCCTCCTAAGAAAACTGACAAGGGGAAGGGGCTTTTAGAGTCGATTATTCAAAATAAGAAAGGGTCCTCAGACCCAAACTGCCATAATCCCAAAGCCCTCCAAGAAGAGAAATCACCTCCCCCTCCAGACCCATCTATGAAAAAGAAAAGGAGCCGGTAGAAGTTAGCATAGCAGAAAAGGGCCCTGGCATCTTCAATATTTAAAAAGAGCTTGAGAAATTCAAGATACTTGTCCCACTATTCGAACTCCTAAAACAACCCACCTATAAGGCCCAAGTTTCTTAGTTCATGTTTCCATCTTCTTCAGTCCAACCTTCTGATAGTTTAAACCTCCAAGAAGAAATGCCAATGGTCGTCTTTGGACCCCATGTCGAAGAAAAAGATCCCTCCACACCACCTTTATATGTTACTCTAGTGGTACATGACCTCCTTCTCCATAATTGTATGTTGGACTGAGGTGCTTCTCATAATTTGATGCCACTGTCAGTAATGGAGCAACTAGGTCTAGAGATAACCAGACCATATAAATATCTCTACTCTTTTGACTCCAAGAGGGTAAGCTTCTTGGGTATGATAAAGGACTTGGTTGTGAATTTGGCCAAGATCCCAGTGAAAATTGTAGTGATGGACATTGTCGTAGTTGATATCCCTGCAAGGTTCAGTATGCTTTTGTCCAGATCGTGGGGATCAACGATTGGAGGTTCCATCAAACTGGATCTTACTTATGCTGCCATCCTTATCTTTGGTGGAGAAGAAAGGAAATTGTACAGGGAACCAAGATTCGTTAAAACAGTGACAACAGCTAATTGCCCAAACAATGCTCCAGTCTATGGGAACGAGAGGGATCTCTCTTTCTCAATGCTATAAGAATATAATTTCATTTTAGAAGAAACACAAGTACATCCTACAACCAGACTAGATCATCAAGTCAGAGATTGTAGCAAAGTCTAGAAGTTATATTTCGATGGTGAAAATTCTAAAGAAGGAAATGGAGCAGGAGTATTGTTGATATCTCCATAGGGTAGCCTGATTCCCCTCTCATTAAAATTGCAATTTGGGGAAAAGATAATGTTGTAGAGTATGAGGCATTTCTACTAGAACTGCAAGCAGCAAATAATTTGAACATTGAATTTATGACTATGTTTGGAGACTTGAACTAGTGGTGAAGCAGATCAAATACCAATGTCAAACTAAGCATCCTCAACTGAGGGCTTACATAAATGAGATTTGGGATTTAATCGACAACTTCTTCCTAGATTTTAATGTCCAATTCTTACCTAGGGAAGGAAATTGAATGGTTGATTCCTTGGCTATAGTTGCCAGTTTTTTCAAGCCTGACAATGTGAAACACTGGCAGGTGTTCGAAGATGATGACCATATCAGGAGTTTCATGGAATTCATTGGGGAATTCTCAAATTCGATGATTGACCAAGAAGAAGAATAAGTAACATAGGAACAACAAGCAGCTTGTGAGGAAACTATCACAGGGCACAGAGTTTTGCAACTAAAAGGAAATGTCATTCCCTGTGGTCTAGTTCCTTTGGAGAGGATATTCAAATCCAATGATGTGGCTTCACAACCTGCTGAACAGGGAGTTGATGAACAAGTGGAGGATTACAACATCAGATTGGAGAACAAACCCTGGATGAACAAGTTGTCAAAAGGGATCCCCCAGCAATATAAACAAAGATACTTTAATCTCCTTAAAACTTATTAAGATGTATTTGCTTGGTCATATGAATATTTAAAGACTTTTGATACCAATGTTATTCAACATAAGATTCCCTTAAAAAATGGTATGAAGCCTTGTAATCAAAAACTCTAACAGATCAATCCCCTTTTACTCCCATCCATCGAGAAGGAAGTGAGGAAGTTGCTTCAAGCCAAGATCATTGTACCATTGAGGTACTTAGAGTGGGTGGAAAACCTGGTTCCTACAAGGATGAAGAATGGAGAGATAAGACTTTGTGTGGATTTCAGAAACCTCAACAAAGCTTCATTGAAACACAATTACCCATTGCTTAAAATGGATTATATATTACAAAAGGTAGTTGGCTCAACTCAGATGTCCATGATGGATGGATTTTCAGGGTATAATAAGGTAGCATTCCATCCTGGTGATCAGAAGAAAATTGCATTCACTACATCTTAGGGGACCTTCATGTATGCAACAATGCCATTTGACCTTATAAATGCAAGAGAAACCTTCCATAGGGAACTGGATATAGATTTTGTGGGAGAGCAGGATAAATTTGTGGTGGTCTCTCTAAAACAGATGAGGAGCATATGGAACATTTTAAACTTACTTTTTAGAAATGCAGGAAGTATGGGTTGTCTTTAAATCCAAATAAATCTGAGTTCATTGTGAGCGAAGGAAAACTGTTGGGGCATATAGTAGCACAGGAGGGGGTGAAGATCGATCCTAAGTGCGTAGAAGACATCAGTCACATTTCCCTACCAAGAAATAAAAAGTAGGTCCAAGTGCTCTTGGGAAGGATTAACTTCTTGAGAAGATTTATACCTAATTATGGAGAGATCGTGAAAGGTGTCATGGAGATGTTGAAGAAGGAGAATTAAGTAAAGTGGAGCCTAGTTTCATAAGAATCCTTTTCTAGGGTCAAGAGAGCTTTTGCAGAAGACCCTATGCTAGTCATCCTAGATTTTTCAATGCCATTTTACATCTTTTCTTTTGCCTTCCCTCATACTATAGTCATTTTGCTATTATAAAAGAATAAGGTAGGTCAGTAGCAGCCTATAGAATTCTTCAGCCAGGTGTTGCAAGAGGCTGAACTGAAATATAACATCTTGGAAAAACAGGATTATGCCCTGGTCAAAGCTTTGAAGGCCTTCATAGTTTATGTTTTACATTCTAACATTATCGCTTATGTTCCAACAGTTGTTGTTAAAGACATCCTGGTGCAAGGGGACAATAATGGAAAAAGAGGTAAATGGATTGAAAAAATCCAATAGTATGACATGGATGTCAAGCCCACTAAACTCATCAAAGGACAAGGATTGGCTAAAATCTTATCAGAGTCCAATTTCCAAGCCTTGGGGATTAACTTGTTGACAGAATAAGATGAAGAGGGGAGACAAAAACCATTGATCAAGACATCGATCCAAAAGATTCATATCAAGTATGAAACATCTACCTGGTATAAGGATGTCATCCACTATCTACTATTCTTGAGGTGCCCAGTGAACATGGATAAATCAAAGTATAGAGAATTAAGATTACAAGCCCATAATTTTATTATATCAAATGGGAAACTATACTGGAAAGACTCGGTGGGAATTCTTCTTCTGTGTTTGTTAGAAATAGAGACTCAAATGGTGATTGATGATTTCCATAGTGGCATTTTTGGGGGGAACTATAACTAGAATACCACCACGCATAAGATAATGAAAGTAGGATTCTATTGGCTAATTATTCATGGAAGTTCACTCTTATGTTCGGGCCTGCCAACAGTGTCAAGTGTTTGCTGAGAAGCAGAAATTAGCCCCACTCCCCTTAATCCTTGTTTGTATGGAAGATCCTTTCATACAATGGGGACTAGACTTTATTGGAGAGATACACACCCCTTCCAGTAGCCAACATAAGTGGATACTCACAGCCATAAACTAATTCACAAAATGGGTGGAAGTAATCCCAGCTTGAAATGCAATTGACACTGTGATCATAAAATTTTTGGAGGAAAATATCCTGTCCAGGTTTGGGTGTCCTGTGAAAATTGTGACTGATAATTCTCAGGCTTTAATTCTACAAAAATTTTCAACTTCTATCAGAAATTCAACATGCTTTAATCCTTGTTTGTATGGAATATCCTTTCATACAATGGGGACTAGACTTTATCGGAGAGATACACCCCCCTTCCAGCAGCCAACATAAGTGGATACTCACAGCGACAAACTAATTGACAAAATGGGTGGAATTAATCCCAGCCTGAAATGCAATTGACACGGTGATCATAAAATTTTTGGAGGAAAATATCCTATCCAGGTTTGGGTGTCCTGTGAAAATTGTGACTGATAATTCTCAGGCTTTAATTCTACAAAAAATTTCAACTTCTATCAGAAATTCAACATTACAGTTGACCACTCTACTACCTATTATCCTCAGGGAAATGGACTAGCTAAGTCTTCCAACAAAATGGTAGTGAGGATCCTGAAGAAAAAAATTGCAAAAAGCCAGAGAAATTGGGACTCCCAACTAAAAACTTCCCTATGGGCTAACGGATCACTCCAAAAAAGTCCACGGGGAAATCTCCTTTTGAATTGGTCTATGGGAAAGTAGCCATATTCCCTATACAGCTCGTTATGCCAGTTGCCAAGATGCTACAAGATGTGGAAGAAGAGCCAAAATCCTTAACTTGAAGGATTAATCAACTAGTGGAGCTCCAGGAGAACAGAGAGTGGGTAAACCACAAGTTAATTGGCTACCAGCAGAAGATGAAATATCCATTCAATAAGAAGGCTAAAGACAGACCTCTCCAACTAGGATATCTAGTTTTTAGGTGGGATGTGAGAAGAGAAGACAAAGGGAAACATGCCAAATTTGAACCCTTATGGTTTGAACCCTTAAAATTGTTGAGACAAAGGGCAACAATACTTTTTTTCTTAAAAATTTGGAGAGGGAGATGCTTGAGCTGCCTGTAAATGGGAAATTCCTCAAGCTTTACTTCCAGCACTAAGAGGTTCATTTCTCACTCATTGTACATATTGATGAGCCATTGTAAAATATCAATAATACTTTGAGTTCTTTATGTTTTTGTTTTTGTTTTTATATACTTGAATGAAATTACTCCATGCCCAATGGATAGAAGGCTACTAGTCTACAAGTTCTCAACACCTTGCTAGCAAGGCACTGTCCCCAGGTGGAGCCAATGTTGTCACCTACTGCAAATTATGTTTTCAACTATCAAAAGAGTGCAAAAGAGCGGCATGGTTTGCAGTAATATTCCAAGCCTCAAAATGAATCAAAGTCTAAATCAAGCCCTCTCCATTGGAAAGTGCTCTGAACAAGCTTTTCAACGATATGTGGAAGTCCAAAAATGGCCTCTTATATCAAAATTTATGGTCTTCTGAAGTTCAAGGATGAAAGCCTCAAGGAAAGAAGGAATCACATAATTGATCATTTGTCGACGCGTTTCGAACCAACTAGTGTGGTTCATCGTCAGGACAAGTTGAAGATACAGATCCAGTATAGCGAGTTAAATAGTCCAAGCAGAGACTCCAACGGCTAAAAAGACTAACGGCTATTTTTCAACTTAAGGACCCAGTCAAACCCCCTTTAACTAAATTAATATTAATATTCTTTATAATTATTATTATACTTCTAGAGCTAAGTAAACTGGGTAAAAATTTAACCAGATCAGAGGTTATTAATCCCTTTATATTTGAAGATTATTAAATTTGGCAACCTGGGAATATTTAGCATAATATATGATTAAGAATAATTGAACTATCCTTAGATTGTAAGGTAATTATTTAAGTTTTAATAATTATATAGGTTTGGCTGATAATTGATATAAATTGATATAATATTTTAATATCTAAACCTTAAATAAAAATTTATTAGAATGATTAGATATTAAAGAATTTTAAATTGATATATTTATATATATAATTAAAAACATATATACATATATTTAAACATTAAATATAATATTATTAGAATGTTAGGTATGGTAATATATTATATATATATATATATATATATATATATATATATATATTAGTTTTGATAACTAACCATTGATCTAATTCAATTTTTAGTAAAAATTATAGTTTTCTAATAATTTATATAAATAATTCAAAAACTAAATATTAAATATAGTATTATATTAGGTATGGAAAAATATTATTATATATAATTATATATTTATATATATATATATATATATATATATATATATATATAGATATATAGAATAATTTAAATATATAAATAGATTAATAACCTCTGATCTGGTTAAAATTTTTACCCAGTTTACTTAGCTCTAGAAGTATAATAATAATTATAAAGAATATTAATATTAATTTAGTTAAAGGGGGTTTGACTGGGTCCTTAAGTTGAAAAATAGTCGTTAGTCTTTTTAGCTGTTGGAGTCTCTGCTTGGACTATTTAACTCGCTATACTGGATCTGTATCTTCAACTTGTCCTGACGATGAACCACACTAGTTGGTTCGAAACGCGTTGACAAATGATCAATTATGTGATTTCGCCAAAAAGTTTCTAAACAAACGTTATGGATCACAGAAGTCTAAATTCCTTGAAAGAAGGAATGTCAGAAGCTCGATATAGGAGATCACAAATTGGAGGTCCAACAACATGGTATATCGGTGCATCAAATATCATAGCCCCGATATATCAGAGGTCCAGTAGCATAGAATATCGGAGGTCCTAGCAGTCAGGCATATTGGTGATCGTCGATTGCAAATCATAACAGCAAGCACATCGGCGATCAGAGGATCGTAACTCTTCAACGTGTGAACCTTGAAAAAGTGTGGATAGTGTAAAATCATCGGGGGACCCAACAATAAATTTACAAAGGATTTCCCTACAAAACCAAGGGCGAACGATCCCTTTTCTCTCTCCTCCAGCAGGATGCGTGGCAGCTTCTAGTTGGTCCTAATAAGCCACAAGTGGCGGCACATGATTGGCTCTGATAAGGACAAGTGGCAGATGATGTCAGATTGACATGGCAGTATGGAAGGACACGTGGTAGTCTGTTTTGTCATTTTCAGGGGGCCTATGGGGACATATCCGAGTGACATGTGTCACCACTCAGGAAGTTCCACGTGACATGATGATGTCACATCGGTAATCACATATCGAAGGTTGATGGATATCGGCACATTACAATAGTGCACACTTGAAAAATTCCAATAAAGGGGCTCTGATATAGGGTTGGCACACAATCGCAAGAAGAGTCAAATAACCAAAGGCACGAGGCTAGGGCTAAACCCAGAGGGCTATCGGTGATCAGAGAAACAATCATGTCACAACTCCCAAAGTAAAACCCCAATTGGAAACTATCGATAAGGGAGCTCTAATATATTGGGCTAGCATATGGTCGCTACTGCAACTCAAAGGAAAGGGATGCTAAGCTATTTACAAAGGAAAATGGAACTCGAGAAAGGGAAAAAAGGCCTTAGTGCCTTAAGTCTAAACACCTGGTCATAGCCCCTAGTCATATGAAGAGAAATGCATAAAGGAGCTAAAACAAAGGGGGCCAAAGGATCCTGGAACTCGCCTATTTTGTAATGTTTTTAAGTATAAAGTGCCAATAATTAGAATCGTCGATATAGCAATACGGCATTGTTTGTTGAGAAATGGCAACAAGAAATTTCAGTTTAATTTTTCGTTGAATTAAATTCGAATTCTATTCTCCTAGCAACTTAAATAGTTAAATTAAGTTTCTTAAACTTACTTAACTTAGGAAATTCGAGTTGGAAGTCTTTTGGAAGTCATGTGTATGTTAATTATGAATTGTAAAATAGAAGACTTCGTTTCATGAGTCAATTCAGTTAAATTAGTTCTCAAACTGATTGAGAGAACTAATAGTGAGTTAACAATCAATGGTGACACTAATGAACTCCACCAATGCTACTCTAGTTAACTGAATATTTACTCATCAAAAAATCATGCATGTCAATTATGAGAAAGACCTAGTTGAGACTAGAGTACAGGGATAGTTTTCTATTTGTTTTAGATTTTTCTGAGCTGCACTGATAGTGCATGCATTCAGGAGCTGATCCTTGAGGGATTGCGCTATTTTTAGAGGCTTTATTTCCCTTTAAATACAAGTTATCCTTCATAGGAATTACACATTGGAATAGAGACTTGGATAGATTTTGAAGAGGCTAAGATTTGGCCTTGATCTTGCTTATGAGTTGGAGATTGAATTTACTGAGTCTTGGGATTTTTCGAGAGAGAACAAGCATTGTAATTTCATCTTGATTTTCCGGATTAATACAATACAAATAGTGGGGTTTTGAGTTGTGTAATTCCCCGGATATTTATTGTGTTATGTGTCTTTGATTATCTTCCTCTATTGATTATTGTTTGCTTGATGTTTATGGGCTTCCGCTATAAAGAGTAGAAGTAGATTCTTTTCTCTTGCTTTAGCAAATTGCATTAGCTTGTGAATCTACAGGATTTTCTACATGGTATCAGAGCAAGATTGTTTTTTGGGCCTAGAGTTTGCAGAGAATATCTGAAAAATTTTGTGCAAAATTTTCAGAACCAAATAACATATCTGGATTCCTTGGGAAAATATACCCAAATTAAAAATAAAAATAAAAAATCGACCGAATCGGAGATTGGATGAGGGAGATATCGATGATTTAAAATCATCTCTCTAGAGGAGATTTCGAAGTTTTGAGTTTCTGGGTTACAGGTGAAAGTCGAATTTGCAGAGTTTTAACGAGTCGGTGATTGGAGGAACGTGGAAAACAGGCAGGAGTAAATGCCGACGGTGCAGAGGATAGCATAGATGGTCTCTGATGGAGGGCGGCAAAGGAGGGAGCTCAGCTCCCTCCTACAAGGACACGGTCGCCAACAAAGGCAAAACAACGGAAGGTAACAACAAAGTCGTGGCTGGGGAAAAAAACAGAGATAATGATAAGGGGACAGAGGGAACTAAGTCCAAGACAAATAGCAGCATAAAGGATAAGGAGGAAGAAGATAAATATCTTGGTTCACGAGAACACAAGCAAAAGGGACCTTGCAAGCCTAAAGCTGCAATCACGCCAAGAGTAATATTAAATGACCCTGCTCTGCAAGTGCACAGAGTACACATGGGGAACTATGCCATTATTTGTAAATTCATGGGACTATGGCCCACTGAAAAATCTTTGCAAATGTGGATCAAGTATCACTGGAAGCCCAAAGGAAGCATTGACCTACATCTTGGGTCAAAGGGATTCTTCACATTGGTGTTCCCAAACATCGAAGACAAAGACAGAATATTCGAAGGAGGACCCCACTTTTATGCAGTGGCTGGGCTCTATATGAGGCTTTGGATGATGAACTTCATCCCAGAGTGGGAGACCTTCACCTTAGTTCCAGTATGGGTAAGGCTATATTCCCTATCTCTTGATTATTGGCAAACGGAATCACTAGCAGCTATTGGCAATAAACTAGGACATTTTGTCAAAGTTTCTGAAGCCACAAGAAGAAGGAAATATACTTCCTTTGCAAGAATATGTGTGGAGATGGATCTATCAGAAGCTCTTCTAGATGAATTTATTCTGGAAGTTCATGATGAGGAGTGGGTGAAAATCGTGGACTATGAGCATATCCCATTCAGATGCCGTAGATGCCATGAACATGGACATCTGCTCAGAGACTATCCTCTCGGTAAAGTAGACAACAAAGAACACCTCAACACTTCAAAGGATACAGCGAGATTTCAGAAAGTGGCAAGCAGAAGTAAAGGGGGAAAGAGGGGAATGAAGCAACAGCAGAATGAAGGGCAGAAGGTTAGCCAGAATAGGTTTCAAGTGCTGGATGAGAATGAGGATAACACAAAAGATGAACAAGCCCTGGAGAAAGATCCTAACAAAAAAAAAGCGGAAGAAAACAGAAAACAATATCAAGATATTGTACACCAAATGGAGAATGTTATGAGTGAGACAAATGGAGATGGACCAGGAAATGACTCAAATCGAACTAGACTAGGAAGATCATGAATTACAGGAAATCTTAGACAAGGAAAACTTGGATTTGGAAGGATTCTTGAGGCATGGATCCAAGGAAGGAATAGAATAAATCCCTCCAAAAAAATGCTCTAGAATACAGCAGTTATTTTTATGGAAAACCCAGGAAAGAGGATTGGATAAAAGTAAAAGTATTCACAAACAGGAACACAGAGGGGTGAAAACTATGAAATCAACTCCCAGATTAGCAACTAGAAATCCAGGAAAAAAGAGGGGCAGAAAAAAGAAAAATGAGCTCTTGATTGAGTGTGGAAAGTTAATGATAGATTCGGGTAAGATGAAAGACCTAACTAGTTACTCTTTCACAAATCTTTAATTATGAAGCTCATATCTTGGAATATTAGAGGTCTGGGCAGTAAAAGAAAAAAAAGAATGTTAACTCACAGAATGAAACAAGCATCACCAAATATCATCTTTATTCAAGAAACAAAATTTCCATTCAAAAGTTAAAGCATATCCATAGCAAATGGATGAACAGTTTTGAGTTTCTTGAAGTGAAAGCAGAAAACACAGTGGGAGGTATCCTCACTCTATGGAACCCCCAAAGAGTTAGTATTTTGGATGCGGAGGCATCAAGAAATTATCTATCGGTAATTATTCAATCTGTGGGAGTTGTGGACACTTTCCTTGCCACAAATGTCTACGGGTCACAAAGAATAGATGAAAAACTAAGACTATTAGTCTTTTTAGCACAGCTCAAAAGCAGACATGTAGGAATACCTTAGGTCTTGGGAGGAGATTTTAATATGATAAAATCACTTTCGGAAAAAAAAAAAAAGGGAGGCACCAGACTACTAAATAAGGACTCAGATATGTTCCAAACCTTTATGGATGACATAAATCTGGTGGACTTGGCAATGCATAATGGCCTCTTTACTTGGAACAATAAAATAGGAGGTGAGGCTCAGGTCACCTCCAGGTTAGACATATTTTTGATCTCCAGGGAGCTTATTGTTAAGTTATGGTATGTTCTATGCTTATAATAGTTTACTTCTTTTCCTTATTATATTCCAAAGATTAGCAATCACACGTACATAAAGTAAAGTGCAGATAGAACATTAAACGATCGATAAAAAACAAGCCAAGACAAGAGACACAAGATGTGGCGGCTAGCCAAGGAAAAACCCCACAATGTGTGGGGAAACCCTTTGATCAAATCTTCTTTTATCTTCAATAATTCAGCAGAGAGAAATAGTACAATAAATATGATTCATATCAGCAGTAGCAAACCCTAGATCAATAGCATCAGCATTAGCGGCTTCATTATCAAACTAGGGCAAACGATATCTTGCAAACCGTTCGTCGAATTGACTTCATTCCACCACCAAAAGTTGCGGCTTTTAGAGGAGGTTCAGATGAACCTATAGCGCAATTCCAAAGAGGAGCTCTTCTAGGCCACGCAAGTCAATCTTTACTTCTGCAGTTGCAGCTTCAGTTTCAGCAGTTTCTGGCTTCAAACTGGGGCAATCGATATCTTGCAAACCGTTCATCGGATTGACTTCATTCCACCACCAAAATTTGAGGCTTCCAGAGGAGGTTCAGATGAACCTACAACACAGTTCCAAAGAGGAGATCTTCTATGCCACGCAAGTCAATCTTTACTTCTGCAGTTGCAGCTTCAAATTCAACAACTTCCAGCTTCACATGTGTGAGAGAGACCCATTTCAGCGCAGTAGAGAAGAGACTCATTTTTGCGTAGTAGAGAGAGAGAGAGATGTGATGAGATGAGTGAGTGCAAATGAGGAAAATTCCTCTTATATTTATACACAACGTTGGTGGGTGAATAGATGCGACTGTTGGGCTTCTAAGCCTACATGAGTTGTAGGTCGGCTTGATAATAATTCCATAATCAAAATAAATTCATATCTCCATGAATACTTATCGGAATCAGATGATCTTTATATCAATCCTACACCTCTCGACGAGAGGAATCTAATAAAAATATTATCAGCCATGAATAAGATGACCCACATGAATTTTTGCCCTGGTTGCCAATTTTAACACTCCCTCTCAACCATGGAGAACTTCATTTGCAATCTGTCTATCGGTCGTTACTATTCATCCATCAAATGCACTGCCCTGTACAGCCTGACCCTTGCCCTGCTCTGCTCTATTCTGCCTGTTCTGCTTTGTCTTGTTCTGCCCTGCACTGATCTGTACTGTTTTTCTCTGTTTTGCTCTACTCTTGCATTGTTCTGTTCTGCTCTGCTCTTGCATTTTTCTGTTCTGCTCTGCTTTTGTCCGAATTATGAAGAAGAAGAAATGATCGAGGATGTATCATACTGACTCAAAGTCAGTCTCAGAGTATGTACCACTGGTCCCAGACCAGTCTCAACCAACCCGAAGTCAGCGTCATAGTGAGTACAACTCCACTGGTCCTAGACCAGTATCATCCTCCACTGACTCAAAGTCAGTCTCAAAGTGCGTACCACTGGTCCTAGACCAGTCTCAGCCGACCCGAAGTTAGCTTCATAGTAAGTACCACTCCTACCACTAGTCCCAGACCAGTATCGCAGTCTCAGAGAGTGTACCACTGGTCCCAGACCAGTCTCAACCGACCCAAAGTCAGCGTCATAGTATGTACCACTCTCACTGGTCCCAGACCAGTACTGCACTGACACGAAGTCAGTCTCGGAGTATGTACCACTGGTCCCAGACCAGTCTCAACCGACCCGAAGTCAGTGTCATAGTATGGTACAACTCCTACCACTGGTCCCAGACCAGTATCGCAGCCTCAGAGAGTGTACCACTGGTCCCAGACCAGTCTCAACCGACCCGAAGTCAGCGTCATAGTATGTACCACTCTCACTGGTCCCAAACTAGTACTGCACTAACACGAAGTCAGTCTCGGAGTATGTACCACTGGTCCCAGACCAGTCTCAACCGACCCGAAGTCAATGTCATAGTATGGTACAACTCCTACCACTGGTCCCAGACCAGTATCATTGATCCCAGATCAATGGAGGTCATCCTAGTGTAAGGAGTACGGTGGATACAACGATGCGTCCATTGGTACTACTATGGTCCCTAACTTCATTTCCCTGCTCATTGATCAAATGAGAGGTACTTTCCATGAGTCCCAGACTGCATGGGTAGGATGCCTCGATAGGAGAACTAATCAATCCTGTCCTCACAGGAGAACACATCAATCCTGCTACAATCACCGTGGAGAACACATCAATCCAAGCTGCCATGGAGAACACATCAATCCAGGCCTCACAGGAGAACTAATCATCCTGCTACACAGGAGAGCGAATCATCCTGTTCCACAAGAGAGCGAATCATCTTGTCCCACAAGAGAGCGAATCATCTTGTTCCAGTGTGCACCACCAGGGGAGGGTGAGTCACCCTGTGGTCATATGTTGCTCCAGTAGGAACCGCAAGCCCTCAGAGCTCCCAGAGCTCAATGTATGCAACATGTAGGACCCTTGTACAAGGGTTTCTTGCCGACTCCAAGTCGTTTGGGAAAATCACAGATTAGATCTTTCCTTGGGGCTTTGACAAGGTATATCAACCTGTACATCATCTTAATGTGATGGAGCTTCCTTGCTCATCGACTTACCATATCCCAGATGATGTCTATCTGCTGGAGCAATTGACGAATATGGGATTCCTCAATAATCGAATCCCACCTCTGGTTGTTACAGAGAATCACAGTGGTATCCAATGTAAATCCATACAGCTCACTGAAGAGCTTTCGCAACCAGACTGCCTCACACAAGGTTATGCTAGCAACAATATATCCTGCTTCGGCGGTGCTCAAAGCCACCGACTTCTGCTTCCTACTCATCCAGGATATCAAAGCAGATCCCAAGGTGAAACACTAATGGGAAGTGCTCTTACGGTCCACCACACTGCCTGCCCAATCAACATCAGTATATCCAAGTAGTCTCACATCTCCAGCAGTGTATCTTAATCCATGAGAGATTGTGTCCTGAAGACATCTCAGAAGATTCCTCGCATCAATCTAGTGAGGCTCAACCAAATATGAGCTCACAATGCTAACTGCAAAACATATGTTCAGACGGAGGTTCACCAAGAACATCAATGCGAATGAGTTTTTGAAGCTCAGAGGCATTTCCCAAGTCTGGTCCAACATCACTGCCATATAACTTCTAAAAGTTAAGATCCTCAAGGTAGTCACAGGCTTGCAGTCCATCATACCAAATCTTTCCAATATATTTACCACATATTTTCCTTGAGATAGGAAAATTTCCCTTGGCTTCTACCACACTTCAAGTCCTTGGTCCTTCATTTCAAATTCAGAAGCCATCTCCCTCTTACATTTGTGAATGAGAGGGTTTGCACCTGTTAGAAAGAGGTCATCCACATACAACACCAGTATGAGAGGCTTGTCATCTTCAACCTTAAAGTAAAGGTTACGATCAACTTCACTCCTAGTGAATCCCAGCTTCATCAAGTAGCTATCGATCCTCTCATACCATGCTCGGGGTGCTTGCTTCAGCCCATAGAGAGCCTTCTTCAACCTGCATACATGAGATTTTCAATCATAAATCTCAAATCCTTCAAGTTGCTCCACATAGACCTCTTCTTTGATAGAACCATGCAAGAACGCGGTCTTAACATCCATCTGATGTAGGTTCCATCCTTGTGAAGCCACAAGGGCTATGATCAAGTGGATGGTCGTATATCTGGCAACAGGTGCAAATATCATAGTCTATACCTCCCTTATGGGATAAACCACGAGCAACAAAATGAACCTTATACTTTTCCATACTTCCATTTGCTGCATGCTTTATCTTGTAAAGCCATTTTGAAGTAACAATTGTCTTGTCCAGGGTCTGGGAACTACTTCCCAGACATCATTCTCCATAATAGACTCATATTCTATGGTCATAGCATCCTTCCATAGTTAATGCTTGATGACATCTGAGAATGATGAAGGTTAATTTTGTATGATCGTGCTCATGATGATCAGGTATCCCTGATACCTGTTAAGTTTCTTACTTTGATGGAAGGTTCCTCAGGGTGCAGCATTTCCTTCAGCATCATCAAGTATCCCCCTAAGCCATGAAGGCATCTTCCTAGAAGAGGAAGGCTCATGTGGATGAGGATCAATCGGATCCATGGGTTCTTCTACATCAGGCATTGATTCATCATCCTTTTCTTTCGGTTCCCTGGTGTCGGCTTCTTGAGAGCTACTCAAAGTCAGCAGATTGTCCACCTTGCTGAGAGCCATATCTTTGTCAAAGGTGACATCATGACTAATCATGACTTCCGTTTGACCGGTGGTGAACATTTCTTCAGGAGTTTAGGAACCCAATGCTTGATGAGGGCATCGATTTTGTACATATACGACGGTGATTGTAGTTTCAACCCATAGAAACATTGGAAGTCTTTGATCATTTAGCATGGCCCGGACAGCTTCCATCATCGTGTGGTTCTTCCTTCCCACCACACCATTCTGCTCAAGAGTATGTGGTGTAGTAATCTCCCTCTTAATGCCAACCTCAGGTATGCCTGAGTAAACCAATTGTAATATATCTGAGGTCTTGCTTTGGCTTGAGGGGAATGGTCCCCTTTTGAGCTTTCCTTTGGCACATCCTGGACATACACCTTCTTTCTCTACTTGGAATTCGGGCATCCCTGTTACCATCTGTCTTACATCGGGTAGAGCTTTGTAATGAAGGTGGGCAAACCTCCGATGCTAAAGTTTGGACTAAAGAGTTGTGTCACAAGACATGACACCTAGCGGACTTCCATCGACCTGATATAATGAATCAACACTAAACCCAAGAGTAAAGGCATCTTTAACATTATTTTTCCATATACATACCTTGCCATTGCTGAAGGTTACCTTGTAGCCTCTGTTTTCCATTGCCAAGATGGACACTAGGTTCCTTTTGAGGTCAGGTGCATTTAATACATCCTAGAATTTCTAGCCTTCTTGAATGCTTGTCCTCTTCCTTGATTCCCAGCTCTCCTCTTACCTTTGCTGTTGAATTTATCATTCCTTTGATTGCCATCAAAGGGATTTCGAGTTGCACCACTGCATACTGTACCATGCTTCTCTAATCATGATTATCATCATGCTGCCCATGTCCATGATTTTATCCATCATAATTCTGCTCAAACTAGTGTGCATCATCATCATGCTATCCTATATGTCCATGATCTCATGTTGCCCTTTATGTCCATGATCTCATTCATCATGATGCTCATGATCTCATACATAGTGACTTGCTTTATCGCAAATGTAGCATCGTCATTTTCTTCTAGCCTTAGGTCCAGCCTTTCCTTTTGATTTAGTCCCAGAATTACTTCTTTTCTTTGCATGAGAAGAAAAGGCAGCAGGAGGACCTTTAGCCATAGGCATTTCTTGCACTTCTTCCCTTGTTTCTTCTTGAATGCATCTAGCCATTAATTCCTCGAAACCAGGAATTACATTATAGTTCAAAAGAGTAGTCCAGTCTATCGTAGATTTCCTTGGAGGTGTCCAGTTCAGAGATGTAGGCCACCAAGTGCTTGTCGATAGAGTCCCGGATGATCTTCTATTGTTTTGACTTCTCCATTTTTTTTCATTTGTTCCAGGCAGCAGCGGATGCATTTGATGGAGGCTCAACAATATTGCCTCTCACATGATCCAACACTCCTTGATTCTCAAGGGTTAGATCGATAGACATCTTCCATCCGTGATAGTTAGCTTTCTCACGGAGCTTGTCTTCAGCAGGAAAGAGTGTTGAGGACCCCATAGTTCTTTTAGGATAGCCTTGCCAATATTCTCTTCGATGATTGCTCTTGCTCTTGCTCGGGTTTTGTCTTCACCTAAGCTCTGATACCATGTTAAGTTATGGTATGTTCTATGCTTATAACACTTTACTTCTTTTCCTTATTATATTCCAAAGATTAGCAATCACACGTACATAAAGTAAAGTGCAGATAGAACATTAAACAATCGACAGAAAACAAGCCAAGACAAGAGACACAAGATGTGGCGACTAGCCAGGGACAAACCCCACAATGTATGGGGAAACCCTTTGATCAAATCTTCTTTTATCTTCAATAATTCAACAGAGAGAAATAGTACAATAAATCTGATTCATATCAGTAGTAGCAAACCCTAGATCAATAGCATCAGCATTAGCGGCTTCATTATCAAACTAGGGCAGACGATATCTTGCAAACCGTTCGTCGGATTGACTTCATTCCACCACCAAAAGTTGCGGCTTTCAGAGGAGGTTCAGATGAACCTACAACGCAGTTCCAAAGAGGAGATCTTCTAGGCCACGCAAGTCAATCTTTACTTCTGCAGTTGCAGCTTCAGTTTCAATAGTTTCCGGCTTCAAACTAGGGCAGTCGATATCTTGCAAACCGTTCATCGGATTGACTTCATTCCACCACCAAAAGTTGTGGCTTTCAGAGGAGGTTCAGATGAACCTATAGCGCAGTTCCAAAGAGGAGATCTTCTAGGCCACGCAAGTCAATCTTTACTTCTGCAGTTGCAGCTTCAAATTCAACAGCTTCCGGCTTCACATGTGTGTGAGAGAGACCCATTTCAGTGCAGTAGAGAAGAGACTCATTTCTGCGTAGTAGAGAGAGAGGGAGATGTGATGAGATGAGTGAGTGCAAATGAGGAAAAGTCCTCTTATATTTATACACAACGTTGGTGGGTGAATAGATGCGACTGTTGGGCTTCTGAGCCTACATGAGTTGTAGGTCGGCTTGATAATAATTCCATAATCAAAATAAATTCATATCTCCATGAATACTTATCGGAATCGGATGTTCTTTATATCAATCCTACACCTCTCGACGAGAGGAATCTAATAAAAATATTATCAGCCATGAATAAGATGACCCACATGAATTTTTTCCATGGTTGCCAATTTTAACGCTTATGCTAGCAAATAGAGAAATAACAGGTAAGGTTCTCCCCTTTGGAGGTTCTGATCACTAGTCGATTCAATTGGAACTCGAGGGGTTTGATTCTCCTAAGAACTGACCCTTCAGGTTTGAGAATATCTGGCTCTCCCACCCAGATTTCATTAACAACATTGAACAATGGTGGGCAGAAGATCTACAAATCCAAGGCACGAATATGTTCATCCTACACAAAATACTTCAACATTTTAAATTCAGACTCAAAGAATGGAACAAGGAGGTTTTTGGCAACATTTTTGTGGAAAAAAAGGTAGTGGAAGCCAAACTACAGGAACTTAATCAAGCATTGATCACATAGGGTTTTGATAAAGACAAAAGTCAGCTAGCTGATAAACACCATCAAGAATGGGAGAATTTATGTAACCAAGAAGAAATATTTTGGAGACAAAAGTCTAGAATTCAATGGCTTAAAGAAGGGGATTGTAATACAAAAAAATTTCATAGATCCACCATAGCCAATAGGGCTCACAACAAAATCTCTACGATTTTGAATGACAAAGGGCAGTTACAAACCTCTCACAAGAACATCGAACAAGTGTTGGTTCAACATTTCAGAAGTATCACTAAGGAGAATAATCCAGACAGGGAGAAATGCATCAGAGAAATTGCAAATAACATCCCTAAGCTGGTGACTAGAGAGGACAATTTCAACCTGAACAAACCAGTCACTGAAGAGGAAGTTAGTGAGGTTATCAAGGACATGCAAAATGGCAAAGCTCTAGGTCCAGATGGTTTCAACGTGGATTTTTTTAAGGCCTGCTGGAACATTGTAAAACAAGACATCTTGAATGTGGTGGAGGATTCCAGAAGTAATAGGACTATTATGAAAGCCCTCAACACTTCCTTCATCTCTCTGATCCCCAAATAGGAGTTAGCCCTAACTACTGATAAGTTTAGACCCATTGCCTTATGTAATGTGGTTTACAAGATTATATCCAAGATACTGGCTAGCAGGCTTAAACCTCTTCTTCCTTCTTTAATCTCAGGTGAACAATTTGGTTATGTGGAAGGCAGACAAATTCTTAATAATAACATTCTAGCACACGAGATAGTCCACACGCTAACCAGTAAAAAACAGGCCGGTATGATCATGCAACTGGATATTGCCAAAGCTTATGACAAAGTCAACTGGAGCTATATCAAGAGGATCCTTGTTGTGTTTGGGTTTGATCATAACTGGATCAGATGGGTCATGGCTCTAGTAACTTCTTCCAGCTTTTCTATTCTAGTGAATGGATCTCCCTCTCCTATCTTCACTCCTTCTAGAGGTCTCAGGCAGGGCGACCCACTCTCTCCCTTTCTTTTTATCCTCATGATGGAAGGATTGGGAAGAGCCATCAAGTAGGCTTAAATCTTGGGAAAAATTAAGGGACTCCAATTAACCGAAAATGGCCAGACAATGACTCATTAAAAATTTGTGGATGACACAATGCTGCATGGAATTCCAACAGTCAAAGAAGCTTCACTGTACAAACAAATCCTGAACATTTTTGCCTTGGCCACAGGTATGGAAATAAATCTCTCCAAATGAAAAACAAATTTCTTGAGTACTAACATTGCAATTCAGAGAAATATCTCAAGAATTTTGGGCTTCCAAATGGATTCCCTCCCTTCAAAGTATTTGGGAATTCCCCTTATAGAAAAACCCCTGCATAAGAGCATTTGGGAACCGGTACTCAATAAAATGCAAGACAAAGATAAAAAGTGGACCATCAGATCATTGAACCTAGCCGGCAGACTAATTCTAACGAAGGTTGTCCTTTAGTCAATCCCGGTGTTCCTTTTATCAGCTCTCCCAGCACCCAAAGGGGTCTTACAGCAATTGATGAATATCCAGAGAGACTTCCTCTGGGGCAAGGAAGAGACAAGGAAAAAATAGGCACTTGTTTCTTGGGATAAAATCCACAAACCTAAAAGTCACAGGGGGCTAGGTTTAGATGATCAGGAAATCTTAAGTAATGTACTAGGAGCCAAACTCTGGTGGAGATGGGTTAAAGAACCAGAAGCTCAATGGGCTAAAACCTGGAAAGAAAAATATGCAAGTTCTTGGCAAACTAATGATCTTATTAGAATGTCGGGAAACATAAAGGGCTCTTACATTTGGAATAAAGCCTAGGAAAACAGATGCCTAGTACAAGACCATAACTTCTGGGAAATCAGAGCAGGGGATCTTGCTTTCTTTTGGGAGGACAAATGGAAACAAGAACCAATGCTACTAAAAGAAGAATATAAAGACCTCAAGCAGGAAACAGATTCCCAGGGACTAATCAGAGTTAAATATTTCTGGAATCCTACTCACAGCTCCGAGAAATGGAGAAATTGGAGGAGCATAGACTGTAGTGAGGACAATCCCCTAAAAATAAAAGCCGAGGAAATTATGAGCATACTAAAACAAAGGAAAATATTGGTTACAAAGGGGCAAGATCAGTTAAGATGGGGCCTCAATCAAGAAGGCTCCTTTAATCTTAAGGAAGCTAAGAAGATTCTCCTGAACCTGGATTCCAGCACTGCAATGAATTCTTGGCAACAACTCTAGAGCCAACAAGGGTGGATGAAGATCAAGCTATTCATGTGGCTAGTTCACCATAAGAAAATCTTAACTTGGGACAACATAAAAAAAGAAGAAGGTATTATTGGGCCCTCTAGATGTCAGCTATGTGAAGCTCAAGAGGAAACAATGGAGCATATTCTTAACAGTTGCACCTTTACCACCTGGTTGTGGGATTCTTTTGCAACCATTTTTCAACAGACAGATCGAGATAAAGAAAGCATCACAAACACCCTGATCAAGTGGAGAAGGAACTTTTTGGAAAATGAGTTTCTCAATCTGGCCTGGGCCTTTACGCTTAGCTTCAACATCTGGAATGTTTGGAAAGAAAGGAATAAAAGAATTTTCAAGGATGAAAAATCCAATCCTCTTCAACTGTTGGATCTAATCTTGAAGAAAATTATAGAGACAGTGGGTACGACTATTCGCAATCTTCCCAAAAACCCACCCATGATAAATGAGATGAGAACCCTCAGACAATTGGGATACAAGAAACCATTATCAATGGAATCGGAAGAAAAGAAGGAAATTTGGGAAAGGAAAAGGATTTCTGGTAGCCTCCGCCGAAAGGCTACTTGAAATGCAATATATATGGGGCTTCGAAAGGCAACCCTAGAATAACTGGTTATGGAGGGGTGTTGAGAGATGAAGATGGAATTATAAGATTTATTTTCCACTGCCACTTAAGTAAAGCCACAAATAACATGGCTGAATTAATGGCCTTGGAACAATGCCTGGAACTACTGAATCAAACTCATAGCTCAAACGTCATCATAGAGGCAGACTCAGAAATCTCTATAAAAGCTGTCAGAAGAATCAGTTGTGGAACAGCGCCAGAGAAGGTCTAAAAACATTGGAGACTAATTCAAGTGTATCAAAGAATATAGAAACATATACAGAGTCTAAGAACTGTTAGTTTCATACATGTCAAATGAGAAGCCAACAAACTAGTGGATACTCTTGCCAATCAAGGAGCATTTGATACTGTAAACAGATATGAGAAAAACTGGAAGGAAATGTCTCTGGGAAGAGTAAAAGCCCTTTGTGAGGAACAAGCGGTGGAAGATAGAGAACTTTTCAAACATTGGGCCTGAAGGAAAGAAACTATATGATGATATCTAATAAAGTTCAGTCACAGTTCTCGGGGAGGCTAGGGGAAGACGGACAAGTTCTTAGTTGTCTGGTTTTCTCCCGGTCAAAAGTGTCCAAGCCCTTCCTCTTTAGATTCCTTATCAGGTTCTTCCCGTGGTCTAGGGTGGTCTTTGTTGCTGGTTCTGTCATGGGAGTGTCCTGGCTATGGCGGCTCTTGTTTCCCGATGAAATCGTTTCCCCTTCTTTCCTCTTCCCAATCGGAAAACTAGGATAAAGCAGTTTACGGATGATCGCGTAGATTTGGGATGGTAAGTGGTTTAGTTTTTTTGGGAGCGATTCCATTAGATTTCCACCACGTGGCTAGTGCGGGGTTTTGAATCTACCCTCCATCGTGAGTTAAGTTTCACACATGTTAGGTGGTGCGATATTTAGGGATGTCGTCCGATCTCTTGGGGATGTCTCTACCGTCAGATCTGTTGGTGCCTTTTTCGGTGGGGCCACGGGTCTTGTCGGGCTTTTCGCCTGAGTGACAGGGGTGTTTGTAAGCCTCGGTTTAGGATTTTGTTTGATTTGTGTCATCCTAAAGTTTGTTGTGAATGAGCTAGCTATCTGTGGTTTCCGGGTGAGGCTGTACTTTGGCATCATGCCCTTGGTGACCCTGTCGCCTCCTGGAGTTCAGGGTTTTGTATATTCTGTAAAAATTTTCTTGATATAATGAAATAGAAGGAACTACTCTTGCTCAAGCAAAAAAAAAAGAAAGTCGAATTTGCAATACATACTTCAGGATCGACAGAGGGCATTCCATGGGTTAAGGCTTGAGTATGCCTTGAAAGGAAGCTCGAATTTCATAGCCTGGAGGGACAGGAAGGAGGTTTTGCTAGAGGACATTGGCTTGAAGGAATTTGTTGAACAAG
This sequence comes from Pinus tabuliformis, assembly GCA_031772625.1. NCBI lineage: Eukaryota > Viridiplantae > Streptophyta > Pinopsida > Pinales > Pinaceae > Pinus > Pinus tabuliformis. Next base: position 870,336,968 of record CM062808.1, read on the forward strand.
TAATTCCCAAGCCAGCAGCTATGGATACACAGAACTTGGCCGAATGGAAGAAGTGTGTGGCGAAGGCAAGGCGAATAATCCTTGAGGGAGTTTGAAACCACATTGTCTTGAGTCTCCATGGCAAGGAAACTCTGCATGCTATGTGGAAAACATTGACGAACTTGTATCAGAATAGTGATGATTAAAGGAAGTTGGCACTGAAGGATAAACTTCATAAAATAAAGATGGAGAAAGATGAGATGATTCCAAAGTACTTGACCAAGTTCGCTCAATGTTGGGATGAAATTGGAAGTGTTGGAATCATGGTTGTCGAGGAGGATATGGTGAGCCTTGCTCTTCTTGGACTCCCAAAAAGTTGGCATAGTTATTAGGACTTTGTCAATGGTCAGAAGAAGCTTCGAGATTGGGAATGACTATGGTCGGATTTGATGCAAGATGAGATCAGGATGAACACCAGGGATGGCTCTTAATTAAATACTGATGATGAAGAGAACTATGCCTTAGTGATTATGGTGAGGAAGGGGGAAGGTAAAATTTCTCGTTCCAAATCAGATTCTTATCATGGAGGTAAGAAGAAGGACATGATGAAAGTTAAATGCTTTCATTGTCACAATATGGATCACTTTGCTACAAATTGTCCATTGAAGAAGTCCAAAGAGAAGTCCTCACGAGGAGCAGTGGGTGAGGCTTTGGCCTCCCAATTCGAATTGGATTTTTCCCTTATAGCATGCATGATGTCTTCAATTATGGGAACTTTCTGGTACTTAGACAGTGGAGCTTCATTCCACATGACTGGTGACAAAGAGTTATTAAGTCAACTGGATCAGAAAGATCTCAAGATGCATATTGATATTGGTGATGACGGCAAGTATAGTGTTACTGGTGTGGGAACTATTACTTTTCAGAGGGATCATGCAGCTTCACTCACCTTGATGAATGTTATGCATGTACCCGAACTGACGAAGAACTTGGTATCCATTGCCATGCTTGAGGATAGAGGCTATGATGTGATATTTTCGAAAGGAAAGGCGTTCCTTCGACACATAGCCACGGGTCAAGTAAAGAAGATAGGGATTCAAGTTCAGAATCTCTATAAGATAGAGGTAAAGGATTGTGTTTCTTTGAGTTTAAAAGCAGAAAAGATGTTGAGCCAAGATGTCGAGGAGTTGTGGCACAGGCGATTAGGCCACTTGCATCATGGGGCTTTGAAGATATTGCAGCAAATCTCTACCGGTCTTTCCAAAGGTATGCTTGAGCAAGTTGATACATGTAAGGGTTGTACTTTGGGAAAATACACCAAGTCTTTATTTGGAGAAGACTGTCGAGCAGAGTCTATTCTGGAGAGAGTCCATTTAGATGTGTGTGGACCATTATCGACAGAATCCATGGAAAAACACATGTATTATGTTATATTTTTTGATGGTTATTCTCGTAAATGTTGGGTATTTTTTATGCAGAAAAAGGATCAAACTTTCACAAATTTTTGTGATTTCAAAGCATTGGTAGAGAAAGAGTCTGGCAAGAAGGTTAAATCTCTACGGAGTGATAACATGGTGAGTATGCCTCCAATGAGTTTAAGAACTTCTGCATAGCGGAAGGGATTAAACGAGAGTTGACGGCACCCCATAACCCTCAACATAATGAGGTTGCTGAGAGGAAGAACATGAGCATAGTAGGGGCAGCAAGAGCGATGTTGCATGATCAGGGCCTAACACTACACTTGTGGGCTAAGGCATGCAACACATCAGTTTATGTTCAAAACCGTAGCCCACAATGGATACTTGAGATAAATACACCAGCGGAGGCTTATTCCTGTAAGAGGCTAGATGTTGGTCACTTCAGGATTTTTGGGTCATCAATTTATCACCATGTGACCAATGATGCATGGAAGAAGCTTGAGCCAATAGCAGATTTAGGGATCTTTGTGGGGTACACTGATACACCCCACAACTATCGGGTGTATATGCCGACCAGTCAGATGACAGTGGTTCGCAAGGATATCAAGTTCGATGAGGAGATGGCCATGCCAGTATCCCTTGAAAGGGAGCTTGAGCTACATGCGGATGAGGAGATTTTAGCTCCTAAGGTTGAGGGGCCTCAGATTGATGTGGAGCAACCACATGCAGAGGTTCAAAGAGTGGAGACATCCACTTATGCAGAGTCTTCCAGAGAGGGAAGAAAGCACACTAGAGAGGCTAACAGATTTTTGGATGAAGCGCAGAAGAATGTGGGAGCGACCTCTTCTTAGTGTAGCCAAAGGAGGTCACCAGAGAGGTACACTGGATACATGGAACTTATGGGTGTATGTGTTGTGACAGAGCCATCTTCCTTTCAGGAAGCAATTCAGCGGCCGGTTTGGGTTGATGCGATCGTGGAGTATGACTCTGTAGTTTGAAACAATGTTTGGGATGTGGTCCTGAGACTAGAGGACAAGTCAGTTGTGAGCTCCTGTTGGCTTTACAAGGTAAAGCAAGCTGCATATGGTAGTGGGAGAATCATAAGGCCAGATTTGTGGCCCATGGCTTTTCACAGGTAGAGGGGATTGACTATTATTTGACATTTTCTCATGTTGCAAGGTACTCATCACTCAGATCTATTTTGGCACTACCAACACAAATGGGTTGGAAGATCCATCAGATGGATATGAAGACTTCCTTCCTCAATGGCATGGTTGAGGAATAGGTGTACATAAATAAACCTAAAGGTTTTGAAACCTTGGACCATGAGTTCCGACTCAAGAGAGCATTGTATGGGCTAAAGCAAGCACCCCGTGCTTGGTACACCAGGATAGATAGCTACTTCACTAGGTTTGGCTTCACAAAGACTGAAGATGCGAACCTGTATCACATAGTGGTGGAAGGTAAGTTGTTGATCATTGTACTTTATGTAGATGATATCATATTGACAAGTGATGAGAATCTCATCAAATCTTGCAAGGAGGACCTTGCAAGAGAGTTTGAGATGAAGGAATATGGGGCTCATGCATTACTTTCTTGGCATAGAGGTATGGCAAGGAGATGGGGATTTGTTTGTATCTCAAGGCAAGTATTCCAACGAGATACTCAGGATATTTTGCATGGAGAGAAGTAAACCCATGGAGACTCCTCTAGATGGTAATTGGAGGAAGGAGGATGCTACTTTAGGGGAAGTAGTGGAAGCTACTATTTAGAAGCAGCTTGTGGGTTCACTCATGTACTTGGTGAACATAGGACCGGATATGTGCTATGCAATAAACAAACTTAGTCAAGCGATGGTTAGGCCTACCAAGTTGCATTGGAAGGCGGAAAAGCATGTATTGAGATACCTCATAGGCACTACTTAGTTTGGGTTATGGTATAGACAGACAGAGGGAGTGAAGCTTCAAGGCTTCACCGATGCATATTGGGCAGGGAGTCCACCCGACAGGAAGAGCACATCAGGAGGGATCTTTAGTATTGGGTCAGCGGAAGTTTCTTGGTACAACAGGAAATAGAGATCGGTTGCACTTAGTTCGGCAGAGATAGAGTACATGGTTGCAATTCAGCCAACATGTGAGGCTATCTAGATGAGGAATATTTGTTTGGTCAATAGATGGATCCGACAGTGATTTATTGTGATAACCAGAGTTGTATCAAACTCTCTGAAAATCCAGTCTTTCATGATCGATCCAAGCATATGTATACAGTATTATCATCTCAGAGATTGTGTATTGAGGTGGATCATGTTGTTAGATTACATTCCAACAGAGGAGAAAGATGTTGACATCTTGAAAAAGGCATTGTCAAGGTGTAAATTCAAGTTTCACGGAGACAAGATCGAGGTAGTTGATAATCTCTTTCTTGTTGAGAGGGAGTGCTAAGAAATGGAAACAAGAAATTCCAGTTTAATTTGTCCTTGAATTAAACTGTGAATTAAATTCGAATTCTATTCTCATAGCAACTTAAAATATTTAAAGTAAGTTTTTTAAACTTACTTAACTTAGGAAATTCGAGTTGGAAGTCATGTGTATGCTCTCCCTACTTTGTAGGAGTTCAATGTGAGTTAATTATGAGTTGTAAAATAGAATACTAAGTTTCATGAGTTAGTTCATTTAAATTAGTTCTCAAACTGATTGAGAGAACTTATAATGAGTTAACAGCCAGTGGTGACACTAATGAACTCCACCAGTGCTACTCTATTTAACTGAATATTTACTCATTAGAAACTCATGCATGTCGATTTGAGAAAGACTAAGTTGATACTAGAGTGCAGGGACAATGTACTATTTGTTTTAGATCTTTCTAAGTTGCACTGATAGTGCATGCATTCATGAATTGATCCTTGAGGGATTGCGCTATTTTTAGAGGATTTATTTCCCTTTAAATACAAGCTATCCTTCATAGGAATTACACATTTGAATAGAGAATTGGAGAGCCTATGAAGAGGCTAAGATTTGGCCTTGAGCTTGCTTATGAGTTGGAAATTGAATTTGCTTAGCGTTTGGATTGTTCTAGAGAGAACGAGCATTGTAATTTCATCTTGATTTTCTGGATTAATACAATATAGATAGTGGGTTTTAGAGTTGTGGCTTTTCCCAGATATTTATCGTGTTTTGTGCCTTTGATTCTCTTCCTCTGTTGATTATTGTTTGCTCAATGTTTATGGGCTTCCGCTGTAAAGAGTAGAAGTAGATTCTTGTCTCTTTCTTTAGAAAATTGCATTAGCTTGTGAATCTACATGATTTTCTACAGTGTTATTAGGTATATCAGGCCCCGAGAGTGTTACACAAGAAGTTTAGAGGGATGGATGAGTTGGCAGCTTCGATTCCCAAGTAGCAAAGAGGCCATCACCATTGATCTCTCCCATCTCTAGAAAATGGGAAATTCATTCAGTTCAAGCAGAAAGCGATGGGGAGACCAACCAAGTAACAAAAAGAGGCACATCGTGGAAGATACGTGGCTTGGTTGGCGGCCATCACAGGAAGTGGTGTGGAGATACTTAGCCAGAATAATCATTTATTTTTTCCCATGATTTTTTTGTTTTGTTGTTTTGTATTTTAAAGAAAGGAATCATTTTGTGGCAATGATTTGGGTGACATAGCCTTAACACGCCGAGACATCTAGTCGATCAGATAATTGGAGCTCAAGCTAAGATATTTTTGTAACTTTTTTCAAAGCTTCCCTCTGTTGATAAATCAAGGGAAGAAACAATTAACAAATGTTCCGGAATTCTGCACCCGAGTGGTCCAAATTCTGTGATTCCACTTTTGATTCTATTTGCATATTCATGAGGTCCTTGAGCAATACAAATGCTAAATGTAATGAACCAGTGATTTGGACTCATTTTGAAGGATTAATAAAACTCTTTGGTGATTCCAACCAATGCAATGTGTAGTATGTTTCTCCCTCTGAAATAGTGTATTAAAGTTGATGGTTTCACTCTGATTCATGGTTGTATATTTGTTGTTAATTAGTAACAGTAGATGTGGTAAATACATATTTACTTGTGTTATTTGATAGCCTATAGTACCTGTATGAGAATAGATTTACTTATGCTAATTACTGACAAATGTATTCATGATGTATAGATATTGGGACCTTAATTAGCGCTCCATTGTTTCTACCATTCCATCTCTTCAGTCTTCCATGCTTTTGTCGGAACATTGTTGCTTAGGATTGTGTATTGTATCTAGCCCTATGCATCGAATTCCTTCCTTTCTTTCCGCCTCTTCATTTTTCTACAATGCCAATATTAAAGCTGCCTATTGTTGTGTGTCCGCCACTAGAACGAGACATGTCTCTTTGAGATTAGCCTAATTCACCCCCTAAGAATTTAGATCCATGTATTTGCTTGATTTCACCATGATGAAGGACTATTGAACCAAGCCCCCCTTTATTATATTTTTCAAACTATGTGACAATTGGAGTGCAACAGAAAGCCCTATTGATAATATTCAAAGCACTCCTTTCTTAATATGTCCTAGGCACTGGTCTATAATCAACCTAGAGGATGTCTCTAGGAGGATTCTATATTCCTAAATAACTTGTGCAACAGGTGATAGAAAAATATACAACAATTACAATGCCATATTTGAATGAGGAGTTAAGTAGGAAACGCGGTCAAGTGAAAATGACCCTAAACCTTAATGGATTTGCGTAGTCCCTCACATATTTTGTCTCGCCTGTGGGTTGTTTTACTTTGGAGCATGGGATGATAATGGTGAGGGTAGAGTCAAGGATCATCCCCTCTTGAAAATTATAATCTTAGAACAACATCTAAATATTAATATGCATGTGCGGGCCAATTCACTTTCACCAGTAGATGATATGAGTGTGATTGTGAGATTTCCTATGAGAAGTTAAATCAAGTAACCAACCACACTTCATGATGTGCGGGTCCTTCTTATTCTAATGATTGCATGCATGATAGGTTTTTTATGGGACTCTTAGGGAATAGGGACCTTATTCATAGATCCATTGACCAACAATGTTCCAAGTGCAAGAGAGACCACTTGATTGGCCATAGAATCCACCAAGGAATTAAGCTTTCTAGGCACATGTTTTGCATGGATCTTTGGTATAAAAGATAGGTGGGACAAAAATATATTCATAAATATTTTATCTTGATGTCAAAGGAAAATTCCCCAAGATGAGTTGGCTGATAATATTGTTTGAGTCCCCGACTATGACCAAGGTGTTGAGGGGAAATGAATTAATCAAAATTATTCTTTCGAGAAAGTCGTATATTTTTTCCTATTTTTTGGATGCTACTCCCAAGATCAATGCATAAGATAATTCAATATGTCCTATGTAGCCATAGAGTGCCCCCTTGGATTCCTACCACACCTGGCTTAATAATTCAAATTATAATCCAACAATTTATGTATTTATTTTACCATATCATACTCATAATTCATAACCAGAATAATAAATTGAATTAATAAAAGTAGAAATAGAAACTTATCAGTGAATACAATAAAGATGCTTAGAAATCACCAATAGACTACGCGATTTCCACCCAACCATAGGTAGTTCTACCATAGAGCTCCACCCCCTTGTTAGACTATGATAACACTAGGGTCAAGTGGGAACAATGGTTCCAAGTTCTCCTATAATAAATTTCACCAAGATAACTTCCACTAACAAGTTTTGCAAAGGATATAACACGTAACACATAAGGATGTCCTTCTCTACTTCTCAGTTCCTCAAAATTTTCTTCATCTTGTGCTTTTCAGAGGAGACATAAAAAGTTCCATCTGATGTCACAAAACTTTTTTCAAAATTTCTTTCTTTCCTAGCTCTGTCAAAAACTATCTACACATATTTTCATGGCTAGTCTAATCCTTATACTATCGAAACTTTATTATGTACCCTTCTCTTCTCTAATACTTCTCTTTTTCTTCCACTTTCCCATCTTGTGTCATCCTATTTAAATTCCCCATGCATTTCCGCTCGGCCTTGACAAGAAGTTCCCGCACTACTTCTTGTTCCAAAAATGTAAGGGGGACAACTTGCTAAAGTACAAGAGTGGTGGATTAACTCTAGGAATTGGTTTTCTCCAGTACTCATGAATTTAATAAGGTGAATATGATAAGGTAGAATAGATATAGGAATAATAAATAAATCCCTTAGTCCTCGTCACATTTCCCCACTTGTTGTATCATAACCCCTATATATGTTCATGGTCTATTCATCTTGGTCATCATCATTTTATTAACTACTGAAGTAAAATATTTGCGTCGATAAACGCAATGCATATTGGAATTGGGCTTGTAAAAATTTCAATTTTTATTAAATGAATGAACAAGATTTCATGTTACGGGAATATTCTTAGTCATATACACCATCTAACAGATAACATCAAAAGACTTTCAATTGTGTTCTAGTTTCAAATCAAAGAATAAAAAATTATATTTAAATATTATTTCTTTGGCCACTTGTTAAGTTGGTTGGAGTTGCTCCATTATCTTTCGCCGCTTCCATTATTTTGTGGGTTAGATAAGCTCATCCATTGGAATCCTAATAATTTTGAATCCATTACAATTCAATTAGATCAACTCTTCCACTCTAAACTTAACAGTTTTGAATCCATTGCAATTTTGAATCTTTGAAAGAATTCCAAGATTCGATGTGTGGGCTACTGCCCATGTTGGGTTTGATGTGAGTTATAACTAGATTAAAACCCTACCCCCTTCCATTATATGTCTCATGGAGTTGAAACAACTAAATCTGGAGTGGATAGATGGAGATGGCCTCAAATCTCTTAAGAAATACATGACAAATAGAGTCGCCCAGAGTGTCCTAATTTCATGCTTGGGAGCCAAACTACCACATCGGTGCTACCAATGGAACCATAAGAGGAGATATGGTTATGAGGAAATTGTTTCTAGCCAATAGTGGTTCCCATCAACTTAATAACACACTTTATAGTAACAAGAATGGTTGATGTCACCTTTTGTATAATTTTGTGTAGATTCACAAGCTCATGCAATTTACTAAAGCACAGGACAAGAATTTACTTCTACTTTCAACCAGCAGAAGCCAATAGATCGGTGAAAACAATATGAACAAGAAGAAGGCAAATCAATGGCACATAACACAATAAGTTTTCCTCGTGAATCCACTACTCAAAACCCTGCCTATTTGTATTGCATTAAATGAGAAATATGAGTGAAGATACAAATCTTGTTCTCACTAGAACAATTCCGCACAAGTATGCTCAACTATGTGCCTCACAAGCCCACTCTTAGCCAACACTTAGCCAATTTCCACTGCTTTCCAAGCCCATATTGCCTTGCGCAATTCCTAGGATGAATAGCCCGTATTTAAAAGGAACTCATGCTGCCAAAACTGCACAATCCAATCATAGGTCCTTATCTGATTGCATGCATGATATTTACAACTCAGTAAATCATACAACTGATAGTACATTGTCCCTGCACTCTAGTCTCAACTGGGTCTTTCTCTGAACTGACATGCATGAGTTTCTCATGAGGGAATCTTCAGTTAACTGGAGTAACACTTGTGGATGCACCAGTGCACCAACTGACTGTTAGTCCTCTATTAGTTCCACAAATAGTTAGAACTAATTTAACTGACCATAACTCAGTAAACTGAGTTATCTAATTACAACTCAATTTAAACTCATACTGGACCCCTAAAATTTAGGGAGAACATATACATGACTACAGAAAGACTTCCAACTCAAAATTCCTAAGATAATTAAGTTAATTAAACTTAATTAACTATTTACAAGTTTCTATGAGAATAGAATTCGATTTTAATTCATAGTTTAATTCAAGGACAAATTAAACTAGAATTTCTTGTTGCCATTTCTCAACACTCCCTCTCAACAAGAAATGGATTATCTGCTACCTCGATCTTGTCCCTGTGAAACTCGAATTTACATCTTGGCAATGCCTTTGTCAAAATGTCACATCTTTCTCCTCCGTGGGAATGTACTCTAACAATGTGATCTGCCTCAATACATAATCTCTGAGACGATGATATTGGATATCAATGTGCTTGGACCTATCATGAAAAGTTATATTTTTAGAGAGTTTGATAGAACTATGATTATCGCAGTAAATCAGTGTGGGATCCATCTGCTGACCAAACAGACCAACTAGGATCTTCCTCATCTGTATGGCCTCACATGTTTCCTGACTCGCATCCATGTACTTTGCCTCTACCAAACTGAGAGCAAGTGATCTTTGTTTCCTATTGTACCAAGAAAATGTCGTTGACCTAATACTGAAAATCCCTCCTAATGTGATTTTTTGGTCGGATGGACTCCCCACCCAATCTGCATCAGTGAAGCCTTGAAGCTTCACTCCCTCTATCTTCCTGTACCACAATCCATACTGATAATTTCCCCTTAGGTATCTCAATACATGATTTACCATCTTCCAATATAGCTTGGTATGCCTAACCATCACTTGACTTAGTTGGTTAACTACATAGAACAAATCTGGTCATGTGTTCACCAAGTACATGAGTGAACCCACAAGCTTCTTGTAAATAGTAGCTTCCACTGCCTATCTCGAAGTAGTATCCTCCTTCTTCCAATTACCTACTAGAGGAGTCTCCACAGGCTTGCATCTCTCCATGTGGAACCTCCTGGGTATCTCATTAGCAGACTTGCCTTGAGACATAAACAACTCCCCATCACCCTGCCATACTTCCATGCCTAGAAAGTTATGCATGAACCCCAAGTCCTTCAACTCAAACTCTCTTGCAAGGTCCTCCTTGAAATATTTCATCAATTGATCATCACCTGTCAGTATGAGATCATCAACATAAATTACAATGATCAATAATTTACCTTCCACCACTAGGTGGTACAGGTTTGCATCCACTTCACTCTTCATGAAGCCCAACCCGGTGAAGTAGGTATCTATCCTAGTGTACTAAGAACGAGGTGCTTTCTTCGGCCCATACAATGCTCTCTTGAGTCAGAACACATGCGACTCACGATCAAAGGTTTCAAAACCTTTAGGCTTATTTATGTACACCTCTTCCTCAAACATGTCATTAAGGAAGGTTGTCTTTACATCCATCTAATGTATCTTCCAACCCATTTGCGCTGATAGTGAAAATATAGATCTGATCGATGAGTACCTTGCAACAAGAGCAAAGGTCTCATCATAGTCAATCCCCTCTACCTATGAAAATCCATGGGCCACAAATCTAGCCTTATCATTCTCCACACTACCATATGCATCTTGCTTTACCTTGTAAAGCTAATACGAGCTCACCACGGACTTATCCTCTGGTCTCGAGACCACATCCCAAACATTGTTACAAACTATGGAGTTATACTCCTCCACCATGGCATCAACCCAAACCGACTATTGCACTCCTTCCTCAAAGGAAGATGGTTTTGTCACAACACATTCACTCATAAGAGCCATGTATCCAATGTACCTATCAGGTGACCTCCTTTGTATGCGCTGTGATGTGGGTTCTCCCACATTCTCTCTAGCATCTGACAGAAATCTATCTGCCTCTCTGGTGCGCTTTCTCCCATCTCTAGAAGACTATGCCTGAGTGGATGTCTCCACTCCTGGATCCTCTGCATGTGGTTGCTCCACATCAATCTGAGGCTCCTCAACCTTAGGAGCTAAAATCTCCTCAACTGCATGTAGCTAAAGCTCCCTCTCAAGGGAAACTCGCATGGCCTTCTCCTCATCGAATCTGACATCCCTGCGAACCATTGTCATATTGTTGGTAGGCAAGTACACCTGATAGTTGTGAGGTGTATCAATGTACCTGTTGTGGCCAGCAACAACCCCCCCTTTTTCATTTAAGTGTTGTCCAAGATACTAAATGAATGGGGACCCTTAGTTAAAATTCAGGAAAAGCAAGAGTTTCCTTTCTTCAGAATAAGGTTACCATCGTAAACTTAGGAAGATCTTTTGAATACTTTAAAACCTAATTCTATGATAAGGGAAAAATATTTAAAGCCACGTTGCAAAAAGATAGGAAGTGCCTCCATTTCGCTATAATATCGGTATGCGCAAGATTCTCGTGCTAAGAAATACATCGCATCACAATAAAGTAATACTCATAAGGAAAAAACTTCAAGATTTACCGATCTGCGATAACACCGATCGCAAGATCGCATATCGCAGAAAATGAGCTGACAAGATTTGGCAAGCATAAAACTTCTGCGATCTGCGATGATGCGATATCGCGATCTGCGATGGATGCGATGTCGCGATCTGCGATGATTGCGAACCAAATCGCAAGATCACTCCATCGCGAATCCTTCGGGCACGCTAGTCGAGAAAAGCCACTTACCATAATCTGACTCAAGATCATGCGCTTTTAATGATAGTAAAGGAATTAGTTGTCAGCTATTAAATGAAATGTAGACGCGTGCTTTTGTAAAGAATTACTTCACGTAAGGTGGCATATTTGATATATCTGTTGCATTTAAAACTCTCCCATCACCTTTCTTGATCAGTCATTTCCATTTCACTTGTGAGCTGCAGGAACGAAGAACGAAGGATGATTCAAAGCCAAACGCAGGAAGAAATGGGAAAGAAAAATAAAGCTCAGGGCTCTGAGGCGAAGGAAAAGACGAAGGAAATGGCGCCTTTGTATACAGACACAGCCTGTAACAGAGACGCAGGGATATCGACGTGGGAAAGCATGTACAGACTGCTTGAAGAAGAGAATCCCAGAATAATGAAGGTTACTGCTGTCGCGGGCTCACAACGCTCTTCCGAAGCGTCCTTAGAAGAACTAGCATGCTCATTTCTTCATCGGATAGCAGCAAGGCCCAAAATTCTACCATATACGGATATGATCAAGTGGATACTTGACAATGCAGAGATGAACAACAGACAATTCAAGATTCAAGGACATGGGCTCATTGGATCATTCGCTGCACAAGATTTAAAGCTTATGTATCATCTTCCTGAACCGCAGGCGACTTACAATGCACAATTCGTTAAGAAATTTGTGGCGGAGAACCCAAACCTAGCAGAGGCCACCAAAGATTGGTCCAGAAAAGAGGAACCACTCAAGAAAGACAAAAACGGTATGTACAGCACGGGTTCCCTCACCTCTCCATATTGTTTTACTGCGGCCATGCTTTGTAGATTATTTGGGATGCCAGATATCAATAAGTTTCTGCATGGTTACCATTAATAGATGCTGCCACAAATGCCGATATTATGGATTGGGCCAAGATCTTTTCTAATAATCTATACACGGCTATTATCAATTACCGGTCTAAAAGATCCTTATCTCAAAGGATCTATCCTCTTTTTTATCTATCCACATATGTTATGGATTCTATTTGTTATGTGTCTAAATTTCCCATTATGGGTTGGAAATGGACTACCCATGACCCATTACCTATCCATGTTTATCATAAGATATTATGGGATTCTCAGTTCATCCCACATTTCTACCAGATTTTTCATGGGCTTATCTTACCCTTGTATAGAATGATGTATGATGAAGACCCCCCGAGGTGCTCACCCGAGGCACAGATAGATATCATCCCCATCGCAAGATGGTTCGGGGAAGAATGGTTCACCTATATTAGAGTATTTGGAAGCACCGTCCCTCCTCATGTCCTGCCTTTGTATATTCCTGACAAACTATTGGCTCGAGAAATTGCATATCAAACCTGTTCAGAAGGCGGCCTAACTAAAGACCTAAAAGACAAAAAGAAGGCCATATGGCCTCAGTTTCCTGTAGCTTGTGGGGCCTTTTCATTGTTCGATGTAGGTCACGCGTTCACCGAAGTGGAGAACGTGACGTGTCTGCAATTATTTAAATTCCCGGCAAGGCCATTTGACCCAAATGAAGTCGCCCAAGATTTCACAACGAACGTCAAAATAAAAGTATTCGTTGGAAAGAAAGATTTATTTGATGATTTATTTCAGAATAAAAGCTCATTCCAGGAAATTTTGCGGGAAGCTCAGTCGAAATTGTCTCCAGATGACCTCCAAAGATTCATGTTATACAGGGAAAAAAGACTAGCCAGTGTTCCTCTAGAAAAGCTGCGACTACCTGCCAGAGAACCAACTCCAAGCGTTAGCCTCAGTGGGAACTCAAGCACTTCCAGATCTAAATCTAACACTGCGCAAGGAGTACCTGAACATTCTAAAGGGTCTAGAAGCGAACAAGGAAAGAACGAAGAAATAGCTAAGGACACGGCTCAGTCAAGTGCAATGTCACAACAGCATGTTATCGCCTCCCCGCCAAGAGATGTCCCCCCTCTCTTCATTGAAGCACCACCCGTCACGACAGAATTAGACAAAGAATGGGAAACCTTCAACGAGCTGATCAATCTTGAAGGGCAAGCCCCAAGAATGCCTGTGAGCAATACACAGGTAGTACAAGAAGTGGTTTCGACCATAGTCAGCAGTGTCATAGAAACGGAGCACATTCCTATCGCTCCACCTTCTGAACTTCTACTTAATGTAGAAGAAATTCCCCCACTGGACGTATTCTATAGTCCCCAACATAAAGCAGTTGCAAGAAGACAGAGAAAGAAAAGAAAACTAGAAAATACACTATCACAAGATGCTGAACAATTGGACGTCTTATGGAAAGACCCCAACAATAACCCAACTGAAAATCTCACTAAATTGTCTCAAATCGCAGGAGCAACTGCTGAAAGAACAAGAAGATCAAATACAGCTACTACAATGACAATTGCAACAAGCCAATGCTAATATTGAAGTTCACAAACAGCTCGAGAAGTTGCAGGAAGACTTTCAGCAGATGCAGATAGGCTATCAAAGAAGTCTGGACGAGAAAGGAAAACAATTACAAATTTTACAAGAAATGCATAAAGATGAGCCTAAGCTTACAGAATTTATTTCAGAGTCTATTGGCTTAAATGAACAACTACTGCAGCAACAGGAAGAGTTGGGATGGAAGATATCACAGTGGAGTCATTATTGCGAACTGAGTGATAAAATCACCAATCAAGTGGTAGACTTGCGAGCTGACTATGATCAGATTGACAAACGAGTGACGGAGTACTTGGCTTGGCAGGATGAAGACGAGGGAAAAAGAGCAAGTGCACCCAGAATAAACGAGAATCATAAAGAGCTGCTCTTCAACAAGTGGGACGATCAGATCAGAGAGGCGGAACAAGCAGCGGAAACAGCGGCCACGCAAGCAAGCATTCTTATCGACTGTGTAAATGAGAATTTGCACAGAGCAAATTTAATCGAAGAGACCACCCCGGGGTATCTACCAAATAAACTACGACTGGAAGCAGAATGGAAGCAGAAGGCGCAGGAAAAGGGAAAAGCGATCCAAGCATTAAACAGGTTAAATTGGGAGTGTTACTGGGCATACTTGGTCAAGCCGCATAGTCAATGGATGACTGTGAAATGCATCATAAACGCAGCCGAAAAAGTAGTGCCAGCTCTCATAGATTCCGTTTTCGCAGCCCAGCTCAAAGCAGAAGTCAGCCAACCGACTCTCCTCAAGCCCATGATGAACACTTGCAGCTTTAAAGATCAGATTCAGAAGTAGCCTTATTTAGAATGTTGTTTTTTCTTTAAAATTAGATTAGAAAAAGGACGGTCATTTGAAAACCGCATCCTAAATTTTGTAAATAAACTATTATTAGAATTAGGAAGTAGTATTTTAACCCTTCTCATTGCATTTGCAGAGGGGTCCAGAAATTTGTCAAAAGCTTGTCCTCAGAACATGCACTTCTGCACCCTCAGAGGAGGTTTTGATGAATGGATGGATCGAGATTTATTAATGTTTGCATTTGATGTCTGCTACTGATGTTACACTTTTGTACTCTTAGTAGATGTTAGAACAAGTAGAGATAAATCATTTTTTCTTGAAGCTTATGAGTAGGATCAGTCATAAATGGTACTTTTATCTCTTGGCCATTTCTGCTTATATTCTTAAAGTGATATACAGTTTTGGTTGTTCATATGTTGTTGCATGAATGTCTGAGTTACCATTTGGCACTTTTGTATGGTGGAGTCATTTATTTATGTTTGATATATGAATAACTTATTATGCGATATGTTGTTCACAACTGTTTTGCCTAACTTTTTATGCAAAGTGGTTCATCTTAAATTGATTTCCATTCTTACGATAGCTGAATGATCTTTATTACCAGTTATTGTTTGAAATCTCTTTAGATAGCATAATAGAAGAATACACCCCGGGTTAGCATAGATTAGATGTGTTGTTTTTCATTAGATTACAATAGCATAAAGTTAGTTTAAAAGTTTGAATTAGATTAGCTTTAAGTATCTTTAGATCAACAACATCCAATTCTGCACACACACGCCCTTAGATTGGGAAACTGGTCCCATTATCCCCAGTCGGACCCGCTATACCAAACGGATAAGGAGCTGCCAACCAAGGTCCGGACCGGGTGGGTATCCCCCTTGTTGTCGACCCGATTTTCGGGGCTTCAACAGTACCCCACAAATATCCCCAACTCTGTTGTTGGCTCAAGCTTCTTCCATGCATGTTTGGTCACATGGAAATATACTGATGACCCAAAAATCCTGAAGTGACCAACATTTGGCCTCTTATCAGAATAAGCCTCCTCTGGTGTCTTCATCCCAAGTATCTAATGTGGGCTATAGTTTTGAACATAAACCATTGTGTTGCATGCCTCAGCCCATAAGTGTAGTGGGAGACTCTAATCATGCAACATCGCCCTCGTTGCCCCTACTATGCTTATTTTCTTCCTCTCAACCACATTCTGTTGATGGTTATGGGATGTAATCAACTCCCATTTAATCCCTTCCGCTACACTGAAGTTCTTAAACTCATTTGAGACATACTCACCACCGTTATCACTCTATAGATATTTAACCTTCTTGCCCGACTCTTTCTCTGCCAATGCTTTAAACTCACAAAACTTTTTGAAGGTTCAATCATTTTTCTGCATGAAAAATATCAAACATTTTTGACAAAAGTCATCAAAAAATATAACATAATACTTGTGTTTGGCCATGGATGTTGTCGAGAATGGTTCACACACATCTGAATGGAATTGCTCTAGAATAGCATCTGCTCTATTGTCTCTATCGTGAAAGGAAGACTTGGTGTATTTAACCAAAGTAGACCCCTTGCATGTATCAACTTGCTCTAGTGTACCTTTGGGAAAACTGGTGGAGATCTATTGCATGATCTTTAAAGCCCCATGATGTAAGTGGCCCAATTGCCTGTGCCACAACTCGTCAACATCTTGGCTCTGCACCATCTCTATTTTTATGCTCAAAGCATCACAATCCTCTCTACCTCCAGCTTATAGAGACTCTTCACTCGAATCCCTATCTTCTTTACTTGACCCATGGCTATGTGTCAAAGGAACACCCTTCCTTTCAAGAAGATCACATCATAGCCTCTATCCTCAAGCATGGCAATGAATACCAAGTTCTTCCTCAGCCCAAGCACATACATAACATTCTTTAAGGAGAGTGGAGCCCCATGCTCCCTCTGAAAAGTAACTGTGCCCAATCTAGTAGCACTATACCTCCCGTCATCGCCCATCTTGATATGCATATGGAGATCTTTCTCCTCCAGGTCACTAAATAACTCTTTATCGCCACTCGTGTGGAATGAAGCTCCATTATCTAAGTGCCATACACTTTCCATCATTAATGACACCATGCATGCAATGAGGGAAAATTCCAATTCAAATTGAGAGGCCAAAGCCTCACTCGCCGCTCCTCCTGAGGACTTCTTCTTGGACTTATTGAGTGGACAATTTGTAGCAAAATGGCCTAGCTCATGACAATGAAAGCATTTCACTTTCGTCATGTCTTTCTTCTTGCCTCCATGACAAGAATTTGATTTAGAATTGGAATCTTTCCATTTCCCCTTCTTTGCCTTAATCTCTAAGGACAATTCTCTTCATCATCAGTATTTGATGAAGAGCCATCCCTGGTGTTCCTCTTGATCTCCTCCTGCATCAAATCCGACCACAGTCATTCCCAATCTGGCAGCTTCTCCTGACCATTGACATGGTCTTGATAGCTATGCCAACTCTTTGGGAGTCCTAGAAGAGAAAGACTCACCATATCATCCTCAGCAACTGGGATTCCAACACTTCCAAGTTCATCACGAAATTGAGTGAACTTGGTCAAGTATTTTGGAATAGTATCACCTTTCTCCATCTTGATTTTTCAAAGTTTATCCTTCAGTGTCAATTCCCTTTGGTCACTGTTGTTCTAATACAAGCTTTTCAATGCTTTCCACATAGTATACAGAGTTTCATTACCATGGAGACTCGAGACAATGTGGTCTCAAAATCCCTCAAGGATTATCTGCCTCGCCTTCGCCACACACTTCTTCCATTCAACCAGATTTTGTGCATAAAATTTTGTTGTCTTAGGAATGTCTTGATCAATGAATTCCTTCAAGCCATTATCCTCCAGCACAACCTCAATTTTGTCCCTCTAGGCTATAAAATTCAAGCTTCCTTCCAAGGCATACTCGAGCCACAAATTGTAGAACACCATATTCCGATCCTGAAGTATGTACTACAAATTTGAATTTCACCTATAACCCAAAACTCAAAACTTCGAAATCTCCTCTAGTATATTGTCTTCAGCTCTGATACCATGTAGAATGTTAGGTCCCTATACTACTAGTGTAACCCTTTATTGTTATTAGTGCACCCCCCTTATTGTATTATTATGCCCATATAGTCCCCATGTTGTTATTATTATGCCCCATAGAAGCCCACTATTGTTATTATTGTGCCCCT
Source organism: Pinus tabuliformis (assembly GCA_031772625.1). Taxonomy (NCBI): domain Eukaryota; kingdom Viridiplantae; phylum Streptophyta; class Pinopsida; order Pinales; family Pinaceae; genus Pinus; species Pinus tabuliformis. The sequence goes on from CM062808.1 coordinate 870,355,154, forward strand.
ACAATATTATTGTTATGTAGGCTCTGATTGTATTGGGACCCCTTAGAATCCTATATATAGAAAGGAGGTATTTTCATTTGTATCATCCAAGAATTGTTCATTTGTGTAATGTAAAGGAGGTTTCCCCCTCAAAGAGGCTGATTTTTAAGTCGTTGATCTATCTTTTCTATCTTTTTGTGAGCTGGTTTCATAACATTTGCTATCAGAGCTTTAGATTCTAGGGTTTTGCTACTCCAAACAAGTCATCGTGGCATTTTCGATATAAATTTTTCTCTACAAAGTTTCAGAAGCTAAAAAAAATCCATTTGAACCGAAATCATTTTGAACCTCGGATCTGAATTTCAAATCTTGTCTCGTTATATTTTCGAAGATATTATCTGAGGAAATTAGGGTTTTTGCAAGCTCAAGGATTCCATCGCAAACAGGTCATCATGGAATTTTTGCTATAATTGTATTTCTAAGAAGGTTCAGACTCTAAAATTAAAACCAATTTGAGCTGAAATCGTGATGAAGCTTAGTCCTGAATTCCAGATCTTGTTTTGCTATATTTTCGGAGATATGGTCCAAGATATTTAGGGTTTTTGCAGGCTCCCAAATTACATGCCAAACAGGTGACCTAGGGAAAATCGTCATAATTTTCTCTCTGAGAATCAAATTGAAATTTCATAAAAATTTGCAGAAAGATGACGACCTGTAGTTTTCTGTGTATGAGTTTCAGGTCTAAGGTCGAAACAGTGACACGTGGCACGTCGTACAAGTTCGCTCTACTGAACAAGTCTACAAGCAGGTCATCATGGGAGATTTACCATAACTCTTCCTTGGAGAATCCAATCTTGATTAGACTTGAGGGGTTGGAAATAGAACTCAGAAGGATACTGTAGGAGGCAATTTCAAACCTTGGAGATTCAAAATTACAAAGATACAACAGATTCAATATCGAGCTCCTACAAAGTGAAAAAAGGTGTGTAGTTTTTTTTAAGTTTTGCATAAGTTTGGTTGAAAAATTAGTTTGAAGGAATTCAAAGGGCATGGAATCTAAGATGGATGGTATAGAAGAAAAACTTAAAGGCAACATGGAAGATTTGAAGACATATTTGACAAAGTTTCTACAAGAAATTCTTACTAATCGCGAAAGGGTAGTAAAGGAAACTCATGATGAGAACAAAACAAATGTTAATCATGATTTCATAGACTCTAACAATGGATTGAAGACCCACCATGTTCCAAAGATCGATATGAGGAAGTTTGATGGCAAGGATCCCATAACATGGATACTACATATGGAGCAATATTTTGATTTCCATAATGTGCAAAACACACAAAAGGTACGCATTGCAACTTTATATTTGGAACCAAATTAGTTTGTATGGTATCGATGCCTTTGCTCTCATAAACAATTTGTCACTTGGGCAATTTTTATGGAAGAAATGATAGCACATTATGAGGATACAAAAAGCAACACCTTTTTTAGCCAATTGATAAATCTCAAAAAAAAGGGTTCAATGATGGAGCACATTGAGGACTTCCAAAAATTGAATATAAGGGTAAACTATATTCCAGGGAGCATAGGATTGATGTGTTCATAGGGACTTTAAAGGATAACATCCCACATGAGGTTCGACTTTAAAAACCTGATTCATTGGAGAAGGCATTTAGGTTGGCAAGAAAAATGGAAAGAAAAATTATGGCAATAAGGAAGCCTACCACTCACAACTATAAAGATGGAATTGTTATTTCTCCTAGCCTTTCACCACCTGACACCACAACAATTGGAAGAAAAAAGAGCAAAAGGGATTTGTTACAATTGTGATAGAAAATACACTAATGGTCATAAGTGTGCTGAGAAGAAATTAATTTACATAGATGGGGAAGAGGAGCAAGAAAAGGAACAAGAAACATCAAAATAAGAGGATATACACCAGGAACCAATCCCATAGAAAGAAGAAATGAATCTAATCATATCTTGTAATGCATTGACAAGAATTACCACTCCTCAAACTCTCAAGATAGAAGGGAATATTGAGAAGAAAAAGCTAATAGTTTTGATTGATTCGGGTGGTATCCATAATTTCATTCATTGTAAGATAGACAAGGAATTGAATTGCTTCCTATATCCAACACCAAAATGTCAAGTAATGGTTGAAAATGGAGGAACCATAAATAGATCTAAAAAGTGCCATAATATCAAGTTATCCATGGGATAATATGTCTTGAATAGTCCAATGCTTTCCATTCCAATGGGTGGTGTAGATGTTGTACTAGGAGTCCAATGTCCACAATCTTTGGGTATGATAGCTTTTAATTTTCAAGAACTTTTCTTGAAATGTTTTTGGGAAGGCAAGGAAGTTGAATTAAGGGGCATCGAAGGGAAACCAGGAAAGATAATCATCTCTAACAACAGGACAAATATTCTAAAGAAAAAACAACGGGACGTAATTACACAATTATGTTCACTAGAGGTTCCCACATCAAAATCATCTATTTCTCCAGATCTCCAAAATGTTTTGGACAATAATTCCAAGGTATTTTAGACTCCCAAAGTCCTCCCACCTATTCATGATCATGATCATGCTATTCATTTGATTCCAGGAAGTGTTCCCCCAAACATCAGGCCTTACAGATATCCATATGCCCAAAAGAGTGAAATTGAACGTATGGTTGCAGAAATGCTAGAGGTTGGTATAACTCAACCTAGTCAAAGTTATTTCTCTGCTCTAGTGGTATTGGTACACAAGAAGGATGGATCATGGTGCATGTGTCCGGATTATAGGGATCCCAACAAGCTTACTATTAACGATAAATTTCCCATTCCTGTCATTCATGAATTATTGGATTAATTACATGAAGAAATTTACTTCAACAAGTTGGATCTTCGTTCAGTATATCATCAAATTAGAATGAAGACTGAAGACATTCCAAAAACAACATTTAGAACTCTTGAGGGTCATTATGAATTTTTGGTCATGCCTTTTGGCCTTACCAATGCACCTTCTACATCTGAAGGTTTGATTAATTCCATTTTCAAACCCTTCCTTAGAAAATTTGTGTTAGTATTTTTGGATGATATACTAATCTACAAAAAGTCTTGAAAGGATCATGTTCAACATGTTGACATGGTGCTCAAACTATTGGAGGAGAAACAATTATATGCAAAAAGCTCCAAATCTTTCTTTGGAGTACAAGAGGTGGAATATTTGGGTACTTACTTAGCTCATATCTCATCTTATCATCCTCAATCTAATGGGAAAACTGAGATAGTGAACAAATGTTTGGAAGGATATCTTCATTGCTTTGTATCTAATAAACAAACACAATGGGTCAACTGGTTGCCTCTAGTTGAATGGTGGTATAACACTTCCTTCCATACTGCAGCAAAAACGACCCCATTTATGGCACTTTATGGATATCATCCACCATCCATCACATCATATTTAAAAGAAAATTCTAAGGATCAAGTAGTGGAAGATCACATCGAGCATCAACAACAAGTTCTAAAACTCTTAAAGGATAACGCCACTTTGGCGCATAATAGAATGAAACAACAGGCACATCAACATCGCAACGAAAGAAGTTTTGATGTAGGTGACTAGGTATTTCTACGACTACAACCATACAAACAAAGGTCCCTCAAGCAAGCTAAGAAGGGTAATAAAGCATCACCAAAGTATTGTCCTTCGTACAAGGTGTTACATGTTAGTGTCATTATATGCATACTTCTATCAGGGATCAAATCTACTCTTTGAATTTTCATTTTAGGTGTCTCATAATGAATTTTGGATCATTCCATTAGGTCATGTTAAAATGGTCCACTGATGGTTGTCTTTTTCTTAGAAAATCAAATCTTCCCTCATGAGGTACATTTGCTGACCCATTTCCATGTTGTATTCAGTTGAGGTTTCAAATATGTTACTTTAGGTGTCAAGGCAGTTGTCTTTCCATTAGGTTTTAGGGTTCATTTCCAAGGTATTTCCATTAGGTCTTAGGGTTCATTTCCAAGGTCAAAAAACATGATTTCAAGTGTGAATAAAGGGCAGAAAAGGTATGAGGATGACCAATAAACAAAGAGTAATTTCCAATAAGTCATGATGATTGTATAAAGATCTTTTGTCACTAATGTAATTTTCATCTCAAAAACATGTTTTTGAGATGAAAACAGAGTATTTTTAGTTGATTTATATTATTTTGATGTAATTCAATCCATTTTGTGTAATAAGTGTTCCTAGCTACCCCAAACATTTCTCCTTGCTGCAAGAAAATGAAACCATTGAAAAAATCAGTTCAATCCACATGAAAAGAGACAATGAGAGAAAGGTATTAAATAGAGATATGGAGGAAAAAAGAAAAGGTTCCAAAACATTAGAAAGTGGGTTTTTCTAATGAAAAATCAAAATCAATCTCTATATAAGATGTCACACTCCTTTTCCAAACTCATCACTCTCATTTGACAAAGAGAAAGAAAAGCATTGAAGGAGAGAGGGGAATTGAGGCCAATTGGTGGCTAAGGAGAAGAGGTGTTGCACATAGGAGATAGGGAATTGCGCACAGAGAAGTTGGGGGAGGCGCTACGCACAGAGGTCGGAGCGTTGCGCATAGGAGTGGAGCGTTATGCATAGGGAAGTTTCTCCAGTGCAAATTTAAACGGCACTACGAACAGAGCCAGAGCGTTGCGCACCTATAGGTGGCACTGCGCATAGGGCCAGCAAGTGCCAAACAACTCTGTCAGCCACTAAAAACGTGTTTTTTGCCTTCTATAGCCTATAAAAAATTAAGTGTAATCGCTAAGCTATCCTCTTGGCATTCAATTGATCAGTTTGAAGTTGGTTTGCTATTTAAAAAATCAAACCCTAGATTGCCTACTAATCCCTCCTATACATCCCTCCACTCATTCCTTGAACCCTATTCCCCCAAACAAATCCCTCCATATCCCTTATTCCCTAATCCCAAAAGAAAAATCCTAAAACCCTATTTACTAAACAGTCCCTATCAAAGAAAAATACCCTCCCTCTCATTTTCATATTATATATATTCCATCCTACACCACATAAGTTCATCTCCCCTTCCCCTATCCCTAATCACCAATACTTACTCCTTCATTACCTTCTCTAGGGTTACACAACTTCAAAATTTGACAAACATGGACAAAGAGGATAGAGATTATGAGGAGGAGGAAAACAGTGGCAGTGAGAGTTTGGGAGATGAACCTCAGCATCAGAGAAAACCACACAAGGGAGGTAGAATTATCAGGGAGGAACCATCAAACATCAAAGAGTTACATGCTTCTCATATGACTGTCACTTGCTTAAGGCATCTAGGGTGTTATGAGTTTTGTGAGCATGTGGAAAGAGTTCAACATCATCCTGAGCTGACCGGGATTTTTGTAGCCAATCTCTGTGATAGCAAGGTAACTCTTGTCGGGGTGACATTTACAATTCCATCCTCCATCATTTATGATGCTACAAGGATTCCAAATGTGGGGGAGAAATGGTATAAGGCACAAGATTTGGATGAGCACTATTATGAGCCATACATCAAATCTAGGTACATAAATGAAAAGAAGAGGACCTTTCCTTTCAAGTTCCTTGAAGACAAATATGCCCCTATGATGAGGATCATTATGAAATATTTCACATGTGAGGGCAGATTTTCTAGATTGTACACCTATCACATTAGGCTTCTTATGCATTTTACAAGAGTGAAAATGTTGAACATCCCTTATTTCTTATTCAGGAACATTGAGAAGATGGCCTACATTGTACAGAAAAAGCCATACCCCCAGCAGATGAGTAGTCTCTATCACTATTCCCTGATCAAGATGATTGTGCTACATCATCTCAACCTCCTTAAAATCTCCTAGGAGACATTCATTGCCAACAAAATCTTCAAGGGTCCTCAGATTCCTCCACTGGTCCCTTAAGAAGCAGAAAGACCTTCCAGCAATTCCAAAGTAAAGCAAGATGAGAAGGTTAAAGAGGCTAAAGCTGTTGAGGAGCCAGAAACCTACAAGATTTATCAGAGAGGGGCTAGAAAGTTGTTTGCAGCAGATAGGCAACTTTTTACTCCACTTGATGTGGAAGGGGCCTTGCCTTATTCATCAACTCATAGGCAAATGCTTGCTCCACAAAATGTGGAAGGGGATTTTCCTTCTTCATTAACACAACAGGTACAATAGGTGCAACAATTGCATAAAGGGAAAGAAAAGGTGTTGGAGGAAAGCCTTGATGATGAGGAGGAAAGGGATTTTGATTTGATGGAAGATGATGAACCAGAACAGCCACACATCCATCATGGCATTGAGATAGTTGACTTGGAGGCTCAAGATGAGGCAACAAACAAAAGCATAACCGTAAGGGAAAAAGATGCACAGATCCAAGCATTGATGGACAACTTGGTGAGAGCTAAGTATGTCATTTCATACCTTGAGCAAGATAACAAGTACCTAAGTGAAAAACAAGTCCTCATAGAGTTGGAACTTCTAAAAGCAAAGAGGCAAAGTGACAAGGGCAAATCAGCAATGCAAGAGGAAGAAACACCAGCTACCTTGACTGCGAAACAAAGAATTCAGAAGGAAATTGAGGAGGATAGAGAAAATTGGCTTGACAAGGTCGATTTGAATTTGGAGAAGCTTCTCAAAAATGCCCACAGGGACAATTGAACCATGAGGCACATGACTCGCCATTACAAGACTCGAAACAAGATTTGCAACATAAGGGTTAAGCGAATGAAAACAAGGATAAAACAAGCACTCAAAGGAAAAAAGGAGGATGATCGACTTAGGTTTCTTTCTGAAGATTCCTTGGCTGATCAACATACTTAATGGTGGTATTTTCCACAAATTTTGAGCAAGTTTTGAAGAATTTTTTCCTTTTGAAGAATTTGGCAATTTTTGACACAGAAATTTTGGCTCTATGCGCAGTGCTACTGGCATTGCATCTTTCCTAGGGAAACCAATGAGGGAATGGTCAGCATTTTTGGATTTAGAATGATGATTACATGCACCCTAAGAATCTGCTAAGATTTAAGAGCAGAACTGGTCAACCAAAAGGTCAAAAAACACCCAAAAAATGACCTTTCTGCCCTTTTTTGGACACACAGAAGCAGTCTTGGGAGAATCAGTTTTTGAGGGGTCAAATGAACTTCAAATGAATAAATTCAAGATTTTCTGGAAAGAAGACTTGAATATATTTCCAATGAGCTATCATGAGCTCAATTTGGACACCGGGAAGGCCTCCAAAATGGACCTGCAAAAAGCATTGCACATAGGGCTTGGGTGTTGCGCATAGGACAAAAATTGTGCTGAGTGTCTATTTCATTGTGCCTTGACTATAATTTTGGGTTTCCTCTCATAGATGGTGTTTTACTGATGTAAATTATGACTAGGCATGTAAATATGATGGATAATAAGTACTAGAAGGTATATTCATTATATTAAAAGTCATCTTGAGGACAAATGAATCAGATTCCTCACTTTTAGAGGCAAGTTGTTAGGATGCCTAGATTCCACTTTCTTGTTCAGTTTTGGTTAGATTAGCCCCTCATCTTAGGGATTTGACCCCTGAGAATGGGAGGAGGTTGAATCCATGTCTATATCTTCTTCTTCTTTCTCATTGTAAAGGGTTGGACTTAGTTGGATGCTTAGGCTTTGATAGACATCATTTTGTATCAGTTACAGCAGGAGATTAATGAAAAATTGCAGCTATTTCTTTGGGATCCATGTGGTATGATTCTCAGTTCATTTTTTCTTATGTTTTCATGTGTTAAAATTTATTTTTGATTCCATTTCATCATTTCATGTTCTTTATGTGAATGTATACAAGTCTGAAAGGCAGAATCCATAACTTTTATGCTCTTTTCTAGGTAGACATTTCACAGTCTATGTTTTCTTCAATTTAGGAAGAATCCATGAGGTATGCATACTCTTCCTAGCTCCTCAGCTATCTTTTCACCTCATGCATCAAACCCTAAGGTTCTGATCATTGTGCATACCTTGCTCCATCGAACACCCTGCAATTTTGACCTAAGTTCCTTGCCTTAACTGTCCAGCTCCTCCTGATCCAGCAAAACCCTTCAAAATCAAATCAAACCTTGTGCTACTATACCTAGCCTAATATCATTTTCTTGATCCAATCATCTTGGCTAAGATCCTTACGGAGAGATCCCTCTACTAGCCTAGTAGGGCTAGCTACTTGGCCAAGCGTGGTTTGTGGTTACCCTAGCATTGCCTTCCTTTAGCCTGAGGTTCAATCTAGGTGATAACATAGTGGTGACCATACTGGGGAAACGAAATATTAATCACCCCAGTAAGATGTTTCATTTGAATTCTTAAGCTTGTGGATGATGAGTTTTAGAATTTACTAGGCTGAATTGGAAAGTTGTAAATCAATATATAAAATTACAAAATTAGACATATTGGCTTCTCGAAAGTACACTAGATCCAATCCATATATGAATCCTCCAACCATTGTCAGTGATCCTCATAAAATTGGGTGAAAATCTAAGAAATCTGTAGAGAAATTCAGTTTAGCCGAAGAACAATCAAGTGAGGATTTCATTCCTCGTGTTAATTCACTCCCGGGAAGGTTAGACACTTTGCAAGACATTGAGTTTGATTTTAATTTTGAGAAAAGTTTATTTCGTAGTAAATATTTAAGTTGGATTGATCAGATAGTTATTGATTCCTCTATATCTTTTGATAGCCCCATTGAAGACTTGTTTCCACAAGGTAAATCAGGGTCACAGCTTATTCATACTCTTGATCAGTTGCAGAACATTTCTTCAAACTTAAACACTTGGGTGCAAAATAAGACTCATAGGCCATCTTTTTATTTTTGAAATATCTCCTTTGCATCTACTACCACTCAAACAATCCCTTACCCATTGCCTTCTTCTTTATGTTGGAAATAATACTAAGAGGGGGGGGGTGAATCAGTATTATCACATCAATAAAACTTTTTCATTTCCATATTCAGATTCATATATGCTACTGCCACAACTTCTTATGATTCAGTTAGTTGATCCTTAATGAGTGCATTAGAACATTATCAACCATATTAATAGTAAACAGGTGCAGTAAAATAGAACAGATCATCACACATAAGCCACACACATGAACACCATGATATAAGGTGGAAACCCAATGTGGGAGAAAACCACCTGCTGCAAGTCATCTCAATCTTCTTCTTAATAAGAAAATCCTTTTACAATATTTATGTACTAGTGCAGTCTTATACCAGTACGCAGGCTTCCACCTGCAGAGAGCTACAACCCTCTCTCATTCTCTAGTCTCTCCTGGAAGGGAGCTACAACCCCCATAGTTCTTGTACTAGCCGATCCATTTACTAGTACACAGGCTGCTACCTGCTACAATGCTCCAAAGTTTTCAACTGCTACTGGAAGGGAGCTACCACCCCCTTAGCTCTTGTACTAGCTAAGATACTAGTACGTAGGTGCCGGCCTACGATCTTCTCTCCTCCAGGTACCATGTTTCATACATTTTCAGACTGGATACTCCTGAAGCACAACACATAATCTGAAAGGCCACGTTTCATCCAATTTTCATACTGGACCCATTAATATCATTGAAGCACATAATCAATCAATCTTCTAAATCACCCAAACACCAGATCAATACATATACAAGGATAATATATGTGTTAGCACCCAGATCTAGTCCATCAGATCACATAAATATGAGTCATTATGATCCTGATCCAATATTAGTTCTCATCCATCAATACTGAAGCTAAACACACTCAACCAAACAGGATATGCAGAATACTGACACCTTTAAACTGTCATCAGAACCCATCAACAACCAGAACCACCTGTGACTTCAAATATCATAACAATGAACCAAACCTGCATACATACGCGCTTACACCAAAGCCAACCCGCGTACAGATCTATAAATATTCAAACATGACTTGCAGCGATTTCAAACTTAAGTTATACCCAGTTCAGATCATTACAAGCGTCAGTATACAGATCTAGAATAAGCATAATCAAATATATAGAGATAGTTCATTTCAAACCATTTGATCCCGATCTATCCTTAGATCTTGTTCTCCATCAACCGGTGAGATCCCTCTTTAGCTCAGATCCAGATCTGCACCATAACCCAATCACAGTATTCCAAATCTAGCACTTTATCAGATATTCAATAATTCAGATAATGCTTTGCCAAATGATCTCCTTCCTCTTTTATAGCCTTAGTCCTTTCTCAATACCACGGTCCAAAACCATAGGATCAAAAAACTGTTGGACTAATACCATGAACCAACCATGAAAGTGCGTGAGATCAACACTTTTGGATGCAATACCACGGACCAAAACCATAGGATCAAAAACTGTCGGACTAATACCATGAACCAACCATGACAGTGCGTGGGATCAACACTTTTGGATGCAATACCACGGGCCAAAACCATAGGATCAAAAACTATCGGACTAATACCATGAACCAACCATGAAAGTGTGTGAACTTTTCTCTTGCATGAAAGTGCGTAAACTTTTCTCTACATGAAATAAAATTTTCTCTGCATAAAAGTGCGTGAACATTTCTCTACATGAAATAAACTCTTCTCTGCATAAAAGTGCGTGAACTTTTCTCTACATGAAATAAACTTTTCTCTGCATAAAAGTGCGTGAACATTTCTCTACATGGAATAAACTTTTCTCTGCATAAAAGTGCGTGAACTTTTCTCTACATGGAATAAACTTTTCTCTGCATAAAAGTGCGTGAACATGGAATAAACTTTTCTCTGCATAAAAGTGCGTGAACTTTTCTCTACATGGAATAAACTTTTCTCTGCATAAAAGTGCGTGAACTTTTCTCTACATGGAATAAAAATTTTTGTTGCACTATAATTTATCAAATAAATTTGCTGCACTATAATTTATCATTTGTGTGATTTGCCATCAAGGACAACACTTGTCTCATAATGCCAACAATCTCCCACTTTGGACTTGTCATACTGAGAATTGTCATCTGATATCTCTTTCGTAGATTCATCTAGATATATATAAGTGATTTGATCTTCTATGAGCTTGTTTGCCATCAATTACAACACATGCATCATAATGCCAACACTTTACAGATTGTTCACACTACTCAAGCTATCGTTAATCCCCCTTTAAGTATACTGAGTACCCCAATCCTTGCTTTAACTCCATCACCTTCCCCACCTCTAGTTATGGTTGCCCGATATGCACCCCTTGTTTTACCTCAAAATCTTGGTGCCATGCCCGCTGATTATCAAACCAAAATACCTTTCTTTGACGGCACCCAAACCATTATAGCTCAATAACACGTAGACAATATGAATGATTTCTTTGTCCTCCATGAAGTTGAAATTGAAGATGTGACAATGAGACTATTTGTACAAAGTTTGGAGGAGAATTTCATAAATGGTTTAGAGCCCTACCAGCAGCTTCTATCACTACTTTACCCATCCTCCATAGGCAGTTCCTAGAATAGTGGGAGGTGAAGAAAAATCCCCTTCAGATTCTATCTAAATATGAGAACATCAAAAGAAATGTTGGCGAGAGTGTGCAAGACTATTGTGTAAGATTTAATGCAGTGTACAATGCTATCCCTACAAACATCAAACCACCAGAGGGATTGGCTTTGCTTAAGTTTCCAAATGGATTTGATGTTGATATGGCATATCATTTACGTGAATGTGACCCTACAACTCTAGAAGACATGCAAAAGAATGCTGTGAGCGTAGAAGCGAACTTGCTGGCCAAACGAGCGAGGATGAGATCAGAGAAAAGAGTGACCATAAAAGAAGAAGCATCTACTTCAGATGTAAAAATGGATACATTGATTTGAACAATGGAAAGGATGGTTGATCGTTTGTCCATCACAGATAGACCTGAACCTCAAATCCGAAATCCAAACTTTAGAGGGCAACAATAGCCCCAATTCTGAATCAAGCAAAGAGAACAAAAAGCACCAGAACAACCAGCACAACAACAACAGCAGATCAGAACTCCCTTACAACAGAATTATGTTCAAGGAGTGGAAGAAGAAGACGAGGAAGATCCGGTAATTGAAACGAATCACTTTTTCACTGCTGATGGTATGCCTATATTTTTAACCGAATATGAAGAGTATGCAAAAAGTTCCGAATTCAAAAGGATGAAGACTACATCTTGGTAAATGATGTTGTTTTGGAGGTCAAGTCTGATGATTATTAGCGTGGTTACATGAATGCTTTGAGCGCACAGTAGAGGCAATATCCTTTGAGGAGCAGAGATGTACCAGTCAATCCTATTCAGAAGAGGAAGGATGTTCAATCAAAGAATGATCCCCCAAACAATCAGAAAAAGGGAAAGGAGCTTACCGATCAGAATTATAGCAAGGTAAATCAACCATCCATAGGTACAGTTGCAAAAGAGAAAGACAATCAGCACAAGGATAGTGCAACGAAGGATCAAATAGATAAGAGAGACATCAGTGTCAAAGAGGTAGAAAAAGTCACGTCTTTTAATTTAGAAAGTGAAATTTCTAAATTGAAAGTGTCCATTCCTTTGACTGAGCTTGTTAAGAATAGCCATTACAAACATCATGTATCTAGAATACTACAAATTGATCCTTTGTCTAACATGGTGAATGTTGAGGATGATCACCCTGAACTTATTTTTGGTCCAACTATAGAAAGTCAGCTAGAAGATAACGAAGTCCCGCCCTTTTATTTAAATCTTATACTGCATGAGTATATTCTCCATAATGTTATGTTTGATTCTGGAGCTTCCCACAATTTGATGCCCAAGGACATCATGGAAAAGTTGGGCCTGGATATCACCCGAAAATATCATGATTTGTAATCATTTGATTCTAGTAGAGTTCGCTACATTGGTCTCATCAAAGATTTGGTGGTTTCTTTAGATCAAATCCCAGCCAAAAATGTCTTGATGGATGTGGTAGTAGCTGACGTACCACCTTGATTTGGTATGTTGTTGTCTAGATCGTGGGGAGCCAAACTCAAAGGCACTTTACAACTTGACTTCTCTTATGCTACAATCCCTGCTTTGGGTCAATTAAGGAAGTTGTACCAGGAAAAGAAGATGAAGTTAATGATCACTAGTAAAGAGAAGCCCATAAATCATCTGATAAATGTTGTCCATATAGATTTAGAGTCTTTTGTTTTGTACACTGATAATGGATTGAATGATGTAGATATTCAGCTTGTAGAAGTAGATGATGTACCAGAAATTTCTGAGAGTTTTAGAATAGTTCTTAATCAAGAAAAGGAAAAAATGGCAATTCCTTCTGAGCAGTCTCCACTAGAGTAGAAAGTCAGTGAAGAGCAGAAAAGTGAAGTAACCGGCAAAGGTAAGCTCAAAACTAAAGTAGAATTCCAACATCTAGAAGATGAAGCCGGCCTTTGGAGCATGGACTTCGATGGTGCTTTGGGAAAAGATGGTGTAGGTATTGGAATTTGGATTCGAAGTCCTGTTTTTCAGCCAGAAAAAGTCCCAAGTAATCTTAGATTGTGTTCCTATAAATTAGCTTTTGATTTCTCTAATAATGAAGCGGAGTACGAGGCATTGATTATAGGTCTAAAAATTTTGAAGAAGCTGGGTGCGTAAAGGATTTATGTTTATGGTGATTTGGAGCTAGTGATTAAACAAGTAAAAGGAGAATATCAAGTGAAGCATCCGTGGATGAGATATTATAGGAACGCAGTCCTGGAAATCTTGAAAATTTTTCCAGAATACACCTTGATAGTGGTGTCGAGAAGTCAAAATATCATTGCTGATTCACTTGCTACAGCAGCAAGCAATTTGAAAATTCCAATGAATTCTAGCAATAAATTTGAAATTCATGTCAAACATAGGCTTATTGTTCCTGATAATTTGAGATATTGGCAAGTTTTTTGGGATGAAAATGAAATTAATTCCTTTTTGCAGAATGAAGGGAAGTTTAAGAATGCTTTCATTGATGGTGTTTGTGATTTTGATGAACAAGACATTGAGGTACATCAAATGGATGTTTTACAGCTGAAGGATAATGTTATTCCTAGAGGTCTTATACCTTTAGAGGAGTTGTTTGAAAAATATGATGTGGCGAGAAAACCAAACTTGGTTCCTAATGACAATGGAGTTGAAGATGTAAACCTTGGGACAGCAGACCGACCCAAGCTTGTAAAGTTATCAAAAACATTGTCTCCCGAATCAAAGGCTAAGTATGTTAAGTTGCTTTCTGAATTTTATGATGTTTTTGCGTGAGATTACTCAGATTTGAAAGTATATGACAAGAACATCATTCAGCATACTATTCCTATCAAGCCGGATCAAAAACCTTTTAGATAAAATTTGAGGAGAATCAATCCAAAGCTATGGCCATCCATTGATAAAGACGTAAATAGATTGTTTAAAGCTGGTATCATTGTTCCAATTAGATTCTCTGGTTGGATTTCAAATTTGGTCCCGATACAGAAAAAGACAGGAGAGATAAGGTTGTGCATTGATTTCCGGAACCTAAATAAAGTATCCTTGAAAGATAATTACCCTCTTCCTAAGATGGACCATATTCTGCAAAGAGTAGCTGGAGCATCACGAATGTCACTACTAGATGGCTACTCAGGTTACAATCTGATCTTGGTACACGAAAAAGACCAAGACAAAACTGCCTTCACAATGACATGGGGAACTTTTTAGTATGCCAAGATGCCATTTGGGTTGAAGAATGCCAAAGCCACTTTTCAGTGAGAAATGGATATAGCTTTCGCTAACGAGAAGGATGTCTTCTTGGTAGTTTATTTAGATGACTTGATAGTATTTTCTGGTTCTGATGATGAGCATTTACACCACCTAAGGATTGTTTTTCAGAAATGCAGGAAGTTCGGGATTTCTTTAAATCCAAAGAAGAGTCTTTTTGCCATGGAGGAAGGTAAACTCCTCAGTCATATAATTTCCAAAGATGGTATTCGCATTGATCCTTCAAGGGTGGAGGCAATCCAGCAAATAGACTTTCCGCGCAACAAAAAGGAAATTCAAGCTTTCAATGGTAAGATGAACTTCTTACACAAATTTATACCAAATTTAGCTGAGCATTTATGTGAGTTAACTAATATGTTGAAGAAGGAAAACACTGTGAAATGGACCGAGGATGCCATGAAATCTTTCAACTTGGTAAAGCTTGCTTTGACCACAGCCCCGGTTTTGATCAGTCCTAATTATACTCATGATTTTATTATATTTTCATTTGCATCTGAGCACACTTTGGTTGTGGTGTTGATGCAAAAGAAGGATCAGGTGGAACAGCCCATTGCATTTTTTAGTTAGACTATCAGAGATGTTGCTTTGTGCTATAACATCATTGAAAAGCAATCTTTGGCTCTTATAAAGGCATTGAAGGATTTCCGAGTTTACATTCTGCATTCACATACCATAGCATATGTTCCTAACGTAGCTATCAAAGATGTCCTCATGCAAACTGATCCGGAGGGAAGAAGAGGTAAGTGGATAGCAGTGATGTTAGAGTATGATCTTGAGATTAAGCCTACCAAACTGATCAAAGGTCAAGGCTTGGAAAAACTCATGGTTGAGTTGAATCTTCATGCTCTAGACATAAATCTCATTGCAGCAATGTCAAATGACGAAGATGGTGGCACACTCATTCAGGTATCAGAGATGTTTCTCAACTCACCTTGGTATTCTGATATAGTATATGTTCTTCAACATCTTTCTCCTCCTCCTGGAATGTCAAGAAGTAAAGGTAGATCACTAAAATTAAAGTCTGTAAAATTCTGCATTTTAGATAGTGCTCTCTATTGGAAAGATCCAGGAGGGGTTCTCCTTAATTGTTTGGTTGAAGATGAAGCTCAGTAGGTAATGAATGATTTCCATAGAGGAGATTGTGGTGGTCACTTGTTTTGGAAAACAACAGCTAATAAATTTTTGAGAATAGGATATTATTGGCCTTCTTTGTTTTCATATTTATATAAGACAATCATGAGCTGCCACAAATTTCAAGTTTTTCATGGAAAAAAGAAGTTGTTGCCTCTTCCTCTGAAGCTGGTTGTAGTAAACGCCCCTTTCCAGAAATGGGGGCTTGATTTCATAGGAGAAATTCATCCTACATCATTAGCACAACATAGATGGATTTTGACGGCTACCAATTACTTCACCAAGTGGATTGAAGCCATTCCGACAAGGCAAGCTACGAACACGGTAATCATTCAGTTTTTAGAGTTCAATATCTTGTCTCGTTTTGGTTGCTCTCACAAGATTGTTACAGATAATGCAGCAGCATTTAAGTCATAGAGAATGATTGAGTTTTGCAACAAATACAATATCACATTGGGTCATTCCATAGCATACTACCCGCAGGGCAATGGACTAGTTGAGTCTTCAAATAAATCCTTGGTAAACATTATTAAGAAGATGTTGGAAGCAAAAAAAAAGAATTGGCATCGAAAACTTGTCAATGCTTAGTGGGCCGACATAGTGAGCAGTAAGAAATCAATAGGTATGTCACCTTTTGAGTTGCTTTATGGTACAGATACAATGTTTCCCACATCACTTGCAGTCCCGGTCATGAGATTATTGCAGGAAGTCAGCAGTGAAGAAGATGATATTCAATGTCGGATTAATCAAATTATTCACCTTCAACAAACAAGAGAATAGGTTTCTCAAAACACTCTCCAGCTACAAGAGAAGATAAAGATTTATGACCGCAAAACTAAGGCAGAAAAGTTTCAGCTGGAAGATGTAGTGTTGCGATGGGATGCACAAAATGAAGAAAAAGGAAAGCATGGTAAGTTTGACAATCTATGGAAAGGACCGTATAAAATCTCAGCCTATTGAGGATAGAATGAATTTTTATTAAAGGAAATGGATGGTCAAGAATGCTCAGGAGGACCAGTGAATGGTAGGCTCCTAAAACACTACTATTTCTGATGCGGTTTGTTGAAGTTGCTTCATTGTCATTGTATATACCATTTCGCTTTCCTTGCAAGGTTTGAAGTACAATGTCATTTGAGCTTGGGGCCCGAAGTGAAGGCTATAAAGTTTAAATTATTTGTGCTGAGTTTAGTTGGTTTTTGAATCAACTTGGAGTCGGTTGTGAGTCACTTTTCAGTTTGTATCGAGTCATCATTCTTCAAAATTTTCAAAAAGTTTTCAGTCGTTCATTTGTTTGACTACATTGGCCCAGTCAGCTAGGAACTTGGTCTACAATGTTCTTGACACCTCCAAGGAGCTTCCATCCCCAATAAGGCCAATGCTAGTGTTAGTATATGCATACTTCTATCAGGGATCAAATCTGCTCTTTGCATTTTCATTTTAGGTGTCTCATACTGAATTTTGGATCATTCCATTAGGTCATGTTAAAATGGTCCACTGATGGTTGCCTATTTCTTAGAAAATCAAATCTTCCCTCATGAGGTACATTTTCTAACCCATTTCCATGTTGTATTCAGTTGAGGTTTCAAATATGTTACTTTAGGTGTCAAGGCAGTTGTCTTTCCATTAGGTTTTAGGGTTCATTTCCAAGGTATTTCCATTAGGTCTTAGGGTTCATTTCCAAGGTCAAAAAACATGATTTCAAGTGTGAATAAAGGCCAGCAAAGGTATGAGGATGACCAAATAACAAAGAGTAATTTCCAATAAGTCAAGATGATTGTATAAAGATCTTTTGTCACTACTATAATTTTCATCTCAAAGCAATGTTTTTGAGATGAAAACAAAGTATTTTTAGTTGATTTATATTCTTTTGATGTAATTCAATCCATTTTGTGTAACAATTGTTCCTAGCTGCCCCAAACATTTCTCCTTGCTACAAGAAAATGAAACCACTGAAAAAATCAGTTCAGTCCACCTGAAAAGAGACAATGAGAGAAAGGTATTAAATAAAGATTTGGAGGGAGAAAAAGGTTCCAAAACATTAGAAAATGGGTTTTTCTAATGAAAAATCAAAATCAATCTCTATATAATATGTCACACTCCTTTTCCAGACTCATCACTCTCATTCGACAAAGAGAAAGAAAAGAATTGAAGGAGAGGGGAATTGAGGCCAATCGGTGGCTAAGGAGAAGAGGCGCTGCACATAGGAGACAGGGCGCTGCACACAGAGCAGTTGGATGAGGCACTGTGCACAAAGGCCGGAGCAGTTGGAGTGGAGCGCTGCGCATAGGAGTGGAGCGTTGTGCATAGGGAAGTTTCTCCAGTGCAAATTTGAATGGCATTGCGCATAGAGCCGGAGCGTTGCGCACCTATAGGTGGCACTGCGCATAGGGCTAGCAAGTGCCAAAACACTCTGTCAGCCACTCAAAACGTGTTGTTTGCCTTCTATAGCCTATAAAAAAGTAAGTGTAATCTCTAAGCTATCCTCTTGGCATTCAATTCATCAGTTTGAAGTTGGTTTGATATTTCAAAAATCAAACCCTAGATTTCCTACTAATCCCTCCTATAAATCCCTCCACTCATTCCTTGAACCCTATTCCCTCAAACAAATCCCTCCATATACCTTATTCCCTAATACCCAAAGCAAAATCCTAAAACCCTATTTAATAAATAGTCCCTATCAAAGAAAAATACCCTCCCTCTCATTTTCATATTATATATATTCCATCCTACACCACATAAGTTCATCTCCTCTTCCCCTATCCCTAATCACCAATACTTACTCCTTCATTACCTTCTCTAGGGCTACACAACTTCAAAATTTGACAAACATGGAAAAAGAGGATAGAGATTATGAGGAGGAGGAAAACAGGGGCAGCGAGAGTTTGGGAGATGAACCTCAGCATCAGAGAAAACCACATAAGGGAGACAGAATTATCAGTGAGGAACCATCAAACATCAGAGGGTTACAGGCTTCACATATGACTGTCACTTATTTCAAGCACCTAGGGTGTTATGAGTTTTGTGAACAGGTGGAAAGAGTTCAACATCATCCTGAGCTGACCAGGATTTTTGTAGCCGATCTCCGTGATAACAAGGTAACTCTTGTCGGGGTGACATTTACAGTTTCATCCTCCATCATTGTTGATGCTACAAGGATTCCAAATGTGGGGGGGAAATGATATAAGGCACAAGATTTGGATGAGCACTATTATGAACCATACATCAAATTTAGGTACAGAAATGAAAAGAGGAGGACCTTTCCTTTAAAGTTTCTTGAAGACAAATATGCCCCTATGATGAGGATCATTATGAAATATTTCACATGTGAGGGCAGATTTTCTAGATTATACACCTATCACATTAGGCTTCTTATGCATTTTACAAGAGTGAAAATGTTGAACATCCCTTATTTCTTATTCAGGAACATTGAGAAGATGGCCTACATTGTACAGAAAAAGCCATACCCCCAACAGATGAGTAGTCTCTATCACTATTCCCTGATCAAGATGATTGTGCTACATCATCTCAACCTCCTTAACATCTCCTGGGAGACATTCATTGCCAATGACATCTTCAGGGGTCCTCAGATTCCTCCACCAGTGCCTCAAGAAGCAGAAAGACCTTCCAACAGTGCCAAAGTAAAGAAATATGAGAAGGTTAAAGAGACTAAAGCTATTGAGGAGCCAGAAACCTACAAGATTTATCAGAGAGGGGCTAGAAAGTTGTTTGCAACAGATAGGCAAGTGTTTACTCCACTTTATGTGGAAGAGGCCTTGCCTTCTTCATCAACTCATAGGAAAATTCTTGCTCCACAAAATGTGGAAGGGGCTTTTCCTTCTTCATCAACACAACAGGTACAACAGTGCAACAGTTGCATAAGTGGAAAGAAAAGGTGTTGGAGGAAAGCCTTGGTGATGAGGAAAGGGATTTTGATTTGATGGGAGATGATGAACCTGAATAGCCACACATCCATCATGGCATTGAGATCATTGACTTGGAGGCTCAAGATGAGGCAACAAACGAAAGCATAACCATAAGGGAAAAAGATGCATAGATCCAAGAACTAATGGACAACTTGGCGAGAGCTAAGTATTTCATTTCATACCTTGAGAAAGAGAACAAGCAGCTAAGTGACAAACAAGTCCTCATGGAGCTAGAACTTCTCAAAGCAAAGAGGCAAAGTGACAAGGGCAAATCAGCAATGCAAGAGGAAGAAACACCAGCTACCTTGACTACAAAACAAAGAATTGAGAAGGAAATTGAGGAGGATAAAAAAACTTGGCTTGACAGGGTTAATTTCCATTTGGAGAAGCTTCTCCAAAAATCCAATGGGGACAATCGAATCATGAGGCACATGGCTCGCCGTTACAGGACTCGGAACAAGATTTGCAACATAAGGGTCAAGCGAATGAAAACAAGGCTAAAACAAGCACTCAAAGGAAAAAAGGAGGACGATAGGCTTAGGTTTCTTGCTGAAGCCTCCTTGACTGATCAAGATACATAATGGTGGTATTTTCCACAAATTTTGAGCAAGTTTTGAAGAATTTTTGCCTTTTGAAGAATTTGGCAATTTTTGACACAGAAATTTTGGTTCTATGCAATGGGGGAATGGTCATCATTTTTGGATTCATAATGATGAGTACATGCACCCTAAGCAATTTCTAAGCTTTTAGAGTAGAAATGGTCAACCAAAAGGTCAAAAACACCCAAAAAATGACATTTCTGCCCTTTTTTTGACACACATAAGCAGTCTTGAGAGAATCAGTTTTTAAGGGGGCAAATTAGCTTCAAATGAAGAAATTAAAAATGTTCTGGAAATAAGACTTGAATATCTTTCCAATGAGCTATCATGAGCTCAATTTGGACACCGGGAAGGCCTCCAAAATGGACCTGAAAAAAGCGTTGCACATAGGGCTTGGGCACTGCGCATAGGACAAAAATTGTGATGAGTGCCTATTTCACTGTGCCTTGACTGTAATTTTGGGTTTCCTATCATAGATGGTGTTTTACTGATGTAAATGATGAATATGCATGTAAATATGATGGATAATAAGTACTAGAAGGTATATTCATCAGATTAAAAGTCATCTTGAGGACAAATGAATCAGTTTCCTCAATTTTAGAGGCAAGTTGTTAGGATGCCTAGATTCCAGTTTCTTGTTCAGTTTTGGTTAGATTAGCTCCTAATATTATGGATTCAACCCCTGAGGATGGTAGGAGGTTGAATCCATGTCTATATCTTCTTCTTCTTTCTCAATGTAAAGGTTTGGACTCAGTTGGATGCTTAGGCTTTGATAGACATCATTTTGTACCAGTTACAGCAGGAGATTAATGAAAAATTGCAGCTATTTATTTGGGATCCATGTGGTATGATGCTCAGTTCAGTTTTTCTTATGTTTTCATGTGTTAAAATTTATTGTTGATTTCATTTCATCATTTCATGTTCTTTATGTGAATGTATACAAGTTTGAAAGGCAGAATCCATAACTTTTATGCTCTTTTTTGGGTAGACATTTCACAGTCTATGTTTTCTTCAGTTTAGGAAGAATCCATGAGGTATGCATGCTCTTCCTAGCTCCTCGCCTGTATTTTCACCTCATCCATCAAACCCTCAAGTTCTGATCATTGTGCATACCTTGCTCCATCGAACACCCTGCAATTTTGACCTAATTTCCTTGCCCTAACTGTCCGGCTCCTCTTGATCCAACAAAACCCTTCAAAATCAAATCAAACCTTGTGCTACTATACCTAGCCTAATATCATTTTCTTGATCCATTCATCTTGGCTGAGATCCTTATGGAGAGAGCCCTCTCCTGGCCTAGTAGGGCTAGCTACTTAGCTAAGCATGGTTTGTGTTTACCCTGGCATTGCCTTCCTTCAACCTGAGGTTTAATCCAGGTGATAACATTACAAAAGATTGGTACTATGGCATACAAATTGGATCTTCCTGCATCTTCTCGAGTGCACCCAATTTTCCATGTTTCATGCTTAAAGAATGTTATAGTTGAGAAGGTCCCAGTTCAAACAACATTGCCAGAACTTGACGAGGAAGGAAAAATCATATTGGAACCTAAAGCAGTCACAAAAACAAGAAATCGATAGCTACGAAATCGATAGATTTTAGAGTATCTCATAAAGTGGAAGAACTTACCCGTTGAAGATTCCATATGGGAGGATGAGAATTTTATACATAAGCATCCAAAACTACTCAAGCATTGAGGACAACACTTTTTCAAGGAGAGGGGCATGTTAGGTCCATATACTACTAGTGTAACCCCTTGTTGTTATTAGTGCACCCCCCTTATTGTATTATTGTGCCCATATAATCCCCATGTTGTTATTATTATGCCGCATAGAAGCCCACTATTGTTATTTTTGTGCCCCTACAATATTATTGTTATGTAGGCTCTGATTGTATTAGGACCCCTTAGACTCCTATATATATAAAGGAATTATTGTCATTTGTATCATCCAAGAATTGTTCATTTGCCTAATGTAAAAGAGGTTTCCCCCTCGAAGAGGTTGATTCTTAAGTCATTGATCTATCTTTTCTATCTTTTTGTGAGCTGGTTTCATAACATAGAATTTCCAGTAGATTCACAAGCTCATGCAATTTACTTGTTATGTAAAATTAATTAATAATTGTAATGATTACTTAAATTATGCAAAAGGGAATAATCACAGATCATGCCCATTCACCAAGAGGGACCCGAGACAGTATTAGGCCAAGGGCCTCCCACAATTGTAAAGCATATATTCATTATTATATATTAATCATTTTCCTATAAATACTTGGGTTCTCTCTGCTTCATTTGGTATAAGGGCGAGTTCGGTCTTCTGGAAAAATCGCTACACCAAGACGTTCGCTACATACAATTTTGTCTTCTGTTGTAACCCTATCACCACCCTTGTCTCGTTCATTGTCCATCATACACACCACATCATAGTCCACGTCGATCCATCACTGTTCCACGTCGATCCCTTCCGCGTCTACATCTCTTCCAATTTGGACATCCGCATCTCTCCCAACCACTATGACTATATTTCGTCCACTGCCCTACCATCGTGTCCCTATTCCTTCAACCTCCCCTAACCTCTGTCCAACCATCTGACCCATTCCCCAAATTGTCTTCTCCACCGATCGACATGCCTTCCCTGACATATGTTTCATTCAACGTCCATCACCATGAATCATAAGTTATAAGTTATATAACAATACAATTAAAATTTAATTATATAATTTAGTTATATAACAATATAATTAAATATATAATTAAAATTTAATTATATAATTAAGTTATATAATAATTTAATTATATAATTAAAAATAAAAAAGTAAGGAAAGTTAAGGCTAGATAAGTATACTCTACCGCATACCAAATCAATGGGTGCATCAATGTTGATGGTCGATTTCAATAAAAAAATTGATAGAACTTGAGGCTAAGGTGACCGAACATGGCGACAAAATCGAGACACTGCAGGACACAACAAATGGAATAAAGAGTCAGCTCGAGGAGAATAAGAATAAATTTAAAAAGGATCAGACAGACCTTTCAATTAAGGTGGATCAAGCTATGGTGATGTTGGGTTTTATTTGTACCAGAATGAAGATTACACCCGATCAAATGCTCCAGAATAATGAGGCTACTCAACATCTCAATTCTCCAGATTCGTCAAAATCATCAGACGCACATGAGAAACTCGAGTCCCTAAAGACATCTTCCATGCTTAATCAAGAAAATAGTAACACGGATTTTCAAAATAAGTATCTTTGGAATCCATACACCAATATGTCGTTTTCAAATCAATACCCTTTTTTCGCTCCGCCGATAGCAATATATCAACGAAGAGAAAAAATTGAGTTACCCAAATTTGATGGTAACGAAAAATGCAATTTGCTTGGCTCAATAAAGCAGAAGAATATTTCGAGATTTACGATATTGACAATGATAAAGAAAATATCAAGCATGCTTCCATGAAAATGGAAGGTGAAGCATATAATTGGTATATGTGGTGGAAGAAGACGACACTTGCTATTAGTTGGAGGAAATTTAAGGATGCATTCTTTAAAAGGTTCCAAGGTGTCAAGGAAGAAGAGTTCTTCTCAACACTCACCAAATTACAACAAAGAGGAGATGTGGATGAATACACTCGAGAATGGGATACTTTAGCAACACGAGTACCTAGATTATTAGAATCTCATCTCATTCAATCGTACACCTCGGGACTTAAACCCCATCTACAAGTAGAACTCGAGCTTCATGACATTACGTCACTAGAAGTAGCGAAACAAAAAGAAAAAGTTGCTGAAAATAAATTTGAAAATATGTTGTGGTCAAAGGCTGAAAGAGTATATTTGAGATGAAGATTTCCCCAGTGTGCGAACATAGATAATACAAAATGTGTTCCACCACATCTTCATGAAGGAGACAAAACTAACATGGAAATGCAAAGGATGAAATAGGTCAAGTGTAAATGTTGTGGTGAAATGTGGGACCCTAAACATAGGTATGCTAAAGGAAAAGAGACCAAGAACCTTTATAAATGTCAAGCAACTAATGATTCAGGCAGTGATCAATCAAACGTAGAATAAATCCAAGATGCCTCGGAATTCTCTCTGGAATTAGATGATGAGATCATTCTACAAGTATCATTATCAGCTATGACAGGTATATCACAACCCCAGACGTTAAAGCTAAAAGGACATATCAAGAAGAACAATATGATGGTTATGATCGATACTGGTAGAACTCACAATTTTTTGGACTCAACCATGGAGAAGAGACTCAACATTTTCTCATTTCCCATGCCCAAAATGAAGGTTATGGTAGTTGACGGTAAAAAAATTGAAAAGGTAGGGAAATTCCATAAAGTCAAATTGCAGATTCAAGGCTTCAATTTAGAATCTGCATTCTAAATTGTACCATTAGGTGGAGTGGATGTGATCTTAGGTATCCAATGGTTACAAACCCTCAGTACCTACTCTGCCAACCATCAAAAGCAATTTATAAAATTTAAATGGGAAGGTAAAAATACAAATTAGATGGGTTCCAGCCACCTGAAAACCAAATTGTATCATCATCCCAGATGATGAAAATGATTCGGAAGGGAGCACTATCTTATGTAGTACATTGTCATCAATTAGAAATGTTAACTTCAAATATGGTCAACGAAGAATCACCAGAAGTACAGGAGTTGATTCAAAAACACGAAAAAGTATTCCAATACCTACCAATGAAGATGCCTTCTAAAAGAGAAATCAAACATACAATAGAAGTCAAAGCAGGATCAAATCCCATCAACATCAAACCATATCGATATCCACATCATCAAAAAACTAAAATTGACAGATTAGTTCAAGATCTTTTAAAGTGTGGCATCATCTCTAAAATTAAAAGTTTGTATGTTGCTCCAGTTGTATTAGTTCAAAAGAAAGACAGATTGTTCAGATTATGCATCGATTATTGAGGGCTAAACAAAATAACAATTAAAAACAAGTTTCCAATTCCTTTTATCGATGAAATGTTGGATGAACTACATGGTGCTAAATATTTCTCAAAATTGGACTTAAGGTTAGGGTATTACCAAATCAGAATAATATTGGAAGATGTAGAAAAAATTGTGTTCCAAACACATGAACGTCACTATGAATTTAAAGTAATGCCTTTCGATTTAACCAATGCACTAGAAACATTCCAATATACTATGAACGAGATACTTCATCCATCTCTAAGTAATTTTGTGTTAGTGTTCTTTGATGACATTTTAATTTACAGTAAAACTTGGAAGGAGCACCTACAACATTTGGAGAAAGCTCTTACTATGTTGGAAGAGCATTAGTTCTATGCCAAGAAGTCAAATGCACTTTTGGGAAAGAAGAAGTAGAATATCTCGGACATATAATATCCAAGGAAGGAGTTAAAATATATCCTAACAAGATCAAGGCTATAAGGGAGTGGCCCAAACTAGTTAATATCTCCAAGCTAATAGGATTCTTAGGGTTGACTGAGTATTATCGAAGATTTATTAAAAACTATGCCTATATAACCTCACCCCTATCAAACCTTCTAAAGAAGAACTCATTTCAATGGAATGATGAAGCAAGATAGTGTTTTGAAGACTTGAAGGAAGTTATGTCTAATGCCCCTATATTGGTAGCTCCAGACTTCTCAAAACCATTTGTAATTGAATGTGATGCTTTGGGTTTGGGCATAGGAGTAGTACTAATGCAGGATGGTCATCCAATCACATTTGAAAGTAGAAAGCTCAATAAGAATGAATGTCTCAAGTCTACATATAACAAGGAAATGCTTTCTATTATGCACACATTAGCCAAATGGAGACAATATCTCTTAGGAAGTAAGTTAATATGAACAGATAATAATAGTCTTCAGCATCTCCTCCAGCAGAAAATGCTATCTACAAAACAACAAAAATGGATAGAAAAAATTGTTATCTTTGACATGGAAATATTACACAAGAAAGAGAAAGATAACATACTAGTTGATGCCTTGTCAAGGAAAGACAAAGAACCATCGTTACTCGCAGTGTGAGTGGTTGTTCCTAAATGTCTTACTAAGATTCGAAGTCAATACGCAAAAGATCCAAAAACAATTGCTATAATCAATAACCTTCCTCAAAATTCAAGTGCTATAATCAATAATCCAGAAACAAGTGTTATAATCATTTTCCTATCAATACTTAGGTTCTCTCTACTTCATTACAAAAGCATGAGACAAGAATTTACTTCTACTTTCAACCAGCGGAAGCTAATAGATCGATGAAAACAATATGAACAAGAAGAAGACAAATCAATGGAACATAACACAATAATTTTTCTTGGGGAAAGCCACTGCTCAAAGCCCCAACTATCTTTATTTCATTAAATAAGAAATATGAGTGAAGATACAAAGCTTGTTCTCACTAGAACAATTCCACACAAGTATGCTCAACTCTCTACTTCACAAGCCCGCTCTTAGCCAACACTTAGCCAATTTCCACTGCCTTCCAAGCCCCTATTTCCTTGTGCAATTCCTAGGATGAATAGCTTGTATTTAAAGGGAATTCATGCTTCCAAAATTGCACAATCCAATCATAGGTCCTTCTCTGATTGCATGCATTATATTTACAACTCAATCAATCATACAACTGATAGTACATGGTCCCTCCACTCTAGTCTCAACTGGGCCTTTCTCTAAACTGACATGCATGAGTTTCTTATGAGGGAATATTCAGTTAACTCGAGAAACACTTGTGGATGCACCAGTGCACCAAACCGACTGTTAGTCCTCTATTAGTTCCACAAACAGTTAGAACTAATTTAACTAACCATAACTCAGCAAACTGAGTTATCTAATTACAACTCAAGTTAAACACATACTTGACCCCTAAAATTTAGGGAGAACATATACATGACTACATAAAGACTTCCAACTCGAAATTCCTAAGCTAATTAAGTTAATTAAACTTAATTAACTATTTACAAGTTGCTATGAGAATAAAATTTGATTTTAGTTCATAGTTTAAATCAAGGACAAATTAAGCTAGAATTTCTTGTTGCCATTTCTCAACTCCTTTTTATTGGTTTCCTGATGAGTTTTTACTTTCTCAAACCCAACACCCTATAATAGGCTTTATTGTTATTCAACTATTTATCCTCTCCACACATATGATGATTTATGTTATAAATTCTTGAAGTTGCAGATTTATGAATGTTGAAATGAATAAAATTGCTCTCAATTTAAGAGATGGCACACCATTTTTCATCCCTTTCCATGACTGCAAAAAATGGATCCTAAATTCATTCTTGGAAAATATCCTAGGTTGGTTTAGGTTTAGCATTTTGTTTAGGTTTTAAGCTTATTACATCAATTTATGTTTTACCCTTTAGTTTTATTTCTTTAGTTTTAAAATCTTTAGATTTATTATTTTAGGTTTTATTAGTTTATTATTTAGGTTTATTACCTTAGTAATTAGGTTTTAGGTTTTATGTTTTAATACTTCATGATTACAATAATATTATTTTTTTATGTGGTTGTGATAGATTTTATAATAATAATATTATAGTTGTTACTGAGGTTGTGGTGCGTTGTTGTATGTGTCGAGGCCTCCTGCTGATCGATTTGCATGATGGCCCCTCTGGAGACAACTGCGGATGGAGGTCCTCCTCCTTCTCATTCCTCCCCAAATCCAGTTGTTTTGAATTTAAAGAGCCTCATCAGCTCTCTTGGTCTTCTTCAGAAGCATCCTTCTATTTCCATATTTGTCAAGAAATTGGACTCATTTCCAGAAATTGAATTGCCTCCTTCAATACCTCGCAAAGTCGCTCTCTCTTTGGTAGAGAAAGGTTTGGTTGGTCAATTTATAAGCCTCTAGCCTTCCCCAAAAACTGTTCAGAAATGGGTCAACCAAAATTGGACTCCAAAAATCCATGGACATATCTCCATATGTTTCTGTGAAAGGGGAGAATCCAAGGAAGATCGAGATTTGATCTTCATATATGGTTCATATTTTATGGATTAAATAGATCTATATTTAAATAAATAGATGTTGGATTTCGATCCATAACTTTACATTCCCAGTGCAGTCCCAGTGTGGGTGTGTCTTCCTCATCTCCATCTCCATTGCTGAGGAGACGATTCTGTTAGAGAAATTGGCAATGCAGTCGGAAAGTATATAGATAGAAGTGAACCAAAAGAAAATATGCATGCATGCACTCTAATTTGTATGGAAGGTGATCTGGACAAAGGAATTCTAGAGGTAGTCAAGATCAAGGTATATAACTGCACACACATCCAACAACTGGACTATGAACAACTCCCTTTCAAATGAAAGGTATGCCATCAATATGGCCATTTCGCTAATAGATGTACTAAGAGAGTTGTAGAAGATCTAGATGAAAACCAAGAAGCTCAGTGGGAAACTATTAAACGTAAGAATCTATAGAATCCTAATAAATTTTCTAAGCGTTTAGGGTCGTCCTATTCTAGAACTATCCCCTCTAAAGACTTCCAACCCACCCATTCTCTTCCTCCACAATTTGAGCTCCACAACAATCCCTTTTCTTCACTCGCCAATGAAGTTGATCCTTCTGACCACGAAGAACGGGAAATTCTGGAGCAGCTCCCTACTCTTCCCTCCCCTTCACCTCCTTCTCCCTCTCTCCCAGAAATACCTCTCTCCTATTAGAGAATCTAGGGCAAAGTAGTGTTGTGATGACTCTCTAAGACTTGATAACAATTTGTGAAGTATTTTTACTTTTTCTTAGTTATATTATACTTCTTCTTCTTCTTATTAGTGCATGTCTGTTGGCTTCATCAAACTACTACCAAAACAAAATAAAAAAGAACACAAATTTGGCTCTCTACCAGGGACAAACCCTCTCCACTCTTGAGAGGGAAACCCTTTGTAATTTTTCTCTTATTGAAGCTTCTTATTTGAAAAACTGCCAAACCCTAGACCCTTGACTAGGATGTCCTCCAAGCATGAGTCAAATCCTTCCTCTTTCTACATTGTCACTTCCAGCACATCTTTCGGCTCTTCTTCTGACACTTTGTCTTCCAGTACTTTTATCTTCTAGGTTAGTAAACCCTAGAATATTAGGGCTCCTCTTCTTCGCTATAAGGAGGTCCTTCTTTGCTTATATTGGAGACCTTGTAGAACTTTCTCTACATCCAAATGATACCCTTCAAAGTGCTTCCTTTAAGCTATTGTCAATCTGCAACAAATTACCTCTGAAATCCTTGCACGTGTGGACAACAAGAACCCTAAAACAATCCTTCTATTCTCATTGGCTCTTCCTCCTTTTCTCGCTAATGAGAGAGGCCTTGTAGGCCTAATTTGTACCTGAAAATTGTGAGATATAATTACCTACACCTTACCTTAGTTGTAGCGCAAGCAGCCCTTACTTCTTCGCACATGTGACTATGTGTATGTCCTAAAAACAGTCTTTTCTTCTTCATTTTTTCTCCTTCTTTCTTCGTTGCCCTTGTAGCCCTCTTTCTCACCTTTTCTTTGTCTTACTTTGTCCTCCTTGCTTGCAAATTTCAGATATATGATTGTGTGTCCAAATGAGGAGTGGATAACCTCTATTTATAGAGGTCTATCCCTCCTTGAAGGCGACATGACTATCCCTAAATTCGACTTGCAGTTGTATTATATTTCAACATTTATTCATCGTTTTTGTTGCTTGTAGACTTCGTTGGTGCTAGGAGAGGATTTGAATTACCTTGGAGGTATTCCCATGACCTTGCATGACATCATACATGATGTAACATGCCCTCAAAGGGTCTCATCATAATTACATTTTGACTTTGGATCCCTAGAAGCACTTCAAAATGTGTTTGACGTATTTTCAATGAGAAAGAAAATCATCAACAAATAATATCAAAATAAATTATCTTTTCTTGAATAAGTACAATATTGAAATTACATATATGAACAATAAACCTAGTTACATCTTCTCCAACGCTCCCTCTTAACTAGGGAGGTATTCATACAACATTACAAGGTGTTTGGAAATTTCCAGTCTTGAATAATTCACATAAGAGAAATAGGATTATCAATCCATATGTTATAGCATCAGCATTGTCATAATGCAAGGCCTTGACTAATAGCTCCATCTCTTCACAAGGCCATGAGCCACAATGCTGGTGAGACCAATGATTTATAGACACCTTCATCATTGCCTCTCAAGGTACATACCCACCCAGGTGTTCTCGAGTATGACCTTCTAGGACTATTCTTATCTTGGCTTCCCAACCCTCAAAGAATATTGGTCATCTTTCCTACTCTTGTCTTGGATGCCCTACACATCCTCAAAGAGTATCGAATGCCAAACGATTACCTAATCCTCCCATTCTTTCTTCCCAAGTGAAGACAAGAATGTTGTGTCTATCTTGTGTCTACATTTACATTCATGGCCTTCATCTAAACTTATTGTTGTCAGTCCTGCATGACTCATGACATGGAAAACACAATAGTCACTCCTTTGTAATCAGGGGTGATTCAAAACTCCCTCTTGATCAGGGACTTGTCAAAGCTCCCTCTTAACTGGAAACTCTTTCCTTCATCATCAGCTTCTTCTTCACAGATCCTTCAGCTGCATGATCTCCTTCCTTTCTTGATGTCATGATGTCTTTAAATGAACTTCTTCTCGGTAGAACACCATCCATCCATCACTTTCCTTCTTGGTTAGTCATGTCATTGCTTCGTGGAAAGTGAATATCAGGCTCTTCTAGTCATCTCGGCTACTCCTTTTTCATATTGTCCATTCTTTAGAATGCTCTCCTCATGGATGCTCCATCATACTTGCTAGGTTATATGCTTTGACCTGGTAGCCCATCATGACTTCATCCTGATATTTCTTCAACATTGTTTTTCCTTTTGTTGGATGGCTTCTTCATCATGACATCTTCATAGAGTAGAATCAGTTATCTGCACCTTTTATATCTCCAAGGTATTCATATGTGTCAAGGGTCCTTTCTTCCTTCACCAGAGTTATTCTGCCTTCTTTCGGGAGATATCTTTCAAGGAATTTTGTCATATAGTGATCCTCAGTGATCATGATGTTCTTTCACATGCTTGATATCTTTCTTTATTTTCTTCTTCTTAGATAGATTGGTCAACCACCTAATGCTTCTTGTGGAAGAATTCCTTTATTTCTTGCTTTCTAGACTTGTCAGCGTTTATTCTTGCTTCTTAGCCAACAACCTTATGCTCCTTATGTGAGCATGTTATTTTGTTGACCTTTATTGCATCGTGGTTCATGCCTTCAAGCATGCTCTTGGTGAAAGAGATCCTTTCATGCTTGATCATGTTATAGAACTATACCCATAACTCAATAATATACAAATTATGACATGACTTAAACTTTGATGCATACATACATCATCTTGATCCTCCTTGATCATTCTTTGGTGTAGCCCTTCTTGCTTCATCTTAGCCTTCTTGCATATCATCCCTTTTTTTGAATCACATGAGTGGTATTCCCAACGAGACATCTGCCTTCGTTCATGAACCTTGTCTTTAAGATTCCATCATAGGATTTTAAAGATCCTCATCTTGCAAATGTTTCCTACCTTTGATGATTTAGGTCTTCTAAGATTCTTGTCATGATCAAGTTTTCTTCTATCATATATGAGGTCCTATTCTAGGTATGCTCCTTCGACATGAATATCTTTGAGCTATATTTGCCATGATCCTATATTCTAGAAGATATTTCTACTTATGCATTTTTGTTCTTCTCATAAATTCTACATCTACATGAGTGTCTAGAACTCCATGTACATCATGTTGCTAGATTCTAGAGGGTAATTCTAGACATACAATTTAATTTATTCCTATATGCTCCTATTCTACTCAAAACTTTGAAAGAAGTCTAGAAGGAAAGAGTCTGGCCTAGTCATAGTAGAGATCCAAAGGATCTTCCTTCTTTTTCTTCCTTCCTTCCTCTTCCACCTCTTGAGTTATATGATCTTCTTCTCTCTTTCTCTTGTTGTTGTTGTCCTTCTTAAGCTTGGGACAATTCCTTTTGTAGTGTCCATATTCTTGGCATCAAAAACATTGGATCTTGGACATGTATTTGTTGTTTGTTCTTTGTGGACCAAACTAGCCAAATTTACCCTTTCTTTTGGCCATGGTAGCAATTTCTTGATCCTTTGATCCCACATCTTATTTCACCTTAAGTCTACTCTCCTTTGTTCTGCATAGAGACCACATATCATTGAGAGTGGTTGCTTCCTTCTTGGCATAAATGCTTGATGTGAAGTTTCCCCACTCCTTAGGTAGAGCATTAAGTAGAACAATTGTCATCTCTTTGTCAAACATGACTTCCCCAAGCTCTTGAAGTTGATCTCTCATCTCAAATATTTTCATGAAGTAGGGAGTTATTCCTTCCTTTTTTATCTTCATCTTGTATAATTCATTCCTCAGAGACAATACTTCTCCGGTGGTGGATATTGCGAATAGCTCTACTAGCTTATCATAAATTTATTTTGATGCCTCAAACTTAGATACATAGGGAATGAGAGAGTCCTTGATTGATTCTATTAGAATCTTTTGAGCTCTTGTCTCATCCTTATTATACTTGGCTAAGGCTTGAGTCTATTCCTTAGCAAGGACAATGATGTTCCCCTTGAAATATTCTAGGAGCTCATTCTCCTTGAGAAGTAGATCAGTCCTCTTCTTCCATGCAAGAAATGTATTGGTGCCTACCAATTTATTGCTTTCTTTGCAAAAAGACATTGATGTATATTCAGAAGGGGACATGTACTTACTTGATAGATTTTGAGATTTGATGGATTTTCTTCCTCCTTGAAAGCTTGATGGCTTGTCTTCCCTAGATCTTGATGTCCTTCAAGTTGTCTTCTCCAAGTGGACTTTCTTAATGTTGAGGTGTGCTTGAGTACTTGTAGCTTGATGTAGATCTTCTCTTCTTTGTATGTGCCTTTATATAAGGTTCTCCTTCTAGGTTTGTAGCCCTCCTTGATATATTGTAGACCCTTCTTGTCCTTGAAGTGGTTGAGACTTCTAGGCTTGATGCTTCAACTTTGTAGATGCTTAAGTGTTCTTGAGTTTCCCTTTCCTTGATGTGGCACCTTCCCTTTGATACCATGTTAGAGAATCTAGGGAAAAGTAGTGTTGTGATGATTCTCTGAGACTTGATAACAATTTGTGAAGTCTTTTTACTTTTTCTTAGTTATATTATACTTCTTCTTATTATTATTAGTGCATATGTGTGTGCTTCATCAAACTTCTACCAAACAAAATAAAAAGAACACAAATTTGGCTCTCTGTCAGGGACAAACCCTCTCCACTCTCAAGAGGGAAACCCTATGTAAGATTTCTCTTATTGAAGCTTATTATTTGAGCAACTGCCAAACCCTAGACCCTTGACTAGGATGTCCTCCAAGAATGAGTCAAATCCTTCCTCTTTCTACACTGTCACTTCCAGCACATCTTCCGGCTCTTCTTCTGGCACTTTGTCTTCCAGTACTTTTGTCTTCTAGGTTAGTAAACCCTAGAATATTAGGGCTTCTCTTATTCGCTATAAGGAGGTCCTTCTTTTCTTATCTTGGAGACCTTGTAGACCTTTCTCTACATCCAAATGATACCATTCAAAGTTTTGCCTTTAAACTATTGTCAATATGCAACAACTTACCTATGAAATCCTCGCACGTGTGGACAGCAAGAACCCTAAAACAATCCTTCTATTCTCGCTGGCTCTTCCTCCTTTTCTCGTTGATGAGAGAGGCCTTCTAGGCCTAATTTGCACCCAAAAATTGTGAGATATAATGACCTACACCTTAATGTAGTTGTAGCCGCAAGAAGCCCTTACTTCTTTGCACGTGTGACTATGTTTATGCCCTAAAGACAGTCTTTTCTTCTTCATTCTTTCTCCTACTTTCTTCGCTTCCCTTGTAGCCCTCTTTCTCGCCTATTCTTCTCTTATTTCATCCTCCTTTATTGCGAATTTCATAGATATGATTGTGTGTCCAAATGAGGAGTGGACAGCCTCTATTTATATAGGTTTGTCCCTCCTCCTTGAAGCCGACATGACTGTCCCTAAAGCCGACTTGCAGTTGTATTATATTTCAACATTTATTCATCATTTTTGTTGCTTGTAGACTTCGTTGGTGCTAGGAGAGGATTTGACTTGCCTTGGAGGTATTCCCATGACCTTGTATGACATCATATATGATGTAACATTCCCTGAGAGGGTCTCATCATAATTACATTTTGACTTTGACTCCCTATAAGCACTTCAAAATGTGCTTGACATATTTTCAATGAGTAAGAAACTCATCGACAAATAATATCAAAATAAATTCCCTTTTCTTGAATAAGTACAAATATTAAAATTACATATATGAATATTGAATCTAGTTACATCTTCTCCAACATCTCCTACCCCAACCTCCCTCCCACAACCTCTCCTAATCCCTCGTCTGCTCCCCTCACCACCTCTTACGCAAGGATTATCACTAGGAAAAAATCTAAGGAATCCTTGACTTCATATGAAAACACAAAAAGGTCTGGAAGGAAGTAAAATAAGGAAATCTAAGATGAAGCAACTCAAAAACATATGGCGATGGGGATTCAACAGCCAATGGATTCTTATATCGATAAAGGAGCAGGAAATAAGGACATGCAAATCCAGGCAGGTAAAGGAAAAGGCCCTACAACTCCACCACATAATAAATAATGAACTTGGTCTCCTGGAACTGCAGAGGTCTAGGGCATATCTCCAAAATAAATTCAGTCAAATATCTAATCAGATCTGAAGCCCCATAAATATTTCTAATCCAGGAGACCAAACTATCTGAAGAAGAAATGGTAGAGATAGTAAAAAGAATAAAAAACTTTTAAGGACCTACAATCAGTGCGAGAGGAGCATCTGGCAGGATCTGTATGATGTGGAATCATATAATTTTGGAGCTCAAACGAACTAAAAAAAACTGACATTGGATCAAAATAGATTTTTAAAGCAAAAATACAGGGAAACCCATAATAATATACAATGTGTACACCCCTATGCACTATAGAGATAAAGAAATATGTTGGCAATCTCTAGTGGATCAGCTAGCAGCAGAAGACAGCCAAAACATTATTATCGAAGGATATTTTAACCTAGTTTTTAACAAATGAGAAAAGCGTTGGGGCGTCTTCTTTCTAGATCCATGTAGAGATAAATTAGAAACCATAATATAGGAGAGGACTCTGTTATATATTCTCCCAACGAATGGAACATTCATGTGGAGTAACAGAAGGATTGGGCCTGGTATCATTAAGGAGAGATTAGATTGTTTTCCAGTCTATGTAAGCCTCACCAATGGAACGAGGTCAGTGACTTCAAAAATTCTCTCATCTGCAGCATCTGATCACAAGGCAATTTCGTTAGCATTCGGGGAGGGTGTCAATTTGGGACCTCTCCCATTTCGCTTCAATCCTCAATGGGAAGAAATTGAAGAGGCAAGGCAATTGGTACAGTTAGCTTGGAAAACATAAATTAATGGCTCTCCTCGACACATATGGGATTCTAAGCTAAAATTGGTCAGAATAACTCTCAAATAATGGGTTAAATCATGCTTCAAGGAGCCATTACAAATATATATATATATATATATATATATATATATATATATATATATATATATATATATATATATATATATATATAAAATATAAAATAAATAAAATAAATAAATAAATAAAAAATTGAGCTGCAAAGGGAACTGGAGCAAGTTCAGGAAAAACTGGAAAATGAAGAAGACACCAAAGAGTTGCAAATTAAGGAGAAAGAAATATATTGGGAGCTATATCAAAAAAGAAAAAAAGGCAAAAGAAAGATGGGGATTAAAATCCATGAGTTTATGATTATAAGTCAAAGATAGGAATACAACTTTCTTTCATAATCAAACTAAAGTGAGAAGAATAAAGAACCAGATAGAAGTTATTACTGGAGAAGGAAATGAAACAGTGGAATGGAAGGAAGAGATTAAGGAGGAAGCACATCAATACTTCAAGAGATTGCTAACAATAGATTCAGAACCAAATAACTTTGAAGACCTTTTGAGAGCCATTCCTAAAATGGTCTCAGAAGAAGACAACACAATCTTACTCAAACCAGTGGAGGAAGAGGAATTACAAACAACAATATGGAGTATGCATATGGATAAAGCACCAAGACCAGATGGTTTCACCATTGCCTTCTATTGTTCGTTTTGGGACCTCATCAAGAAAGTTTTTCTCAAGATGATACGATGGGCTCAACTTAAGTGAAAATTTGGAGGTAACACAAATTCTACCTTTCTTGCTCTTATCCCCAAAGATACTAAGCCTACTTACTTTTATCATTTCAAACCAATCTCCCTATGCAACTCTTCCTACAAAATTATAACCAAAACCTTCACAAACCACCTTAAAAGAATCCTCCCTCATATAATTTCACAAAACCAAGGGGGGTTTGTCCTTAATCGGCAAATTGTAGACAACATCCTCTTAGTCCAAGAAGTTATTCATTTAAGCATTTCCCGAGGAGACCAAGGATTCATCCTAAAGCTAGATATGGCTAACACTTTCGATAGAGTTAGACATTCCTTCCTTTTTGTTGTTCTAGAAAAACTAGGATTTGACTGTAAATTCATTGACCTCATTAAAGCTTGCATTCACAATCCTTGGATTTCACCTCTCATCAATGGAAGACCTAGCCATTTTTTCCAAATATCTAGGGGCCTTAGACAAGGTTGTCCTATTTCCCCTTTCCTATTTATTATCATGGTGGAAGCTCTTAGTAGAAAATTAGAGCAAGATAGGCAAAGTAGACCCCTCATGGGAATTCAATTAAGCACAAGAACGAAAAGTATGAACCATTCTAAATTTGCAGATGATACGCTATTTATCAGAGGAGCCTCTTGCATAGTTGCCAGGAGATTCAAATCCATATTAGACAAATTTCTAGAAGCCTCTAGCGGTTTTCTTAACAATCTGAAAAGAAGTATCTATGGTTGGAATACACCTATCAGAACTCTCCAGCAAATCTCTCAAATTTTCGACATTCCCTTTAAAGTGGGTTGGTCTTCTTTCAAATATCTGGGAATGCCAATCTCTAAAAGCCAAATGAAGTCATAAATCTAGGTACAGCTGATTGAAAAAATGAAGAAAAAATTCCAACATTGGGGAATGCAAAGGCTCAATTTGGCAGGAAGGTTAATTCTAATTAAATCAGTATTGTCAGCCCCGCCCCTATATCAATTTACAATAGTGAAGCCCCCAACAACAATATAGAAACAAATCAAGTTGATAATCTGGAAGTTTCTATGGTAGGGAGGTAAGACATGAACAAAAAAAATTCAACTTAATAAGTTGGGAAAAAGTGATTATGACTTGTCACAAGGGGGGGATCGCCATAAGACAGTCGGGCCTAATGAATTTAGCATTGCGAGAAAAAATAATTTGGTGTCTGATTTCCAGGGAATCATCATGGTGGAAGCATGTTTTAGAACAACAATATATAAGTTCTCCTCATCTCCAATTTCTTCATATTCAGGTTCCTAATAGACCTTGTTCCCAAATCTGGAATCTATGTAAAAAAACCCTTCCCTTCATTCAAGCTAATATGTCTAGAATCCAGACGAGAGGGAAAGATATCAATATATGGGAAGATAGTATAATGGGTAATCCAAGCATTTTTTTCTCTTCAAAATATCCATCTCATCAAGACTTGGTTCCTTGGAAAAGGCATAATCAATCTGGACCAAATCTCATAATGGAATCAACATGACAACTCATGGGAGGGTTGGAAAAAACTGGTGATTCCTCCATAATTAAATCCTCAATGGCCTCTCCTTCTACAATACCTCAAGGGATCAACCCTAATTATTTATAGATAGCCTGATTATTTCGAATGGAATCCCAATTGAAAGGATTTTCAGTTAAAATTGGATATGAAAAACTTCAAGGAGATCAGGAAAATCAACCTACCTGGCCTCTTTGGAAAATTGTCTAGAAAAATGAAAGCCTCCCCAAAATCAAGTTTTTTACATGGACATTGCTTAAAGGAAAAATTCTCACTTCAGACAACTTAAAAAAGAGAGGTATCCAAGGACCCTCAATCTACCCATTCTGTCTAAGAAATGAAGAAACAATTCAACATCTTTGCTTATCGTGTGAATTCTCAAAACGCTGCTGGAAAATTCTAGTGAATCACCTCAAAAGTGAATTTAGAACTTGATATCTTAGAATTATTTGGAACATGGAAATCCAACTATCCTAACTTCTTCAAAAACAATAATTTAATGAAAAAATTCTAGTCTAGTCTCCCTTCATTTCTTTGCAGGCAGTTATGGCTCGCAAGAAACAAGTTGGTGTTTCAAAACAAAAGGCCAAATAGTAGAAAAATCATGGTTAAGGTTTGGAGTTTATCTACAGAGGATATTTTCACGAAAGGAAACTACAAAATTAATATCCACCTTCTACAACCTAAGGAACAATTATGGTTTAGAATTATTTTTTATAGACTTCCTTTTAACACGCATCTTCCAGCAAGAAGTCGAATCACACTTCCAAACTAGAAGGTAATTTCAAAAGAAGAAGAATGCAGTGCTTGGCTCAAAGAACACAATCACCCATGTCTTTACTTTGATGGGGCCTCTAAATCTAACCCTGGTCGTGCCAGAGCAGGGGGGTTAATTTTGGATCACAAGGGTGAGGAATTAATAAGTTATGAATGGGGCTTGGGATATGAAACAAACAATAGGGATGAGGCCTATGCACTTGTGTTGGATTGAGGGGGCTTGACCCAGGTTCAGCGTTAATTAGCCAAACAAATTCCTACACTACTGGCCCTTTCAGCATCAGCCCGTGGAGCGTGGACCGAAGTCTCAACCGAAGTAGTATGGGGGGATACTAGAACCAAGTTTCCGCACCCTGATATAGTTGTGATGCCGTTTCATTTCTTCTATCCCTACCTAAGCGTAGGTGGCTTCGCTCT
The DNA here is from genome assembly GCA_031772625.1 of Pinus tabuliformis. Taxonomy (NCBI): domain Eukaryota; kingdom Viridiplantae; phylum Streptophyta; class Pinopsida; order Pinales; family Pinaceae; genus Pinus; species Pinus tabuliformis. The sequence goes on from CM062808.1 coordinate 870,394,500, forward strand.
AGGGCTTGCAAGACAAACCCTCTATTCCAGTCTTCAATACCTTCACGAAAGTATATGTTCGACCCTCGCACAACCCTAACCTGTGGCTCAGGTACTTTCGCGTTGCTATGGCAGCATGTTGTGCAGATTCCCCAATTATCCTAAGTGATTCTCTTATCTCGTCAAATACTTAAAGTTAACACCACGTAAGCAGATATTCGTAATTGCATTCAATTATTTAATGTAATTGCATTCATTCGCGCATCATATAAGCATAATAAAGGAAATTCATACATAAAATATCCAAACGCATCAACAAACACAGACACAAAATTTGCAGAATAACTCCTTTTATTAATATCCTCCAAGTGTTTACAGACTTTGTCCACCTTGCGCACACAGCTGCAGGGGTCCACGTACTCAGCTGCAGACTTCTACCCTAGGCCTCTGCGTACTCAGCTGCAAAGCCTCTACCTGCGCTACAACGCAAGACTCAGACTTCTTCTTTAGAGCTATCACTCTATTACATGATCTACCATTCTATTCATGCCTAAACTACTTAGAGATTAGATCTTTTTATACAATCCCATGGTCCACAGACAATGGGTAGATCTCTTACAGCTGACTTTACTTTACAAAACTAAAGGCGGACTACCCTTTTTGACACATACACCTGTGCACTTCGTGACCAAAAAATGCGGAGTCTTTACAACTATATTACAAAAATTGACTTATCATGGGCTCTTAGCCCCAAAACTGCCCTTAAGGGATCTCGCTCCCAACAGACCCCCAACACAAACATCGTGACTCGCCCTCAAGTCACTTGATAAGCGCGAAGATCCTTGCACGAAGCCCATCCAGCTTGACCCGGACGATCACAACTTCAGCCATGCATTGAACTACTGCATGCTTCGCATCTTCGATTGTCTTCTCGGTCACTACTCCTACGTTGTCAGCCTAAAGTTGTTGTTGCATTGCTTGCAGAGTCACAAGCTTCCCTTCAATGTTTCCTGTGACTACATAAGCTTCTTCAAGCCAGGGCTTTAGTCATGCCTTCAACACTACTTCCTTGTACAGCATTGCATCCACCTGTTCCTTCAACTTCTTGACTTCCTGCAGCTTGGCTAGCCTTTGTGTCAGCACGACGGTTCGCGCTATGCCTTTAACTTCATCACAGATTTGTTGTAGTTCACGCGCTTCTATCTCTAGCCTCTAGACGTTTGCATACTCCTGCAAGCTTGTGAGGACATCAAATGATTGCTCGAACAATTGTGTGTAGTCTACTACTGCACTCTCCACCGCCGCGACTACTTTTGTGACAGCGGTCACCCATTGTTCCTTTAACTCTGGCGTTGTTGAAGGCTCAGCCCTCAACTGGAGCTCTGTAATCTGTAGGTTCAGCTCCAACTGAACCCATGCCATCTTTGTCTGAGTGTTACGCACCCCTGTGGCCAATTTGCAGATGTGGACCTCAACTAGCTCCTCCTCCGAAATGGCCAACTCTGGGACCATTCTGCATGCCTCCTCCATGACCTGTATGATCTTCTTGCTCTGGTTGGTTGCCTCGGCCTCAGCAGCAATGGAACATTTCGTTGTAGGGACATATGTTCATTGTTTATCCTTTGTTTGTTGATCACCTGGAGGGCGCAGTGCTCACGGGCCTTCAGCTCTGCAATTACTACATCCTGCAAGAGGTGGAGTGCTTCGCGCAAAAGCGCGGCCAGGTTCAGTCCAACTCCCTTCAAGGCACTGACAGTGGACCTGTCGGCCTCATTTTCTGTGGTTAGTGCTCCATCTGGCAGCACTATCGCACCAGAAGCCTTCGTGCGCAGCAAATCGGCAGCCTCTATCATGCCGATAGCCAAGCTAGTAGACAGCGTACCAGCTTGCAATGCGCGGGTCTACAACTCCTGTAGTCCAGTCTGGATGGCCCCTAGGATGATTTTTTGCTGCTTTTCAAATTGTTGTAGGGCCTCCGTGGTGACATCTCTGACTGTGTCACCAATGTCATATAAGTCGCCCTTCATCAATGTGATAGGGTCCAGCGAAGTCTTGGTTGCCTTGGATTTCTTTCTAGACCCTCCCTTCTCCAGCTCTCTCAGGCGCTTAATGCGGGTGGATGTCTCCTAAGGGTCCGCGTCGTGCTGCTATGTGTCCTCCTCTTCGGTTTCAGGTGAAGGCGACCGCACACCTTTGTCAGAGCCCCACTTTGTGCCACCTATCTGTTTTCCTGCCTCCTTTCCTGCCTGTTCTGCTTGGGTCTTCTCAGCAGCCTCCTTTTTCCTCTTTTCAACCAACTACACCATCTTCAGCTTGGCCTCTTCCTTCCTCTTCTATGTAGTAGACTTGCTTCCACCCACTGCCAAGTCTGCTGGCCATTTATCAAGCACCACATCGATGTCATCATCTGTGGCAAGGTACGGTAAATCGTACCACTTCTTCGTAGGGTCCTTCCACGCCCTGATTGATATTCGATGGAAATCATCTTTAAACTCGTCATAGCTCCGCAGGTTAGCGTATACCATGGGCGACAATCGCAACTTGCGATTGATGGCCATCCTGATATTCATTTCCATCAAGATCCAGAAGATCTTGCTGTCTTGAACTCACTCTGCGTCCTTGGTCACCCACAGCGAAGTGTACTTCGCTACTTTAAGAAGTTCTGGCACAACCGAGGGGAATTGGCTCTCCTCTAGTAGCTCCCACGCTACCAACAAGATCGACATCAAGAGCCATGCATAGTGTAAGGTCTTGCTTTTCTCTTGCGCTTCGCAATAGTTCGCCAAGAACTCTCTGTGAAGGTAGTCCGACAAGTTAAGTTGGACTCCTTTCGCGCACTATTGTGCGAGCGCAACGATAAGCGTCGGAACCTCATCAGCGCAACACTTCTACATCACCTTCCCTGCAAGGATATGCATTTATTCTTTCACAGTGGGGTCGCAGATGCTAGAGATAGCATGCCCGCGCGGCTTCTTCACCAGGTTGAATTTCTCCTTCATTGATTCTGTGAGCGCCTGCTCGCCACCCTTGCCACCAAAGATCATAGCTAGATTTTTGCCTGTATACGGAAGGCGCGTGATTCTGTGAATCAACATATCAGTGATGGGTATCGGATCCTCCAGCCACAGACACCCATCATGCACCAAGCACAGCAGCTGCTTGATGACCAAAACTGTCACGGGGGTGCAGTTATAGTGTGGCACCCAGAGAAGGTTTAGCAATCCTGCCTTCTCTACCCCCTTAAGCCACCTCTACGCCTCCAATGTTGTCATCCTGGTATTCGTGTCTATGATGCGGCGCATCAGATGTTTGGTCGCTAGGTGCGGGAACTTCTGGTGGTCCGCCAAGTCCCAGTCTTCGAGCTTCAATATCAGCACCTATGCCAAATGCAGACCGTTAAAAGCAATTTCATCCGGTAGCAGAGGGGTTTGCATGGGAGTCTTAGTTTCATCAATGTATTTTGGGACCTTGGACTTAGGCTTGCGTGGAGGGGCTACTCCAACAACCGTGTAATAGGGTCTACACCCTGGGCTTCAATATCCTCTATTTCCACTCCCACATCCTCATCGTCCATCGGGATGTCTTCGATATCCTCCTCCTCAGCTTCTAAGTTTATAGCCTTGCCTTCCTCCTGGGCAGTGGGCTTTGGTGGGTTTTGTCTTGGTGACACGCGCACTGGTATGGCAGGCTGCTTTCCCTTCTTGTCGTTCACAGTCTACTTGATTGGGGTTGGCTTCGGTCTCAGCATTCTCGAGGATTTAGGGATCTCCGCCAATACTTTGGCCACTTCCAGGGCAGCTACTTCAGCCCCCATATCAATTTCCTACACATTCTCCTCAACTGCCACTCCTTCGGTGTCCATAGCTTCTGCACGTGTCGACATGACGCTATTCACTAGTTCCTGTGTCTCCTTTGAAAAATTTTCATACACCGGACTCACTACCAGATCTTGAAAGAATTCACAGTTCATGTGCACCTGAGAGCACAACAACTCAATTCTCAAAAATGCCAAGTTTTTTCGCTGGACAGCCACTTGTAATTTATAGGGAGTTTTGAATTCAAATCTGACTGTCCCCCCCAAAATCGGTTCATTAATGCCGGATTGGTGGCAGATTTTCAAGGATCTAAGCCATAAATTTCGTCTTAAATGTTGGTCGCCCGTTCCATTTGGCCTCACTTTTGTCGTCTTTTCATGAATAGTGATATTAAGGTCGCTTTCGGGCTGACCTGCGCAATTTCTCCCTGGGTAGTACAGCTCCCTCCATGCTGCCGCGGACCCAGTTACACGTCCTTACTTCGCACCATCTTGCAATCACGCAACTCCCCAACCCGGCCAATGTAGTTTATAGTCTCGCGCCTCCTTTCAGCGGCCTGGAGCGCTAAGACTGCGCTACTTTAATTTAATCGCATGGCCAGACCGGCAGTGTATGGCTTCAAGCTACTGTCATTCAAATGTATTTCATCCCTCTGCGATGGCCTGCCCATTCTTTGACATACATCACATACCTTGCAATATGCTTTTGAATCTTGATGAAGGGTTTGCCACCACAACCTTGCGCATAGAATCTTCTGTGTGGTTTCTCTTCCTGCATAATGTCCTCCAGCGGTGCCCCCATGAGGGTCCACGAGGATGCTTCTTCTTTCGAACTCAGTACATACCGTTGCAATATCTCATCAATCCCCATTTTGTAAAAATGCCTAGCAATGACATAGAAATCTGTCGAGTGCACCACTAATTCCTTCTTTTGCTAGATAGTGTATCCTTTTGGTGTAGTTCCTATTGTTAGGAAGTGTATTATATCTTCAAAATGACTATCTGCGACACGCACTGCAAATAGCTGCGCGTTAGGCAATCCTTCTTACAAGTTAGTAGGTTCCTCCCCCGTTTTGATGCACGACATATGGTCTAGTCCCGCATTCAATCATCCAGGCTTCACAACCACTTCAAAATCATACTCCTGGAACAATAAGAGCCACCTGTAGATTCTCCCCCCCAACACAGACTTATTGACTAGGTACTTCAGCACAGAGTGATCCATATACATCTTAAAATGGCCTCCCAGCAAGTAGTGCCTATAATTCTGGAGTGCATACACCATAGCTAGCCCCTCGTGCTCAGTGGTGGAATAGTTCTTCTCTGTTTTTGATAATCTGCAGCTTGCAAATGTGATAGGATGGTCCAAGCCTTCTCCGCCAACCTTTGTCAGTACTTCTCCCAGTGCTATACATGACGCGTCAACATGTACATGGAATTCCTTCTTCCAGTCCAAGAAGACTAGAATCGACGCGGTAACCATCTTTTCTTTAAATATATCCAAGCTCTTCTTACGATCATCATTCCAGCAGAACGTGACATCCTTCTTCAACAATTTCTCCACAGGCGCGGTGATTTGGGTGTAGCCTTTGATAAACTTTCTGTAATATCCCGTATGTCCCAGAGTAGCACGCAGTTGTTTCACACTCCTCAGTGCTTCCAAGCTCAGTATCACTGCGATCTTCACAGGGTCTACCATCAGTCCCTGTCTGCAAAGCACATTCCCCAACAAGTTCCCAAATGGAACACAAAATAGACAATTCTTGAGATTGATCGTGATCTGGTATCTTCGGCAGGTATCCAGCATCAGGCGCAAGCTTGCTACATGGCATTTAACCAGCCCAAATACAGTCTAGTCATCAAAATTACCTCCAGGAACTTATGAATAAATTCCTTAAATGTCGCAACGACTACGCGCAAGAAGATCGCAGGCGCATTCTTTAATCCAAACGGCATTACAGTGTACTAAAAGCAACCCCACTCAATAGCGAAGGTTATCTTGCTCCTATCCTCCAACGCGATTTTGATTTGGTGGTACCCAGAGAACACATCAGTGAAGGAATATGCTTCCTAGTTGCCTACATTATCCAACACTTCATCAGTGAACGGAGTCGGGAAAGGATCATGCACACAAGCGTCATTCAGTTTTCTGAGATCCATGCATATCCTTATCTCATCCTTCTGCTTCTTCTCTTGCACCACCATTGGGCTTACCCAATCAGATTCTTCCACAGGCTCAATGATGCCTATCATGAGCATCTTGTCTAGCTCTAAGTGAACGTTTTCCTTATATTTCGGATTGAGACGGTAAGGTCTTTTCTTAACTGGCTTCGCGTCGAGCTTTAACATGATCTTCATCATTCCTAGGTCCTCGATTATCCCTTTCAGATCCGTAAACTTGGTAGGGAATAAGTCCTGGTATTCACGGAGCAATTCAACAACCTTATCCACCGTCGCGTCATCCCAGTAGTCTCCAATCTTAACGAATTTGGGTTCTACCTCCCTACCAGTGTTCATTTGTTTCGTTCTCAACGGCGCAGTTATATCAGGGTTCTCAATCTACGGTCCCTAAACCTCGTAGTGGCCTTCTGTTTCTAGAAAGTTGATCTTCCATGGATCCTCGTCCTCTTCTTCGGCAGTTACATTATAACATTCCAGCGTGCGACTCAACTAAGTAGCCCATTCAGGTTGAATCAGGTCTAAAGGATCCTACGGTATCCTAAAGATTGCTGCTTTCACCTCTTGTAGCGCTTCATCTATACTGTCAAACCCATCCTCAAAACTAAATGTCATCATGATTCCTTTACGCAAGATATCCCATTCGCTTGTCCCATGGCGAAGCTCAGTCTCTATATACCAATTCATTGGGACAACATCCAGGGTATGACAAAACAAGTGCACCCACTTAGGTTGGGGATTTTCTCCATAATCTTGGGTCCATTTGGCTAGATGCTCGCAGATCATTCTTCCCATCATACTTGTCTGCCAGTCACATCTTAGGCTTCCCAAATTGTGTTCTCATCATCCTCCTACATTTGTGCCAATCATCAAAGCTTCCTTTATGCGTACCCCACCATCTTGCAGGCATAGTGCGCAGTGCCCAGTCCAATGCCTGGAAGCGTTGCTTTTCTGGTACCTCCCTCTCAAATGCATCCAAAAATATATCTACCTCATTCAAACCATCATAAGTAGGCATATTTCTTACCTCTGACGACACACAGCGCAGCGATCGGGTCATCATGTTGCAAATCAGTGTAGTTACTTCATGTAACCGATTTTGCCAGCGTTCTATCTCTTCATCAAAGTCCAAAGTGCAGGAACTCTTGCAATCCCATGTAATCCATCCATCTGTGGTGGGATCCACCCAATCTTCGTCTCACGCTATTATCTTATAGATACATTCCAGGTCATCATCACTCTCATAATCACAGACAGGTTCAGTATAGCGCGATCCTTCAGCAGGATTGAGAGGTGCCATTACGCGCAGTGATTTCTTCTCAAAGATCATCTTGTGATTCTTCACATTGATTACCCCATTCATATCAATAGCCCAGTCAATTCTCAAGAGCGCAAGATAGGGATTGTTGTGATCCACTATCTCTATTACTTCAAAATCATCTAGCACACTCACTCCTTCAATATCCACAGTCACCACCTGTAGCCGCCTCATGGGGATGATCTTCTGTTGATTTGCCATCCTTAGCTGAATCAGAGACCATTGCAGTGCAGGTCCCCCCATTCACTCCCAAGTCTACTTTGGTAGCACATTTGCATCTGACCCCAGGTCCAAAATGACATGATCCATTTCATACTCTCCTATCTGTGCGGTCAGTCTCATCTCTCGTCCCGTCTTTGTTTTATACTTGCCAATATTTCATACTATGAGCGGCTCACCTAGCACGGTTCCAGCACATCTATTAATGAGTTCTTGTAACCCTTTCACAGCCTTACTGTTGCGCAGTAACTTCATACGAGTCTCTAGGAAAGTTGTGAGCATAGGGGGGTCCATCTCCTGCTCAGGCTTATCCTTGCTTCCTGAGGTGGAGGCCTCAGCGAAGCTCTTCTTAGCTTCCATGAAGGTTTCATGTGTGCACTCCAAATCGAACTCAGCCTCCCTTTCTGGGGCTTTGCAAACCCATGTACTGTGTTCCGGCTGTTTCCCCTTGTCATCTTCTATCGCGATTCCACTTCTTAGCACTATATTTACGTTTGGATCTTCCTCGCATGGCTCAGACCTCATCATCTGCAAGTTCTGAGTCAGTGGAGGTGGTAGCGCCCCTTTGTCATGTATCCTAGCTATCAGCGTAGGACAGTCTTCTGTTTCATGATCAAACAGTGTGAAATACTTGCATGACAAACATGTTGGATTAGTGCAATCACAGGCATAGTGTCTTGATCCTCCGCAATTGTAGCAAATCAACTGTCCTCGACCTCTACCAGGTCCTCCTCTGCCTCAGCCTCTTCCACGCCCCTGAAATCCTATCTGCGACATCCCTGCGCTTTGGTCAAGGGGCTGCGTTTTGGCCTGAACCCTACAGGCAGGATTTCTATCCATCATCAATTGATAGCTCCTACAAGTACGCTCATCATGCCCTACCGACCTACAAAAGTTGCAGAACAATTTTTGCAGTGTCTGTACAAACTTCTATAGCAAGTGACAATTTTCAGTGGCATGTTTTCCGGCTACCTGACAGATAGCACGTCATAATGCAGGCCCCATGCTAGGTCCTGCTTGAGCTTATGGCCTTAAAGGCATTGGTCCTCCTCCTGCAATATTGTTTTCAAAGACTGGGCAATGGTCTTTGTCATGACCCTGACCCTTGCATTTCAAGCACCATAATTCCTCGCGTACCTCTGGTCAAACTGTCCTGTCCTACTTCGGACTTTGCATCTCAAGGCACAAATTCTTCAACTGCACATGGATCTGCTGAACTCCTAGATTAGGACCTTACATTGGAGTTTCATGTAGTCTCATGGCAATCTCCAAGGCCTCCACTTGAGTGGTTATCTTCTGCTGCGACATCGCACTCCTTAAGTGTGGTAGTAGCGAAGCCACAAACCACTTGCGATGTTGTCCATCTGTCAAATTCATGTTGGCTTCGTGGATTGTACATTTTAGCTTCTGATCTAGTTCCCAAGGCGTCTTGCCTAGTTGCATCGCAATCTCTTTGAATCCCACAATCGACTGCGCCTTAGATTTAGGCCTACTAAATTCCCTATTTAATGTTGCCTGGATGTCTGCCACTCCAGCATTCGGGTTATCGTTAGAGTACTTAATATACTAGGTTAGCGCGCGATCTTGTAGAACACTAACCAGTGTCACCTTCTTTATATGATCATCTGTAACACCTTGAGCTTCCCATACAGCCCTCACAACGAACCAGAATTGGTCCGGGTCCTCATTTCCCAAGCCTTTGAACAAAGGAAACTTCACTGTATTCGCCATACTGAACCACGGTGGAGGTGGAGGTGGTATGGGTGAAGTTGGAGGTGAGAGTGGTGAAGTCGAAGGTGGTGTGGGTGGAGGTGGTATTCGCGGGAATCCTTGTCTTATTAGCTGAATAGAAATTCGCAGAGAAACCTTCGCTATTCCTTCTTCGTCACCTCGTGGAGGTGAAATCAAGGGACTATACTCGGGAACCTTTTTTCCTTTGTTCCTATAAGTTTTTCCACTTCGCGTAGTCCTGAACATCAAGGTAGCTGCATGACCCATTTTTCACATAATAGCATTTTAATCCAGGTATTCAAAGATTTTACGTACTTACCTCGCGGTCCTTTGAAAAAGCGTCGCTCCACCTCGTTGTAGCTGACTGAGGTGTCAACCGCGAATTCAGTCACAAATCGTCCTATGATGCGATCGAGCCAGTGATCGACAGCGCGGGTGATCTTATCCTTTGATGCTTCCAACCTTCGCACTAGCTCTCGAGTCCACACAATAGGACCATCAAGTTTCCACCTTCCTTGGCTATCTGCTAGCTTCGCGATCCACTCGTCTAGTTCAATAGGGAAGGAGTAGAAAAATATCTCGTGGATCTCTGTATACAGGTATCTATCCAACCACTATTCCTTTGTTAGTTGCGAGTTTCTGTTCTCTTGTGCCACAGTCTCCAATCTCCTTCTTAGTTGTATTCCAATGATACGACATCACATGTCTCTTATGCAGATTCTGGTCCCGGCAATGGAACCATTTGTTGGCTTGAGGGGGCCAAACCCAGGTTCAATGTTAATTAGCCAAACAAATCCCTACACTACTGGGCCTTTTGGCATCAGTCTGCAGAGCACGGACTGAAGTCTCACCCGAAGCAGTATGGGGGGATGCTGGAACCAAGTTTCCACACCCTAAGATGGTTGTGATGTCGTTTGATTTCTTCTATCCCTAACTTCGCACAGGTGGCTTCGCTCTAGGGCTTGCAAGACAAACCCTCTATTCCAGCCTTCAATACCTTCGCGAAAGTATATGGTCAACCCTCGTGCAGCCTTAACCTGTGGCTCAAGTACTTTCACGTTTCTATGGCAGCATGCCGTGCAAATTCCTCAATTATCCTAAGTGATTTGCTTTCCCATCAAATACTTAAAGTTAACACGCATAAGCAGGTATTTGTAATTGCGTTCAATTATTTAATGTAATTTCATTCATTCGCACATCATATAAGCATAATAAAGGAAATTCATACATAAAATATCCAAATGCATCAACAGAACAAAGACATAGAATTTGCAGAATAATTCTTTTTATTAATATCCTCCAAGTGTTTACAGACCCTATCCACCCTGCGCACACAGTTGTAGGGGTCGCGCACTTAGCTGCGAACTTCTACCCTAGGCCTCTGCGCACTCAGTTGCAGAGCCTCTACCTACACTACGACCCAAGACTTAGACTTCTTCTTCAGAGCTATCACTCTATTACATGATCTGCCATTCTATTCATGCCTAAACTACTTAGAGCTTAGCTCTTTTTATACAATCCCATGGTCCGCGGACCATGGGTAGATCTCTTACAGCCGACTTTACTTTACAAAACTAAGGGCGGACTACCCTTTTTGACACATACACCTTCGCGCTCTGCGACCACAAAATGCGGAGTCTTTACAATTTTATTACAAAAATTGACTTAACATGGGCTCTTAGCCCCAAAACTACCCTTGGGGGATCCCACTCCCAACAACTTGTTATGGGTGCTCAAATTTTTCATGATAGAAATCTTAGGAATCCTATAGTAATTGGAGATTCAGCGATTCTTATTCAACACATGGTAAAGAACAGCAGACCTGCCAATGTTGATTTGGTGCAAATAGTCAGTCGTGTTCAACATCACTTGAAAAACCTGGGTAATGTATCATACTTCCATGTTTTGAGAGAAAACAAGAGTAAAATAGATGCTTTATATAGTAATGCATGTCACAAATTTCAAGGTGAAGCTAGGATTAATAATGAAGTTTGCATCAAGATCATCCCCTAAATCTCATTCATCCCAAGCTACATAATGATCTCTACCTCAGCGTTTCAATATCTATCCTCCCAAGTTTCTAGAAGAACCTTTGATCCTGAGCAAAGGAGAAAAGTACCCACTGCACCTACTTTCTCGATCCCTTCCAGAGCTCATGGAAAGGAGAATGGATAGGCTAGCACTCAGAATCACATCTACAAATCGAATTTCCCCTCCCTCACCTATTGTGTTCTTATGTTCATTACTTTTTTTTTCATTTCGACTCACAATCGCCCCTCTTGTTCTGCTCCTCAACTCTCCTTCCCTCACCCTCAACATTTCCTTTCTCCATTGCGCCCCTTCTTGAATGCTCTTAGTGTAATCCTCTCAGAAAATACCGGGGATAAATCAAATAGTTTCAGGATAAAAGGAACAACTAATGCTCATCATAAATCGGTTTTCTACATCATCAATTAGAAACATTCAAAGAAAAGATTGGCAACATCAATAATTGATGTACACATTTATAATAGGAAGTATTGTCCTTGCGAGAAATGGTGGAGAATAAAATTACAAATTCCTCCAGCCCCATCATCTGTAGAAACTCTCTCAATTAGAAGAAAGAGACAATTCTCAATCAAGAACTCAAAGGATAGCAGGTTCATCTCAACAAGAATCAATGAGTACACTTCTCAAATAAACCAATGGACTCATTTAGTTGTTACTACATATTAATAAATATCTCATGAATTGTAAATGCATCTATCTCCTACAGCAATACATTATATTTTACAAAGACAGTCTAATAGGATATATAGGATATAGTTAATCATTTGAATCTGAAGGAAGTATAGGTCGAGAGGATCTAGCCAAGGAATCCTCTTACTATCATCCCGAAGTAATGTATCAAAGCATATAGCCATTTTTTCGAAGGAATATAGAATAACCAACCTTATTAAAAATAATAATAATAATAATATATAACCCTAATATTAATTATTAGTGATATTTTGCCTATAAAAATATTGAGAATATGAACACTAGCACAACTCTATTGGTAAATGTATGAATTATTACTTTTTTTTTATGAGGCAGATACTAGCACAACCACATTAGTAAATGTCATTGATATACTCTAATCGACTTCATACACTAATTGGCTAATAACGTGTAGAAAATAATGGATATCGACGTATATAAGCCACATTACTAATTTGGTTGTGCTAGTAACAATGTTTACAACGCCATGGTGTATCTAACTCATGTTGATCAATATAGTAGAAAATAAAAATGTTAATACATAGTTTTAAATAGATTTAATTGCAATTTTTTTCAAGGAGATAAATTGGGATGTTACATTTGGGTTCTAGATATTTTTAGAGCCACCACATTAGAGCCCTCTCTACTAGCTAGTGTGGCACATAAATTTGTTGATGACTACATGGTCATGCACATGTTGAATTTTTTTAGCAATTCTAGTAAAAGTAACTTCATACTTGGGAATAGTCTTGATCCAGGAGGATACTCAAAATGCTCAAAATTTTGTAGTCTCAGATTCTCATGAAAATAGTTCCAAGTTGAAGAGCTCTTCGCATTGATTTTAGTGGTATGTTTGGTTTTCAAAATGGCCCCCATATGAGAGAGAAAATGTGTCCTGAAGTTTTTCCCAAACACGCAAAATAAGGCCATACTAGGCCAAGTGGCAGTCTCCTAACAGGACATGTGGCAGTCTCATAATAGGACACATGGCAGTCAAGCAGGGCATGTTGTAGTCAAGTAGTAGGGCACGTGGCATTCAAGTCAAACTTCCAAGTTGTGGGTCGAACCCGCGACCACTGGGTTGACACACAGAACTTAACCTATATCCCACGACATTGTATTCATTAATCAATGGCGGAAATTTATATTTAAATGTTTGTTAAGTTGCATGTGGGGGAAGGGTTGGCGGAGCCACCATATCCGATGCTTCGCCGAACCCGTGGATCAGTTTAACCAAATGCCAAATTCCATTCTAAACTCGGCGCGGACCGAACCATATATATATCAACGGTGAAACTATATGATAACAGTCATATATAAAGTCAAAACCATGTGGGGAGCCTCCACATATAGGCGCGAGCAGATTAATCAAAATCTAAAGTTAAACTTTGGTTATAAGAAATGTGCCACGGGTCGAATTATATGTCATCGTCGGTGTAAGGTTTTAAACTATATGCTAAAATTTTAACATGGTGAGTTTATATTTATTGTTAAAGTCTTTGGATATGCCACGGATATCACCCTCGGGCCATTGCAAACTATATGATAAAGTTTTAAAACTATATTTGTATTATAGTTGTGCTCGAACTCTAATGTTAGAGTTATGTTATAACGTTTGCTATGTAAAACAAAGCAAATCCCAAGAGGCCCGCGGGTTTGACCCTAGGACCTCTTGTGGATATTATAAAAAGTTTTGCAATAGCGCCAAAGCAAAGAAAGTTGTAATGTGAAGCTCATATTTATGTTTTGACAGTGCCTTTAATATGCCTTTTGAGGCATGACTTGGCCAATATTGGGCTTTTTTGAGATCTGTAAGTTGAGTTGGAGAGCTGAGGCTGAGGCTTATCTTCTGACAATAGCCATTGCTTTCTGTGTGCACATTCCAAAATGGTGAATTTTGTTGGCATTATGATGCATGTGTTTTCCTTGATGGAAACTCACTTGTAAGAGAACAAGTATATGGTAACTAAATGAATCTACAGGTTAGATCAGAGGTGAGAGAATGATAGAATAGTGATACCAAAGGTGACATAATGATGGAACAAAATGATGAAGTTTGATACAAGGAGATTTTGTTAGTGTTGTCCTTGATAAGAAACCTAACAGAGTGAGTTGTCCTTGATGACAACCTATTTGATGAATGGACTACTTGATAAAGGTATAAACAGGATGTGACAGAATGCATGGTAGTTGTGTTTACAAATGTAACAAAATGCAGGGCATTTCAGAGGCATCAGTTCAAAAATGATGTATAATGGAAACTCACATTGTAACAGGTCAATTTAGAGGTAACAAAGTAATGGCACATAAGAATGGGATGATGGAACAAAGGATTATAGATCATAATCAAGCAATTGAAGAAAAACAATGTTTTAAGTTGTACTAAGTTGTATACGGTGGTTCACCTAGTCCAAGTGGCGTATACAAGCGGGTTCTTAGAACAAAAGGAGCGTATACGTATGCACGCACTTTCACAAGATCAAAGTGTGAAGGTGTGCGAGTAATGAATATCTTATAAAGAGTTAGATCAAAAGAAAACATGCATGTTATGGGTTTCTTATGCTTTGCTTGATCTGAACTAAGTGTGCACCTGAGTGTTTGATGATGGATGAAATCTAATGATGGGTCAAGATCATAAGACCTGAAATGACTTATCATTATGTGATCTGATAATGGATAGGCTAGACCTAAGTGCTAACAAATGTTTTTCCTTTAAATGCTATGATATGGGTGTATCTGAAGTCTGGAATAGTTGTGAAGTTATAAGTTATTATTTTCATATCTATACGTTTGTTCGCCTTGGTGAAGGCGCATATACACGTTGGTTCAACACTTCCAAGTAGCGTATGCAAAATAAAAGCTTGTTGTTCATAGACGATTGATCTATCTAATCAGTGTTGTTGTTTTATTGTTGTTTATCAATGACTTCTTCTTTGGATCTGAAATTAAAACTGATTATATAAGGATATTGAGTCCAGTTGATTGACTGATTGAGTTAGAAGGGTGATCTTTGTTGCTATCTGTTTAGAACTTTGTAATATGGTAGTAGATCTTCATAATGTCTTTAGGAAGTACAGTTTATGGTTCAGAAGTTTTATTATTCAGTATCTTTAGAGGTATACGCATGTTGGGTTACAAAAAGTAGCGTATACATGCAGGTTGCCTTCATTGAAGTAGCATATGCATTCTGACATATGATTTTTGAGGTTGTAGTTGGTTCAAGTTGTTGATGCAGTGTTCTGGGTTCAGTTTTGTGTGTTGGTTATAGTGATTTGACTGTTCCAATTGATTGGTTGAAGTTTGATTAAGTATCAGTTGATTGGGTTTTGAGTGAATGATTGATACAGTTGTATCAAAAATTGATGATTGGGTGATTCAGTTATGTTAGAGGTTTCAGTGATTGTTTGATTCAGTTGTATTAGAAGTTTCAATGATTGGTTGATTTAGAAAGTGATGGTTGGGTTTCAGTTATGTCAAATATTGATGATTAAGTTTCAATTATTGATTGACTCAGTTGTGGTTGATTCAGAGATTGATGATTGGGTTTCAGAGTTGATGAGTTTCAGTGATTGGTTGATGCAGTTGTATTTTATGGTTGTATCGCAATGGTGATTGATTTTGAGCTTCAATTTTAGTGATGAGTATCCAATATGAAAAATCATGAAACGTGGTCCCTGGAGAAAGAGTGAAGGAGGTAGCCTTCTGTAGGCCGACACCTACGAACTAGTAAACATATCAACTAGTACAAGATCTAGGGGGTTGTAGCTCCCTTCCAGTAGAAGCTGGAGAATGAGAGAAGGTTGTAGCCTTCTATAGGTGGGTGCCTGTGTACTAGAATTAGTTTTCTACAGTACAAGATTGTAAACAATTTTTTATATTAAAAAGACAAAGATAACAGCAACAGGTGGTTTTCTCCCACATTGGGTTTCCACCTTAAATCTTGGTGTTCATGTGTGTTACTTATGTGTGATGCTTTATTTATTACAGCACATGGTTAATATCTATCTAATGGTTAATAAAGTACTAATGCACTAGCTGAATACAAACATATGATGGATTAACTGAATTGTAATTTCACTGGATATATGCTAATTGTCTTAAGAACAGTCGTGTGCACACGCAGGTTCAATTCAGTAAAGTCGCGTATAGAAATCTAACTATGAAATGTAAAAATTTTATTGATTTATAAATACTGATTCAACACCCCCCCCCCCTCCCCCTCTTAGTATTTTTCCCAACAAATTTGATGTAAAGAGACTTTATGAGCATTTTTAATACAGCAGATGCCCATTGGAAGCAAACCCGGAGATGTAGTCTAGGAGGGACAAACTCTGTCATCAAATTTGTTGTGTTTTCTTCTTATTTCTGTTGTTCTTGGTTTTTTTCAAATTTCAAGTTTTATGTTTAAGGCACTTAAAAATAAAATTTCCTTATTAATTCACTTTAAAAATGACCCTACTTAATATTTGAAGAAATTGAGAAAATAGTCAATTATGTTGTTTTTGGATCATATTTTGGTATCAGAGCAAGGTTAATCATGTATAAGCATGATATTTGCTAATGTGAATGTTGACTAGATCTAGGTTGCGACATGGAGAAGGGAAACTTGAGAAGATAAATCCAGAGATTGGAAAGAGGAAAGTCTCTCAAAAGCTAAAGACGAGAGAGTCAAATGAAGGATAAGCTCTCGAAATAAAGGTCGTTGGCAAGGAGAAATATCATCAAATGTTCCTTAATATGCAAAGGTTGATTGCATAGCTTTATGAAGATAAGAAGAAGAGACATGCAGCTTCATCTTCTAAAAGCACGAAAGTGAAAAAGGGCAAGGAAAAAGTTGATGGTAATGAATCTCCTTCTCCTCCATCTTCGTCTTCTTCTTCTTCTTTATTCTCTTATCATTCAAGTTTAGATTCAAACTCACAAAAGAAGAAAAATAAATCTCCTTTATTAAATCTTGATATTAAGGTTGAGTTGCCAATATATGATGGCGAAATGGATCCTGAAAAGTTAGATAATTGGATAAAGCAACTTGAAGTGTATTGTAGAATTCAAAATATTATTGGTGAATCTGCAAAAATTCAGTTAGCTACACTTAGAATGGGGGGAACAACTTTGATTTTGTGGGAAAGTAAAATTCAATGAGATTTGAAGCAAAAAGGTAAAATTATATCTTCATGGTCTAAGTTTGTTAAATCTCTTAGAAAGCAATTGTATCCTTTAGTATATATGCAACAAGTTGTAATGGATTGGCAGCATTTAAGGCAAGGTAAAGGACAGAGTGTGCAAGGGTTTACATAGGAATTCAGGAAAAAGGCATTAGCACTTAGTGTTCCATTAGACACATGGGAAACTTTGTTAAAGTATACTGGAAGTTTGCATTCTTATTTGTGACATACATTGCTTATGTTTAATCCAACTAAATTTGATGAAGTGTGTGTATAATACATTCATATTGAATTATGTGGTAGACCTTTTTAGTCAAACTTTTCAAAGAAACCATTAAAGCATTTAGAGAACAAATATTCCAAAGAAGGCAAGTGAAAGAATAAGCTGAAAAAGAAGTAATCGACAACAACTAAGAAGGAAGGAGAAATGCCTACTTATACTCATTGTCAAAGGGTTGGACATGACGACTCCAAATCTTGGAAGCTTCATCCTGAACTTAAACCAAAGAATTTCCTTAAGAAGAAGGATGAAATGAAAGCTAATGTTGCAGTCCAATAAGATTTTGGATCTGACTTCAGTGACGAAAAGAAGATTACTGCCATGGGTCTAACAGGTAATCCTTCTAAAACTAGCTCTAATTCTACCTGTTCTACATCTTCTTCAAAATCTAATAATGTGATTGAAGAAAAGAAGAGATTTGAATTGTTTCACATAAGGAACATTTCCAAGCACACTAAGATAGACACATTATTCGATAGCGGGTCACAAGAAAATCTAATTTCTAAGGAACTAGTAAGGAAATTAGGAATAGAAACTAAAAACCATCCAAAACCATACCCTTTAGGATGGTTGAAAGTAAATACTCAGATGCAAGTCACAAAACAGTGTCGATTAAGGTTTGCAATTATAGCTCATTTTGTTGATGAAGTTGAGCTAGATGTGATTCCTTTGGATATATCTGGAGTTGTGTTGGGTAGTCCATATCTTTATGATAGAGATGCCATATTTCATAGAAAGGAGAATAAGTATCATCTCTTTAAAGATGGAATTGAATACATTGCGAGGGCACACAAAATTAAGACAAACTTGGATTTAATCAATGTCAGTCAGATGAAAAGGATAATAAATTCAAGTAAAAAGTATACTCTCATGATTTTTAAAGAACAACATAAAGATAAGTATGATGCTTTTCAAGGGTGTGATTCTCAGTTTAAGGACAAATTGGTTGAAATAGTAGATTCTTACAAGGAATTAATTAAAGAACCAAAAATTTTACCTCCAAAATGAGAAATACAACATGAGATTCAATTACAATCTGATGCCCCTCTCCCAAATATTGGCATGTATCGTATGTCAGTCATAGAGAATGAAGAGATTAAGAAACAAAGCTAGGAATTGGTTTATAAAGGCTTCATTCGACCTAGTTCTTCTCCATGTGGATCACTGATCATATTAGTCCCAAAGAAAGATGGAACTTGGAGATTGTGTTGATTTTAGAGCCTTAAATAAAATCACCATTAAGAACAGGGATCATCTTCCTAGAATCAATGATTTTCTTGATCATTTAAAGAATGTTGTTTACTTTACAAAGCCAGATTTAAGAAGTGGTTATCATCATATCCGTATTGCAGAGAATGATATATGGAAAACTGAATTTAAGACTAGATAGAGGCTTTATGAATGGTTTGGGTTATACAATGCTCCAACAACTTTTATGAGAGTGATGAATGATGTTTTTCGTCCTTTTATTGATAAGTTTGTCATAGTCTATCTAGATGATATTCTTATTTCCATTTCAAGTTTAGAAGAACACGTAAAGCATGTTAAACAAGTTTTTGATGTGTTGCAAAGAGATAAATTGTATCTCAAACTCTCTAAATGTGAATTTGGAAAAAAATCCTTAGTATATATTGGTTACATGGCTAGAGGAGGTCAGTTAAAAATAGATCCAACTAAATTTGATGTAATTTTTAAGTGGCCAAGACCTCAAAATGTGACGGAAGTTAGAAGTTTCTTGGGTGCAGTTTAATATTGGAGGAATTTTATTTATAATTTATCTTTATTGCATCACCACTTCATGCTTTAACAAGCTCTAAAGTCTCCTTCTAATGGGGAGGAAAACAACAAAAATCATTTGATACTTTAAAGCAAAAAATTGTTACAACTCCAATCTTGGCTTTACTAGACCTTCAATAGCCATTTGAAATAGAAACTGATGCTAGTGGGTATGCAATGGGTGCAGTATTACTACAAAAAGGAAAGCCTATTTTTTTCATTCGGAAACATTTTCTAAAGCAGTTTCTAACTATCTAACTTATGATAAAGAATTGTATGCATTAGTGGAAAGTGTTATAAAATCAAAACATTATTTAATGGACAAAGAAACGATGATTCATATAGATCACCAGCCACTTCAGTACCTTCAATCTCAAACTAAGTTACAACAGTCTTGACATTATAGATGAATGGGGTTTTTGCGGCAATTCCATTTAGTAATCAAATATAAGAAAGGTACCACCAATAAATTCATTGATATGTTATCAAGGCCTACTTTGAATGCTTTAGTTATTCTGCAAAATAGTTCTTTAGCACATGAAAGTTATATTAAACAATATGTTGAAGAAATTGATTTTAAGGATGTTTATGAATCACTAACTCATGGTGCTTAGGTGGAATAAGTGAATTATCATGTTCATGACATGTTATTGTACCATCTTAGTAAGTTGTTCATACCACAGGGAGAAAGAGTGCATGTGATCAGGGAATCACATTCTTCTCGTGTTTCAAGGAATTTTGGTGTAGGTTCTTCTACTAGCATAACTCCTTTTGAAACATAATTTGGGTACCTCCCAAAATCACCAATGGACTTTATGTTTGGTGAAGAAGCTAAGGAGGATGGACATGGAGATGTCAACCAAGCAATCAATTTCATTCAAAGAATCCAAAATATTCATGAAGCAATGCAGGATCAATTGGAGAAAAGTCAGACGAAGTACAAAATGCACCATGACAAGCATCGAATGGATCATCACTTCCAGGTTGGTGATCAAGTATGGCTATACATCAGCAAAGAAAGTATGAAAGTTGAAGGTAAAAAGTTGAAACCTATAAGGTGTGGCCCTTTTAAAATTGTTGAAAAGATTGGGCACAATGCATTCCGGTTAAATTTTCCTCCATACATGCACATATATTCAACTGTAAATATTGAAAATTTGAAGTTGTATGAACCTCCGATGATCATGGATCCAGAGGAAAATGCTCAAATTCCAACTGTAGATGATTTTTCACCAGAATGTATGACTGAGTTACAAGAATATACCATCTTAGATAGGAAGGTCTGCACTTCTAGGCGAGGAGATGTCGAGTATCTTCAAGTGGGACTCAAAGGCATGAATCCAAGTAAAGAAAGGTGGATGCACATGAAAAGGGTGAGGGAGCAGTACCCTCACCTCATGTCTGCTTAAAACCAAACTTTTGGTGGTACAAAAGCTTCCAATGGAGAGGAATGATCCAAGAGGATCCTCAAAATGATCAAAATTTTACAGGCTCGGATGCTCATGAAACCAGGGTCAAGTCGAAGAAATCGTTGCACTAATTCCGGTGGTATGTTTGGTTTTCAAAATGGCCTCCGTATGGGGGAGAAAATGCTTTCTGAAGTTTTTCCTAAAAAGGAAAAAAAAAGGGCTAGAGCAGGCCAAGTGGCAGTCTCAAAATAGGACACGTGGCAGTCAAGTAGTAGGGCATGTGCCAGTCAAGTCAAACCAGGCTCAAATCAAACTTCCAAGTTATGGCTTGAACCCGCGACCACCGGGCCGACATTACAAAACTTAACCAATATCCCATGATTTTGTCTTTATTAATCAATGGTGGAAATTTATATTTAAACGTCTGTTAAGTTTCATGTGGGGGAAGGGTTGGCGGAGACGCCATATTCGACGGTCTGCCAAACCTGTGGATTAGTTTAACCAAATGCCAAATGTCATTCTAAACTCGGCGCGAACCGAACCATATATATATCAACGGTGAAACTATACGATAACAGTCATATCAAATTCAAAACTATGTGGCACAGCCTCCACATATCGGCATGGGGAGATTAATCAAAGTCTAAAGTTAAACATTGGTTATAACAAATGTACCATGGGTCGAATTATATGCCATCACCTTTGTAAGGTTTTAAACTATATGCTAAAATTTTAACATGGTTGGTTTACATTTATTGTTAAAGTATTTGGATATGCCATGGATATCACCATCAGGCCATTGCAAACTATATGATAAGATTTTAAAACTATATTTGTATTATAGTTGCGCCCGAACTCTAATGTTAGATTTATTTTATAACATTTGCTATGTAAAAAAAATCAAATCCCAGGAGGCCCGTGGGTTTGACCCTGGGACCTCCTCTGGATATGATAAAAGGATTTGCCACTGCACCAAAGCAAAGAGAGTTGTAATGTGAATCTCATATTTATCTTTTGACAGTGCGTGTAATATGCCTTTTAAGGCATAAATTCGCCAATATTGAGCCTTTTTGAGATCTGTAAGTTGCATTGGAGAGCTAAGGTTGAGGCATATCTTCTGACAGTAGCCATTGCTTCCTATGTGCACATTCCAGAATGGTGAATTTGATGTAAATAGACTTTATGAACATTTTTAATACAGCAGGTGCCCATTGGAAGCGGACCCCGAGATGTAGTCTAGGAGGGACGAACTCTGTCATCAAATTTGTTTTGTTTACTTCTTATTTTTGTTGTTCATGGTTGATTTTAGATTTAAAGTTTTATGTTTAAGGCACTTAAAAATCAATTTTCCTTATCAATTCACTTAAAAAGAAACCTTAGTTAATATTTGAAGAAATTGAGAAAATAATCAATTTTGTTGTTTTTGGATCAAGTCTCAACTTGAGGTGTGTAGGTGCTAGCTTTTCTTGTCTATGTTGTTTATGCCTACTGAAGGTTGGACTGCAATCCACCAACAATCCCCTTGCCTTAATATTCATTCATTTACTTCATGCACATTGGAAAGATCACTTAGCTACTACATCATTTTGGAACGAGGGAGGAAAGCACCCCCACATGAGGCCACAATGAATGTTTATTTACTATAATCCCTAACAATCAATCAAAATCCCTAATCAAGTAGAGAAAAAAAATTCACCCTCTTCTTAAAAAATATAAAGCTTAAAATATTCTAATAAACACCACCTTAAAATGACATATTTAAACCAATTTAACCAATCAACTAAATTGGTATTCATTAATATACTACTAGCACAACCACATTAGTAAATGTGGTTGGTAGGAGTCATTTTCTACCTTTTATAAGTCAATCAAAGTATATCAATGACATTTATTAATGTGGTTGTGCTAATATCTACCTCATAAAAATTAAGTAATAGTTCATACATTTACTATTGGAGTTGTGCTAGTATTCATCTTTTCAAAAAAATTATAAGCAAAATATTTCTAATAATTATTATTAGTGTTATATAATATTATTATAAACCTAATAGTATTATTATAAAACCTAGCAAAACAACATAATTCATAATATTATTATTATCCTAAATTAATAATACTTAAAACCTAAGTATGTTTATTTACGAAATTTTTTTAAGTAAAACATGGACGGATCCTATTTTCCTACTCGAGCTTTGCAACCCTATTCAGCTCAGAGTGACTCGACCATGACATCCCTAGGAGGAGGGGTTCCCAACCCCTCTGCCCCTATGTCACCCCAACAACAATTGATTGCAGAAAATCCATATCTATATGATCATGCAACTTAACCTCTGTAAACCACACATGACAGCAATCATGCCTCCCTCTCCAAGCCACCCGAGCCCTCGCAACACACCACGCACACCTGCAAAGCTAATTCTTATGTTATCCCAAAGCTCCATGTTCTGCCTACACGTCTTTCCAGAAATATCCAATTCATGCAGGATCATGCTTTGATCTATAAATTCATAGGCATTTGTCCATCTAAAACCACCCTCTTGTGCAAAGATGTTAGCCTGAAGCACACTATGAAGTCAAACTAAGCCCAAAAGGATTTTTCATAGTAGTATTCAATCGCCATGAAGACTAAAAATCCATCATGGAAGGAGGCCCGTATTTTCTCAACTCAGTAGGCCTTTTTATGAGACATTGGATGCCTAAATTCACCCAAACAAGGAAGATTACTCTTGGGCCCCAGCCTGGATTTGCCTATATTCACTCGCATTTGAATACTGGGAACCTGAAACCCTACAGGATATCGGTAACAAATTGGGTCAATTCGTCTGCATGTTAGAGCAAACCAAGAATGGTTTTTATTCCTCTTGTGCACATATATGCACCTACCTTAACATCTCAGGCTCGCTTCCTAAAACAATAACCCTTGAATCTGAATACAGTACCTAGATTCAAATTATAGACTATGAGGATATACCATTTCGATGTAGTTGTAGAATTTCCTATAGATTCAAAAGCTCATGCAATTTACTAAAGCACGAGACAAGAATTTACTTCTCCTTTCAACCAGTGGAAGCTAATAGATCGATGAAAACAATATGAACAAGAAAAGACAAATCAATGTCACATAACACAATATTTATCTAGGGAAATCCACAACTCAAAACCCCTACTATCTATATTGAATTAATCATAAATCCAAGATGAGAATACAATGCTTGTTCTCACAAGAACAACACCTGCACAAGTATAATCAACTCTCAGCTCACAAACTAGCTCAAGCCAAACTCTAGGCCTATTCTGCAGCTCTCCAAGCCCCTATTTCCTTGCACCATTCCTGGTCAAAGAATCTAGATGAATACAATATGCTATGCTCAACCTTGAGCTCAACCTGCACAAGTGTTTCCTATCCTCTGCCTTATGACTTCCTTTGGCCAATACTTAGCCAAATTCCTAGCCTTCTAGCCTTTGATTCCTTGCACAATTCCTAGGATTAATAGCCTGTATTTAAAGCGAATTCATGCTTCCAAAACTACACAATCCAAACATAGGTGCTTCTATGATTGCATGCATGATATTTACAACTCAGTAAATCATACAACTAATAGTACATTGTCCCTACACTCTAGTCTCAATTGGGTCTTTCTCAGAACTGACATGCATGAGTTTCTCATGAGGGAATCTTCAGTTAACTAGAGTAACACTTGTGGATGAACCAATGCACCAACTGACTATTAGTCCTCTATTAGTTCCACAAACAGTTAGAACTAATTTAACTGACCATAACTTAGTAAACTGAGTTATCTAATTACAACTCAATTTAAACTCGTATTGCACCCCTAAAACTTAGGGATAACATATACATGACTACAGAAAGACTTCCAACTTGAAATTCCTAAGATAATTAAGTTAATTAAACTTAATTAACTATTTACAAGTTGCTATGAGAAAATAATTACAACTTTAATTCACAGTTTAATTCAAGGACAAATTAAATTGGAATTTCTTGATTCTATTTTTAACATTTCTTGTTGTTATTTTCAACACTCCCTCTCAACAAGAAAGGAATTCAACTTGATCCTAATCCTGAACCTTTGGAATGTTCTGCATGCAACAATTCTCTCTAGTGTTGTTGCTTCAGTAACTACAGAAACAAAAAAGACATCCAACCTGAATTAGTATGATACATCTGTCATCAAAGTCTCTAACTATTATTACCTCTGTCAACTGAAAAATATGTGCTTCTGTTGACCCTACCTTTTTGCATTGTTGTCAACCCTTCTCTGCACTCTTCAGTATCTAACTGTTCTAGCCTCTGTGACTCTGATCTTTGACGGCATCAACTACCATTGATTCCTCCTGCTACTATGTACTTTGGGCTCTCATATCAAGGTACGATCCATGAGATAAAACCTTTCAATGGACCTTGCCAAATTTCAGCCCTCTTGGGACTATCACTTCACATCGCCCTACCTCACACCTGGAGGTATGGCTGCATGTGCTCCCTCTTCCCACTTGGCTCGAAATTTCTCCCTACAGAAGGTCTCTGCATGAGTTGATGCTTCCACTCAGTCTCCTCTCTGATTCTCCAATTGTGGATTCTCCACAATTGTCTAAGATTGCTTCAGAGACTGCTTCTTATGTGCTTGAGTGGATCTCTCCACTCGATCTCCTCTCTGCTTCTCCAATTGTGGCTACTCCATAATTGTTTGACACTACTTTTGAGGCTTATTCTGGGCTGCATGTTGAGAGGTAATTCACTCTCCCTCTCAACCACCAAGTCTTTAAGATTTTCATTTCTCCTCAAGGCCTTGCATGCATCTTGTACCTCAAGAACATACAAGTTCTTGCCTCGCACACCAATCTGTTTCATATGTCTAGCCATCGTGAAATTTTCTTAAAAATGAGTTGATTTTAAATTGGCGATATCAACCTCATTCAAACTCCGATTTAGACGATTCTCTTTTTTTAATTTGGGTATTTTTCCACTAGGAATCTATATATTCTATTTTTTTTTTAATTTTCAACAAAAAATTCATATCTGCTCTGCAAAATCGCCGCCCAAAAAAAAATCTCTGCTCCTCAATCTGCCCACTAGCAGCCTTCTAGCTCCATTAAGAAGTCTGCACATAGGATCTTCTAGATCTGCCCTTAACTATAGATCCATCAATTTGCAAGGAAAAATTCAAATTCTTCTCTTCTATATTGTATAATTTCGTGTAGATTCACAAGATCATGCAATTTACTAAAGCACAGGACAAGAATCTACTTCTACTTTCAACCAACCGAAGCCAATAGATCGATGAAAATAATATGAACAAGAAGAAAACAAATCAATAGCACATAACACAATATTTATCCAAGGAAATCCACAGCTCAAAACCCATACTATCTGTATTGCATTAATTAGAAATCCAAGATGAGAATACAATGCTTGTTCTCACAAGAACAATCCCTACACAAGTATAATCAAATCTCAGCTCACAAGCTACCTCTATCCAAACTCTAGGCCTATTTTGCAACTCTCCAAGCCCCTATTTCCTTGCGCTATTCCTGGTCAAAGAATCTAGATGAATACAATATGCTCTGCTCAACCTACACAAGTATTTCCTATCCTCTGCCTTATGACTTCCTTTGGCCAATAATTAGCCATATTCCTAGCCTTCAAGCCTATGATTACTTGCACAATTCCTAGGATGAATAACCTATATTTAAAGGGAATTCATGCTTCCAAAACTGCACAATCCAAACATAGGTCCTTCTCTGATTGCATGCATGATATTTACAACTCAATAAATCATACAACTGATAGTACATTGTCCCTGCACTCTAGTCTCAACTAGGTCTTTCTCAAAACTGACATGCATGAGTTTCTCATGAGGGAATCTTCAGTTAACTAGAGTAACACTTGTGGATGCACCAGTGCACCAACTAATTGTTAGTATTCTATTAGTTCCACAAATAGTTAGAACTAATTTAACTGACCATAACTCAGTAAACTGAGTTATCTAATTACAACTCAATTTAAATTCACACTAGACCCCTAAAACTTAGGGAGAACATATACATGACTATAGAAAGACTTCCAAATCGAAATTTCAAAACTAATTAAGTTAATTAACTATTTACAAGTTGTTATGAGAAAAGAATTACAATTTCAATTCAAAATTTAATTCAAGGACAAATTAAATTGGAATTTCTGGATTCTATTTTTAACATTTCTTGTTGCTATTTTCTATAGTAATAAGTGCCATCAACATGGCCATCTATTTAGAGATTGTCCCCTGAATGTATCAAATCTAGAAACCCACCAAGCAAGCATACCAAGAGAGGAAGGTTTTACCAAAGTTCTCAGTAAAAAATCTCACAACAGGAAAGTCAATGCTCCCTACCCTAGACTGGATCCGACACAAGCAAATCAATCTACTAGCAACAGCACTCCAGAAAGAAAATTCATCTCAACAACTTGGGGTTCAAGTAAATACCTCTAAAGATGGTAAGAAAAGCAGCAAAGAATTCGTAGTAGGAAGGAAGTTGGTTGACTCATATCAGTACAAACCCCTGATATCTACACCTCACAAACCATCCCCCCCCATCAATGACTATTATATCCTGGAATCTTATGGGTTTGAATGCCCCCTCTAAGCATCGCATTCTACATCAGAAAGTGCAACCATCTCTTTTGACAATTCTGCTAATTCAAGAAAACAAGTGCTCTGGCACTGATTTCAATCGATTAATGCAAAAAAATTGGAAGCAAGCCCATACACAAGCAATAAGTGTTGAAGGTGCTTCTAGAGTGCTTGGAATGGCTTGAAACTCTCAACTCATTCAAGTAGATCAACATGCATAGCACCACAGTGCCCTAACATTTAAATTTCACCTCCTAGGCACAGATCAACATGGCTACCTGACTAACGTCTATGGTCCCAAAATTCCCTCAAGGAAAAAAGAAATGATTCAATATATATCAACCTTTCATGGTACCCTCAACCCCAACCTATGGATCATAGGAGGGGACTTCAACCTAATCCTCTCCCTAGGGGAGAAGCAAGGAGGACGCATGCAACTTGAGCTAGAAGCAAAGGAGCTACAAAATTTCATAGACGACTCCAATCTGGTGGACATAAAGACATCAAATGGACTTTACACTTGGGACAATAGGAGGGGAGGTGCTTCCCATATATCTTCTCAGCTTGATAGATTCTTGGTGGCAAAACATTAGCTAACGGGCAACAACGATCTTGTAGTATAGATCCTCACCTCATCGGGTTCATATCACTGGTCGATCTCTTTAACCTGGTGCTCTTTCGGTAAGCCTCTCAAATTCCCTTTTCTATTTGAAAAATTTTGGCTAACGAACCCTGGAATAGTCAGCTAAATCCATTATTGGTGGCAGAGCATAAAATTTCATGGCACTGAGATGTATATCTTCCAGCAAACAATAAAAATAATCCAAGATCTTCTCTTCAAATGGAATCAAGAATAGTTCGGAAACATATTCTAGGAAAATCTAATCTTAGAAGAACAATTATCCTCTCTCCAGCAGGCCATCATCTCAAGGGGTCACACAACGGAACTCACAGACCAGGAAAGCCTACTCATGCAACAATTAAAGGAACGCTACAAACACTAAGAGATCCATTGGAGCCAAAAAAGCGGAGACTCTTGGCTAAAAGAAGGAGAAAGGAACATGACATTCTTTCATCACCCAATCATCCAACACAAAGCTAATAACCCCATTTCATCATTGTGTCTAGACAATGGGGACATCATGGAGAAGCAGGAAGACCTGGAATACACTTTGGTTAGCCACTTCTCGAACATCCTCTCAAAACCTCTAATCCAAAGAGACGATGGAATTAAGCACATAACAAATAACATAGCTTGTCTTGTCTCTGAGGAATACAACATTATCCTCTTCAAAGAAATCAGGGAGGAATAAGTTCATGAAGCTCCATTCAGTATCCCAGAACGAAAGGCCCTAGACCAGATGGCTTTATAGTTTCCTTTTTCGAAAGTTGTTGGAACTTCCTGCATCAGGACATTACCGACTTGGTAGAAGACTCTCGAGATTCCCAATCTATTTTTTCAACCCTCAATGCAACCTTCCTTTCTCTAGTTCCCAAGGAAGAAAATGTTGCTACAACAAGTAAGTACATGCACATAACACTCTGCAATCTAATTTATAAAATTATCTCCAAAGTCATCGCAAACCTCCTTAAGCCCATCCTCCCAAACCTCATTTCCCTAGAGAAATTAGGTTATGTAAAATGTAGGCAAATCTCTTGCCCATGAATCCATCCACTCTATCAACAATCTAAAGCAATCTAGCATGCTCATCAAGTAGGATCTTTCAAAAGCCTTCGACACCCTCAACTGGGACTATATAGAGCAAGTCTTGCTTGCATTTGGGTTTAGTCCTCCTTGGACCTCCTAGGCCTTGTCCTTGATAACCTCTAATTTCTTCTCTATCCTTGTAAATGGCTCCTCAGCGGACACCATTCAGACCTCTAGACACATCATTCAAGGTGATCCACTCTCTCCCTTTCTCTTCATCCTCATTGTATAATGATTGGGTAGAGCATTAAAAGCTACCATCACAAAAGGATCTCTATCTGGTCTTAGATTCCATGACAACCCCACCCCCTCCCATTAGTATTTATGACACTCTCCTTTTCAATCATTCCTTAGTCAAGGAATCTCATTCCATAAAAATAATTCTAAACTCATTCTCCTTTGCCTCAGGCAGAAGCTTCAATCTTAACAAATCTCTCATCTTCTTCTTTCACACTCCCCTTGCCACCCAAAGGAACATAAGGTGTATTTTGGGCTTCTCTGTTGGAAATATCCCTTCCAAGTACATTGGAATACCCCTCCCAACATCAGTTGCCAAGAATTCCTCCTTGACAAGTTAAAATATAAACTCAATTGTTGATCATTTCAACCTCTGAACATAGAAAGCACATTTGTACTTCTTAAATTGGTCCTACAAGCTCTACCTTCCTATCTCTTTTCTGTCCCAGGAGCACCCAAATGGGTCCTCAAGGCACTCAGAAACATACAACATAATTTCCTATGGGGAGGCTCTCAAATAAAAAAAATGGCCATTGGTCAAATGGGACACGCTCTGCCTCTCAAAACTAGAAGGGGGGCTTGGACTAAAAGACCTAGAAAAAGTTAACAAATTCATGGGTGCTAAGATCTAGTGGAGATCAGTCAAGCACACCAAAGAGCCATGGGAAAAACTCCAACACACCAAGCACACTAATAACACTGGCAAGCAAGATCTTATCCACTTGAACACACCTATCTAGGGTTCTCACATCTAGTATATGGGAAACGCAAACAGATCCATGGTACAGATCAATGTTTCTGGGAAATAAGGGATGGTTGTTTTGCAAGATTCTGGATATATTCATGGCAAAAAACCCCAATCTTAGTATAGAGATACAACTCCTCCTCAGTGAACAACAAGCTCATGCTTCCAATAGGTTGTTAGTTTCGCAATACTGGCAAGAAGACCCCTCTCAGGAAAGACGCATATGGATCCTCCCTACTCTGGCACAAGAGGAAGACACATAATCAAACTATTCTAGCCTTCAGGAGGCTTTAGCTCACATAATTCTCAAAAATAAAAATGGCCCAAACATTTTAAGGTGGGGATATAAAAATGCAGGCACTTTCAATGTCAAAGAAACTTATTGCATTTACTCCCAAACCCAAAATTAAGACCTGGACCCATATTGGGAAAATTTATGGGCCCTGCACCTCTAGTCCAAGTTGGGCATCTTCACATGGCTCCTAGTTAGAAGCTCCATCCTTAAATGGGAGAATCTTACCAAACGAGGCTTCATAGTCCCCTTGTGGTGTTGCATGTGTTGATCCTCATAGGAATCGATTAACCATCTTTTCGATTCATGTCCTCCTGCTAGTCAACTATGGGAAAGAATAGAATAGGGATTTCACAGGAAAGATAGAGTTGTGAACAACATCACCCAGTCCTTAAAGAATTGGATCTTGAGCACTTTTCAAACCCCCATTCTCAATAAACTCTAGTCCCTAATCCCCCTCTTCCTAGTTTGGGAAATCTAGAAGGAAAGGAATCATCGAATTTTCAATGATAAAGGCCAAACAATTGAAGGAATTTGGATGCTTCTCTACAAACATGTCAATGAAACACTACTCATCCAAAAATTGGAAGAAAGGGACTTTCAATTCCCTCAATTAGAGAAATCAATTCTTGATTGGTGGAACTTGGCCAAGCCTCCAAATGCCAACAACAGATAGCTAAAGCACACAGGGAAGGAATTCGATCGTTGGTCTTCTCCTCCACCCAATTTCTACAAGATCAACTGTGATTGTGCCTCTAAGGGCAACCTAGGTCCCACTGGCATCGGAGTTTCCCTTCGTAATCACCACTATGAGGTTATTTGAGCTTACAGAAGTTCAATCGGCTAGGAAAGCAACAATATGGCCGAAGTGGAAGTGCTCACGCAAGGAATAATCATAACCTGATTGCATAATATCCACCCCCTCATAGCAGAGGGGGACTCTCAGGTGATAACTCAAATAGCCAACCGCATACTTAATGGCTCTCCAGCTCACAAATGCTCAAGTTGTTGGCGCCAGTACCACAGTGTTCAGCAACTAGCATCAATCGTTGCAAAAGGGCGGGAAATTATTTCCGTTCATATCAGAAGGAAGGAAAATAGATTAGCAGACCTCCTTGCCAATAAAGGGGTGGAAGACAATCTGGATTTGCCTCAGTTCACATAGAGTTCTCTCTCAACTAGCACTTGGTTCTCTCAATTCCAAACCCTTATCTCTCAACAGAAACCTCCCAAGGAGTCCTCAAGTGATTGGCATGTATCAAGGTAAGAACAAGCCTCATGGGGACAACTCCACTAATCCACCCAATCTTACAAAAACTCTTATGCCTATAAATTTTTTGTTAATATAATATGAACAACTTACAAAAAAATTAGCTAAAACCTAAAATATGCCTACCTAAAACCTAAAACCTAATTACTAAAGTTATAAACTTAAATAATAAACTAATAAAACCTAAAATAATAACCCTAAATATTTTAAAACTAAATCAATAAACCTAAAAAGTAAAACATAAACTGACGTAATAAACTTAAAACCTAAACCTAAACCAACCTAGTAAATTTTCCAATACTTAGTTAAGTCAAGATCCATTTTCACAGTAATGGAGGGGGGGTGAAAATTTATGTGGCCTCTCTTAAATTGAGAGAAATTTTGTTCATTTAAACATTCATAAATCCGCAACTTTGAGAATTTATAACATAAATCATCATATGTTTGGAGCAGATAAGTTCAATATAAATTCAGCTTATTATAGGGTGATGGGTATGAGAAATTAAGAACTCATCAGGTTGTTGATCGTTCTTGTCACTACTGAGTGCATTGAGGAGTGATGGGAGCCATTGTTGGAAACAAATTGTTTCCTCATAACCATATATCCTCTTAAGGTTCCACTAGTAGCACCTATGTGGAAGTTTGGCTCCCAAGCATGAAAAGCAAGGCACTCTAGGTTGCTCGATTTTTTATGTAGCTCCTAATAGCTTAGAGGCCATATCCAGTTATCCTCTCCAGATTTAGATGTTTCAACTCGATGGGACATCCAATCGAATTGGCAAGGGTTTTAATCTGGTTACAACTCACATCTAACGCAACAAGTGCAATAGCCCATAAATCGAATACAACAATTCTTTCAAAGATTCAAAATGCAATGGATTAAAAATTGTTAGGTTTCTATTGGATGAATAGATCTAACTGAATTATAATGGTTTAAAAATTGTTAGGAATTCAATGGATGAGTTGATCTAACCTACAGAAGAATGGAAGTGGCAAAAGATAATGAAGAGGCTCTAATTCACTTAACGGGTGGCCAAAGAAATAATATTTAAATTTAATTTTTTATTCTTTGATTTGAAATTGAAAAAAATTGAAATACTTTTGATGTCATCCATTAGATGGTGTTTACAACTAAGAATATTTCATTGACATGAAATCTTGTCCATTCATGTAATAAAAAATCAAAATTCTGCAAACCGAGTTCCAACATAGATCACCCCTATTGACGTAATTAATATTACAAAATTTTATGCATGTATAGGAATAACATGCCCACATGAAACACTTTGACTTGTTCAATGCCAACTTGACACCACTATTCATAATATTTTTCAATTTGAACCTTTTAGTCACCAATAAACATAATTTGATCAATTTGAAAAAATGTCATATTTCATTTTTTACACATTATAAAGATGATAACATATGCATGTACAAAAAATAAAAAACAAAAGCAAAAACAAAATTAAATTAAGCTGAACAACACATCTAAAACATGAATTCATAAGAATGCACACGATCTACCCTAAATCATTTTGTTACTTTCTCATATTAAATTAAGATGAACACCACACCTCTCATGTATATTTTTGCAAGATTGATATACAATGGTAATAGTTTTTGCATTGATTTTGGTTTTTTGGAAGTAAATATGTGGTTAATCATGCACAAGTTTTGATATTAACATTGCTTTTATCATTGTGAAAAATTAAACGTGTTCAAAGAATTATTAATTTTTTTACAAAATGCACTCTTTTCATTTGAAACATTAAGGATTGAAGATGAAAATTAAGTTGTGGAATCATGACAAATTTGGGAATATTTTTTAAGAAAAGCACAAATTGAAAGCTTAGTCGTCTAATATCCAACAATGTATGATATTGGAAGGGTGAACTGAGGAGTTAATTGTCCATGAAAGCTCTACTCTACATCAATTAGAGTTACAAAGGCAACAAGACGAAGCCTTGTGGTAGCAAAAGTCCTAGATTCAATGGTTAAAGGAGGGTGAATGAAATAAAGGTTTGTTTTCATAAATCCATGCTTCAACAGATACATTCGAATAGGATTTTATCTATTCAGGGTTGTGATGGAATGCGTAAAATTCTACATGACGAGATAGTAGCAGAACTGATTAATTGCCATAGGGGCATTCTTTCATAGATATCTTACAATAGACAACTACAATTAATAAGATTTTATAGAGAATTCATAAGGTTATTAATCAGGAACAAAATGAGGTTTTGATGTGTTCCATATCTTATCAAGAGGTTGAAGTTGTATTGATGGGATTGATGAAAAATAAATCACCAGGTCCTGATGGTTTTACATCTGATTTTTTCCAAGGTTTTTGGTCTTTTTAGGGGGGAAGAGATTCGTGTTATGGTGGAAGAATCTCGTCGAACACAATCATTGTGGTTAGGGCTTAATGCAACTTTCTTTTCTTTAGTTCCTAAAGCAAGTCAATCCAAGGATCCTAGTAGTTTTAGCCCTATTGCAATATGTAATTTCATCTATAAAGTGATCTCTGCAATGGTGGTTAACCGTCTCAACCTCTATTATCCCTTTTAATCTCTATGGAGTAAACTGGTTTTGTAGAGGTCCGACAAATTTCGGATGGGATCATTGCAGTGCAAGAGAATATTCCCTCATTGAAGAATTCAAAATATATGGGTATGCTGATCAAATTAGATATGTACAAAGCTTATGATCATATTAGTTGGGATTTTTTATGCCTTCAATTTTGCATGGAATTGGATTTCATGGATTTATTCATTAATATCCTCCCCCTTTTTTTCAATCCTAATCATCTTCGTGTGGCATGCATCAGGGAGATCCTTTGCCTCCTTTCCTATTTATAATTGTTGTGGAGAGTCTTGGAGAGTTTATTACTCTTTACATATCACAAGAATATCTTGAGGTTTTCAAGATCTTTTGGGTAGATCTTTCAATTACTCACCAATAATTTATTGATGATGTTTGTTTATTCATCCCCCCCACTCTCAGAGAATTTAATGGAATAAGTTCTTTCTTGAAGACTGTAACAACTCTGGGTTAAAAGTTCATGTAATAAAGGATAATAAAGGAAAGATAAGACCAAGGTCATGGGAGATCCTTATTCTACCTTCTCATCTTCGTGTGGCATGAATTAGGAAGATCCTTATGCTACCTTCTCATCTTCGTGTGCCATGCATCAGGGAGATCCTTTGCCTCCTTTCCTATTTATAATTGTTATGGAGGGTCTTGGACGGTTTATTACTCTTCCCATATCATAGTAAGATCTCAGGGGTTTAAGGATCTTTGCAGCAAATCTTCCAATTACTCACCAATAATTTGTTGATGATGTTTGTTTATTCATCCCCCCCACTCTTAGAGAAGTTAATGGAATAAGTTCTTTCTTGCAGACTGTAACAACTTTGGGTTAAAAGTTCATGAAATAAAGGATAATAAAGGAAAGATAAGACCAAGGTCATGGGAAATGTATTCAAGGTTGAATGTTGGGCAAAGCACTATAGTGGGCATCAATTTCGTTTTATTTATGGATAAGGAAATTGGCAAAGTCATTAGAAAAGGAAAAGAGGCATTATTTGGCATTTTATTTATGAAAATAAAGGAACATAGGAGAAAAAGGAGATGAAGGGTCACAAATTTGCATGAGAGGGAAAATGAAGGGAAAAGGAAGGAAAATGAAGAAATTGGAGGCATCAATAATAAAAAGGCATCAGTGAAACAGTTCACAGCTTTGTCAACCTTTCGCTAATTTTTCTTTGGGAAATAGTTTCAAAGAGAGGGGCATCAGGAAGAGAAAGAAATCAAGAAAAAGAAAGACAAGGAAAGCGGAGGAAGCAAAAGGACAAGCAAGGAAAGCAAAGGAAAAGCAAGGAAGGTTGGATCAAGTAACTTAATCAGGAGGATTAGCAAGTAACAAGTCACATTTGCGATTTCCTAGCTAATTTATGACTACTTGGTACATGAATTTGTGTATTTGGTTATTTTTTTCATTGGCATGAATGGTGTGACATTGGTTTTAGCCTTGCCTTTCCATTTCTGAATAGCCATGGTGTGATGGGGTTCTTTTCGGGTTGAGCTTTGGATTTCTAGAAGTTTTTGGAACCAAGTGAGGTGGTCTTAGGAAAATTACCAAGGGTTGGGGGTGGAGGTGTTTTAATCTCCGAGAAGCCCTCGACGAGTTGGTGGAGACAGGAAAAATCCTTAAGGAAATGGTAAAGAAACTCTAAGGAATCCAAGCTTGTTTTTGGGCTTAATGATCTCTTGACCAATTTTGGTGGGATTGCGATAGCTTAAGGGTGGAGGTTGTTTAATCTCTGAGGAGCCCTAGTTTTTTATGTCTTGGGATCCCACATTCATGCTTGGAATATGGCATGGGGGTGACTGGCTAAAAGAAATATTTGGTTCAACCCACTATATGGTCGAGTGGTACATGGAAGTCTCTGACTTGATAGCTTTTGCATAAGTTAACAAGAGATATTTTCCTATTGTATTCTATGAGCATTTATACTTGATATTATGATAATTTGTTGGTTATTATGTCATGGTTAATAATATGGTTATATGTTGGATATATGCATGGACTTATAATGTGCTCTAGTTATGGATTTGGTCAGGATTTGATAAGTATATAATGGCTAATGAATGCATGGGATAGAAAATGTTATTGCAGCTATTATGAGAGGGAATTAGATCTTCTTGGTGATTCTCATATAATTTTCAGACTTCTCTCATCGGATGTGCATTGATGACATGTAGTTTACATGTTCACCATATGTTTTACGAAATGACTGTCATGGTTAGGCCTGGTTAGGTCAAGTTTTATATGTTTGGCATTGTCCTTATGTTAATTATCATTCTGAGAAGTCTTAGGTAGTTCTGGGAAAGGGTCTGGAGACTAGCCTAGAATTGTGGCTCAAATATTGGGACCATAAACACTGAATTGAGCAATTTAGGTCACAACTGCATGGAATAAGGCTTATGAGTGTGGTTGTAGGCCTTTATCCACATGCAAGTTGTATCAACAGTGCAATTAGAAGTCTAGGTCAATGAAAAAAAGTTTTGACTCATTGATTGACCACCTAGGGTGTTTCTTCAGCTCATGGGTGATTTGTAGTCCCTATAGGATGTAAGTTATGGTCAGTAAGTCTCAGTTTTAGGCCACACTTCCTTAACCGAAGCTAGGAGGCCAGTTCATGTCATAGTGGCACCCCATTTCACATTTACCCGGAGGGCTTGTAAAATCGGGTAAATGGTTCAAACACTTGAACTAGATGGGCTAGATGCAAGTTGTTATGCATGCATAGTAGGTCAAACATGCATCGTCGTGGTCATTATATAGTTTGTGTCATCATGATGTCATTAGTATGTTATGATGTTGATATGTTGGCTAAGATGGAGTAAGAAATGCATGTCATCAACGCAAGGTTGTAGCACTAGACCTCAGGGTAAGAGCAGACCATCATATAGGTTTGTATGTTGGGCATTTAGGTATGATCATCAATGGTTATTATAAGAATTATGGTTATATTTATATATATTATTCTATTTTTGTTGTGGTTACATGCATGATAGATGCTAGTTGATCAATGTGGTCATATACACATGCATTGGATAGTCATGCATGGTAGTTGATTTGTTGTTATATGCATTGTTGTCATATGCATGATGATTATGGTCATTGGATTTAAGATCTTGATGTTATATGTATCGTGCTAATCTATATTGGCCTGTGAAGATGGTTATGGTTATGATATTCATGTATGAGTCGATATACTTGTGATATTGTGTCGTACTAATATGGGTTGACTTATGCAGATGTGATAGCCTTCCATGATATACACTGAGGTATCAGTTTGATTATGTCATCTACTTGGTTATTCTAACATAGTATGTTTACAAGTTGTTTGAATGTTTGATTAATTACATGATACGAGTATGTGTCTATAATATTGAATAAAGGAATGATCATGTTTTAATATGGTTGTACTAACAAAATATGTGTTGAGACAGTTGATATGCACTTGAGTGCAAGTGGGTGCTAGTTCTAGCATTATGAATAATGACTGTGAGTTGATTGTTGATTATGACATGGTTGTTAGTCTTAGTAAAGTTTGATTTCAAATTAATAGACATGATGTCTTGATATTTGGAACATATGATTGACATGTGTGAACAGTCGTAGGGCAACATGCTTGGCATTAGCGTGACAAGGTAACAATTGATTTGTTTATATAACTAGAAGTTGGGTGATGTGATAGCTCATAATAAGACTTAATTGTAGCAAGGAAAAATGTAAAAGAAAGGAATTGGGTGAGAATTCCTTTGGCTATGTTTGGAAACCACAATTCCAAATGAATGAGAACTTGCATGAATACACGAAGTTTTGTTAACCTTGATTTTGTTTGACATTGTGTGGGTATGTGTTATACTCTGAAACATGTATTTGACAGGTACAACAGTTGGTTTTCAGTTATGGTTGTTTCATCAAGGAATTGGAGTCCCTTGAGAGATGATATATGTACATGCTCAATTATAGGCCAGCATATGGGGTACAACAACGTAAGGAAACTAATACATTGTTATATTTATTTATACACTGATAATTATGTGTCTATGGCAATATGATGTAAGGGATTGCATGGAAAAAGAGGCTACCATGAAAGGAGTAGAAACAAATAAAAGAAATATAATAGAAGCTACCTTGGCAACAGGAGAAAAAATATCACCCAAAATCAATTCCCTACACCTGGGAATAACCTTTTACTACCAATCGAGTTTTTTATTTCTCCTCCTTGCCTTCTGCATTCATCTTCTTCTTAAACACCCATTTGTTGCCAATGGTTATCCTTCTAGTTGGAAACTCCACCATATCCCAAGCCTCATTTTTGTGCAAAGATTCCATTTCATCAACCGTGGCCTCTTTCCGGAGTTTTCCATCCCCTGAATCTATTGCTTCCCTGATAGTTCTGATATCATCATCAATAATAGATAAAGAAAAATTTGAACAGAAAGCAGCTGGACTATACCTTTTTGGTTGCCTTCATTCTCGAACCGATCTTCTCACAGCTGGAGTTTGTGTCTCTTCATCTTCTGATTCCTCTTCTACTGTAGAGTCTGATTCCTCCTCCTTTAGCTCAAACTCTATCTTCTCAAGTTCCTTTGGTAGGAATTCATGTTTACTAACATCTTTCACCTCTCTAAAAACCACATCATGGTTGTACACAACCTTCCTTGTTTCTAGGTTCCAAATCTTATAACCTTTTAAACCATCCTTATACCCAATAAAGATGCACGTTTCAAATGTACTATCCAACTTGGTTATTTTCTCCTTTGGAACATGTACATATGCATCACATCCAAATAATTTCATATGTGAAAGAGAGGGTTTCTTACTAGTTCATACCTCTTGTGGAGTCTTATCCTCCAATGCTGATGAAGGTCATCTGTTGACTAGGTAACATGTAGTCTCAATCGCCTCTACCTAGAATTCTTGTCCTAACCCGACACCATTGAGCATGCTTCTTTCTTTTTCCATCAACATCCTGTTCATTCTTTCTGCAACTCCATTTTGCTGAGGTGTGTATGGAGTATTCTTCTGTCGTGCTATAGCACACTTCTTACATAAATCTTCAAATTCCTTCTTTCAAAACTCTCCAACGTTATCTGTCCTCAACACCTTTATCTTATTCTCTATCTGGTTTTCCACCAGAGCCTTAAATTCTTTAAACCTATCAAAGACTTCAGATTTCTTCCTGAGGAAATATCCATGTATTCCTTGAGAAGTCATCTATAAATGATACATAATACACAGACTTACCCAGTGATGGAATCGACACAGGTCCAAAGACATCACTATGCACAAGCTCTAATATCTGTTTTGCCCTCTTCGCACTAAAAGGGAAACTCACCTGATTTTGCTTCCCATATACACAATTTTCACAGAAATCAAAATCCAGAGAACAATTATACATACCTTCTACCATACCATTACCATGAAGTACTTGAAGGCCCTTATATCCAATATTTCTAAGCCTTTCGTGCCATATCATGGCCTTTTCTCCATAGACCACTAGATTTTCTGCTCCACTTTCAGGAACCATAGAATTGTTTCGCCCATCAATAACAGTGCTACTCTAGAGCTTGTACAGAGTTCCAATCTGAACTCCCCGCTTCAATACCAGTGCTCCTCAAACCATCTTTCAGATATCTTTCTCAAACACTATTTTTACACCTACATCATCCATCTTTCTTACAGAAATCAGATTTCTAGCCAATGCAAGAATATGCAGAACACCCAGAAGTGTTCTAATCCTTCCACCTTGCAAATTCAACTTGATTTTTCCATGACCGGCGATTATAGCCTTCTTTTCATCCCCTAAGAAGACATCACCACCATCATATTTATCATACTCACAGAAACACTCCCTGTGGGGAGTGAAGTGAAACGATGCACCTAAGTCAATCAACCATACCTCATGATCTATATGTGTACTTTAAGAAGAAGCCAAGTACACATCCCCACCTTCATTCGAGGTGGTTTTCGCCTCTACAGAAGGAACATCATAAGATCCCCTTCCTTTCTCAAGAGCTTTAGATCTATAGTCCTTTTTGAAATGCCCTTCTTTTCCGCATTTCTAGCACACCTTTATAGGTTTTCCTGTAGACTTGGATCTCCCTCTAGTTTCAGATCTCCCACTCGAGGATTTTTTTTTTTTCTTTTCTAGGACTGTCCTCGTACAGACAAGGCATCACCATTCTAGTCCTCCATATTTTTCCTTCTCATCTCCTTCGACAATAAGGATGAGACTATTTCATCAAACTGCAAGGAAATCACATTGTTACCTATTGCAAAACAAGGACTATCCCACGAATCTGGTAGAGAACACAACAAGTTGATGCACTTATCTTCATCTGAAATTTTTATATCAACAGATAAAAACTATCTTACCACAGTATTAAAGGCGTTGAGATTCTCTGTCACTGAGTCTCCATCCTTCATCCTCAGGTTATACATCTTTTCCGTAGGAACAATTTTTTCACCAGAGACTTAGATTGGTACAAAGTCCCTAACTTGTCCCACAAAGCCTTCGTCAAAGCTTCCCCTGATACATTTAACAATACTGAATCTGAGTTACACAACCATATTTTTCTCTTTGCCTTCCGATCCAACTTCACCCAGTCTTCAGCTGACATTGTCGTTGGTTTAGTTTCCAGATCTACCGCGATCCACTGATCTTTATCCACCAGCAGATCCTCCATATTTACTTTCCATAATTCAAAACTATGACCATTAAATTTCTTGATCTCTATCTTTCCACTGCTCGTCATCTTCTTTCACAACAAGAATCAATGTCGTAGATATCCCACTGAACAGGGTCAACAACAAAAAAACCCCTTAACAGTGAAGGCGTCCCCTTGAAGCCAAAACAGCTCAGATACCAAATGTAGGTTTTAACCGCGATTAGAAATTACCTACATATGAATTCTAAAAATGGAAAATAAACAATGGAGAGAGCATAAAACATAAATATATATATATATATATATATATATATATATATATATATATACACATAGATTTTCCCTTAGATCCGAAAACCGAGACTATCAGATTGATATTTCATTATATTCCTTTCAATGTTACAATACATATATATACATGTCGAAGCATCCATAAACCCCAATCCATTAACCCTAGATTAAAACATAACTATAGATCCCTTGACCAAATCTACAAAATACCATGGGCAAAAAAGCATGATGCCCAAAACCATGTGCGAAAAATACACACAAAACCATAGGTAGGTTCGTCCACCTAAGATAGGGTCCAAAAAAAATTCCTC
This sequence comes from Pinus tabuliformis, assembly GCA_031772625.1. Classification (NCBI taxonomy): domain Eukaryota; kingdom Viridiplantae; phylum Streptophyta; class Pinopsida; order Pinales; family Pinaceae; genus Pinus; species Pinus tabuliformis. Next base: position 870,435,837 of record CM062808.1, read on the forward strand.
AGGGTGCTGCCACGAACACCATATATGGGAGCTACCACCCCCTTCAAACCCCCTGATAGGGCGGGTTGCTGCCCCATCATGACCCCCCCTGCTAAGCGCAGGACAACGAACAAGGGGGACTATCGCCCTCCCTATGACCCCCCCCCCCCACACGTGGGAGCTATCATGGAAATAATATAACACACACCCAACTTTGGAACCAGGTGAGGTGGTCTCAAGAAAATTCCCAAGGATTGGGGGTTGTCAGGACCTCGAGTTGGAGAGTGTCAGTGACAACCCACTAACTCGGAGAGAGAGTCTAAAAACTGAAGGTGAGTCGGGTAGAGAAGTCATTTAACCGACGGGCGAGTCGGACGCATTTATCCAAATGGGCAAGTTAGCGGTAGAGCACGCCTGCGTTGGACATGAGGCATAAAAGGCCCATAGCAGTGGACGACCATCCAACTCGTGTAGAAGGCATGTGCATGTTGTAGTGGATGGGTGAACATTGCGGTAGTGATGGGCGTGGGAAATAACAATGTGCGAAAGAAGTGTGACTAGCGGATGGTGTGCAGACGGGCAGGGCACGCCCGTGGGCGAGGGGCGCCCACCCAACACATGTTAGGTCAGCGCAATACATCGCAGGGTGTGCCAGGGAAAACATGTTCATGTTGTGCTAAGGCAAACGTGTTCAAGTTGGCCCAGGGAAAACGTGTTCAAGTCGGCCCAAGGGAAACATGTTCAAATGGACGTGTCAGTTGGAGAATGTGAAAAGGTTGAAGGATATAAATAAAATGTGGGGTAGTTCATCCAAGGCATCACATGAATCATCCATTCATCAAGAAATTTCACATAAGTTCAGGGTGCAGTGAGAAGGCAAAGGTGAACTAGAGAGTTCGATCGAGTCCAGGATGTGCATAAGTTCAGGGTGTACCAAGGCAGTGAAATTTCTAATTGGATATTTATGTATTTCTATAGTTCAAACTTGGGATTCCTTGGCAGTGTAGGTAGGTGTTGCATGTGCTCGGAAGACAATGTGGGCAGAAGTGGCACATCTTGGCAGTGCGGTTAGGACTACATAGCACGGTCAACAGTGCAGGCAAAAGTTGCATGGTTTGGGAAAATTTTGTGGGCGAGTTGTTGGTGCAACCAAGAAAATTCCACATCATTGTAAACTTGTAAAAATACATTGTTTATATTTTTACATTTGGGGCAGATTTATTTGGGGAGTTTCTCCCTCCCTTCATAAACTTGTGTATATTTGTTTATTGATGTTTAGTGGATCGCAAATGTTATGAAGTAAATGTTAATGAAGATAATTGAACTTGAGTAAATGTTATTCCACTGTGTTGGGAACCAAACCGGACTATCTTTCTATTGCATTTCCATCCCTCTTTTTGTCCTTTTTGCACTTATTCACCTATATTTACTATGCTAAATCTGCAAGATAATTACCCCTTTCCTGTCTATTGGAATATTTTATTACTGAAGTAAAGTTGTAGGGTTTTGGCCTATTCACAGCACTAAAACGCATGTTTGACCGCGGCTTCCGGAGAACACGTACCAATCTTTCAGCGTCCCGCAACAAATCTGCAATTCATAGCAACGACCAGCCATAAGGAAGCCGTGTAGTTGGAGTCGCAGATCCCTGAATCATTCTTGGACCATTCTATGATCTTGTTCATCCGGTGTCGGTGTCGTTCTGAACTAATGTATATTTCTAGGTATATGGTTACCAGGTTTTGGGGAAAGATGTTGTTCTCCTTCGTTGTGTATAAAAGACAGGTTATTCCTGTAAAAGGGGGACTCCCCATTGATATTGTAATAGCTCTTTCCAGATTAATAATATATCACTTCTTTTGTTGCTCCACTCTTCACTGTGATTAACGCAACCCTGATCAAAGAGTTGGGCCCACTCTTCTGATCAGGTGCTGCGTATTTCCTGTTGTGTGTCATTTATCATTTCATGGTTGTTGTTGCAGATTGTTATTTCTTGTAATTTCTTTTCTTGAGTACTGTAGTTAGTTTCAGTTTTACAGCAATGCTTTGAGTATTAATCACGAACCCTTGGTCGGTAACGGATGGTAACCTTGCCCCTGCATATACTTTGCGTGTTGCCTTGAAAATGATACGCACCCGAATTGATAAATTAATGTAGGAAAAAGGGTGAATAGATTGTTCATACCTGGACACCAACATTTTGGCTTTGTTTCCGAGGAGGCTAACAAGGTGCAAGAAACGACCCGGACCAACCAGAGGGTCAATATCTCGTCTTGGGGAGAGAATGAGTTTTCTCACTCTACTCCAAGTCCTGAGTGTAGGTCTTTCTTTCTGCTCATTTTTATTTGCTTTCCTGTTTTTATACGGCCGACCTCTTGTCCTAGGGAGGGAGGAGTCTTTTGATGCCCTGCTCTAGGCCCTGAGTTAGATTTATTTTTCAAACCCTTTGTGTTTTAATTTCGGGAAACCCTAGCTTTTACCCTGGGGAGGGAGGAGTCTTTTGATGCCCTACTTCAGATCTGGAAGTATTAGGTCTTCTCGAAGGTGTGTTTTTGTTTCTGTTTCTTGTCCTGGGGAGAGAGGATCCTTTGACACCCTGCTCCAGGCCCTAAACCTTAGATTCATGTTCTTTTATGTTAGTGTCTCTCTTTTCGTAAGCTCTTTTGTCTTGGGGAAGGAATGGTCTTTTGACACCTTACTTCAAGACTAGAGCATTGTAATTTGACACCGAAACCTTCTGTCATATCATTATTTGTATTAACACAGAACCAAATAAGAGGGGTAGAGGAAGAGCCCTAAAGAGGGGAGGACCAGACTTGGGAAGAAATACTTACATCCAGCAAATTATAGAAAAAGCTGAATCAGAAGCATCCTCTCGCGCAGTCGTGAAACCGGGTGCACGGAGAGTAAAATACGAGGGACAATCGGTAGATCAACCAATGTTGTCTACAGAATTCTTTGGCGATTCGACACAGCAACCCCTTTCAGCAATTGAGGAGACATCCAGCAGTATACCTAACCAGGGGAACCCTACGCTGGTAATAGAAAGGGAAGAGGTTGTAAGAAGAACATTGATAAGGTCAGATCACTCCAACAAAGGAAAGGAGGTTGTATCCAAGGGATCAAGTCATTAGGACGTAGGAGAAGGAAATGTAGGGGCACTCGCATCACCAAGGGACCGAGGAAGTGCCGTCAAAGCAACTCAAACCTGAGTGGTGAGGAACCCTCGGCCATCTTCCACAGAGCCTATTGAAATACCCAGTGGTTATTGGAGGATATTTATGGCTCCTACAACCTCCATCATCGATTTTCCGATCAGGGATCTAGGAGTTGGCGCACCCACTGTTATAGACATTTTTGTGCCTTACAGCATGGAGCATGAAATGTCAATAATCTGAGGGATCCAAAGTCCCTAAACATGTTGTTCCTACCCCTAGAGGAACAAGGTCAGCAAACCACAGCACTACAGAACAGTTCTCCACTGAAAAACACTCAAAAACAGGTCAATTTTGGATCAAAGCAGCTGCTCCACTAAGCATCTGCGCTGAATGTCAAAAGCTCTATGGTGTACCTGCGCTGCATAGCAAGTGCAACAAAGGCTACCTGCGCTGGGCGTACTTTCACATGTGGAGGAATCTTTTCTCAATGTGCCAGTGCCCAGGAAGCTTCCAAAATGACACTTGGATCAGAAGATTCGCCTAATGATGAGTAAAGAGGTTCTAAAACTCCAAGTGGAAGGTAGAAACTCCGAGTGGACTCAAGGACTGAAGAACAACTGGAGTTGAAGAGGACAACAAGTCACACATCAAGCTGACTTATCTTCACGCCAAAACTCTATATAAGGATCTCATCCCATGGGATCTAGGGGCCGGAATTTTGTGCAAAGAATTGCTGTTGGTTTACAGTTGTGAGTATTGGGTGATTGCTTGAGGGAGGTGAAGAGGAGATTTCTTTCCGTCAGGAAGGTGATGCTGGATTGGACCTCTCACGGTTGTATCACCGCCTGAACCTTACTTCCTTGTATTAATAAAGCATTTGAGGTTCTTCTATTCGCATGTGTTTCAATGGTGTATTGTCTTACTTGCGTATTTGATTTATGCTAATCCTTGAATCAATTATGAATGCATGCTTCTTGTAGTTTCCTTTTCTTGTCTTGTTCGCAGGATCTCGTGTAGCTGGGCCCGTGAGAAGACTTGGAGCTGGGAGCGAGCGGCAAATAGAGGAGATTGGATCGACCATTTGCGCAAGACATCGGTAAGTGGATCTCTTCCTTTCATCTCTTGCATGTCATAAAGAAGTAACTTTAGATAGCTTTGCTTCAGCTGTTGCTAAGGAACTATCACCCTTAGAGTGGGATAGGGTCATTCCGTGTTGGATACTTTTCCCCACAACAGACTGGCGACTCCACTGGGGAATCGTGTCTTGTTGGTAGCTTGTGTTTCTTTCTATTCATTTCCTAAACAAAGGGAGTACCGAATCGAACTGCATTCGAATCCTTCGAATGCAAAGTAGAGGGCAGCTACTCTAGCTCAGTGCTGGGCATGTTTATGATTTGAAGAGTTGATCCACAAGGACTCTTTTTAGCTCTTTGTGATAGTGTTCATCTTCCTTAATCATCCTCTAGTGTATACTTGGCTGATAGCCTCTGATTTGGCCAAAAACCATTGATTTTTGAGCAAACTGTGACCCGGAATCTGAGAGAGACGAGAGTTGTCTCTTCAGTGCAGCTGCAGCAAAGGCTACCTGCGCTGCAACGCAGGTCCCGAAGGGGCTACCTGCGTTGCATGTCAGATTGACAGTGCAGTACCTGCGCTGATCCAGTTTTGCATTGTGCAACTGGGGTTCCCTACTGTCTGTTGCCCAGTTTTCAATATTGTTTTTGCAGCCTGTTGTCAACCTGTATACCCAGCTGAAACTACCTTTCTTTGCCTTCATTCCGCCTCAGTTGTATGAAGAAACCGTGATTGTTCTTATTGTATTTCTTGCTTTCATTCACAGTTTCCCGTAGCGAAAGTGAACTAGTCTTGCTGTGACCTCTTGGATCTAGGCCTGTAAGAAAGTGTCGTTGTGATTCTAAGAGCTAGTTTATTACTGTTCATAGCTTCTTGAACATTTGCTTTCGTTATATGGTTCGAATTTCAGTATTTCTTGTGTTGAAACGAGTGAATCTTAAGGTGTTCTTTTGATTATTGGACAAAAACTTTTTTTCTTTCACTTGAAATTGAATTCGAAATTATACAACAGCTTTCTTTTTGTAATACATCAACATTAAGGAAGAAGAAAAGAAATACTTGCATTGTGCATGTGCATTTTGACAGTTTACATGTCGATTTAGGAAAAGTGCATCAGTGTGTGCTCTATGATCTGTTTGAAAAGATGATGTCTTTCTTTTCCCTCAGTAGTTAAGATTTTCATAAGTTGAAAGAATTGAAAAAGCTTGCTTATCATTCTTAGACTACATTTAGGAGTTGTATCATACATCACGTGGTGATCCATAAAGGCAAACTGCTAAGCAAGATCAACCTAAAAAGAACTGAATTTATCTAACAACGCTTTGAAACATAACGAAACACAGTAGAGGTCTAGGTAGAGACGTGTTCCGGCGTCGTTAAACATAGTGACCATCGATCTCTACGAAGGTGGGTGATTCCTCCTGAGGGACGATAGCACTAATACGGACTTGTGCCCCCGCGTACCGTCGCGTATATTGGGGGACCCCTATAGGAACAAAGCCTTTATCCATAGGAAGCCGTGTCGGCCGCCCTACTGATTGTGATGCAGTGAACACAGCATTCACGAAGATCGACCACTCGTACCGTAAAACGTATTCTGTGGTTTCGCGAAAGGTTTGGCACACCCTCTGCCTAGAACTCCAGAGTAGTTTCTTTTGGCCTTTTTCAAACTCTATAACTGAAAAAGTCCATCCGAGCATTTGTCACTTTGGGCTCGTTAATACATCGAAGGAGACTAGAGTCATCTTTAGCTTTTTCTCGACTCTTAAAAATTGAAAAAGCAAGTTGTGTCTAAAGCGTCGTCATATAAAATTCATTCTGAACGGAACATAATCACCCCTTATTCCTCCGTTGATCTTGAGGTTGGGAACATGGAACACGCCAACCAAGGGATTCCACATGATGGGAACCCTAGCCCTTTCTCCTCTTGGGGAGAAGTTGGTGCGCCCCACATGGCCACATTGTCGCTTCGAGGACTGACAATTGGCCTGCCAGTTTGGCTATTCTCAACCACTGTAGTTCAGAACACCACGGTTCCTGAACAGTCGAGTCAACAGTTAGACCAGTCTAGAGCTACCCTCCAGCCTTCCACTTCTTATAAGCCTTCCTCCGATCCTTCTTCTTCGAAAGGTCAAGCCGCCGAAAGCGGAGCTCCCATAGAAAAGAAGCAGAAGGAGCCAAAGGCGCCTGGGGGCAAGCAAAAGGCATCTAACAAAAATCCACACACAGCACGGACTGGGCCCAAATCGCCATGTGTCATATGTAGAGGGGACCACCTCCACCGTGATTGTCCCGGTATTCCCCGGATACTAAGGGACTGGTCCCCTCGTTTGCACAGTTCGGAAGCGTCAACCTCTGACAACCAGGTGGAATGCTTACCGTCGACCAACGAAAGTGAAGGTTCTAGACAACGAAGGGGAATGAGATTCCCCTGCGAACTGTGTGAAGGCAATCACACCCTCCGCCGTTGTCCCTTTTTAGACGAAGCAAAGAGAGTTTTGGAAGATCAACCGGTTGCACCGTTGCTACTTCCTCCTGGATACCAAAAACTCGCGCCAAGTCCTTCGTTGGTCGAAAATACGGCTGCCCCACTCATAGGGCCAGCTGAAGTGTCAGTCACTGAAAATGAACCTACTGAATCCGCACCGGACGAAAGTCCAAAGGTCGAAACGGCAATTGACCCGGTTCTCCCTTCAGAAGTTTCATCTTCAAATACCACAGTCACTGAGGATTCATCTTCAGCTGACACCCCTACCGAAGAGAGTAAGGATGACACCGTCCAGATTCTTTTCATCAACACCGATTCTGATGAACATCAGGGCAATGTGCCCACTCCTTTATCGCAGGAAGGAGCATCGTCAGGATCATACCCGGCTGTGTATTCGGTCCCACCACCAAGCAACCTGGTTGTGTCCTTTGATTGGAACCAACTAGGCAGACCCCGGTTACCAGCCAGTATACCATTTAGAATTATAGTCCAAATATACAAAATGGTGATGGCTGGGACTATCATTAATGAAGGGGCATCTGTGAGTATCCTGTCCTCTATTGCTTGGAAAGCACTGGGTTGCCCAGCGCTTTTGCCTGAGATAAGGAATCTCTCAGGTTTTGACAAAGGAACCAGTCGACCATTAGGGATTCTACCTAATGTGCCTATTACATTGAAAGGGAAGGTTGTCAAGATGAATTTGATGGTCGTCCAAGGACCCTTGGATTATAACCTACTCCTTGGACGAGACTACATATATTGCATGGAAGCAATAGTCTCCTCACTCTTTCAAATAATGTGTTTTCCATACGAAGGAAGAATGGTCAAGCTCGTAGACCAACTTTCATTTCCGGGATCACACATCGCAAATAGTCACATACCTATCCTGAATGGTCTTTTCGATCAAGAAAGGTCTCTACCTCCGGTTCTTCTTCCTGATGAGTGCGAGTGATTCGGGAAAGTAGGGCCGGAACCCAGGGGGCATGCATCCTGGTCTGCTGGGGTCAGAGAAAACCTTGGGTGTAAAGTAGAATTTCCGCGGGAGAATATGACTAGTCCGTACCCCATCCCCTCCTTCATCTTCGTAAGAGTAAGAGCCGGCAAGAGTCCGGCTCTCATGAGGAAGAAGGGGCTGTTAGGAAGTGGGGTTGTTCTGGAAAAAGATTCTTTTGTTAAAGTTAAGTGTGTGGCGGAGCATCGTCATTCACCATCGCCTAGTCGGCGTCGCCGAAGAAAGTTCTATTTGAAAGGATTAGCGGAACAATCTTTGGGTAACCTGAAAGAGGTAGGCCTCACCCGTTAAAAACAAAGGTTTTGACGGATGAGTAGGGGCGACCTTGAAATTAGACTTACACCTGGGGGCATGCAAACCTCTTGGAATGCAAGCACGGGCGGCTTTTTAGTTTTAGGTAGGACTAACCCCTCTAACCCGTAGGATAAGTCGATACCCAGCTTGCATAAAGAGAGTATATGGAGCAAAGCATAGCGAGATGAAGCTCCTTAAAAAATAGTGAGAAATCTACCAGGAGACCTTCCTACTTTATGACTGGTAAAAATGAGCAGTTTTGGCAAAGTTCATGCTCGTTAAAAAATAAACGCAAAACCGAGCAGTTTTAGCAAGAGTTCATGCTCATTAAAAAATAAACATAAGCATGTGAGCAGGCTTCCCCCCCAGAGTTCAAGCTCATCCAGAAAAAATTAACCGGTAAATAACCATTTGAGACCATAGATTCATCAGCCATAAAAGCCTTGGTCGTGTTTGTGCGCCGTCACCTCCACTTTTCATTTGGCCGATCATTCACATCCACTTGATTGTTTACCTATTTTGAGGAACAGCTGCGAAGAGTGATTTCACCTAGCCATCCTTGTGACACTGCTGTGATTGGAAAATTCCAACCTGTACCTGGAATCTGCTACTATCCCTGTTTATCACTCGTTCCTCAAAATACGAGTCTTCTTTGAGCTCTTTTCACTGACTCGTAAAATATGAAAAGTTTGCCGAGTTTTGGCCTTCCAGCTCGTTAAAAAGACCGGAAGAGCTATCCCTCCTCTAGATTTTAATCTTTTTGGACCTGAGGGATTATTGCACAAAAAGATCGAGCGCTTGTCTAGTTCGGCTCGATAAAGATATCGAACATTCATCCCTTCTGTATTGTTTTATACTTTTTCGGACTTAAGGGATTAGATGACGAAAAAGGACCCCTGGAGTCCACTTTATGTACCCTTTTCAGACTCTCTAAAGATGAAAAGGACCGAGTTGTCTTTGTCGCTGGGCTCGTTAAAAGTATTAGATAGCGACAAACTTGTCTTTAGACGAGAACGAGTTTCCCTATCGTTAAGCTCGTTAAAACATAGCGATGGGCTTGCCCGAAGGGCAGGTTATAGAACAAGCATATGTTATCCTCCTCAAGCTTGACAAAAATAAAGAGGTACTGGTCAGAAATGACTGGGGAAAAATTGGGAAGAACCTCAAAGCTTAATGGTAGCAAGTCGCTCTTGAACATGACACTTTTGCCTCCGTAAATATCGGGTTGGGTTATTATCATTCACCGGTCCCTTCACCTGTTGGAAATAATACTGAGAGGGGGGGTGAATCAGTATTATCTATCAATTTGACAAATCTTCCTTATTTGATCTTTTGAATTATTCTTGCATATCAGTACCATAAAATAATGAGCATGAACAAAGAAAATAGACAGTCACACCAAAGAACACAAGATGTAAGGTGGAAACCCAATGTGGGAGAAAACCACCTGCTGCAATATGTCTCTATCTTCTTTCAAGAAATTCTTTTTACAATGATTTTGTACTGGTGCAGTCCTTTACCAGTACGCAGGCTGCAACCTGCAGAGAGCTACAACTCTCTCTCGTTTTCCAGTCTCTCCTGGAAGGGAGCTACAACCCCCTACTTATTTTCATGAAGAATCAAATGATCAACAAGTATACAACAGATACAGTCCACTACAGATATCAGATCAGTAATCACAGGAACAACCCAGAACACCTTATGAACAGAAATATACAATTAACAGATCATCTTAAGACAGGGACGCAATTTTTCTTTCTGTGGCCTGCGACTGGACGCAGTTTACCTTCTGCTGTTCTGCGTGCAAACGCATTGTTCCTTTAAGCTTCTCTGCGTACCGGCGCACCCAGTAACACTATCGCGCCGCGTCTTTCGCTTCAGAGACGCACCCAATAACACAGTCGCGCCGCGTCTTTTGCTTCAGAGACGCACCTGAGCCCGGTCTTCCCTGCGTCTTGGCGCACTTGTCCTTCACTGAACCTGCGTCCCTTCAGATATAAAAGATATGAGGACTTCAGAACTGACCCAACCACTCAGATCTACAGATCTGATCATGCGCCAAAGAGATCACAGTCCATTAGAAGATTCGCCCTCATAGATCTGGACTAGATCTCACCAAAAGATATTCAACCAAGATGATGCCAAATCCAAATGAACTCCTTTGCTTTATATAGGCAAGCCCCTCCCCAAAACATGGAACAATACCACGAGCCGACACCATAGAAACACAAAAACCGTCGGCTAGATACCACACAAGAAACCCCCACGTGCTTTTCTCTGCCTTGAAATGTGTGCACTGGGTGGACGCACCTCCTGAACGGCTGGCCTGCGTCCCTGGACGCGGGTTCTGCATGGTATACCTGCAGGGACGCACTTGCTGAACAGATTTCCTGCGTCCTTCTTAAAAATAGAGAGCTGATCATCAAGAATAGTGATCTATCACCTGAATGGGTTGCCATCAAGGACAACACCTAAATCATAATGCCAACAATCTCCCCCTTTGGACTTGATGGCAACCTCATGATCTTCAGCTTCATTCTCCCCCTTTGACATCAAGGGCAAAGAGTATACTCCCCCTATGCTCATGCTCTTCCAGATTTGTAACAAATAACCAGAAATCCATCATGAAGGAGATAGAGACATATTGCAGCTATTTCCAAGATCTCCTTCTCCATAATGCCAACAATGCATTATGTGCTCCCCCTGAGCCTATACCACCAATAGGAAGATGATCAACAATAAGATGATGCATCAACAACCCCCAGCTTTTGCCTGAGGTATTCAAAACTGTCCCTGGGCAACGGTTTGGTGAAAATATCAGCAACTTGTTCCTTAGAAGGAACATACTCCAATTTGACCTTTTGTTCAAGTACTTGTTCCCGGAGAAAATGGTACTTGATTGGTATGTGCTTGGTTTTTGAATGCATAACCGGATTCTTTGAGATGCTGATTGCACTTGTGTTGTCACATAAGATAGGAATAGGAGGTGTACAAGTGATTTGATAATCCTGCAAAGTCTGCATCATCCAAAGAAGTTGGGTGCAACAAGATGCAGCAGCAACATATTCCGCTTCAGCTGTAGACAAGGCAATTGAACTCTGTTTCTTGCTGAACCAAGATACCAGTCTGGAGCCCATAAAGAATGCACCGCCACTTGTGCTTTTCCTGTCATCCACGCTTCCGGCCCAATCTGCATCTGTGTACGCATGAAGAGTGAGATCTGTATCTCTAGGATACCATAAGCCATAATTTTGAGTCCCTTGAAGATATTTGAAAATTCTCTTCACTGCTTGAAGATGAGTCTCCTTTGGATTTGCCTGAAATCTTCCAACTATTCCAACTGCATGCATGATGTCTGGTCGGGTACCTGTCAAATATAGTAAACTTCCAATCATAGATCTGTAGGTTGGTTGATGTACTGCTGCAGATTCATCATTTGCACTGAGACTACATCCTGTGACCATGGGTGTACATACTGGTTTTGCATCTTCCATGCCATATTTTTTCAAAATCTGCTTGAGATACTTGGTTTGAGATAAAAGGATTCCTCCTTCCTTTTGTTGGATTTGCAAACCAAGGAAGTATGTCAGTTCTCCTAGCAAGGACATTTCAAATTCTTTCTGCATGACTGAGGCAAAGCTTTGACTCATAGCTTCTTCATTGCTGCCAAAAATAATGTCATCTACATACACAACAAGTATTAGCAATTTGTCATTTTCAACTTTTATATATAGATTGCTATCTGCTGAACCTTTTGAAAAACCTTGTTGATGAAGATATTTGTCCAACCGGTAGTACCAAGCCCTTGGGGCTTGTTTGAGACCATAGAGAGCCTTTTTCAATCGGCATACAAGATTTGGATCATTTCCAAGAATGAACCCATCTGGCTGTTCAATGTACACTTCTTCTTCCAAGTCTCCATTCAGAAATGCTGATTTTACGTCCATTTGAAATACTTTGAAGTTCTGAAAACTTGAGAGAGCAAGGAACATTCGGATGGCCTCAAGTCTTGCAACAGGAGCAAAAGTTTCTTCAAAGTCTATTCCTTCTTGCTGTGCATACCCTTTACAAACAAGTCTGGCTTTGTTTCTAATTACTTCTCCATTTTCATTCAATTTATTTTTGAAGACCCATTTTGTTCCGATAACATTCTTATCCTTTGGTCTAGGAACCAGCTCCCAAGTGTTGTTCTTTTCGATTTGCTCAAGTTCTTCATCCATTGCTTTCACCCAACATTCATCTTTGCATGCCTCTTTCACATTTTGTGGTTCAGTAGAGGAGAGTAATGCCAAATAGCTTGAAGCTTCTGCAACTGTTCTTCTAGTTTGTATACCTGCTTCTTTCTGTCCCATGATCTGAGATTCTGGATGGTTCTTCTGAACATATCTGGATGGAGTCTTTTCTTCTATTCTTGTTCGTTCTTCTGCGTCTTCGTGAGGTTCTTCTTGAGATTCTTCTTGAGGTTCTTCTTCTTCATCATTCTGTCTTTGAGGGTAGCTTTCATCTTCTTCGATATCTTCACGATGTATTTGCCTAGGAATGTATCCCTTCTCATCAACCACTACATCAATGCTGTCAACAATTCTGCCAAGTCTTTTATTGTAGCATTTGTATGCTTTGCTATGTGGAGAATAGCCAAGAAGAATGCCTTCATCTGCTCTAGGATCAAGTTTACCAAGCTGCTCCTCAGTATTCTTGATATAGCATTTACTCCCAAAGATTTTGAAATGCTTTACTGAAGGACTTTTACCACTCCAGAGCTCATGAGGAGTTTGAGTGCTGTTCACCCGAACATTTGTCTTGTTGAGAATAATAACCGCAGTATGTGCAGCTTCACCCCAGAAAGTTGCGGGAGTTCCTGATTCATCAAGCATAGCACGAGCCATTTGTTGGATTGTTCTGTTCATTCTTTCAACAACTCCATTTTGCTGAGTTCTAGCCGTAGAGAATTCTCTCCTTATCCCATGTTCATCACAGAAATCGAAAAATTCATTTGAAGTAAATTCCCCACCTCTGTCAGATCTGAGGCACTTAATTTTGTGACCTGATTCATTTTCAACCAAGGCTTTGAAGGATTTGAATTTTTCGAATGCTTCATCTTTGTGCTTCATAAGTCCTAACCAAACAAACCTGGAGAAGTCGTCAATAAATAATATCAAGTATTCCTCTCCTCTAGGTGTTCTTTTCCTGAATGGTCCACATACATCTGTATGTACTAGCTCAAGAGGCATGCTAGCTGATCCTTCTTTCTCTGGAAAGTTAGTCCTGGTTTGTTTTCCAAACTGACATGATCTGCATATGGTGTTGTCAGGAATTTTGATATCTGGAAGATCGCGAACTGCCTGATATTTGCAAGCTTTCCTTATTTGTGAGAAGCTTAGATGTCCCAACCTTCGATGCCATAACCAGTGCTCTTCATCCTTGCTTAGATAGCATTGTTGTTGTCCTTCATCAAATATGTATAAATTATTTGGAGTTCTTTTTCCTTTGAGAACTGTTTTACCTGTATCAAGATCACGAACAAGACATCCATTTGATCTGAATATAACCTCGGTTCTTTGATCACACATCTGGCTGACACTTAGAAGATTATGCTTCAAACCATCAACAAACAAAACATTTCCAGCCTTAACATCTTCTTTTAAAGGAGCAATACCTTTTCCTTTTATAGTTGCAGGAGTATCATTTCCAAAAGAGACTTTCTTTCCCTTTTCTAAACTAGAATAAGACTCAAGTTTTTCTTTATCACCTGTCATATGCTTCGAACATCCACTGTCAATGTACCATAGATTTTCTTGCCCTTCTGCATAAAATGCTATCCCACATCTTTCTGTTTGAGGTTCCTTTATTCTCCATGTTTTGGTGCCTGAGGCTTGTTCCTTTTTCCGCTCTTGTACTTTTCTTTCCGGAAACCTGCTTCTGCATTCAAAGTCTTCATGTCCAAAATTATTGCAAATAGAACATTCGACTTCATTTTCAAGAGCTGAAAAGTTGTTATAGGTCCTTTTTGTAATCCCTGTCATAATTCTTTGTTTTTGAGCTTCCCTAGTCATGATTGTTTTATACGCAACACATTGAGCTGCTTTGTGACCAAAGTTATGGCAAGAAAAGCATTGTCCATTGAAGAAGCTTCTGCGATTATTGAATCTACCAGCCAACTGATTGTAATTTCTATTTTCATCTATTCTTGAACCAAAATGAGAAGATTTTACCTGTGGCTGGTTGTGGCTTTTGTTCACCCTTAAGCTGGATTGCCCCTGATGGTTTCTGTTTGACATTTGTCCCTGCTTTACCTGATGATCTTCCTTGTGCTCTTGCTCATTTCTTCTTGCTGCATCAAGATAACTTTTTGAAGTGGATGCTTGAGAAGTTTCTCCATTATAGCCCAGACCTGTCTTATTTAGTGGAGACCGCTGCACACTGATAATCTCATCCAAAGTTTCTGATCCTTTGACAAACTTGAGATTAATAGTTTTTGTTTTCTCAATTTCTTTTCTAAGACCAACAATTTCACCTTCTAATTTTTCAAGATGTTTTTCCTTTTCATCAATTTGAAATTGTAGAGTATCAATAATCATGTTCTTTTCTTCTATACATCTCTTGAGTCTAGTAATTTCATCATAAAGGTTATCCACATCTACAGCATCCTCATAATCATCATCTTCAAATGCCATTAACAACCTATATTTATTACCTTGTTCATCTTCATCACTGTTTGATAAGCCATCACTATCTTCATGGGTGTAGTAGCTTTTCTTATTTGCACTTTGTTTCTTGTTCCATCTAACTGGTTCCTTTCCTTTATCCTTATAAGAGCATTTTGCAGCATAATGACCTACTCTTCCACAGGCAAAGCATTTGAAAGGTAGCTTACCTCTGAACCTTCCAGAACCCCTTTGAAGATTTCTGACAAAATTTGATTCTTCTTCCTCTTCTTCTGGAACATGGCTTGCTTCATAGTGATCTTCTTTGCCTGATGCTTTAAAAGCAGCCTCCCTTCTGTCTGATGGTCCTCCCTTTCTCATTTCATAAGCAGTTAGAATTCCATGTAGCTGAGACATAGTGAGAACACGGAGATTTTCTTTTTCTTCTATTGCAGATACTTTAGATTCAAACTTGGGGGATAATGATCTTAGAATCTTTTGAACTACTATAGACTCCTTTATTTCTTCACCCAAATTTTTCATACAATTTACAATCTCATCTACCCGAAGAAAATAATTAGCCACACTTTCATCATTATACATCTTGAGAGTCTCATATTGAATCCTGAGAGTTTGAAGTTTGGCTTGTTTTACCTGTTCATCTCCTTCATAGCTTGTGATCATTTTGTCCCATATTTCTTTTGCTGATTTGAAGTGCATTACCTTCATGAATTCTGTTTGGGATATACTTCCTAATAAAGTACTGACTGCTTTTGCATTTGTTTCATACTTCTTTTTCTCAGCTGGATCTGTAGGAGTAGCTGAAGGAAAAGCATAGCCTGTTTCTACAATGTCCCAAACTTCAGTACCAAGAGATTGAAGATATGCAGTAACTCTTACCTTCCAATAATTGAAGTTTGTCCCATCAAAAACCGGTGGCCTGATTGATGCTTCTCTCTCGTAGTTGCTCATGATGAACGATCTACCTTCAAGCGATCAAGCTTTTCTGAAGGACCTGCTCTGATACCAATTGTTGGAAATAATACTGAGAGGGGGGGTGAATCAGTATTATCTATCAATTTGACAAATCTTCCTTATTTGATCTTTTGAATTATTCTTGCATATCAGTACCATAAAATAATGAGCATGAACAAAGAAAATAGACAGTCACACCAAAGAACACAAGATGTAAGGTGGAAACCCAATGTGGGAGAAAACCACCTGCTGCAATATGTCTCTATCTTCTTTCAAGAAATTCTTTTTACAATGATTTTGTACTGGTGCATTCCTTTACCAGTACGCAGGCTGCAACCTGCAGAGAGCTACAACTCTCTCTCGTTTTCCAGTCTCTCCTGGAAGGGAGCTACAACCCCCTACTTCTTTTCATGAAGAATCAAATGATCAACAAGTATACAACAGATACAGTCCACTACAGATATCAGATCAGTAATCACAGGAACAACCCAGAACACCTTATGAACAGAAATATACAATTAACAGATCATCTTAAGACAGGGACGCAATTTTTCTTTCTGTGGCCTGCGACTGGACGCAGTTTACCTTCTGTTGTTCTGCGTGCAAACGCACTGTTCCTTTATGCTTCTCTGCGTACCGGCGCACCCAGTAACACTATCGCGCCGCGTCTTTCGCTTCAGAGACGCACCCAATAACACAGTCGCGCCGCGTCTTTTGCTTCAGAGACGCACCTGAGCCGGTCTTCCCTGCGTCTCGGCGCACTTGTCCTTCACTGAACCTGCGTCCCTTCAGATATAAAAGATATGAGGACTTCAGAACTGACCCAACCACTCAGATCTACAGATCTGATCATGCGCCAAAGAGATCACAGTCCATTAGAAGATTCGCCCTCATAGATCTGGACTAGATCTCACCAAAAGATATTCAACCAAGATGATGCCAAATCCAAATGAACTCCTTTGCTTTATATAGGCAAGCCCCTCCCCAAAACATGGAACAATACCACGAGCCAACACCATAGAAACACAAAAACCGTCGGCTAGATACCACACAAGAAACCCCCACGTGCTTTTCTCTGCCTTGAAATGTGTGCACTGGGTGGACGCACCTCCTGAACGGCTGGCCTGCGTCCCTGGACGCGGGTTCTGCATGGTATACCTGCGGGGACGCACTTGCTGAACAGATTTCCTGCGTCCTTCTTAAAAATAGAGAGCTGATCATCAAGAATAGTGATCTATCACCTGAATGGGTTGCCATCAAGGACAACACCTGAATCATAATGCCAACATCACCATGGTCTCGCCATACCATCCATACATGGGGTAATGCTACCGATCCATCACATCAGTGTCGTTATATGTTCAAGAGATGTCATTCAGAAAGTGTCAACCGGGTCCCATCCACTACCATACATCATCTTTCGTCCTTCCATGACCGCCACCCTGAATCATATTTCACAGATCGTTTTCACCATCATCACTAGCTCCGTTCCATGTCACTGATGTGGGATTCATTAAGGCCCTCCTTTGACGGATCACTTCTTGTCGACATCAGCTCACTATCCAAGAAGTTGATCTAGGAACACCCCCTCAGTACTTTGAAGCTTGCATGCCTCAATGGCAAGTTTCTCACTTCCGGCGATAGGTATACATTAATGACCTTCGACCGGGAGACTTTGCGTGGTGTTCGACGTCAGATCCTATATTCACGCCACGTGAATTGTGCTGCAGTACCTTGAGGGTCATCATCATTATCGGTGATTCCTCTCGCGCTTGTTAACAGTTTACATTATTGACTGGTAATCAAGCGATGTCTTTCCATGTTCGACTTCAAGAAATTCTCACATGGATCGACTTGTACTAGAGTGAAGATCGGACAAGTTTGAAGACCCCGGATCTAGTTTCATCCATCCGGGCTGCGATATATATTCAGGAGATAAAAACATAGACATGTGTAGCAGATGATCATCCTACTAAAAGGATGATAATTAAAAGCAGAGAATTATCAGTCTATTATCAGACGATCGTCTGTTTATGTACAACAAATGTATTTATAAAGCTGAGCATGGGAAATGCCCGCATCAGCTAGATCATGAAAAGAAAGTATGAAAAGATAATGTATTGTATTGTATTTTGTTACAGGTCACCTCCCGACGATTGAATGAACTTCGGATCCTCCTAATAAAGAATTTCACCCGATAAACAACCTCATACTTTAGGGGGCAACTTTTATAGACATTTTTGTGCCTTACAGCATGGAGCATGAAATGTCAATAATCTGAGGGATCCAAAGTCCCTAAACATGTTGTTCCTACCCCTAGAGGAACAAGGTCAGCAAACCATAGCACTACAGATCAGTTCTCCAATGAAAAACACTCAAAAACAGGTCAATTTTGGATCAAAGCAGCTGCTCCACTAAGCATCTGCGCTGAATGTCAAAAGCTCTATGGTGTACCTCCGCTGCATAGCAAGTGCAACAAAGGCTACCTGCGCTGGGCGTACTTTCACATGTGGAGGAATCTTTTCTCAATGTGCCAGTGCCCAGGAAGCTTCCAAAATGACACTTGGATCAGAAGATTCGCCTAATGATGAGTAAAGAGGTTCTAAAACTCCAAGTGGAAGGTAGAAACTCCGAGTGGACTCAAGGACTGAAGAACAACTGGAGTTGAAGAGGACAACAAGTCACACATCAAGCTGACTTATCTTCACTCCAAAACTCTATATAAGGATCTCATCCCATGGGATCTAGGGGCCGGAATTTTGTGCAAAGAATTGTTGTTGGTTTACAGTTGTGAGTATTGGGTGATTGCTTGAGGGAGGTGAAGAGGAGATTTCTTTCCGTCGGGAAGGTGATGCTGGATTGGACCTCTCACGGTTGTATCACCGCCTGAACCTTACTTCCTTATATTAATAAAGCATTTGAGGTTCTTCTATTCGCATGTGTTTCAATGGTGTATTGTCTTACTTGCGTATTTGATTTATGCTAATCCTTGAATCAATTATGAATGCATGCTTCTTGTAGTTTCCTTTTCTTGTCTTGTTCGCAGGATCTCGTGTAGCTGGGCCCGTGAGAAGACTTGGAGCTGGGAGCGAGCGGCAAATAGAGGAGATTGGATCGACCATTTGCGCAAGACATCGGTAAGTGGATCTCTTCCTTTCATCTCTTGCATGTCATAAAGAAGTAACTTTAGATAGCTTTGCTTCAGCTGTTGCTAAGGAACTATCACCCTTAGAGTGGGATAGGGTCATTCCGTGTTGGATACTTTTCCCCACAACACCCACGAAGCCTATTCCATTAGTAGCCTTACCAAGCTTTCTTGGGCTTATTTCAGAAGACCCCAACACGTTTTTATTCGAATTTGACATAGTGTGCCAGGGTACGACTACATGACGGACGCCCAAAAGTTAAAAAATTTCCCTACCATGCTAAAAGGGACAGCTCTGCGATGGTTTATGGGCCTTGGAGGAAGTTCTATTTCCACATGGGATGATATGCAGATAGCTTTTCTAGAAAAAATACCAGGATTACTGCAAATCCCGGAGCATCAAAGAGGAACTTTTTAAGTTCACACAAAAAGAAGACGAGAGCTTGGAAGACTGTGTGGAACGATTTAAGTACACATTACAGAGGTCACGTCACTTCGACCTAGATAAGGATATTTAAAAATTATCCTCCTCCGGGCTTTTCGTGAGGACTCTTTGGAATTGTTGAACATCGTAGGAAAGGGAGATATATCAAAGGAAAGCTTCGAGGTTATCTATGAACTATGCATTCAGTGCTCAAGGGGGCTCACAAGAAACAGACAAGGGATTCGCTCAGCAAGGGTATATGGTGGGGGTGTTACGAAGGAAGAAATTGGAAACCTGCTAGACAACTTGAGAACGGATATCCTGAGTACTCTGTCAGCACAGATGGATACGCTACAAGTGAAACAGAAGCAGTTAGAATTGGATAGGACCATGGCTATATTCTGCCCAAAGTGTAGAAAGAAGCATCCAGAGAGGGAATGTCCATTGAACTCCATAGAAGAAAGCAAAATCTGTGAATTAAATCATGCAACAAGCTCATGCCCCTCCTTATCAGGCCTGAAAGCAGTGTTTCAAGGGACAGAAGAAGACATGGAGCATTTGTACCTCATGGGGTCTAAAAATCCATGGCAGCCTCGACCACCAATGGGAAATCAAGGTATGTACTCAGACCCATCTCAATATTTCAGTAATTTCAATATGAATCCTCAGTCCATGCCCTATCCACCCATGTGGCCACAATACCAGTTTCCACCTTGGTAACAGTGGAGCCCTCAAGCCGGTTCGAGCTCCCCATGGGCTCCAACTTGGTGAGTATCTTCTCCTGGGAAGTTCCCTCAGCTGATGCCACAGCAGTAAATCCAATTGCCCTCTAATGTGCCTCCTAGTAGTCAACATGTCTGTCCCCAGGTTCCCATCCAACCTAACCCAAGTCATAATAATAAAGGAGTTCATCAAACCGACACTCTCAACCTACCTTCGTATAGCATTTCCACCACAGAATTGTATGAAATGAATTTGCAATCAGGGCAGACAGTCAATGCTCAACCTCCACCAATTATCATTGAACAACTTGATAGTGAGGGTAAAGAATCAAAATTAATTAACAAGGAACCAAAACAAATTGGTAGAAACTAGGCGCCTCCTACAAAACAACATCAATCTGAACCACCCTATCCAGAGAGACTGACTTTGAGTAAATCAAGCCCTCAGGCTGAATTCGACTTATTAGGTGAATTACAGAACTTATTTGTCAAAATTCCCCTGTTACAAGCTATGAAGGATGTACCGATATATGCAAAGACTCTTAGGGAATACTGTTCGAAGAAGCCTACAAAGAAATCCAAAGACCCCCTTACTATTCACGTCATGGGAAAATTATCAGATTTTATGATGGGAAAGTCAATGCTTGTAAATTATGGAGATCCAAGGAACCCAATTCTGACAGTACAAATTAATGGGGTAGAAATTCCGAATGTGCTGGTAGATCTGGGTGCTGCCATCAACGTTATCACCACTGAAACTATGCATACATTAGGTCTTCGTAACTTGAAACACACACCTATAGTGTTAGAACTGGCAGATTGATCTACAGTAAAACCAGTAGGGAAGTTAGAAGATGTAACAATTTTGGTGGATTCATGGCACTATCCCATAGATTTCCTTGTATTACATACGCAATCTTTGGTTGGCGGCCATCCCCTGATTTTAGGTAGGCCATGGTTGGCTACTGCATATGCTTACATTACGTTTCATTTAGGGCACATGGTCATTTCAAATGGGCACAACACTAAGAATTTAGTGTTATACCCACCTGCAGAACCAAACCCATCCACAAAACCAGCAGGTAGCAAGAAAATCTTATCCAGGAAGGAACCTGAAACGGAAAATGAGGAATTAAGACCAGTCCTTACTATTGGACAGGCCCTCCAGTTAAAAATGGAATCGGAGGATGATGTAATCACCTCCTTTATGGATGATCCTTGCTCCATTTCAGAACCAAATCAACAAATCCTAGAATCCATCTTAAGCTGTGAAACTCAGGAAACTATTGAAACAGCAGAGGGATCTGAGGAGCTACCCATAGTTGCACCCCATGGAAGTATCCCAGTGGAATTAGAACCAGGAAAGACCCTGAACATTAACCCTGACCTATCAGAATCCCAGAAGAAGCAACTTGTAGATGTCCTTCAAAAACATAAAGAAACCTTCACCTAGGATTACTCAAACATGAAGGGGATTCCTACTAATTTATGTACCCACCATATATATATTAAGGAAGATTGTCATCCTGTGAGACAACCTCAGAGAAGGATGAACCCTGCATTGAAAAATGTTGTGAAAGAAGAACTTCAAAAATTACTAGACGTAGGTTTTATTTACCCCATTTCAGATAGCCAATGGGTTTCTCCATTAGTAATGGTCCCTAAGAAAAATGGTAAATGGTGGATATGCGTGGATTATAGAGAATTAAATAAGGCAATGCAGAAAGATCATTTTCCTTTACCATTTATTGACCAAGTTCTGGACACATTGGCTGGCAAAAAGTTCTTCTCCTTCCTAGACGGATTTAGTGGGTATAACCAGATCCAGATAGCTCCTAAAGATCAGGACAAAACTACTTTCACATGCCCCTGGGGAACATTCGCATACTGGGTCCTTCCTTTTGGCCTGTGTAATGCACCTGCAACATTCCAGAGGGCAATTTTGGGGATCTTCTCTGATTTGGTGGACGATAGTGTTGAAATTTACATGGATGACTTTACTCCATACAGGGATTCATTTGTAGAAGGGTTGAGAAATTTAGAGAAAGTTCTTGAAAGGTGCATACAGGCGCGTGTCTCCTTAAGTACGGTAAAATGCCATATGATGATGGAGGAAGGAATTGTTCTAGGACATTTGCTCTCAGCTGAAGGAATCCGAATGGACCCGACTAAAATAAAGGTAATTCTTCACTTTCCGATACCCAAAACACCCACGCAAGTACGCAGCTTCATTGGTTGTGACGGTTATTACAGGTGCTTTAGAAAATTTTGCTAAAGTAGCACATCCACTTTTTCAATTGCTGACAAAAGATGCAGATTTTGTGTGGACAGATGACTATGATGTAGCCTTCACAAAAATCAAGGAATTGGTCTGTAGCACTCCGATACTTAGAGGGCCATTCTAGGCATTACCTTTCCATATTCACACGGATGCTTCCCAGACAGCAGTTGGTGCAGTATTAGGATAGCAAAAGGACAGGGTACCATATGCAGTTTACTATGTTAGTGAGAATTTGGCCCTTGTTGAATTAAATTACACAGTGACTAAAAAAGAGTTCCTTGTTGTCATCTATGCCATCAACAAATTCTAGCATTATATTACCAGGTATCCTACCTTTGTACATATTGATCATGCAGCTATCAGGTATTTAATGAATAAACCTATTACCCCTGGTTGCATTACAAGATGGCTTTTGCTAATACAAGAATTTGACATTACTGTAGTAGATAAACCAGGGAAGGACAATGTGGTTGCAGATTTCTTGTCTAGGATAGAAAATGATGGTAAGAATACACCAATTGAAAATAACTTTCCAGATGAACATCTTTTTTCAATTTCTGCTAACACTCTGTGGTTTGCAGATATTGCTAACTATCTTGCTACAGGGAAAGTGCCTCGTGATTTGTCATATAAGGATCAGAGGAAGATTATTCATCATAGTACCCGATATTCATGGATGGCAGGGTATCTCTTTCATACAAGGGTTGATCAACAGATTCGGCGTTGTGTGGCAGAGGATGACATCTATGAGATATTAAAGGCTGCCCATGACGGCCCCTGTGGAGGACATTTTTCAGATAAGAGAACAGGCCACAAAGTGCTGCAGATGGGATACTACTGGCCTTCCATCTTTCATGATGCTCGGGATTATGTCCGTAGATGTGATAGTTTCCAATGGATGGGACAACCTGGGAAAGCAGATGAAATGCCTCTACAACCCTAGATAGTCCTCAAACCTTTCGA
Organism: Pinus tabuliformis; assembly: GCA_031772625.1. Taxonomy (NCBI): domain Eukaryota; kingdom Viridiplantae; phylum Streptophyta; class Pinopsida; order Pinales; family Pinaceae; genus Pinus; species Pinus tabuliformis. The sequence goes on from CM062808.1 coordinate 870,458,996, forward strand.
GAAATGGGCCATCGATTTTGTTGGACCTTTCAATCCACCTTCTCATCAGAAAGCTCACATCTTGGTCTGCATTGATTATGTGACTAAATGGGTGGAAGCCAGAGCGGTCACAAGAGCAACAGAGAAAGTAGTGGTAGACTTTCTTTTTGAAGAAATCTTTGCTCGATATGGTACTCCAAGGGAAATTGTGTCAGATGGAGGGGTGCAGTTCACATCTCACATGATAGGGAAGCTGATGTAGAAATACAGGGTTAAACATAGAGTGACAACCCCTTATCATCCCTAGGCGAATGGATAGGTAGAAAGTACAAACAAGATATTGGAAAATATCTTGACAAAAACAGTAGCAAGTCATCGCCAGGACTAGGCACAGAAACTTCCAGAAGCTTTATGGGCATATAGAACAACATGGTGGAACACAACCGAGTTTCTCCATTTAAGTTAGTGTATGGGAAATCCCCCTTGTTTCCGATAGAATTTGAGATCAGCACGCTCAGAATAGCTTTAGAAGTAGACCTGGACTTATCAAAAGCACAGAAACACTGATTGGAACAACTCAATGAGTTGGACGAGATTTGATCGGTAGTTGTCTAGAAAACTATTGCTGTTCAACAGCAGAGAATGAAATGGCATGATAAATTTATCAAGAGCAAGGTGTTTCACGCAGGGGATTGGGCATTACTTTACCACTCTCGCTTTAAAGATTTCAAAGGCAAACTTCGCACTCGTTGGATGGGATTGTATGAAGTGGACGCAGTGTTTGACAATGGAACAGTTAGACTAATTACAATAGATGGGAATCATACTTCATTCTTAGTAAATGGACACCATCTAAAGCTATACCACCATCCAACCTCTAGAGATGCCTTTGTCAAACATCTTTCTGATTCATCTGGTTTAATGGTTGTTGGTATAAAGGACACTCTCACTCTGCTCTATATATATATATATATATATATATATATATATATATATATATATATATATATATATATATATATGTTATTGCTTACTTGTTTGTATTTTGCAAGAATAACAAAGGAATATGGCCAAGAGAAATGTAACACTCGGCGTTGTTGCTGTTACCCCATTGGTGCTGATATTCAGCTGCTGATGTTACTCCACCGGTGTTGCTACTTAGTTGTTGTTGTTACTCCACCAGTGCTGCTACTCAGCTGTTGCTGTTACTCTGTCGTTTTTGTTACTCCACCGTTGTTGTTACTCCGCTGGTGCTGTTACTCCACTGGTTTTGTTACTCTGTTGGTGTTGTTACTCCACCGTTGTTGTTACTTCGCTGATGCTGTTACTCTGCCAGTGTTGTTACTCCGTTGGTGTTGTTACTCCGCTAGTGCTATTACTCCGCCATTGTTGTTACTCCGCCGATGTTGTTACTCCGTCGGTGTTGTTACTCCACCGTTGTTGTTACTCTGCTGGTGTTGTTACTCCACCATTGTTGTTACTCTGCTGGTGTAACGTGTTGTTACTCAGCCATTGTTGTTACTCCGCCACTGTTGCCACTCCACCGGTGCTACTACTCTACCCTTGTTTTTACTCTGTCGTTGTCGTTACTCCACTGTTGTTGTTACTCCGCCAGTGTCGTTACTCCGTCGCTGTTGTTGCTCCGTGTGTTGTTACTCTGCCAGTTATTTTGTTGTTACTCCACCACAAGGTAGGTCCCCAGGTACGTCTTCGCTAACTTTTACGGATTTAATTAAAATATTCCAAAAGACACCAATACGTGTTGTGGACGGCCGTAATTAAGTTGGGGGGGGGGGGGGGGTCCCGTCATAATAAACGATGGCGTACCAACAAAAATGCATTCATATCACATGATTCACACCAAACTAAATCTAATGATTACGGTGATTTTGTAATCATGACCCCGACGCATTGGAATGCGTATTCATACGCAAAAATTCATAACCGGTCACTTCCCCAACATGCCGCATTAAACCATTGAAAATATCCAACCGTACTGCCATAACTCGCCATCATTCTCTGAGATTTCTTTAGACGTACCAGTACTGTTACCATCCTTTTTCCTAAGGCGACCATGACATTATTACTATTGCCAACGGTTTGGGTCCCTGTCATTTTCCCCTACCAGCTAACTGTATTCGTCGTGCTGATCCCGCCTCTACAGCGATGGGTGGACGGTCTGTGCAGCATGAGCCAGAAGACACAACAAGAGTTCAAAACAGTCAGGAGGTATGGCAGGTCTTTGAAAATGCAGGTTGGGATGTCTACTTTGACAGGTTGAGGGGGTCCAACGAGGCAATTGCAGTGGAATTCGCACTCAATCTGGAAGAAGAAAGTTCTTGGGTCCGCGGGATAGAAGTCCCTGTTACGGAGGAAGCCATTGCAGAAGTTAGCAGGCTCCCTCAAAATGGATAGAGATGGTTTTCAAGGAGGACTTCCCTCTTGGAGTTTCCCAAAGCCTTTTTGCAGGAAGGAGAAAGCATTACTCAGAAGGGTCGAGGATACGACCGAAACTCATTACCGCATCCATGGCGAGAGGTAGCAAAGTTTGTAATAAAATATATAACTTGTGAGGGGAGATACTCCACTATGTTTAAATATCATCTCTGGATATTAGCTCACCTCTGATTCCCCCAAGCAGAGGCATTCTCATTAAATGTGCCTTATTTCTTACTAAGGAATCTTCAGCTGATGGCACATTCTGCTCAACAGTCACGACAGGTGATGGCAATTATTACCCACCACAGGCTGGTCTAGCTACTGGTGATGAATGTAATTAGACGGATTCTGATTCCGTAAGAGCTATTTCAGGATTCCACGGAGGAAGAGATAGAAGCCACCATGGCCACCAGGGAAGATGAACCAGAAGCAATGGAGGAAGAATATGGAGAAGGAGATTACTACGTTGACCAAGAGGAGCTAGAGGAGATGGAAATGGAAGCCGAAGAACTTAAAGAAGAGGCTGCTCCTCAAGAGCAAGCCGCAACTACGGAACCGATGGAAGACACAGAAGCCGACATAGAAAGGCCCACTAGTACCACGACTGAGGCTGTTCCACAAGAACCAGCCTCGATTGTTGAGCTAGCAGAGCAAATTGATAGCAGGACAACAACCGAGGAGGTACCACAATTAGCAAGGACGAGAGAATTGGTTGATATTGCTGCCGAAGGTACCCCACAAGGACCTCCCGCCACCGTGGAACCAATGGAGGAAGACAACCAGAATAAAGAAGAGGTCGTGGCCACCCGACCATAGGACCAATAGAGGATGACGAACCAAGACGAGAAGAGCTCGGAGCTGGGAAAACCATGGAACCTATGGAGGAAGTTCTGGGAGAAATAGGGCATGAGGCTAGCGCTGCTCCACAAGAACCAACGTCAACCTCGGGACCAAACACTGAAGATCCCTTCCAGTTTTCCTTTTTCTCTTCTATCCCAAGAGGAGCGAGGGTGTCTCGTTCCCCCCGGCGCATAGAAGAAGATATCATCATTCCTCCTACTTTGAAATTATCACAAATACCACAACCAGGTGGGACAAATGCTGCTCAGGCGACAAGCACTTCGGAGCCTAAAAGGGAAGAAAAGGCAGATATCCCTGAGGCAGGGGAACCTGGAGGGGTTCCAGCAGACATATTAATAGGTGATCATCTCACAAGGGCACTACCGATTGTGGTGATCACATAACAAAAGGAAGCTGTTGTTGGCGAAGAGGAGGGACCAAGAGAAACGGTCCCAACGAATGAGCCAGTGGTAAGGCCAGGTAAGAAGGCCGTAAAACAAGAAATAATTGAGGAAGAATGGGTAGTGGAAGGAAACTCGACAGTCGGCGTAGCAGAAGCTGTCCCGGGGGATTTACCTCCAGCTGAACCAGTTGTAGAAACTGAAGAGGTTTTGGTTAAGCAAGAATGGGTGGAGCTGTGTGAACAACGAAGACTACCTGTCAAACAAAAATACCAACTGCAATTTAGAGAAACAATGCAGCTTAAGATAGAGGTTAGGAAGTTGAGGAAGCAGGTACACAAATTGCAAAATCGGGTGAAGAAATACGAGCGGCAAGCCAAAAAGTCCCAAGCCATAGTAGTGGAAGTAGGGACTCAGGTGGACCAGATAGCCACAACTTCTGCTACCACTCAAACAGACCCAGTCGAGCAACTGTTTGAAGACAGTGAATATGCCCTAACAGTTGAAGTGTAGACTTGGAAATCCACTGTAGCTCAATATCAAAAAGAGGTCAAAAGAACTCAAGAACGAGCCTCCACAACCATTTTTGAATATGTGGAGCGTATAGATCTCATGAGGTTGAGGCATGTGAAGCAGCAGCTCAAGATGGAGCAGCTGGAAAGGCAAGTGGCAGAGTTGAAAGCTGATAAGGAGCAGATGTTTAACTTAGCATAAGAGGTGATGGCATGTTGTTCCCCTACTTCTTGTTATTCTTTATTCTTGCATGAATGTTTTCTTTTATTCTGCATGGAGAGCATCAAGAATGAGATCAGTTATGAAATAGAGGATGGTGTACAATTCCTTCGCATAATGAGGAGCCATGACTTGCCAACTCAACATTTGATGTGTGAGTTTTACATGCATGGGTATCTACTGCGCATGGACAGAGGATTCAACCCAGTCCCATATGTGGGAGACATTCATTTAAGCGCTCTCAATTCTTACACTTTTAATCAGATCAGTTGGCAGAAGGCTTTTAATACATTTGAGTCCAATCAGGTTACAAAGCCATTTATAGTAAGAGGAGAATATGAAAGGTCAATAATCATGTTCACTAAACACAAACAAGGAAAGAATGCTAAGGACACAAAAATGGTGCCTTGATCTTTGTCTCAAACAATTAGTCACATTTCAAGATGAAGCCCTTGATTGCTATCAAAAAAGGTGGATGATGTCACCTATAGTTGTCCGGAATAGGGAACCGTTTGGAGCACCGAATTTTACATGAGCACTCACCAGAGTGCCTAGGTATGTGACGTGCATCTGAACATGTGGGGTCCAGTGGATGGGGATCCGGTTCCAGTTCCCCACCATCTGGTTGCCAATGGAAAATTACAACTCAGCATATAATTTTCTGGGTGATTGGTGGAAGGAAGTCCTCCTTTCAGAAGGTTTTAAGGTTCCAGAGATAGAGATGGCCGAAGAGTATGATCTCTCTCAGCTCCAGGAAGCCAACAGTCTACACAACCCAGACCTATGGAGGCGACAAACTGCATGAGGACATGCAGAAGGCTAGTTGGGGGGAGATGTTGGGCACCAAATCAGGCTATCTTTCTGTTGCATTTCCATCCCTCCTTTTGTCCTTTTTGCACTTATTCACCTGTATTTACTATGCTAAATCCGCAAGGTAATTACCCCTTTCCTGTCTATTGGAATATTTTATTAATGAAGTAAAGTCGCAGGGTTTTGCCTATTCACAGCACTAAAACGCATGTTTGACCGCAGCTTCCGGAGAACAGGTACCGATCTTTCAGCGCCCCGCAGTAGATCCACAATTCACAGCAACGACCAGCCATAAGGAAGTTGTGTAGCTGGAGTCACAGATCCCTGAACCATTCTTGGACCATTCTCTGTTGTTGTTCATCTAGTGTCGGTGCCGTTCTGAACTAATGTATATTTCTGGGTATGCGGTTACAAAGTTTTGGGGAAAGATGTTGTTCTCCTTCGTTGTGTATAAAACACAGGTTATTCTTGTCAAAGGGGACTCCCCATCGATATTGTAATAGCTCTTTCTAGATTAATAATATATCACTTCTTTTGCTGCTCCACTCTTCGTTGTGATTAACACAGCCCTGATCAGAGAGCTGGGCCCACTCTTCTGATCAGGTGTTGCGTATTTCCTATTGTGTGTCATTTATCATTTCATGGTTGCTGTTGCAGATTGTTATTTCTTGTAATTTCTTTTCTTGAGTACTGCAGTTAGTCTCAATTTTATAGCAATGCTTTGAGTATTAATCACGAACCCTTGGTCGGTAATGGATGGTAACTTTGCCCTTGCATATACTTTGTGTGTTGCCTTGAAAAGGATACGCACCCAGATTGATAAATTGATGTAGGAAAAAGGGTGAATAGATTTTTCATACCTGGACACCAACACACTGCATTTACATAATTGAAATGAACACTTTAAGAAAATAAACTAAGTGTTGAACGTAGGCGTAGTTCATAAACTTGAGTAGTGGTGAAACAAAAAAGTTAGGTGATGTCGCACCGTGCTCACGAGTGGATTATAATCACCACTAGCGTGGGGCCATGACAGGTGGCATCATAGGTTGGTTCAGGTAGGATTGAGTTTATTTGTGATCACACGACAACGTGGTTTCCGACATAGTTTGGCAAGGGCAAGGCAACAAGTCAAGGTTGAGCTGAACGAAAAAACATTGTCAAGTTGGCTAGAGTGCCATGGGAAACTTGCAAACCTTGTATAGGTTAGAATGCATGAAAGAAGAGAATCTAAGGATTCAAGATGAACTTGAAGTTTTGGAGGATGAAGTTAAGAGAGAGCTTCTTCGACTTGGATGGGTAGTTGGGCAATATGAAGCTATTGATTGTGATGAAGAGGAAGTTGCGATATGTGAAGAAGAGAGTATTGCAGATGTGCCAGCGAAAGAGGAGGAACTTGGTGCAGTTGAACTTGCCCAGGTTGAGCCAGATTCATGCACAATGTAACCATTGAAGGAAGGAGGCACTCGCATGGATAGACCTCATGAAAATGTAAGTGTTGCTGCAACTTTTTTTTTTGTTGGAAACTTTGGAAGATGGGCCATATGCAGAAATGGGTGAAGGAAGTATTTGTTTGCCAATGCAATGGACAGTATTTTCGTCGGAGATGTTGGCACAAAAGTGTCATCAGGGGGAGACCCTAGGTTCAGGCAAAGAGGGCCAATAATGGCTCGTTTTGTCTAGGACAACACCAACATTTTCGTGCTGTGACCAGAAATAAGAAGGGTTCGCCATGGGGTCAAGGGTATATCAACCATCAATACATAAACACCATCATATATACATTCAGGACAACATATCATTCAACACTATGAGGCTGCCACATACATAGACTTACAGTATATTTAAAATTTTAGTTGGTCCATATATCATGAGCGAACACATACATAGTACTAAGAAACCATTCTAGATCTTCATTCATATTAATGTCAACGGAAGATAAATATATGACACATCGGCCTTACCCACAGGTAACTATAAGAAATACTTGGTTATAGGATCTAACTGCCTATGACAGACTCAACCTACTCCTCAGTTACTGGTTCAATATTAAACCCATAGGTTCTGCTCATCTGCATCTAGATGCTACTGATCCATCAAACCACAAGCAACCACTTTCTCCTTACGGCTTTCTCCTTTTATATTCCTTCTGCCACTTGCACTGTCGATTCCCTCTCGATTGTTCCTTTCCTTGGCTGCCTCTCCTTCGTCTTGTCTGCTCGGCTGCCTCTGCCTTTTGCTGACACTTTTCTGCAACCACCCCGCAACTGCCTGTTCCTGCCTTCCACCCCATTTGTCTTCACCGCAATCAGATCATTGTTGCCGCCACATGTTTCCTCTTCTTTATATGGAAAGCCAAAATAATCAAAATCTTTTAAAATCAAAATGAAGGATCCAACAGGCCTCGGCCACAATTCTTTGACTTGTCCTTGAGTCAATTCATTTCAAGCTCTGCCTGTCCTATTGGTGTCTCAGTGGGTACTCTTGTTGGTGGCTCCTCTAGTTCTGCTGGTTGATGAGCTAATGATCCCATTGTCTCGACCATCATTTGTGGGGTGGTTTCCACTTCCCTTACACCTTCCTCCATCTACTGCCCTTCCTTTCCAAATGAAGGCCCCAAGTCCGGCACAACAGTGGTCGTTTGCTACCTAAATTCATTATACTTCTAGAGGGCAGCTTCCCATTCAGAAATGATTGCGTCAGCTTGTTGGGTGAAGTCTTTGGCTGTATTAGACATTAATTCAATTGGATTTTGACTTCGCAGACGGTCCCACTGTTGTTCGTTGTTGTTGCAGATTTCTTTCAGAGCTAGGACCTATATATGGACCGGTGGGTGCACGTCCCTTATTAGCTTTTTGGTTCTTACCGGCTCTTCTTAAATCTGATCAATTTGACTTTCAATGGTGAAAATCTGCTCATCAATCAGCTGGAGTTGGTTGGAGTCCATGCAGTCCCTTCTACTAGCGAACAGTACTTGTAGTTGCTCTCTCATAGGGTATACTAAATGATTCTTCAATGCAAGGCTTCCCGACCAGTCGTGAACTCTATCCATCAGGGCATATCCATCTGCTAGTGCATCAGCGAGTGCTTTCTTCTTGGCTGCTACCTCGCTGATCTTTCCCTTTATTGTTCTCGCATATATTTTGACCGGGTCTAGCAGCGCTGATCTTGTTGTTTCCAACTTCTTCCTCATATCAGCATTGGTTGCTACCAGATTTGAACATGCTGCTTGGATATGGTCATAGTAGCTCACTAGCATGCAGGCTATAATATCCCTTGGAGCTTTTGTATTGGCATCTGTGATCGTTGGCCATAATGATCGAAACTTCTCTGTCACATGATCAACCTGCGCTTACAAATCTATATTTGCTTGTCGTAGTTAGTCTCTCTCCTCTATCACCTCATGTAGTTGTTATCTTTTCTGCTCGTGCTCTCTAGCCAGATCATCATGTATCTTCTTGGCTCTTTGCACCGCTTGTTCAATAAATGCAAAAAATTGTGCCGAAGACCAGTGATGTAGGGTGTCAGCTTGCATTGTGCTTGGTTCTAGAAAATTTCTCAGAATGGGAGGTGGGTGAATGAATTGGCTGTGATTTTGGGGTGAACTGGGGAGTCGGAGGAATGATATTAGGGTTAGGGACCACTGGGAAACTTATAGGGAAAAGTGACTGGTACGGTTCACCCCCCCTCCTACGAAATAATTGTGGTTGGTCCTTTCTCCTGGAGTGGATCGGACCCAAAAAGTAGAGACAATCGCGAGGTCTATTGGGTGCCACTGGCAAAGGTGGCCCCTCTACACTTCTCTGTTGACTCAACCTCCATTTCTACAGTTGCTCGTCATGTGCCGGAAGGGAGGGTTTCTGACAGGGTTGCAGAAGTGGAGGCCATGTGGGGGGAAGATTCCCGTAACTGAGGTAGGATAGTAGAGGTATTGGGGGGGATTTCTTCAACTACTGGGGATGCGGAGACTGATTTTCTGACCTCATCAATAAGGTCGACAATGTGAATTGTCGAGGTAGTTCACAGCTTCTTAACGGCAGGGTTCTAAATTACCCTTTTCTTTTTGGGTCTTGGGACTATTGGCTGGGATGGGGTTTGAGCAACACCAGTGGGGATTGCCATAGCCAACGAAGTTGTAATAATTGGCGAAAACATAGTAGAACCTTGAAATTGCATGGGTTGGTTAGCCTCACCTGAGTGCTCATCAAAACTTGCGATCGTTTGCCTTATCACAAACATTTTCTGTTCCATTTGTAGCACCATCGGGTGAAGGTCATCTTCAGCTGGCCTCGTCCTACTAATTTCCCCTGTTTCTCCCGCTTGCAATTGTGGCTTCAAGACACCGAACAGATATCAGTACTTCTCTTCAGTAATTTCGCAGGTGACCCTCGGCCATGATCTAATCTCACTATGGAGTGCCTCTTCAGTCAAAACAAACTTTTGTGGCCTCATCTTGAAAGTGTCAAGATGGACACACCATGGTTGAAGGTAAGTGTGCCCATGCGAGGCTCCAAACCAGATTTCCTCAGAGAAATCATCTAGCAGTGGTTTGGGTATCCTCTATGTCGACCTGATTATAATTAGCATCATCCCATACCATTCTTTGAAAGCTACCTCATTAATCTCTTTACTGCTCGGATCCCCCGAAGCTCTCCATGGCTCGTACCAAAGTGCTAATGTCTCTCCTTCAATGACTTTCCTCATCTCCCTCCCCCTACGTGGCCGTCATTTCCACATCTCCAGAGACATCAGTATGTATTCAAACAGGAAATTGGTACTTCGCTTGTAAATATCTTCACATGCTTCGAAGAGCTCGTTCAAGAAAAAAGCGAACCAGTCGAGCAATTATCCATTGCAGCAGTGCTCCGCAACCGAAATTGCATCTAGAGTGCATTCGTTCCTTGCGAAGTGTCTCATGGTCTTACCTGCTATGATGTAGTAGGCGAACCTTATCTCAATTTTGTTGATCATGTCAATTTTTTCTCCCCTTCCGCCTCACTCTGTTCCATATTTTTCATAATAATTCTCTTCTCCCTGCTTCTTTTCTCTTTTGGCACCTGTCTGGAACGTTGTGTTTACCACATTTCGTTCGGCTTACAGCCTTGTGAGATGATGAATATCATCTACATGAATTGGGTACTCCTTGTCAAGCCACAAGGACCCCCCATGCATTCTGTTGGCCAGTAATTTGGTACACTGCATTGCAGCCAGTTGAGTGTCGAAGACTAGTAAACTTCTCAAATTGATCAGCATCAACCTCTGCAATCCTCTAAAATCCTCCCTGACTCTAGTTGTTCTAGTGCCATCTTCCTTCTGGATTTCTTCTGCATAGACCTCCCTTTTTAGCGTTGAAAACTGGAAGCCATCAATAAGGTCATTGTCAACTAAGATCAACTTGTCATATTTTCCATATAGATTCTCCAGCAGTTCAATTCACTCATCTAGTTTATCCTATGGAACTAAGAGAATTCCTTTCGCCATTGCTCTGCGTCTCTGATAGACAATTTTCACCTGAGGCTTCACACTCCTGCGTTTCTGCTACTGTTCTTCAGAGCGGACTTGGATTTTCTCTGCTACCTACACTTGAAATTTTGTACCTTTCTTCATTATCTTTGTAAATTAAGTAGTTGGTCTTGACACGCATTTCCTAACTAGACTTTGGAAACTAATTACTACGGAAACTTTCCCATGTATCCTAACCATGCTTTGCCACTGTCGACTGACCTAGACGTGACATTTCTGATGTGGACTAGGAAAGGATAGAGTGGGCACGTGGCTTATTAACTTTTCCATGATGGAGGGTATTTATTAACTAAATTTGTTCCTAACGGGAAAAGATTTTACGGTGACCATAAACACTGAAAAAGTGTTTGCCTACGTGTAACTTAAGAGATGTAAATGCATGCGTCTACCAGTGACTATTAAATCTACCTATTCCCCCACCCCACCACAAATGGGTTGCAGTATTATGACAATTTTTCCGCAACCTTATTGACGCTTTTGCTTATTCTTGCTAAAAAGATGATAAAAGACACAAACTTCAAATGAATGTTGAAATGACTTGGCTACCCTTTATTAACTACTACCTACTTGCGGGCTTGTTTCCGAGATGCCCTTAACTTGAGATTGTGTTCGTTGGCATGTGGAACGGCTTCAAGCATGCATCGTTTACCAAACCTTGTAGCATATCTCCATCCAGTTGTGCCAACCTTACCACTCTAGAATCTCTGATTTCTACAACTATGAACGGGCCCATCTAGTGCATCTGCAGTTTACTCAGGAACTTTGGGAACCTATTTTCGTATGATAATATGTGATCTCCAACTTTGAATGTATTCTTCTTGATATTCCTGTCATGCCAATATTTTTGCCTTCTTTGCTCTACTAACTGGTGAAACTCGGCCAAGAACCTGGATTTGTCAAGTTCCATTAGTTGATTTAGTCTTTCTCTCAATGCTACATTGTTCTTCATTCTTGTTGCCTCCGAGATAAACATGCTAGGTACTATGAACTCTGCTCACACTATTGCTTCCTTCCCATATACTAGTTGAAATGGTGTTTGCTTATGAAGTATTTTCATTGTTGTTATGTATGCCCATAAAGTCGTTGGTACCCGCTCATCCTAGTCATCCCTGTTAGCTAATATAATTTTCGTGAGACCCTTTTCCAATATTTTGTTGAATGCCTTGACAGTCCCATTGGCCTGTGGATGGTATGGACTACTTTTATGACGCTAAATTATAAAATTCTTGAGAAGAGACTCAACGGTTTCATTTATAAAAAGTGTTCCTTGATCACTTGTCAAGATTTTTGGGTATCCAAATCTTGAAATTATATTCTCAAAAATGAACCTTGCGGCAGTGTCGCTCGTACAATCCTTGACAGGTTCTGCTTCTTCCCATCTGGTGAGATATTCAGTGGCGATTATTATGTATCTTGCGTGTGAGTGTCTAGATATTGGTGTTATGGGTCCGATGAAATCTACTGCCCACTTCTCTAAGATTTGCACTGTATGAACGGGATTTAAGGGAAATTCGTCCCATTGGGAAGGCTTCCCAACCCTTTGATAGACATCACAATACTTAACATATTCTTTAGAATCTTTGTGGAGGGTTGTCCACCATAGTCCTGCATGTAGTATCTTCCTTGCAGTGGCTTTTCGTCCTATATGAGCTCCCACGACCCCAGCGTGACATTCCAATAGCACATCTTCTCTTTCGTTCTGAAGTATGCAACGTCTTAGGACTTGATCCAGGCCCATCTTATAGAGATGTCATGCGATTAGTTGTTAGTCTACTGCTCTTACTATTAAGTGTCACTTCTGTGTTGGTGTATACCCCTCTGGGTAGTGCCTTGTTTTCAATAGCCCAGCAATCTCTTCTAAGTAGTCCAGGACTGCTTCTATTCTGAATAAGTCAGCATCAGGTAGTTGATCATCCAATGCCCCTTCATTCTCTCTAGTCTCCAGTCGTGGCAAATGATCCGGCCTGACATTCAGTTTTTCGGGTTTGATGACCACCTGGAAAGTGAATTCCTGGAAGAGTAATAACCATCGGCATATCCAACCTTCTAACATTGGTTTGTTCACTAAATACTTCAGTGTTAAATGATCTGTGAAAAACTTGAATGGCACTCCCAACAAGTAATGTCTAAATTTATGTAGAAAGTAGACCATGGCCAATGCCTCCCTCTCTGTTGTCGTATAATTCCTTTCTACAGTTGACAACTTCCTATTGGCATAGTACACCAGGTGATCCATATTCCTCTCCCATGGTTGCGCTAAGACTGCTCCTAGCATGATTCCTGACGCATCGATATGTACATGAAATGTCTTGTTCCAATCTGGATAAATAAGGATTGGAGTGCTTACCAACTTCTCTTTCAATTTATCCAATGTTGCTTGATAGTCCTTCGTCCAAGTGAATACTTCCGTCCTCTTCAGTAATTTCTCCATCGAGGCTGTGATTGATGCATAATTCCCGATGAAGCACTAGTAATACCTTGTATGGCCTAGAGTGGACCTTAGTTGCTTTACATTGTGTGGTGGTTCCATGTTGACAATTACCACAACCCTTACTGGATCTACGCACACTCCGTCTTTGCAGATAATGTGGCCCAGTAGCATTCCAAATTGAACCACAAAAATGCGCTTCTTTAGGTTTAAGTAAATTTGCAACTGTTGGAACCTTTTGAACATGACCCTTAGTAAGCTTGTGTGTTTCTTCAGTAGGCTCTATATTGTCCAATCATCCATGTACACTTCTAGGAACCTATGAAGGTAATCTCAGAATGCGGCTATAAAAATCCTCAAGAAGACTGTAGCTGTGTTCTTCAACCCGAACTGCATTACATGGTAAGTGTATGACCCCCATTCAATGGTGAACGGTGTTTTCCTTTTTTCCTCTTTGGCTATTCAGACCTAATGGTAGATCGAGAAGCCATCACTGAAGGGTGTCGGAAAGGGATCATGCACACATGCATTGTTCAGACTTCTATAATCAACGTAGACCCTAATTTATGTTGTGTCTTTCTTGTTTAGTATGACTATCGGACTTATCCATTCTGCTTTGTCTACCAAAATATAATCCCTGCTTCTAGCATTTTGTTGATCTCCCTCTTAACCTTTTCTTTCACTCCGGGGTTCAATCTATACGGCATGTGCCTCACTGGATGGGCATCCAACCTCAGAACAATCTTCATCTCCCCTATGTCTCCTTTTATTCCTTTTAGCTCGGCTATTGACATTAAAAACAAGTCTTAGTATTCCTGCAACAGGTCAAAAATTTCTTTTATCGTATGTTCATCCCAATAATCCCCCATAGACACCATCTTGGGTTTATCCTCCATCCCAAAATTTTGCTTCCTTAATTTCATCGGTAGAAGGTGTGTGGCGTCTCCTGCGGGACTTTCCCGAATATCTCTTTCCCCTTTTGTTTCCTTAAAGGTCAGATGTATGAATCCTTCTAACCCATCCTCGTTTGTTTCTATATCCACCTTGTCACAAGCTACATATTCTGGAGACCCTGTGTCATAAAGATATTGTAATAATTTTTCATCACCATAACCTTCAACCATCTACTCTGGTATGAACATGATTCTTTTAATTGCATGTAGGGTCTCAGTCATGTGTATATCATTGTCCCTGAATGAGAAGTCGCTAATGAGCTGAGCCGCCATGGTATCCCAATCTACCATTTGTTTATGGAGCTCCTCTTGCACGTACCAAACTTGGGGAATGGTACCTCAGGTATGTATGAATACATGTACCCAAAGTTCTTTCAGAATCCTTTCTCTTTCCCAACTTCTTATGCAGGCATCTAAGTGCTTCTTAGGATCCAAATTACCTTTGTATTTCATATTATCTTGAGGGCGGTCTTCCTCCTGACTGAACCTCTCCCTCATAGCTTTTTTTATGGCTCCCCATTCTCGCAACATGTTGCGGTGTGTTCTCTACCACCTTGCCGATGTGGCAAGGAGCATGATATCTAGCAATGGAACTTTGTGATATTCCCTTACTTATTCGTCTACTTTGTTCAAGAAGATGTACATTGGTTCAATGCTGTGGAATTTTGAATAGTCGCTTACCTGTGCCCCTATCCAATTTATTCTGACTATCTTTGAACGACGTCTGGTATCGAGTTCATATCTACCTTGTTACCATGCATCCCATGCGACTTCGAAACCAACTTCCAAGCTTTGAATACTCCTCCAGTAGACAGATCCTCCTACTGTAGGATTTATGTAATCGTCTCTTTTACCTATTGTTAGTGTGTATAGATGGTCTAGCATTCCTGGCTCATCCCTGTCATCTACAAGTTTCGTGAACCTGGGTCCTTGATAGGGGTCCAAGGGTTGTATCACCCTCATTCCTTCTGCTTTGAAGATCATTAATTCTTTCTTTAGGTCGATGACAGCATAGTTCTCATAGGCCCAGTCGATCCCAAGGAGTGTTGGATATGGGTCCTTATCACCCATTATGTCAATTACTTCAAATTGATTGTAAGTTCTTATTCCCTCCACATCCACTTCTACATTTTCTAGCCTTCCAATGGGTAGGTTACAGTACTGATTTGCCATTCTCAATTGTATCGATGAATATTTCAGTTGTAGCTTCCCCATCAACTCCCATGTTTTCCTAGGAAGGATGTTTACATTTGATCCTAGGTCCAGCATCGTGTCCTTGATTTGGAATCATTTCGCCGCACTCTTCTGGTATGCTTCTCTGGTAAGTTGGCAGATGGTCGTTCCACTTCCCCTTCCTCCTCTAGCAATGTTTCTTTCAAACTTTTGCGCAACTCTTTCATCATGTGTTCATCCTCAGTGATCTGTAGGAACAATTTAAACCAATCTTCTATTGAATGAGCATTGTTGAGCACGTGGTTATTCTGTCTTTGGCTTTCCTTTATCTCGGCCATCCCTTCGAACAATTTAGCTGCCTCGTGATAATATTGTTTTTGTTGCTCAGGCTTGTATGATTTCTTTGGGGATGTTTCCTTAATGATCAAGGGTGGGTCCACCGCCCCTCGATCTTCCCCCATCTTCTTTCCCCATTTTGTAACTATATTTATATTTTTTATAGGAAGATTGTCGTTTGTACAGTGTTCCGCGTTAACCAGGTTAGCCCCTCTCTGTCTAGTCCTTTCTTCCCACTTTGCGATGAGTTTCGGGCAATCCTTCATGGCGTGTGCGTTGATTCTACATTGTGAACACCACGGTCTCCCATGGAGTGGGCATTCCCTGGCAACGTACCCCTCTTCGTCACAGTTGTAGCACCTTACGGGACCTCTTCCTCCTGCTCTTCCTCCTCTCCCATTTCCTCCTCATCCTCCCCTGCTGGACTCATTGATTCGGAACGTCGATCTGTCTAGCTGTTCCGCCAAAGCATCCAATGCCCTGCACTAGTCAGTGTGATGCGTTGTAGATTCAAAAAATTCACAATAGTTGTTATTAGGGACGTTGGAGTACTTTTGTAGTTTCGGGCACATCCATGGTAGATGTCCTTATATTCTACAAATTTCACTGTATTCTGGATTTTTTTCGTCCAGGGAAACCTCCTTGTGCTCCTATTGCAAAAACTCCTATTGTTGGTGGGGTTCCTGATGATCCTGTAATCCCCCCTGAATGGTTAATCCCTTGAAACCTTGGACATTCTATCGCAACATGTCCCTCTACCATGCAGTGTGTGCACCATACATTGGGCCTGACTGGTCGAACTGGCTATAAATCCTTCAATTTCTCCATTAAGGTGGCAATCTGATTTTGAAGGCCCATAATCGACGAATCCTGCAATCCCGTCCCGCCCTGATATTTGTGAAGATAACCAGCCATAGCCTCTATGCGTGATGCTTGCTCTAAATCATCTTGGAGAGTCTCGATCTTCTGTTACGTCAACGACGTCCTTGTAAGGGGCAAGAGCACCTTGATGAACCAGTCTCTCTGGTGATTAGGATCTACGGTGTAACTCAGCCTAGCAATAGCATCCTTAAATCTTTTCATCAGTTCCCAAGAAGTTTCACCTTCCTTCTGCTTTATTTCCCATAGCTCTGATAGCCCTTGCTGGTCAGTCTAAGGTACTTTGAATTCCTGCACGAACCCCCTCTTGATCTCATCTACTATGGGATTTTGGTTTTGTTCCACCCATTTTATAAACCAACGCAGAGCTCTCTCCCTTAGCATGGTCTGGAACTCAACTGATTTGACGTTATCTGGTGTCTGTCATGCTCTCCATATAGCTTCACAGAGATACCAGTGTTGTTTTACATCTTCATTTCCTCTACCCACAAACTTTGGGTATCTGGTAAAAGATCCCACCATGTTTATTTGAGTATGTGCCAATAACACAAATCCCTTGGTTCTAGGTTGTTGAGATCCTTGCAGTCCCAGATTACTAATACCACTAATTCCCCTGTTATTTACTGTATTGAAACTGGCCTTATATTTCTCGTGCACGATGTGTACTCGTATTGCTTTAGCTAATTTAATAACAAATTTTTTTGGATTGTAATAAGGCACCAGGAGAAGGCCGGGAGGAATACTACCAGTACCTTGGGGATATTTTTGCTAACTTCTTGTGGTTGTTTCTCCTTTGGCAAATAAACTTCTCATGACTTTGCCCATTTCCTCTTCCCTTTCCTCTTCACAACTGCTCGGAATTTTTTCCTCCGTTATCCTTCCCGCAACCTTTAAGGAAGGATCCTCTTTATCATTCTAGCTCTTGTCTTTCCAATCGCCATTCTTGTCTCGTCATGCATCTTCTTTTAATCTCCCTTCCTCTTGTGGGTCCCCCAACACTACTCCTACTTGGTGAGGTCCCATTTTCCTCTTCTTCAGAGTTTGAATCACTCTTGCTTGCCACTTTTCAACTAACAATGCTCTCTTCTGCGCCCTAATGTCTCTGGCTTTCCGCAACCCTTCTACATCCATTCCTTTAGTAGCATCCCTATTCCCCAACCGGTAGCATTCTCTCCTTAGGCCCTTCCCCCAGTACTGGGGTTTTACGCTACCACCACCACAGTAGGTGAGGGCAGTAGTCCTTCTTCTACCATGAACATTTTAATCCACAATGGCACTTCCTTCACCAACCTTCCTCTTAACCCGGACCTGAACACTGCTTCCGCCCTTGAGAAGGATTGATAACTTTTTGCAGCAAACTTAACTATGTACCCCTCCATTGTAGTCTATACCCAGAAGTCAACTGCCCTTGTCAGGTAAGTGTTTAACTGCTAGAGTGATACGAGGTCTCAGGAAGTCCAATTGCAACGAGTTGACATTGTTTCACCCTATCGATTCTACACTTTCAGCCTTCTTAACCAATTATACAAGTCTTCTGGGAACTTGCACTAGAATATCGCGTATTGATCACTATCACCCTCAGCATACAAAGTCTCTCCGCTAACTTTGGCAATCAGTTAACCCCTTTGAGTAGCTTGTTCTGCTATAAACTGATCTACCCTATTATTCCACCAATCTCTAATCTCTTTCTTGAATATCCTTGACACCATGTTCTGAGCCAGTTCATGTAACTTCAGGTCCCAGAAACAGAACCATTTGTTGGCACAAAAGTGTCATCAGGGGAGACCCTGCGTTCAATTGCATAGGGCTAACAATGACTCGTTGTAGTCTAGGACAATGCCGGCATTTTCACCTTACCCAAAGGGTAAGGAGTCTCACCTGAGGCATGACGTGACCAGAAATAAGAACGGTTCACCATGGGGTCAAGGGTATATCAACCATCAATATGTAAACACCATAATACACACAGTCAAGACAACATAATATCATTCAATACTATGAGGTTACCACATACATAGACTTACAGTGTATTTAAAATTTTAGTGGGTCCATATATCATGAGCGAACACATACATAGTACTAAGAAACTAGTCTAGATCTTCATTCATATTAATGTCAACAGAAGAGAAATACATGATACATCAGCCTTAGCCATAGGTAACTATAAGAAATACCCAATTATAGGATCTAAATTCCTATGACAGACTCAACCTTCTCCTCGATTACTGGTTCAATTTTCAACCCAGAGATTTTGCTCATCCGCATCTAGATGATATTGATCCATCAAAATGCAACCAACCTCTTTATGCTTACGTCTTTCTCCTTTTATATTCTTTCTGCCTCTTGCACTACCAATTCCCGCTCAATTTTTCCTTTCCTTGGCTGCCTTTCCTTCATCTTGTCCGCTCGGCTGCCTCTTCCTTTTGTTGACACTTTTCCGCAACCACCCCGAAACTGCCTATTCCTGCCTTCCACCCTAGCTGTCTTCACCACAAGCTGATCGTTTCTACTGCCACCCATTTCCTCTTCTTTACATGGAAATCCAAAATAATCAAAATCTTTTAAAATCAAAATGAAGGCCCCAATAGGATATTACTATGAGGCCTTGCACAGTTGGGTAGCATGGAACATTGGTTGTTGCAGAACTTGTCAAGGCAGTATGCGACATTAGAGAAAAAGGTGTGGATGTCTGTGACAATGGTGGAACATAATGAAATCTACAATGAGTGAGACATGCTTATCCAAATGGAGAATTGGCTAAGTGCCTGACATGACTCATGGACAGAACAAAGGGAGGGAACACCAAGGTGAAGAGCATATGATACACATACTTGGGTGGAGTTCTTCATTGCAGTTTCGTTGAGGCTAAGAAGTAGTCTTGGTGGACCTTTAGTGGGGTGGAAAATGATGATGGAAGGGACCTACAAAGCGATATGAGGGTAGGTTGACCAAGGGTGCCAGCCTGAATGAAGGAAAGGATGTGGAAGTTGTGTTGGGTCTGACAGAGTGGACAAGTTAGGCAGCTGAAGTCATGGACATCGAACCGAAGATAAGGGTGCATGGCAGACTTCGTGCAGAGGCATAAAGCGAGAGAACTTGTAGAGGCATCATATATTGACATCAAGGAGAAGTTCCAAGGCAAGGATGTGGGTAGGATGGACTTTTCAATGCAACATGAGGACATTTTGCAGATGGACCGATAAGTATGTTGGACACATTTGAACAACAAGGCCATGGTCATTTTTGGAGGAATATATGGGCAACCAATGAGAGTGTTCATACAACAAAGATACCAGAGGAAACTTGTTGCGAGTCTTGCGACTGAGACAAGTATGTTTGTTGAAGTTTTGGATGGAGATGGTTCATGGGAACTCATGATGACTTCAGAGAGTTGCTGTCGATGAAGAATTCATACTATGGTGGTCTTAGATTATTTAGTTCATTGAGGAGTTGACGTCAGTTTGTCACTTGAATTTGATGTCGTATGGGATGCATACCTTGTACATAGTATGGGATATGTTCATGAGGAGTGACTTAATGGATGAGATAGAGGAGAGAAACCTTGGAGTTGGATGGAGTTGCAGTGATGGAGGTACCTTGGTGGGAGAACTTAGGCATGGGTTGAGTTGATGAGACTTAACCATTTTTGTTGGACATGGAGGTTGTTCATTTATGACCATGGGCAACACATGGATTAGATGATGAGGCAAGTGTAGACTTGCCCCTTTGATAGCATTGATGGGTAGCATATTGGAGATGAGATGGAGATTTTTTCATGGACCTGGATATGGCACATTAAGCATTAGAGATGGGAAGAGTTCTTGATTGAGTTAGAGATGTGACAGAATGCTAGAAAAGAAACTAAGGAAGGCATGAGGAGGTGCATTCTCATGGATTTGGATGATGGTTGCACCGGCCATCCAACTAGTTCAAGTCATGGGGTGGCTAAGTGCACAGATGCATGTTTGAGTTGAGTTGGAGTATGGCAATAACAGTTCACATGAGGACAATACATGGTGGATTACCACGATATTAGTTGCAACCATATCATGCAACCAAGTTAGAGGGAGCAGCATTCTACATGATGAGGTCATATGGAGGATCGCGACAAATTGTGGCTGATGACTATGGATTGAGGAGTGTTACCAACATAGATTCATGAGCCTTAATGGAGGTTCATGCGATATAGGTAGAGGGTTCATGCAGTAAAGACGATTGATGTTGGAGCTGGTGACACTTTGCGATATGTGGTCTTGGTGATGGAGTTTTCCGAGATGGTGTTGTTTAGGGTGACAACCTTTTTAAAGTTGGGGCGGATGTTAGGGCCTCAATTTGGCGAGCACTCATGACCGCCTACTAACTCAGAGAGATTCAAAAAACTTAAGTTGAGTCGGGTAGCAGAGGCATTTAATCGATAGGCAAGATGAGCATGTTTAACCAAATGGGCGAGTCGGTTGCAGAGCGCGCCCGTGTTGGACATGAGGTGCGGGTGACCAATAGCGGCAGGTGCCCGCTCGACTCGTGTGGAAGGCACATGCACATTGTAGCGAATGGGTGAACTCAGCCATAGCGACGAGCATGGGGAATGACGACGTGAGGAAGAAGTGTGAATGGTGGATGGGGTATGGATGGGAAGGGCACACTCGCAGGGCAGGCCAGGGAAAACGTGTTCAATTCGGTCAAGGGACTTTGTGTTCAATTCGGCCAAGTGAAAACTTGTTTAAGTCAGCCCAGGGAAAACATGTTTAAGTCAGCATAGGGCAAACATGTTCAAACGGACGTGTCAGTTGGAAAATGGGAAAAGGTTGAACACATATAAATAAAAGGTGGGGCAGCTCGTCCAAGGCATCAACTGAATCATCCATTCATCAGGCAAGTTCGCATAAGTTCAAGGTGTAGTGTGAATGAAAAGGTGAATGGCACAGTTCGGGCAAAGCACGTACAAAATTTTAGGGTGTCGCATGGCGTGCAAGGGCGGGACAGGGCAGTCACATGCAGGAGGCAGCAGTCGAGCCATGTGCCCTCCCAGGGCGGGTAGTGCAGATTTCTGAACAGGTATTTCTGAAATTCAAACTTGGGGTTACTTGGCAATGCAGGAAGGTGTTGCAAATGTTAAGAAGGTAATGTGGGTAGAAGTGGCACAACTTGGCAGTGCGGGAAGGGCTACATAGCAGGGTCGACAATACAGGAAAAAGCTGCACGGTTTGGGACAAATTTTGTGGGCGAGTTTTTGGTGCAAACAGGAAACTGCCACGTCATTTTAAACATGTAAAAATACAATTGTATTATATTTTGACAATTGGGGCAGACTTATTTGGGGAGTCCCCCCCCCCCTTTTATAAACTTGTGTATAGTTGTTTATTGATATTTATTAGATCACACATGTTATGAAGTAAATGTTAATGAATATAATTGATCTTGAGTAAATTTTATTTTGTTGCATATACATAATTGAAGTGAACACTTGAAGAAAATAAACTAAGTGTTAAAGCTAGGCGTAGTTCGTAAACTTGAGTAGTGGTGAAACGAAAAATTTAGGTGATGCCGCACTCTTCTCACGAGTGGATTATAGTCGCCACTAGCATGGGGCCATGACAAGGGTGGAGGTGGTTTGAACTCTAAGAATCCCTCAACAAGTGGGTGGAGATAGGCAAACTCCTCAAGGTAATGGTGAAGAAACTCTGAGGCATCCAAGCTTGTTTTTGGGCTTAGTGATCTCTTGACCGATTTTGGTGGGATCGGGGTAGCCTTGGAGGTGGTTTAATCTCCAGGAAGACCTGGTTGTTTATGTCTTAGGATCCCGTATTCATGCTTGGAATATTGCATGGGGGTGATTGGCTTAAAGAAAGATTTGGTTTAGCCCAATCAACGGTCAGGTGGTACATGTAAGTCCATGACTTGGTTTCCTTTTGCACTAGTTAATAAGAGTTATTTTCCTATTATATTCTATGAGCATTTATACTTGATATTATGATGTTCCAATGGTTTTTATGTCATTTCTAATAATCTGGTTATATGATAGTTATAAGCATGGCTATGTAATGTGCTCTAATTATGGCTTTGGTCAGGATTTGATAAGTATATGATGGTTAATGAATGCATGGGATAACAAGTGTTATTGCAGCTATTATGAAAGGGCATTAGACCTTCTTGGTGATTCTAAGATAAGTTTCAGACTTTTGTGACCAGATATGCATTCATGACCTGTAGGTTACATTTTCACCATATGTTTGACAAAATTAATTT
Organism: Pinus tabuliformis; assembly: GCA_031772625.1. NCBI lineage: Eukaryota > Viridiplantae > Streptophyta > Pinopsida > Pinales > Pinaceae > Pinus > Pinus tabuliformis. The sequence goes on from CM062808.1 coordinate 870,481,735, forward strand.
CATGGTTAGGCTTGGTTAGGTCAAGTTCTTGTTCAATTTTTGTATGTTTAGCATCACCCTTATGTTATTTATCATTTTGAGAAGTCTCAGGAAGTTCTGGGAAGGGCTCTAGAGGCTAGCCTATAATTGTGGCTCAGATATCGAGACTACAGGCATTGAACTAAGCAATTTAGGTCACAAGAGCATGGAGCAAGGCTTGTGAGTGCGGTTGGAGGCTTTCAACTGCATGCAGATAATGTCAAGGGTGTGGTTGGGATTCTAGGTCACTAAAACAATGTTCTAACTTAGGGATTGACCACTTGGGGTGTTTCTTCAGCTCCTGGTTGATTTTTAGTCCTTGTAGGATTTTAGTTGTGGTCAATAGTCTCAATTGTAGGCCCCACTTCCTTAACTAGATCTAGGAGTTCGGGTCATTTCACAGCGGCACTTTGTTTCGCATTTACCTAGAAGGATTTCAAAAGCAGGTAAATGTGGGAGTGGGCATTACACATACATTCATGGTGGCTTCAGGAACCCTCATTAACAAGGAAACAATGAATATGTTTTTCTTAAATTGTAAGGAGTATGTCTAATTTCATCTAACACGAGTTTTAGAGTTTCGTAGAGCGCAACTTCCTTCCAAATATTTGGGGGTTCCTTTAGCCTTGAATATTCAGCGTATAGCATGTTGGCAAGTTATGTTGCAAAATCTTCACTCCTGGGTTTCCAATTTGTCTTTTGTGAATTAAATTTTGTAGTTCATTTATTTCTAACTAAATCCATGTTGCAGGAAATTCCAATTTATCAATTATCTACTTTTCCAGTTCTGAAGGTTGTTTGTTGTCAACTCCGATCTCTTTGGTGATATTTCCTTTAGAACCATTCAAATAATGCTAAGAGATGGTCCTTAGTTTTGTAGGACACACTTTTCAAACCTATGTTGATGGGAGGATTCGGTTTGCATGACCCTGAGACTATTAGTAAGGATTTTGGGGCGAAACTTTGGTGGCATTGGGTGGTAGGAGGTAATGAACTCTAGAAGAAAAATTGGATGTGAAAGTTGTTGGCATTATGACACAGGTTTGGCACTATGACACAGGTATTGTCCTTGATGGCAACTCACTCAGATGACAGATCACAGACCAAGCGCGTATACACGCGGGTTAGCCGATCAAAACGTGCGTATGTGTATACACGCACTTTCACGCAAGAAAAGGCACATACATGTTGGAGAATTTGGTTTTGGTCCGTGGTATTTGGACCATGGTATTTTGACCCATGGTATTGGTCCAAGGTATCTTGTCCGAAGTATTGACCGCAAGTATTTGGTCCAAGGTATTGAGTCTAAGTGGTTTTGGACCATGGTATTGAGTAAGGCCTAAGACTATAAAAGGAGGAGGAGATCATTAGGGAATTGTACTCAAGTATTGAATATTTAATGAAGAGCAAGATCTAGAATACTGGTCATTGGGTTATGGTGCATAGCTAGATCTGAATCAAGGAGGAACCTGAGCGCTTGAAGAAGGATAAGCTCTATTGAAGGGTCAAGATCTTAAGGCTTGAAGAGAAGTATCTTGGTGTGGTTTTTGATCTTTCATATTTGGCGCATGTCTTGATCTGTAAATCTGATGATCTGGGTATAAACTGATGTCTGAATATTTGAAAAGGGTAAATAATCTTTTACAGATCTGTACGCAGGTTCAGTATAGCAAAGGCGCGTATACACGCTGGTTCGGCAATTCAAAATAGCGTATACGCAGGTTTTCCTTCATATAACAGCGTATGCACGCAGGTTCGACACATTGAAGTAGCGTACGTCTCATAAAATATGTTTTAGCTACTTCTGTTTACTGTTGCAGTGTTCTGGGTTCTGGTTGGTTTCTGGTACTGTTACTGTATTCTGGTTACAGCATTAAGAGAAGTGATTGTTTGATTCAGTTTTGGTTAGTGCAAGGGAGATTGATTGATGCAGATATATTTTGATGTTTGATTGATGTTATTGATGGATCCAGTCTGAAAATTTATGAAACGTGGTCCTGTTGTGGTCACCAACAACCCCCCTCTTTGTTTGATATTAGCAATAACACCAAGCAAAGGGGGACCCTTAACAGAAAATCCAAAAAATATTTTTATCAAAACTTTTGTATTTTTACTCCCTAAAGCTATATCGCATCGCGAAGAGAGAGTGAAGCATTTCCTATGCGCGTAAATAAGCTGCGAAGAAGCGACGCGAAAATCATCGCATCGCATATATTGAAAGCGCTCTTAAATGAAAAATCGTAAGGAATCGCAGACGGCCGATATGCGACGTCGCATATCGCAACATCGCATAAGCGGCACACAGTGATTGAATGAAAAACGCGATCTGCGATCTGCGATGAATGAGACTATCAATTCCTACGATGACACTTCTTGACATAGCAATCCTCGATACTGCGATGCGAATCGCAAAAACCACTCATCGCAAGATTTCCTCGACATGGTCTGTAAACCCAAAATTGAGCGCGCACCTTAAGGGAAATTAATGATTGTACGCCTGAGTATCCAAGAATGATTGTGTCGCGTTTTTCGAAGATTCAAGTCATTATGAGTGTCATGATTATGCATTCATTAGAACTTAAAGCTTTCATGTCAATCTTTTCGTCATTTCTCTTTTCCTTTGCGTAAACTGTAAGGCAGCAACTAATATAAATCAATATGCAGGAAACATCTAAGGAAAAGGGGAAAGCGCCAATACTAGGAGAACAGAGAGGAGATGTTTTCGCAAATGGATGCCGCATGTAGCAGGACCGCGGATTCCAGAGTATCACTCAACAGACACTGATGAAAATAGACTATCCAAGACTCAGAGTCAAAGGCACACAAAAGCAGCATGTTTACAAAAGATCCTGAAGCTCAGACTGGGTAAAGCAAAAAGAAAAACGCTAAAGAGGGAGGACGCTCCAGAAAAGCCTGGAACAAAGAACGGAAGCAATTTTCAATACAGAAGATTGTTCAGGCAACGAAATCCCTAACTCATTAAGTCATTCGCACGGCCGGAAACCGAAATAGCAACAGCACAACCAGTTTGAAAGAAATCTGGGTTATACTAAGTATACACACAGCGAATACACCCAGCCAGAGGAAGATTTTCGAAAATATCTTCTAGTTTGTCAGAAAGAGGTGCCAGCTCTTGTTATTTCTACTTTTATCGCTCGAACGAAAGGAAAAGACAACCAGCCAACTCTTTCCAGGCGAACGTTGCATTGTTTACAGCACTAAGGAGCAGATACAGAAACGGTTAGAAATTAGATTCAATTTTTAGAAATAAATTTTTTTTAGTAAAAGGGCGGTCATTTGAAGCCGTTTACTAAATTTGTGTAATTAAGATTAATTAGTTAGTAGTATTTGACCCTTCTCATGGCATTTGGAGAAGGGTCCGGAAATTTGTCAAAAAACTTGTCCTCAGAACATGCACTTTTGCACCCTCGGAGGGGGTTTTTGATGAATGGATGGATCGAGATTTATTTATGTTTGCATTTTAATGTCTGCTACTGATGTTGCACTTCTGTACTCTTAGTAGATATTAGAACAAGTAGAGATAAATCGTTATTGCTTGAAGTTTGTGAGTGAAATCAGTCATAAATGGTACTTTTATCTCTTGACCAATTTCTGCTTATATTCTTAGAGTGATATGCAGCTGAGTTGTTTATATGTTAATGTATGACTGTGTGGGTTACCATTTGGCACTTCTGTACGGTGGAGTCATTTATTTGTGCTTGACATATGAATAACTTATTATGCGATATGTTGTTCACAACTGTTTTGCCTAACTTTTTATGCAGAATGGTTTATCTTAATTGATTTCTATTCTTATGATAGCTGAATGATCTTTATTACCAGTTATTGTTCGAAATCTTTTTTAGATCGCATAACAGAGGAAATCTACCCTGGGTTAGCGTAGATTAGATGTGTTGTTTTTGTTAGATTACAATAGCATAGAGTCAGTTTAGAAGTTAGAATTAAATTAGCTTAAAATACTTCTAGATCAGCATCATCAAACTCTACACACACACACACCGCTCACATTGGGAAACTAGTCCCATTATCCCCAGTCGGACCCGCTATACCAAACGGACAAGGAGCTGCCAACCAAGTTCCGGACCGGGTGGGTATCCCCCTTGTAACTGACCCGATTTCCGGGACCTCAACATATTTGGTGCTAGAAGGAGGGCTTGAACCTCCGAATGGCACCTAAATCAAAATCTAAATACCATTCTGAGAGTAAATCACCCTCATCAACTCCCCCGACTTCTCCAGTACGGTTAAACCCGGAGTTAGAAGTCGCTCGAGTATCCACCGCTGCTACATACCCTAATATATCATACCAACTTATCATTGAACCCCAAGAAATTCAAACTTTGATTCATAAACTCCAGGGATTCTCTATTTTTACTCAAAGGTCTGATAAATCTCAAAGCAGCGTGACTTCGCAGTACAATCCTGCTCATCCCCTGACCAGATTGAAGAGTGAAAAATTTGGCATCCAAACAAGTGAATTTCCTCTCCCCACTAGGAAAAGAGCAAGGAAAACACCACCAGAGTCTGACAGTGAGACTCTTTTATCTACTTCGTCCATTTCAACTCCCTCACCACGAAGTCAACCACCCACATCTTCATCCCAAATCACTCATCCATCTTCCACAACCCTTCCTCTTCAATCATCAAAGATCATAATATCTTCATCTTCTCAGCATCAGGGACCATCCTCTGCACTTTCATTAACTAGCAGCTCAACGATGGCCCAGTCTCCATGGAACAATCCTGGGGCGGTTTTAATGCCTCCACCCCTGAGCCCAATACCGGCCCATCCTGAGAAATGGCTACCTAAATTCAATCCAGAAACAGGCATGCTAGCTGAAGAGCATATCAATAATTTCATGCTTTCTGTTAATCTCAATGGAGTTACCAACGAAGATGCTGTTGTCCGGCTTTTTCCCTATACAATGCAAGGAACAGCCGGGTCATGGTACTTTTCGTTACCTTCCGGGTCTATCACAAGTTGGGACATTTTTCAAAGTCAATTCCTTACCAAGTTCGGTGATGACAGATCAACAGCGACATTGATCAATGACCTATCCAATCTTAAAGTTGAGGCTAGAGAACCCGTTAAAGATTTCAATTTACGGTTCAATAAGATCCTCAACAAAATTCCTGCTGCTTCTCAACCCAGCGAGGAAGTAAGATGTGAATGGTATATCACGGCCTTACCATCAAACTTGGCTATCTTCGTAGATAGGGCAAACAAGACGACCTTAGTTGAAAACTTGACAGAGGCGTTAGCAGTAGAAAAGCGCGTAGTAGCCCTAGAAAAGAGATCTGCAATAGAGGAACGCAAATCTAAGAAAATCTCTTTCAAAGAAGACACCAAGAAGAAACAAACGAAAGATCCTTTCGATATGGAAGGATTACAAAAAGTGTTAAAGGCCATGTCCAATGAGATGATTGACATAAGAAAACAAGTAGCAGAAACTTCTTCAAAAAAGCCCTACAGAGCTTTTAAAAGAAATCCTCCCATGGATGTGAAACCACCCAATGTTGTCTCAAACGTCGAATCTGAAGAAGAAGAAGAAGAAGAGAATACCACTGAAGGGCAGACCGATGATGAAGAAGTTGTGGAACTACAAGGAATGTGGGATTTCATCCTCCCACAAGAAGAAGATCAAGAAGCATTTCCAGTTAGCACACAAAGCAAAAATCAACTTGATCCTCCCCAAACTACCCCTAAACAGAAGGGCGCAAACCCTGCAACAAAAGATAAGGTCGCAACAAAGAAAACAACCGCTAGAGCGACCCAATTTAGGCCAGTCCAATCAAATCAAGCACCTACATCAAGGACACTGATAGTGTCGGATGAAATGGAGTATAACATTATCGATGACATGAAAAAGACTAGGGCTAATATCACTCTTTACGAGTTGAGAAAAATGAAACATCAACAAAAAATAATGATGAAAGAATTATATGCCGTGCCTACTACATCTTTACCTACAGCTGTAGCTTCCCACAACATGGGAAGACCTCCAACCAACATGATCAATAAGATTGATCCAAATGACATCACCTTGATGGAGGAAGATCAAGATCTCATACTCCTCCTTTTCTTCTCACTTATGAAATTTTCAATAAAAACATACACAATTGCTTGGTTGATTCTGGTGCTTCAACGAATATTTTACCCAGATCAATATGTGCCAAATTGAATGTTCAACCACAAAAATCCACAGTGCGCATAGTTCAACTTGATCGATCTCAAGTCGAAGTGATTGGTGAACTTAATCAGGTGACCATAAGATTGTCGTCTAACCCGAAAGTATGCCAGGTTATCGACATTCTAGTAGCTGATATCCCTGAATTCTATGGTTTGATTCTTAGCAGGGACTGGTCCGAAAAACTCCACGGATATTTCTCAACCGACTGGTCGCACATGTGGTTACCCTACAACGGTAAACCGAATCAAATAAAGGTTGAACGAGAGTTGCACCAAAAGTACATAGTGACGGAATTGGAAGGAGAGAATGAAGCAATAGCATACAACAGCAGTATCATAGGCAATTACTCGGTAGATTCTTTCCTTGGCAATTTCAATGCTCATATTTCACCTTACTTAGAAAATTCAGTTTTGTCCCAAGTTGAAAATTTTTCCCAAACTGATAATTCAAAGTGTGTTAATTTTTTAGATAACCCTGTAAATACATCTTTGTTTTGGAAATTATATTTTGATGGCTCTAAATCTAACGAGGGAGAAGGAGCAGGATGCGTCCTGATTAGCCCAGACAGAAATAAGACCATGCTTACGTGCAGACTTGAGTTCGATTGCACAAACAATACAGCGGAATACGAGGCCTTGGTGCAAGGCCTATACAAAGCAATCGGGTTGAACGTTAAGTATCTTCAAGTTTTTGGAGATTCTAAGATTGTCGTCAAACAGGTACGTAACACCATACATTGCCTATCAGGTCATTTGAAGCACTATCAATCTTTAGTACAAGATCTGACTGCACATTTCATAGCATTCAATATTTCGTCAATCCCAAGACTCCAAAATGCGAGCGCAGACCTGTTAGCTAACGTAGCCTCTAGACTTATTCCCTCCCAAGATTTTAGTCCAGATAGATTCTCAATCGAATTAATCTTTAGACCATCCATCCCTGACAACATCACCAACTGGAGAGTATTCAACGACGATCCTGACATTGTAAATTTCCTCACTTCTGAAGGATCCTACTCAAATCAAATAATTGACGAAGACCATCATGATCACCAAATACAACAAAATAGCACTGATAATGCTATACCTAAATCAGTGGTTAAGTTAGAAGACTTATATGATTTAAAAAGTCGGTTTAAAAGGTCTGCCAATTCTAAACTCTACAGTTCGACTCTAAACTATGAATTAGTGAACCTAGGAACCGATGAGAAGCCACAAAACGTTAATCTAGGCCACGGCCTAGCCCCTGAAGAAAAATCAGCATATATCCGTCTTCTGAGACAATACAAAAACGTTTTTGCCTGGAATTACGATGAGCTGAAGACATACGACACTTCTATCATTCAACACACTATCCCTATGATTGACAATGAAAAACTGTCCAGCAGAAGCTCAGAAAAATCCACCCCAACTTAGAAAATCAGATAAAGACTGAGCTAAATAAGTTGTTGAGAGCCAGAATAATTTTCCCCGTCAGACATTCCAAATGGGTATCCAATATGGTGCCCGTTAGAAAGAAAAATGGAGATATTAGGATCTGCATTGACTTCCGGAATCTCAACAAAGCCTGTCAAAAAGACAATTTTCCCCTTCCACCTATGGAGCAAATATTACAGGCAGTAGCAGGCTTAGAATTAATGTCTTTTCTGGATGGATTTTCAGGATACAATCAAGTGCTGGTACATCCCGATGATCAGTTAAAAACCACATTCTGAACTAAATGGGGCACATACGCATATCGGAAGATGCCATTTGGTCTGATCAATGCCGGCGCTACCTTTCAGAGAGCCATGGACATCGCGTTTAAAGGTTTAGTCAATAAATCTGTAGTGATTTACCTGGATGATATAACAGTGTACTCCAAGAAGCGAAGCGACCATCTCAAAGACTTGAAACAAATCTTTCAAAGATGTTTAAGGTATGGGATTTCACTTAACCCAAAGAAATCTTTTTTCGCATTAAGTGAAGGGAAATTGCTAGGATTCATAGTGTCAAAATCTGGTATTCACATTGAACCTGACAGGATCAAAGAAATTTCCGAAATATCCATGCCCCATAACAAAAAGGCCATGCAATCTTTCCTTGGTCAAATCAATTTTGTAAAAAGGTTTGTCCCAGATTTTTCACGTATTATTTCTCCTTTACAAAATATGATAAAAAAGAATTCAAATTTTAAATGGGGTCAAGATGAGCATGAAGCATTCAACTTGATCAAACAAGCTATCATCAACGCTCCATCTTTAGCGACCCCAAATTTTTCAGAATCTTTTATCTTATACACATTTGCCTCAGAGAAATCTTATGTCGCGATTTTAACTCAAGCAAATCAAGAGAAGGCGGAAGCTCCAATCGCATTTTTTAGCTCGAACTTACAAGGTGCTGAACTCAATTATTCAGACGTGGAGAAACAGGCATATGTTGTTTTCAAAGCAATCAAATATTTCAGACCTTTCTTACTTAAAGCCCATACCAAAGTCGTAGTACCGTTTCCAGTGGTAAGAAACCTTCTGATAAAGAAGGATGTGGGCGAAAAGAGAGCAAATTGGATTACCACCTTACAAGAATACGATTTTGAGATCAAGCCAGCAAACATCGTAAAAGGTCAAGGCTTCTGCAAGATGTTAGCTGGAGCATCGCAAATTCCTGAGAACTCATCTGAAGAGGTACATACATATGAGGTAAGCCTAAACGACGCAGAATCATTATATGCTGACACCATTTATTATCTTAAGAACGGGTATGCTCCATCACACCTGGACCACACCAAGAAAAGAGCTCTGAGATTGAAAGCTAAACAATACCAGCTCATAAATGATGTTCTGTTTAAAAGGAATTACGATTCTGTACTTCTTAGGTGTCTTGAGAAAACTGAAGCCGAAAAGGTTTTGCAGGAACTCCACGATGGAGCAGGTGGACACTATGCTGGAGAAGCTACTGCACATAAAATCTCACGTGCAGGATATTATTGGCCCACGCTGTTCAAAGACTCATACAATTACGTAAGGAAATGCCAAATCTGCCAGACTGCTGTAGGGAAACAAAAGAAATCGTCCATGCCACTACGGCCGGTTAACATCGAGCAACCATTCAGCCAATGGGGCTTGGACATAATAGGTGAGATCGTTCCTCACTCTTCTAAGCAGCATAGGTATATCCTCACGGCAACAGATTATTTTACTAAATGGGTAGAAGCAGTTCCTCTCAAGACAGCTAATTCAGAAAACATTATTGAATTCATAGATCAATTTATCATCACTAGATTTGGATTGCCAATGGCCTTAATGTTTGATAATGCATCATACTTTTCTGGAAATACAATGACTGAGTTTGCACTTAAAAGAGGGTTCAAACTGAAGTATTCTGCCAACTACTATCCGCAAGGTAATGGGTTGGCTGAATCAACAAACAAAAACCTAATCAGGATTATTAAAAGAACAGTCGACCAAAACCAAAAGAATTGGCACAAAGCGCTGGTAAATTCTTTATGGGCAGATAGAATTACGAAGAAAGCTTCAATCGGCACTTCTCCCTTTAATTTAGTTTATGGGAAAGAAGTGGTTCTTCCAACTCACTTAGTCATTCCCTCTTTGTCTTTAGTACAATACATCGATGAAGTATCTACTTCCTCCTTACAATTGAGACAAATGGAAATAATCAAACTAGAAGAACGACGAGAACAAGCTAAGAAAACCCATGCTCACCACCAAGCGCTAATAAAATCCTCTTTTGACTCAAGCATAATGACCAGAAAAAACTTTCAGATGGGAGATTTAGTTTTAAAATGGGATAAGGCTCATGAAGAAAAGGGCAAACATACGAAATTTCAGAAGCTGTGGCTTGGTCCTTTTCAGATTGTAGAAGTCATAGGCCCATCGACGTTTGTGTTGCAGGATTTGGCAGGTAGAAGAGATTCTTTGCCTGTGAATGGACAGATTCTTAAAATGTATTTTCCATAGAAGATCATTCTTCTATTTTTGTAGGATAGTTTTAGTTTTTTTATTTTGTTTTTCTCTTTCTTATAAATAAAACCGGTTGTAAATGATCATCAAAAAGGATTCATGAAAGAGCACACCAATTCTCTATCAGATTTTGATTTCGCTTGTACAAGTAGGAAAAATTTTCAAAAATCTGATTTTTATTATGGACAAATAGAGTTAACTTTAGCCTGAATATGATGTTAGTTTCAACCTCAAAAAACTTTGATGAAAGCAATCTTTGGTAAAAAATTGTTTTATGTCTGCACAATGAAAGGTATCATCAATAATAAAATAAATATTCTCTGTAAAGCTGCTGTTTTCAAACTCTATTATTGTCGTCCAGAGCTTTCTTAAGGAAAAACAATGACTTCCTCCCTGCTAAAGGAAACCGCAGCATTCAGAGAAACAATCCGAGAAAACACTATATCTCAAAGAATAAGAGGTCTCATCACGAGCCGGCTTATCATGATCACAGATATTATAACTTGCTGACTTTGCCAATACTGTCTATCAAAACAGGGCAACGACTCAAGATTGTTGCAATCAAAAGACAAGGGGTCTCATCACGAGCCAGCTTGTTCAGCAAAAGTGTAAATCAAGTGATTGACTGTGTCATAATTTGGCCACCAAACCAAGACATTGTTCTTTAGAGAATAAAAAAGGAAAAAGTGTCAAAAAGGATTTTTCTTTGAAATGTTGTAAATAACCTCAAGCAGGAAAAAGGATCATTGTTGGATAACATGGTAACCTTGTCGAGGCTATGGATGCTTGCGGGCAGCAAAGGCTCTACCTACGACAAATGAGCATATTTTAAAAAAAACCAGTACGCAGAGAAGACCTTATTTTATCTTTAAAAAGACTGAGTAATGTCTGGTATGAATGCAAGAACTAAGCCTGAGGAAGCAGACAATTGGAATATGAAAAGGTTGAGACAAAGTATCATTGACAGGATAAGGAGTAATGTACTCTATCTGTCCATAGCAAAATTTAGGCTTATGAAAATTTTTCTGTTTCGGAAGTAGAAGTTCAATAGAAAAGCAGAGATAACTGGTTCTTCACAGTGAATCGCCATTGTTGTGGGCACCAACAACCCCCCTCTTTGTTTGATATTAGCAATAACACCAAGCAAAGAGGGACCCTTAACAGAAAATCCAAAAAATATTTTTATCAAAATTTTTGTATTTTTACTCCCTAAAGCTATATCGCATCGCGAAGAGAGAGTGAAGCATTTCCTATGCGCGTAAATAAGTTGCGAAGAAGCGACGCAAAAATCATCGCATCGCATATATTGAAAGCGCTCTTAAATTAAAAATCGTAAGGAATCGCCGACGGCCAATATGCGACGTCGCATATCGCAACATCGCATAAGCAGCACACAGTGATTGAATGAAAAATGCGATCTACGATCTGCGATGAATGAGACTATCAATTCCTACGATGACACTTCTTGACATAGCAATCCTCAATACTGCGATGCGAATCGCAGAAACCACTCATCGCAAGATTTCCTCGACATGGTCTGTAAACCCAAAATTGAGCGCGCACCTTAAGGGAAATTAATGATTGTACGCCTGAGTATCCAAGAATGATTGTGTCACGTTTTTCGAAGATTCAAGTCATTATGAGTGTCATGATTATGCATTCATTAGAACTTAAAGCTTTCATGTCAATCTTTTCGTCATTTCTCTTTTCCTTTGCGTAAACTGTAAGGCAGCAACTAATATAAATCAATATGCAGGAAACATCTAAGGAAAAGGGGAAAGCGCCAATACTAGGAGAACAGAGAGGAGATGTTTTCGCAAATGGATGTCGCATGCAGCAAGACCGCGGATTCCAGAGTATCACTCAATAGACACTGATGAAAATAGACTATCCAAGACTCAGAGTCAAAGGCGCACAAAAGCAGCATGTTTACAAAAGATCCTGAAGCTCAGACTGGGTAAAGCAAAAAGAAAAACGCTAAAGAGGGAGGACGCTCCAGAAAAGCCTGGAACAAAGAACGGAAGCAATTTTCAATACAGAAGATTGTTCAGGCAACGAAATCCCTAACTCATTGATTCATTCGCACGGCCGGAAACCGAAATAGCAACAGCACAACCAGTTTGAAAGAAATCTGGGTTATACTAAGTATACACACAGCGAATACACCCAGCCAGAGGAAGATTTTCGAAAATATCTTCTAGTTTGTCAGAAAGAGGTGTCAGCTCATGTTATTTCTACTTTTATCGCTCGAACGAAAGGAAAAGACAACCAGCCGACTCTTTCCAGGCGAACGTTGCATTGCTTACAGCACTAAGGAGCAGATACAGAAACGGTTAGAAATTAGATTCAATTTTTAGAAATAAATTTTTTTTAGTAAAAGGGCGGTCATTTGAAGCCGTTTCCTAAATTTGTGTAATTAAGATTAATTAGTTAGTAGTATTTAATCCTTCTCATGGCATTTGGAGAAGGGTCCGGAAATTTGTCAAAAAACTTGTCCTCAGAACATGCACTTTTGCACCCTCGGAGGGGGTTTTTGATGAATGGATGGATCGAGATTTATTTATGTTTGCATTTTAATGTCTGCTACTGATGTTGCACTTCTGTACTCTTAGTAGATATTAGAACAAGTAGAGATAAATCGTTATTGCTTGAAGTTTGTGAGTGAAATCAGTCATAAATGGTACTTTTATCTCTTGACCAATTTCTGCTTATATTCTTAGAGTGATATGCAGCTGAGTTGTTTATATGTTAATGTATGACTGTGTGGGTTACCATTTGGCACTTCTGTACGGTGGAGTCATTTATTTGTGCTTGACATATGAATAACTTATTATGCGATATGCTGTTCACAACTGTTTTGCCTAACTTTTTATGCAGAATGGTTTATCTTAATTGATTTCTATTCTTATGATAGTTGAATGATCTTTATTACCAGTTATTGTTCGAAATCTTTTTTAGATCGCATAACAGAGGAAATCTACCCCGGGTTAGCGTAGATTAGATGTGTTGTTTTTGTTAGATTACAATAGCATAGAGTCAGTTTAGAAGTTAGAATTAAATTAGCTTAAAATACTTCTAGATCAACATCATCAAACTCTACACACACACACACCCCTCACATTGGGAAATTGGTCCCATTATCCCCAGCCGGACCCGCTATACCAAACGGACAAGAAGCTGCCAACCAAGTTCCGGACCGGGTGGGTATCCCCCTTGTTGTTGACCCGATTTCCGGGACCTCAACAGGTCCCTGGAAGAAAAGAGAAGGTTGTAGCCTTCTGTAGGTTAGCACCTATGTATTAGTACATCAGCTAGTACAAGAGCTAAGGAGGTTGTAGCTCCCTTCTAGGAGAAGTTGGAGAGCGAGAGAAGGTTGTAGCCTTTTGCAGGTAGAAGCCTACGTACTGGTATAAGACTGCACCAGTACCGAAATATTGTAAAAAGAAGTTTCTTATTAAAAGAAGATAGAGACGAATTGCAGCAGGTGGTTTTCACCCACATTGGGTTTCCACCTTATATCTTGTGTCCTTGTGTGTGATTATCTTCTCTGTTTTACTGTACCTATTAATGCTTATATGGTTCTAATTCACAGATTAAAGATCAAATGGCTAAATAATAAGTTTACAAGGTATATGCTGGTTGCTATAAACACAGTTGCATATATACGCAAGTTGCATTAACAGAAGTAGCGTATATACATCTGTTTATGGAAATGAAATATTGTTAAGTTGCTAATATTGATTCACCCCCCCACCCCTTCTCAGTGTTATTTCCAACAATTGGTATCAGAGCCGGTCCTTCAGAAGAAGCTTGATCGCTTGAAGGAAGATCTATCATCATGAGCAACTACGAAAGAGAGGCATCCATCAAGCCACCAATCTTTGATGGGAGAAACTTCGTCTATTGGAAGGTAAGAACCACAGCCTATCTTCAATCTCCTGGAACAAAAGTTTGGGATATCATGGAAGGAGGATACACATTTCCATCAGCAACTCATACAGATACGGTAGGTAAAAAGAAGTATGAAACAAATGCAAAGGATGTCAATACTCTATTGGGAGTCTGTCACAATCAGAATTCATCAAGGTTATGCAGCTCAAAACCACCAAAGAAATATGGGACAAGATCATTCTAAGCTATGAAGGAGACAATCAGGTAAAACATGCAAAACTACAATCTCTCATAATTCAATATGAAACTCTCAGAATGCACAATGATGAAAGTGTAGCTAATTATTTCTTACGTATAGATGAGATTGTTAATCGCATGAAAAACTTGGGTGAAGAGATAAAATAAGTTACTTTAGTTGAAAAGGTTCTAAGATCCTTGTCTTCTAAGTTTGAATCAAAAGTTTCTGCCATAGAAGAAAAGCAGGATCTTCAGAGTATTACTATGTCACAGCTGCACGGAATCCTAACTGCTTTCGAAATGAGAAAAGGGGGTCCATCAGATATGAGAGAAGCCGCATTCAAAGCTTCAAGAAAAGGAGAACTCAATGAGTCAAGACATACATCAGAAGGAGAGGAAGAATCAAACTTTGTCAAGAACCTTCAATGAGGCTCTGGAAGATTCAGAGGTAAACTACCTTTCAAATGTTTTTCTTGTGGAAGAGTAGGTCATCATGCTACCAAATGTCCTCACAAAGATAAGCTTGATAAAGGTAAGGAATCAGCAAAATGGAAAAAGAAAGAACCACAAACCGAAAGATGTGGTATAGCCTTATATGCAGAAGGACAAGAAAATCAATGGTACATTGACAGTGGATGCTCGAAACACATGACAGGTGATAAAGAAAAACTTCAATCATATAGTGCCTTAGAAAAGGAAAGGAAGGTCTCATTTGGAAATGACACCCCTGCAGTCATAAAAGGTAAAGGCTCTGTTCTCTTAAAAGAAAAGGTCAAAGCTGGGAATGTTATGTATGTTGATGGTTTAAAGCATAATCTATTGAGTGTTAGTCAAATGTGTGATCAAGGAAATGAGGTAGTATTTCAATCAAATGGATGTGTTGTTCGTGAGCTTGATACAGGAGAAACAGTGATCAAAGGCATAAGAACTCCAAATAATTTATACATACTCAAGGGAGGACAGCAACAATGCTATCTAAGAAAAAATGATGAACATTGGCTATGGCATAGAAGATTGGGGCATCTAAGCTTCCCTCAGATAAGGAAAGCATGCAAATTCCAGGTTGTTCGTGATCTTCCTGACATCAGAATTCCAGAAAATACAATATGCAAATCATGTCAATTTGGTAAGCAAACCAAAACACATTTCCCTGAGAAAGAAGGATCAGCTAGTAAGCCGCTTGAACTTGTCCATACTGATTTATGCGGTCCATCAAGGAAAAAGTCACCTCGTGGAGAAGAATACTTTATATTGTTCATTGACGACTTTTCAAGAATGTGTTGGATAGGACTTCTAAAGAATAAAAAAGAAGCATTTGAAAAGTTCAAAGCCTTCAAAGCTTTGGTTGAAAATGAATTAGATCGCAAAATCAAGTGCCTCAGATCTGATCGAAGAGGGGAATTTACCTCGGATGAATTCTTTGACTTCTGTGAAGAACATGGAATAAGAAGGGAATTCTCTACGGCAAGGAATCCTCAACAAAACAAAGTGGTAGAAAGGATGAACATAACTATTCAACAAATAGCTCGTGCTATGCTAGATGAGTCGGGAACTCCTGAAACCTTCTGGGGTGAAGTTGCATTTTCTACCATCACTATTCTCAACAAAATAAATGTCCGGGTAAACAGTGCTCAATCTCCTCATGAAATTTGGTATGGTAAGACTCATACTATAAAATACTTCAAAGTTTTTGGAAGCAAATGTTACATCAAAAGGACTAATGAAAAACTTGGCAAGTTTGAACCTAAAGCAGATGAAGACATTCTCCTTGGTTACTCTTCCCGAAGTAAAGGATACAAGTGTTATAATAAAATACTAGGGAAAATTGTTGAAAGTATTGATGTTGTGGTTGATGAAGCAGGCGAAAATTCAAAGCAAGTAAAAACTGAAGAGTGGGAAGAAGATGAAGATTATCCTTCCACATCAAATCAGACTAATGCTGAAGAAGAAGAAACCAATGAAGCACCAGAAGAGCAGATAATGGTAGAAGAAAAGACTCCATCCAGATATGTTCAGAAAAATCATTTAGAGACTCAAATTTTGGGACAGAAAAAGGCAGTTGTACAAACAAGACGAACTATCACAGAACCTTCAAGCTATCTATCATTTCTTTCTTCCATCGAACCACAAAATGTACATGAAGCATGCAAAGATGAATGTTGGGTCAAGGCCATGAATGAAGAGATTGAGCAAACTGAAAAGAATAATACTTGGGAATTAGTTCCTAGACCTCATAATAAGAATGTCATAGGAACCAAATGGATATTCAAAAACAAGCTGAATAAAAATGGAGAAATTATTAGAAACAAGGCTAGACTTGTTTGTAAAGGGTATGCTCAACAAGAAGGTATAGACTTTGAAAAAACTTTTGCACCTGTTGCTAGACTAGAAGCCATAAGAATGTTCCTTGCTCTTTTTAGCTTTCAAAAGTTCAAAGTATATCAAATGGATGTGAAATCTGCCTTTCTTAATGGAGACCTAGAAGAAGAGGTTTATATTGAGCAACCAGACGGATCCATCCTTGAAAATGATCCAAAACTTGTATGCAGACTCATAAAAGCTCTCTATGGTCTAAAACAAGCTCCAAGGGCCTGGTATTATCGTCTTGACAAATACCTTCATCAACAAGGTTTTTCAAAAGGATCAGCTGATAGCAATCTATATATAAAAATTGACAATGACAAATTGCTAATACTTGTTGTGTATGTTGATGATATCATCTTTGGCAGTAATGAAGAAGCCATGAGTCAAAAATTTGCTTTGGTAATGCAAAAAGAATTTGAAATTTCCCTTCTTAGTGAGCTCACATATTTTCTTGGTTTACAAGTTCAACAAAATAGAGATGGTATTTTTCTATCACAAACCAAGTACCTCAAGCAGATCTTGAAGAAATATGGCATGGAAGAATCTAAACTAGTATGTACCCCTATGGTAACAAGATGCAGCCTCAGCGCAAATGATGAATCAGCATTTGTACATCAACCAACCTACAGATCCATGATTGGTAGTCTGCTCTATCTAACAGGTACCCGACCAGACATCATGCATGTAGTAGGAATAGTTGGAAGATTCCAAGAAAATCCAAAGGAAGCACACCTTCAGGCAGTCAAAAGGATCTTCAAATATCTTCAAGGAACTCAAAATTTTGGTTTATGGTATCCTAGGGATACAGATCTTACACTTCATGCATATACAGATGCAGATTGGGCAGGAAGCGTGGATGACAGAAAAAGCACTAGTGGTGGTGCATTTTATATGGGTTCCAGATTAGTATCTTGGTTCAGCAAGAAACAAAGTTCAATTGCATTATCTACAACTGAAGCAGAATATGTGGCTGTTGCATCTTGCTACACACAACTCCTTTGGATGATGCAAACATTGCAAGACATTCAGATCACATGCACTCCACCTATCTCCATTCTATGTGATAATACAAGTGCAATCAGTATTTCAAAGAATCCAGTCATGCATTCAAAGACCAAGCACATACCTATCAAATATCATTTTCTCTGGGAACAAGTGCTTGAACAAAAAGTCAAATTGGATTATGTTCCCTCCAAGGAACAGGTTGCTAATATATTCACCAAACCACTGCCTAGGGAGACATTTGAATACCTCAAATAGAAGCTAGGAGTAGTTGATGCATCATCTTGCTATTGACACTTATCTGTTTCAGAGAAAAGTGGTTGTACGCGAGTTTCATGAAGTGTATCCACTTACATATTCCAGTTTCTGTGGATACAGTCGTGTATATGTTGGATTGAAGAAAAACAATGGGCCAGACTCAGGATGAAAAGGGTCTGATATGGGTCTGACAGAGACCATTTGGCACAGGTTCAGAGGGAGCATATACTTCTAATTATGCATTGTTGGCATTATCTTAGAAGATCTTAGTACAATTTCACAGTTGTTTTTGTTTCAGGTAGAACAGGTGCAGAGGGAGATCATGGTTGTTAGTCTGTATGGTGATTGACAGATACTGCTGATGACTATCATAATCTTGTTGTAGATATTTTGTCTCTAAGTCATGTATATCTTTTTATTATCAAGGTCATGTAACGACCTATTTTGTTTCCCCACTATGCCTGGGATGGATGATGTAATGTTCTTGCTTTATCATAAACTTTTGGCATATCCCCACTTAGTTGGGTGGATGAATCGATCTTGGTATATCCCCACTTGGTTGGGAATGGATGTATGTATGAATCTTTAGTGATAGGAAGGTCATTTATGATGTATAGAGTCATGTTCTTCTTGTAGAACATCTTTTTGCAGACCTTGCTTACAGTCAAGGGGATCATGGACAGCACTCTTCAGTAGATCAGAGAATTCAGCATGTACTCAAGGGGAGCATAACCCTTTGCCCTTGATGACAAAGGGGGAGAGTGACGTGGGGTTGCCATCAAGTCCAAAGGGGGGGATTGTTGGCATTATGACACAGGTTTGGCACTATGACACAGGTATTGTCCTTGATGGAAACTCACTCAGACGACAGATCACATTTTAGACTCTTAGAATGAAAGAAAAAGAGATATACGTAGGTTCCACTTAACCAAGCTGCGTATACACGTGGGTTAGCCGACCAAAAGGCGCGTATGCGTATACACGCACTTTCACGCAAGGAAAGGCGCGTACATGTTGGAGAATTTGGTTCTGGTCTGTGGTATTTGGACCATGATATTTTGACCCATGGTATTGGTCCAAGGTATCTTGTCCGAAGTATTGACCCCAAGTATTTGGTCCAAGGTATTGAGTCTAAGTGGTTTTGGACCATGGTATTGAGTAAGGCCTAAGACTATAAAAGGAGGAGAAGATCATTAGGCAATTGTACTCAAGTATTGAATATTTAATGAAGAGCAAGATCTAGAATACTGGTCATTGGGTTATGGTGCATAGCTGGATCTGAATCAAGGAGGAACCTAAGCGCTTGAAGAAGGATAAGCTCTATTGAAGGATCAAGATCTTAAGGCTTGAAGAGAAGTATCTTTGTGTGGTTTTTTATCTTTTATATTTGGCGCATGTCTTGATCTGTAAATCTGATGATCTGGGTATAAACTAATGTCTGAATATTTGAAAAGGGTAAATCATCTTTTACATATCTGTAAGCAGGTTCAGTATAGCAAAGGCGTGTATACATGCTGGTTCGGCAACTCAAAATAGCATATACGCAGCTTTGCCTTCATATAACAGTGTATGCACGCAGGTTCGACACATTGAAGTAGCGTTCGTCTCATAAAATATGTTTTAGCTACTTCTGTTTACTGTTGCAGTGTTTTAGGTTCTAGTTGGGTTCTGGTACTATTACTATATTCAGGTTACAGCATTTAGAGAAGTGATTGTTTGATTCAGTTTTGGTTAGTGCAAGGGAGATTGATTGATGCAGATATATTTTGATGTTTGATTGATGCTATTGATGGATCCAGTCTAAAAATTTATGAAATGTGGTCCCTGGAAGAAAAGAGAAGGTTGTAGCCTTCTGTAGGTCAGCACCTACGTACTAGTACATCAGCTAGTACAAGAGCTAAGGGGGTTGTAGCTCCCTTCCAGGAGAAGCTGGAGAACGAGAGAAGGTTGTAGCCTTCTACAGGTAGAAGCCTGCGTACTGGTATAAGACTGCACCAGTACAGAAATATTGTAAAAAGAAGTTTCTTATTAAAAGAAGATAGAGACGAATTGCAGCAGGTGGTTTTCACCCACATTGGGTTTCCACCTTATATCTTGTGTCCTTGTGTGTGATTATCTGCTTTGTTTTACTGTACCTATTAATGCTTATATGGTTCTGATTCACAAATTAAAGATCAAATGGCTAAATAATAAGTTTACAAGGTATATGCCGGTTGCTCTAAACACAGTTGCATATATATGCAAGTTGCATTAACAGAAGTAGCGTATATACATCTGTTTATGGAAATGAAATATTGTTAAGTTGCTAATACTGATTCACCCCACCCCCTTAGTATTATTTCCAACAAAAGTATGCCTCCCTACTGTCTTAGGAAGCTAGATTATGACAAGAGGGGGTTATCTCTGGTTCGAGTCTTCGAAATTGGGCACGGGAAAGTAAATATGTGGTGTGAAAACATGCCTTTTGGGAGTTGGGAGGTTTTCTTCGACCACTTGACTCTCTTTTGGGATGAGGCGTGGCAGCAGATGCCATGTTTCAATAACAAGGAGTTGTTTCAAGATTTACAATTTTTCCTAATTAATCTTGGTGTTGTGAGAGTTCATGGTTACTAGAAACAAGAGGTTCATTATCAAATTTGGAGAGCATTGATGAAACAGGAGGATTGGCCGACTTCTTTTCAAGATTTACCCTGGGCTGCTTTGTAGTGGGAACTAGACACATGATGGATCAGATATTCTTTTTGTGATGATATATTGTGTTTGGGTCACCTTCCTAGGGGTTTGTTGACTCTAAAAGAAGCCTGTTTTATCCTATATGAGCTTGGGACCATTGAACGAGTTTCTCTTTGGAAGAAAATATAATCCAGGATTTACTAACCTAAGATTGCTTTTTTTCTCTGGTTGACAGTAAGGCAGTGACTTTTAACCTAGGATCGCATCCATTGGAAAGGTTATGAAGTTTGGTCATTTTTTTTTCTATGTGGCTAAGATGAAGAGATGCAAGAGCATCTCTTTCTCACTTATTTCTATGAAAAGGTGATATGGTCTCACCTCCTTTCTATTTTTCATAGTCACCTCTCGGAGAGCCAAAGTTTATCTTTGTTGATGGATCAATGGAGTCATAAGCAATTCCATAATCCTATTTTCAATCGATCCTAGTGTTTTATTATTGGTTTATATTTTTGAATTTATGGAAGGAGCACAATTTTCGGATTTTATGTCACAAAACTAGATCTGATCAAATACTAGTGGAGTTGGTTTTATCTAATCTCAGGGAACCCATATTGGTTGATTCCTTGTCTCCTAATGATTGTGTTGTCGATGTTGTGGTAATGGATATCTTGAAAGCCTTAAATCTAGATTAGAGGATGGTTGTTTTAGGCCAACAGCCTCCTTATATCCCTTTTATTGCTTCCAATACCTTTGATGCTACTCCTCCTATAAATTTCGTCAAATTAAACTTTGATGGGGCTACAAAGGGTAATCCTAGTTTAGCAGGTGTTGGAGGTATCTTTAGGGATGATCATTCTTTTCCTCTTTGAATCTATATTATATCTTGAGTATTTGTGAGTAGTAATATGGTTGGATTTATGGCTTTGGACAAAGGTCTTCAAATAGTTGCACAAGAGGGCTTTAAGCTCCTTCAAATATATGGTGATTCTCTCATTTTGATTCAGTGTATTGATAAAAATATCAATGGTTAGACACCACGAAATTTTATTACAAGTTGGATTTTAGAGGGGATTTTCGAACATATTGTTGTTTTGTTGGACTCTTTTGAGTATATTTGTGTTCAACATACTTGTAGGTCTGGCAATAGGATTGCAGATTACTTGGCCAATATGGGTTGTCGTCATTACAACCTTGATTTGGATGAGGTTTGGACCATGTCCTTCAATCCATCTATCAGGCACATTCTGCACAAACGGATTACTCGGGAGATTCTAGTCCCTGATGGGGGTGCACAGTAGGTTGAAACCGTATTACTGGGATAAGTGTGGGTGTACCACCGAATGATTGTCATAATTCGGTGGCTATGGGTTGTTAATGTAGTTGCATATGGATTATGTGTCGTTTTTTGTATTAAGATTTATCTCAGATGGAGGAATTTTTGTTGGTGGCATTTAAGGTTCGAGGCCATGTTTCTAGCTCGTCCTCTAGTTTTGTTAGTTCCTTTCAACTGGCATGGTACACAGTCCCTAATAGTGTAATTTCCCTAGTTTGTGGAGGAACTGAATTGGTCAACGTTCATTATTCGGTGAGCCATTTATTATATGCCTCTGTGAATTATTTCAATTACTGATTATGAGGGTTAATAGTTTCGTTACTGGTGTATTGCTTTGTCACCTATGTTTTCATAACTCTTTTATGGTGTCCTTTTGGTTGTGTTGGATCAATTGTAATCTTAGTAAGTTTCATTGTGTTTATCATTTGAGGTGATGACCTTCATTACTTTGGGGCATATGTCATTTGGGTTTTGGCCCTGTTGAGTGGTTTATTGGGGACTATCTTGTTGTCTTTAGATCAAGTCTCTAGGGTATCCCTTCATGTCCCTTAGTATCTTTCCTTGGGCATTTTTCATCCTCTAGTTGTTCTCATTGTCTTGCCTCTCAGGTCTTTATGATTCCTCGCCAATTTATGCCCAGTCTTTGTGGAAAAGGTTCTTTCATCGTGTGAAGAAGGTCTCATCCTTTTTGGGTATGTGTTATATTATTTCCACGACTAGCCCCATGCAGGCAACAGGGGGTCACAAGGGGGGTGGAAGCACCCCTTTTGGGGGGTTTATAGGGGGGAAACAACACCCCTTTTGGGGGGTTTACAAGGGGTCGAAAGCACCCCTTTTGGGGGGTTTACAAGGGGGAAGTAGCCCCCCATCACAAGGATTGGGGTGGTATTCCCCCCCTATTGGGAAATTTGCAGGGGGGCGGTAGCCCCCTTGCTTGGGGTCTAGGACAAAAGCCCCCCCCTGTCGGGGGGTTTGTAGGGGGCGGTAGCCCCCTTTCACAATGTCCAAGGCAACGCCCCTGGAATTTTTTATTTTTATGCAGACCCAATAATAGCTAGGTGGACCCAAGGATGGGGGTAGACCCAATAATAGCTAGGTGGACCCAAGGATGGGGGCAGACCCAATAATAGCTAGGTGGACCCAAGGATGGGGGCAGACCCAAATATGGTGGGCAGACTTACTTGTGCATGGGTTTTGCACATTGTTTCGGGCATGATGGTTTTCTTCCCATGGTATTTTGTAGATCTGGTCAAGGGAACTACAGCTATGTTCTAATTCAAGTTTAATGGATTGGGGTTTATGAATGCTTCGACATGTATATATATATGTATTGTAGCATTGAAAGGAGAAAAATGAAAAATCAATCAAATAGTCTCGATTTTGGGATCTAGGGGAAAATCTTTGTGTATATTTATTTTATGTTCTCTCCATTGTTTATTTTTCTGTTTGAAGAATATGTTTGCGGGTAATTTTTGTACAAGGTTAAAACCTACAATCCTTTACAACCCTTCTCCTATCATTTAGTTTCTTCATCTTTTGAATCAATCCCATTGGAGGTTCATCGTGAACTTTTATTTTTGGAGGACCTGGAGAGTGTTGATTGTCCATATGTTTCAGACTCTGAATTGGCTAGGGTTAATGTTAAGTAGTTTACAAACTTGAGTCATTCCCATAAGCGGAGGTTGCATTTTCTCAGTTCTTTGGCCCTAAATCAACAAACTTCTACTTTCTTGCAACTTCTATTCAAGGGAAAGCAAATTGAGAGCTACAATATCTTCTCCTCTCTTGAGGATATCAAGCGTATGGTTCACAACATTCGTTTCTATCTCAACAATGTTGATTCTCTCTTGACAAAGGTGGAGTCATTTCTAGTTTCACATTTTGGTTCAGGTGACCTCACAGATCCCCATGCTCATAGTGGGCACACTCTTGTTCTCTTCTCTTTGGATCATGACTCTTCAGAAGCGGATAAATGAATATCTTAGTGGAATTCTGATTTCATGTCTTTTAGACCAGTTTTGGGATAAATGTAGTCCAGGTTATGCAGACTTTTTTGGTGAAATCAGCTTTTGGCCTCAGTTCTATATGTGTACATACGGTGATGGCACTATATTTCTTGTTTGTTGGGCTCTCCGTCAATAGTTTATTGTGGCTATGTTTTTGTGCACATTCCATGTCAATTCTTCCCTTCCTCTTTGGTTCTCCTTATCTTATGCACGTTTTGGTTATGATGGATATGTTTTGTGGCTGACGGTTGTATTTTTTATGCATTTTTTGTAGTGGTGTTCTACTTCGTTGGCTCTGTAGTTAGTTTTTGTCTACGATGCTCATGGTGGTGGGTATTTTTTTGAGATTGTGCTTCTCCATTTGAGTATTCCAACTTATGTCTTGTGTCTCTAATGTAATCAATGATGTATCTTCGTTATTTTTAATGGAAATATCTGTTGTTTATTTACAACAACAACAAAATTACTAAAATTTGTAGAGAATACAAATTATAATATAAACATTATGATGGCCTCCATGGTTTCATCAATAACAACTATGAGCACAATGTCAAGAAAAAATGGTGTTCAAAGCACATCTAGCTCTGTCTCAACCTTGAATAACCTCGAGTGTGGGTCTATTGCATTTTCCTCCAAACTTGAGCTGGAGGACAAGACCACCAATAATGGAAACTGGGTTCACTCATTGCAACAAATTTCATCTTTACCAGTATCCAAGAGCCTTCAACAGTAGGTGTATCGAATGGTAATGTAAATGAAGGTGAAGCAGAATCCAAGGTTGAGGTGAAATCGAAGAAGAGAATATAATATGCTTTCCCCAATATGAAAAAGTGAGAGACGAATGCATTGTTGAGCATGGGGAAGATGCATGCACCAAAATGGATCGATGCCCATCTTTGTTACATCAAGGTTGAAGGTTTCAAGAGAGATTCCCTCTATTAAGGGAAGAGATCGGGGAAGGTTCAATGGTTCGATCCGAACAAGGGTTATGGTTTCATAACCCCTAACAATGGCATCATGGATCGTTTGGTACATTAGACTTCGATTCAATGCAATGGGTTTTGATCATTGGCTGAGGGAGATGTTTTCAAGTACATGGTCGAGCATGAGAATGGTAGAAGAAACAAGTCCATAGATGTTATGGTGTCTGATGAAGCCTTCATCCAACCTAATAGTGGAGGCATCAATGGAGGCCGAGATAGTGCTAGGGGTGGCGGAGGTAGTGGCCTTAGAAGTGGCATCTACGGTAGAGATAGAAGCTAGCTACTCTTCCCTTTCATGATCTTGTGCCCTCAACCCTTGGTTCCTCAAATTTATTTTCAAATCCTTGTTAAACTTCCCTTTGGGTATTCAATTCTCCTTAGGGCTTTGTCCACATATTTGGAATGGGACCTCAAGCTTTCCCTAGAGCTCCGAGTGTGTATTCCCTTTGTCATGCAACACCTACTTTTCAAAGGTAAGCATATTAATGATTCTTCCCCTCTTTAAGTCTATAATATTGGTAAAGATGTGATTGTTTTTATGGCCCTTCATTTATAAGGGGGGGCTAAGGAAAATCCTTCCTTGTCTCGGGCTTTTTCTTATAAAGATGTTGTGCATACTTATCTCCCCAAAGGTAGCTTAGTTAGGTAGCTCCTTGGATATTTTTGCTTGAAAAATATAAGGAAGTTCCCTCCTTAGAAATCTCTAACCTTGCTCTTGATAACCTCCATCAGATCTATGCAGAGTTAATCCTAATTTATCGTTTTAATGGTTTATGGCCCTGCTCGACTAATTTTTACCAATGGATCCATTCTTCAAGCACAAACAATTACAAGGTTTTTTTATGCTCTAAAGGCTTCTTCATTGTAGTATTGGCTCAATCGGAAGATTAACAGAACATTTATTCTAAAGGGCCTTGGTTCTAGGGCAATGTTGGATTGTTCCTAAACCCTTGGTTTCAATATTTTAGACCTTCTACAGCAGTCATTACCAAGCTGCCAATATGGGTCCGCTTTCCTAATATTCCTGCTCATGTGTGGCACTACTCAGTCTTTCAAGGCAATAAACTCCCTTGGTCATTTCCTTATAGTTGATAGTTCTCATGGGCAGTTTGGTGTTTACACCTATGGCAAAATCTGTGTTGAAATCAATATTAGTAAAGGGCGGGTAGCCCAAATAAATTTAAAAATAGGTGATTTTCATTGGACCTGGGATCTGGACTATGAGAATATTGCTTGTAATTGTCACTTTTTTCAACACATAATCCATATATAAAATTATTTTCCTATGTTCAAATCTCACCAAAATTGAAACAATCAAAATTCAAGAGCTAAAAGTTGGAAGCCTTGAGACCTACCTCCTATGGAGGATAAGGCTTCCTCTGTCTCGAACAAGGAAAATGAAGGATCTGATGATGAAATGCATTTGATGGAAAAGGTTCAAACTTTAGTTCCTTAAAAATATCTTGAGGATCTTGTTGTGAACCATGCTCTTTGGAAAGCAAGATGCGTGGTATAATAGTTCTTCTTCGGGCGCATTGAAGCAAGCTCATGAGTCAACTTCTTCATACTCTAACAAGGATTCTCCTTTAGCACATAATGATAATCCTCATATCAATTTGATCAATTTTCCTTTTGAAAGCTAGATTAAGGTCTCAAAATATAAAGGAAAGAAAGGTCACTCCTAGGGCCTATCCCAATTTGGGTGATTCTCTCTCGTAATTATTTCTTATGTTCCTCTATGTCTCCTCTGTTATTCTCAGTCTCATACATCTCAGTGATGTTCATGTCAGTATATGGCACACTATACCAAAAAAAGAGACATGATTGTATATGATTTATTCCATTTCTAATTCATCAATAGAATTCACACAAAAAATAAAAAAAATAAAAAATAAATAAAAAAAAATTACTAAAATTTGTAGAGAATAAAAATTATAATATAAACATTATGATGGCCTCCATGGTTTCATCAACAAAAAATATGAGCACAATGTCAAGAAAAATTGGTGTTCAAAGCACATCTAGCTATGTCTCAACCTTGAATAACCTCAAGTTTGGGTTTATTGCATTTTCTGCCAAACTTGAGTGGGAGGACAAGACCACCAATAATGGAAACTGGGTTCACTCCATGCAGTGAATTTCATGTTTACCAGTCTCGAAGAGCCTTCAAAGGCGAGGGTATTGAATGGCAATGGAAATGAGGGTGAAGCAAAATCCAAGGTCGATTTGAAATCAAAAAAGAGAATATAAAATGCTTGCCCCAATATGAAAAAGTGAGAGATGAATGCATTGTTTAGCACATGGAAGATGGATGCACTAGAATGGATCGATGCCCATCTTTGGTACATCAAGGTTGAGGGTTTCAAGAGAGATTCCCTCTATTAAGTGAAGAGATTAGGGAAGGTTCAATAGTTCGATCCAAACAAGGGTTATGGTTTCATAAACCCTGATAATGGCAGTGTGGACCGGTTGGTACATTAGACTTCGATTCAATGCAATGGGTTTTGATTGTTAGCCGAGGGAGATGTTTTCAAGTACATGGTCGAGCATGAGAATGGTAGAAGAACCAAGGCCCTAGATGCTATGGTGTCTAATGAAGCCTTCGTCCAACCTAATAGTGGAGGCGTCATTGGACACCGAGATAGCGTTAGGGGCAGCAGAGGTAGTGGCCTTAGAAGTGGCATCTACAGTAGCGATAGAAGCTAGCTACTCTGCTCTTTCGTGATCTTGTGCCCTCAACCCTTGGTTCCTCAAATTTATTTTCAAATCCTTCTTAAAATCCCTTTGGGCATGCAATTCTCCTTAGGTTTTTCTCCACATATTTGGTATGGGACCTCAAGCTTTCCCTGGAGCTCCGGGTATGTACTCCCTCAGTCATGCAACACCTACTTTTCAAAGGTAAGCATATTAATGATTCTTCCCCTTTTTATGTCTATAATATTGGTAAAGATGACATTTCTTTTATGGACCTTCATTTACAAGCGGGGGCTAAGGAAAATCCTTCCTTGTCTCAGGATTTTTCTTATAAATATGTTGTGCATGCTTATCTCCCCAAAGGTAGCTTAGTTAGGCAGCTCCTTGGATATTTTTTCTTGAAAAATCTAAGGAAGTTCCCTCCTTAGAAATCTCTAACCTTGCTCTTGATAACCTCCATAAAATCTATGTAGAGTTAATCCTAATTTGTCATTTTAATGGTTTATGGCCCTACTTGGTCAATGTTTACCAATGGATCCATTCTTCAAGCATAAATAGTTACAAGGTTATTTTATGCTCTAAAGGCTTCTTCATTGTAGTGTTTGCTGAATCAAAAGATTACCAAAACGTTTATTCTAAAGGGCCCTAGTTCTGGGGCAATGTTGGATTGTTCCTAAACCCTTGGTTTCAATACTCTAGACCTTCTGCAACAGTCATTACCAAGCTGCCAATATGGGTCCATCTTCCTAATCTTCTTGCTCACTTGTGGCACTACTCAGTATTTCAGAGCAATAAACTCCCTGGGTCATTTCCTTATAGTTGATAGTTCTCATGGGCAATTTGGTGTTTACACCTATGGCAGAATATGTGTTGAAATCAATATCAGTAAAGGGCGGTTAGCCCAAATAAATTTAAAAATAGGTGATTTTCATTGGACCTAGGATCTAGACTATGAGAATATTGCTTATAATTGTCACTTTTTTCAACACATAATCCATATATAAAATCATTGTCCTATGTTCAAATCTCACCAGAAGCAGAACAATCAAAATTAAAGAGCTAAAAGTTGGAAGCCTTGAGACCTACCTCCTAGGGAGGACAAGGCTTCCTCTGTCTTGGACAAGGACAATGAAGGATCTGATGGTGAAATGCATTCGATGGAAAAGGTTCAAACTTCAATTCCTTAAAAGTCTCTTGAGGATCTTGTTGTGAACCATGCTCTTTGGCAAGCACAGATGTATGGTATAATAATTCTTCTTCGAGTGCATTAAAGCAAGATCATGAGTCAACTTCTTTAGACTCTAACAAGGATTTTCCTTTAGCACATAATGATAATCCTCAAATTGCTTTGATAAAATTTCCTCTTGAAAGCTAGATTAAGGCCTCGAAAAATAAAGGAAAGAAAGGTCACTACTAGGGCCTATCCCAATTTGGGTGATTCTCTCTCGTAATTATTTCTTATGTTACTATATGTCTCTTATGTTATTCTCAATCTCATACATCTCATTGATGTTCATGTCAATATATGGCACACTATGCCAAAAAAAGAGACATGATTGTATATGATTTATTCCATTTCTAATTCATCAATAGAATTCACGTTAAAAAAAATAATAATAAATAAATAAATAAAATAGAAGTAAAAAGTTATAATATAAACGAAATAGATTAATTATAACGTGGGATTTAAGTGTAGTTGAAAATTTGGAAGATAAAAAAAAGTTCGAATTTTTTTTTTTTTTGTATGTGACCTATTCTTAAAAATAAGGTTTTGATTTGCAAGATATTAAGGAAAAAGTGTGGAGGAAGGAAAAAATTGGAAGAAAAAACACAATGATGGAACGATTATTTTTTTTCTTACTTGTTTCTACTAGTAATAAAACTTACTTGTTTTTACTCATAATAAATTTGGCAAGAATTAAGGTTATTTGCATATTTGAAATTTATGGGACATAGATAATATTGTTGGATTTTTTTATGGTTGGTTTTTCAACAAAAAATTGAAACCTCTTAGGGCTCCTTCTTACTTGGTACTATGTGGCATTTGGTTAGCTCAAAACTCAATTTTGTTTGAAGACCATTTTTTTCCTTCCTTTAAAACAATTGCTCAATGTTTGGGCTTGCTCACTCATTATAAGAATAGTCTAAGGGATAAGCCACCTATATCTATGGGTAAACTTAGGGTAGAAATATCTAGGCCATGGTGTTTTTGCAATGGTTCTTGCAATGATTTTGTTTGTGGATGTGGTTTATATTTCATTTGAATGATCTATTTATTTTTATTTCAAATCAAATATAGGGAAAGGTACAAATAATTTCAATGAGTTTATGGCTTTATTTCAAGTCTCAAACTTTTATCCACAATAAGGGTTTACTTCTCCACAAATGTTTGGAGACTTTGGTTTAGTCATTAATTTCTCATCTAGTTTTGGATGGTTATATAATATCAACTTGAGGTCATCGGCCAATCAACTTCATGAAATAACTAAGTTTATTTTCCCATATGATTTTACTCTCATTTGCAAAGAAGAAAATTAGATAGTGGAAACACTCTCTAAAGAAGGTATTCTACTACCTAAAAATTAGATCATCCTATAAGAATTTGATGAAGCACAAGCACAAGTTTCCAGAAAATGTGTGATCCATAAAATTGCTTAATTTTGATTAGGATTTTTACACATAACACATGTTTAGGTATGGATTATAGTGCAATTAATATTATGTAGTAAGCTTCCTTAATGAAGTTATGAGACTCCATGATTAAAAAGTTTGGATGACCATATCCATATGGACAAAAGATTTTGATCATGTTGGGTGTGGAGCCTAATTATTTTCCTGATTCAAAGGGCTTGTTTAGGCCATGTTTGGATCCCAATCCTTGGGGGGTGTGGTTGGGCTTTCCCCCAAACCTGATGATAGAAGTTATGTTAATTTATGGATTTTTTCCCTAGAAGGAAACCCTTGGTTTGTATGAGGGAATTGTATTGTGGCTGGGAATTATTCTGTGAAAAAAAAAAGAGAGGATATTATGTGAGAGCGAAGAGGAATTTATAGTGGATGTGTTGTAAGTTGTATCCCTTTAGTTTGCCGGATAAAATAAAAGGAAGGACTCGTTGTTTCTCCGTAGACATAGCCCAGATTGGGTGAACCACGTATATATGTGTTTCTCTTGTTTTATGATTTTTTGTGTTTCCAATATTTTTGTTTCATTTCTCTATTATTCAATTCCTAACAATTGGTATTAGAGTCGAAGGTCTATTTGGTTGATAAACTTGTAGGAAATAGGGCTTCCTGGTTCAAGTGGGAGCAATGGAGGAAGATGGTTTGTTTAGGGTCGAGAAATTCAACAGACAAAACTACCAACTATGGAAGATGAAAATGGAGGACTATTTGTATCAGAAAGATATTTACCTACCATTGAGTAGAAAAGCAAACAAGTCAACGAGTATGATGGATGAAGAATGGATTATCGACAGAAAGGCATTTGGAACAATATGGTTGTGCCTGGAAGCATCAGTGGCCTTCAACATTTCAAAGGGAGCGACAATGGATAGTCTAATGAAGGCATTGGGAAAACTATATGAAAATCCCTCGACCTAAAACAAGGTATTTCTTATGAAGTGTTTATTTAATATGAAGATGTCAAAAGGTGGATTTGTTGTTGATCATTTAAATGAATTTAACAAGGTTACCATCTAGTTAAGTTCTTGAGTAAATTTTGATGATGAAGTTAGGGATTTGTTGTGTTTGTGCTCATTGCCAGAAAGTTGGAATAGCTTAGACATGGCTATTAGTAATTTGTCTTTGGTTATGGTACTTTAAAGTTTGATGTTGGTGTTGAGGTTATCCTTAGCAAGGAAATGCGACGAAAAATCTTAGGTGAGACATCGGGTAATACCTTGACTACAGAGACTAGGGGAAAAAAAATAAAGAGAGGGAAGAGCCTAGGAATTCATAGTAAGCCAAGGAAGGGTAGATCCATATCCATATCAAGGACAGTGTACTAGAAATGTGGGAAGAAAGGACACCTAAACAAAGATTGTAAGTCTCGGAAGGGAAAAGAAGGAGATGGACAACAAGGGAACAATAAAAAAGTGAATGGAACAGGTTATGTGTTGCAAGATGCTTTGATTGTTTCATTAGAAAATATTATTGAGGGTTGGGTGGTAGATTCAGTGGCTTCATTCCATGCCACACCCAATAGGAAACATTTTTGTGACTATGTTAAAGGAGATTTTGGATAGGTTTGTCTAGGTGATCATAAGCCCTGTAAATTATTTAGAATGGGTAAGGTACTTATAAAACAACAAAATGGAAACCAAAGGTTGTTAAAGGAGGTAAGGCATGTTTTCGATCTAAAGAAAAATATAATTTCAATAGGACTATTGGGAAGTGAAGGCTATGTAACTGCATTAATAGAAAAAATATGGAAGGTCACTAAAGGATCCCTGGTAATAACAAAAGGAGAGAAGGTAGGTAAATTGTATTTATGCAATGGTATTTTGATTTTGTTACTTCTTTAATCTCTACAGTGGGACATATGGCACTGTGGCATCATAGGTTTGGGCACATGAGTAAGAAGAGCATGCAAATTCTCCAGTCAATAAATTTGTTGCCAAGTTTGAAGCATGTTGATTTGTATTTCTGAGAATAGTGTTTATGGAAAATAAAAGCTTGTCATATTTAAGAGAGTTGGGAAAGAAAAGAAGAGTGAAAAAATAGATATTATGCAAACAAATGTATGGGGATTAGCTCAAGTATCATCTCTTGGGGGCTCTCATTATTATGTTACTTTTATCGATGATGCAACTAGAAAAACTTAGTTTTATTGTATTTGAAATAAATCTAACGTCTTTCATACTTTTACGAGATAGAAAGCTTTGGTTGAAAATGAGACAGAAAATAAATTGTAGTGTCTCAAATTAGATAATGGAAGTGAATATTGTAGCAAGGAGTTTGATAATTATTATTCATACCATGGAATTCGTAGAGAGAAGACAGATCCATGAACACCACAAGAAAATGGTGAGTCAAAAGGATAAACATAACAATCATGGAGTGTGCAAGGTGTATGAGATTGCATGCAGGATTGTCCTTACAATTTTGGGAAAATTTTGTACATATTGTTGTTTATCTAATGAATAGAGGGCCTTCAAGTTCCTTGGATGGTGGTATTCTATAGGAGGCATGGATGGGTAAGAAGGTAAACTACTCATTTCTAAACACCTTCAGTTGTGAAGCATTTGTCCACATTAATAAAGAAAATAGGATAGAGCTAGAGCTAGAATCAAAGAAGTGTACCTTTATTGGATATGGTGTTAATGATTTTGGTTATTACTTATATGATTATGAAAACCATAAAATCATTAAGAGTAGAGATGTGGTATTCAATTAAAGGTTATTGTACAAAGATTAGCTACAGGGAAAGAAACAAGAAAAGGAAAACACAAAATACACAGTGCTTGATGAGATCACAGAAAAAGAAAATCCAAAGGTGCCATAGAATCATATTGATTAGCAACAACAACAAAAACAAGCACCTCAAAGTCTTGCAAGTGTTGTTAGAAGATATAACAGATTAAGTAGACCTCCTAAATGATACTCTCCTTCATTATATTATGTATTGTTGACTGATTCTAGTGAAGTAGAATTGTATGAAGAATCAATGTAGGTAGAAACAAGAAAGAAGTGGGAGAAATCCATGAAAGAAGAGATGAACTCCTTGGTACATAACCAAACTTGAGACATAATTAAGTTTCCTACAAGTAAAATAACATTGCAGAATAAATGAATTTACAAGTTGAAGGAACAAGACAGAGGAAAAAAGATTTATAAGGCTATACTTGTTGTGAAGGGGTTTGCACAAAAGAAAGGTATAGACTTTGATGAAATATTCTCTTTTGTTCTTAAAATTACTTCAATTAGAACTATTTTAAGTATAGTGAAAGTAGAATATTTTCATCTTGAAGAATTAGATTTAAAGTCAACCTTTCCCCATGGGGATTTGGAGGAAGAGATTTATATGCAGAAGCCACAAGGATAGGAGGTCAAAGGGAAGGAGAAATTAGTATGGAAGTTGAAGGACAACTTCTATGGCTTAAAACAAGCTCCAAGGTAGTGGTATCTAAAACTTGACAGGTTTACGTCATAACAAGGTTATACTAGATGCCATTGTGACCACTATGTTTATCTTAAGAAACAAAATGATGGAAACTATATTATATTGTTATTGTATGTAGATGAAATGCTTGTTGTAGGGTCTAACATGCAGGAAAAAATGCGCTCAAAAGAAAATTGACTAATTCATTTGCAATGAAGGATTTGGGTGTTGCAAAGCAAATCCTTGGTATGAGAATAATTAGAGACATTAAAAATCACATATTAACATTATCTCGAGGTGAAGACATAGAAAAGGTGTTGGAAAGATTAAATATGTAGAATGCAAAATGAGTTAGTACACCTTTAGCTAGCCATTTCATTCTAAGTAAGGATATGCGTCCCAAGAATCAAGAAGCGATAGACCATATGTCTAATGTTCCATACTCATCAACAGTTGGAAGCTTAATGTATGCAATGGCACATACAACACATGATATTGCAATTGCAATGGAATTTGTGAGCAGGTATATGAAAAATCTTGTTAAAGAGCATTAGATGGAATAGAAGTGGATTCACAAGTATTTGATAGGTACCAGAAATCAAGCATTGTATTTTGGAGGTTCAAACATTGTTCTATAGGGATATGTCGATTCAAATATGGCAGGTGGTAGATATAACAAGAGGTGCACCAAAGGGTATGTGTTTACTATAGGTGAACAACAATAAGTTGGGTTTCTAAAATGAAAAAGTTTGTTGCACTTTCAACAATGGAAGTAGAGTAGGTTATTGCTACAGAGGCTAGTAAAGAAATGATTTTGTTACAAAGGTTTATAGATGAATTAGGAAAGAAGAAGGAGATTAGTAAGTTATAAAATGACATCCAGAGTGTCATTTATCTTTTAAACAACTCGGCATTTCATTCAAAGACTAAACATATAAAACTCAAATACCATTTCATACGGTTAGTTTTGGAAGATAGACAATTGAAACCTAAAAAGATACACACTAGCCAAAATCCTACAAATATGTTAACAAAGGTAGTAACTAGGGAGAACCTGAGTTTCTACTCAATTTTAATTGGCCTTCAAGTATGATGGTAAAGATGAGAAACAACCAGTCCAAGTGGAAGCATGCTCCAACAATTGAAGTAGAGATGGAGTTCCTATAATCAGCCTCTAAGTGGGAGATTGTTGGGTTTGGAGCCTAATTATTTTCCCGATTCAGATGTCTTCTTTTGGTTGTATTTGGATATTGTTCCTCGATGGGGGGTGAGTGGGGGGGGGTGGGTGGCTTTCCCCCAGATGGGACAATAAAATTTATGTTAATTTAAGGATTTTGGCCATCTAAGGCAACCCTTAGTTTGTATCAAGGAATTGTATTGCAGTTGGGTATTATTCCACGAAAGAGAGAGAGGATACTACATGAGAGTGAAGAGGAAGTTACAACATATGTGTTGTAGGTTATATTGTTAGTTTTTGTAGCATATGATGGTTTTCTAGTCTCGAGACTTTGTGGAGAGGTTAAAACGCATGAGATCTCCAAAACCTAGAAATCGTTTCTAGAAATTCAACCTAGAAATGGCTCAATTAAATTAATTAGCCATCATTTAGTTTTTCTTGTGTCTAACTTAGGAAAAGGGGTTAATTAGTATAAATTAATTGAGAAAGGTGTGAATTATTTAAAAACTCACACGGATCGACTTAGAGATAATATCAACCATTTATTAATTTTTAATCATTGTCGTTGAAGTCTCAACTAGAGATTATAAGAATAAGTAGATGGGTAGATGGAGAACACACTTTGGAGAACGATTGAACGTGAGAAGCACTTGAGAGTGTGAGACAAAATGCAGACACATAGTGATCTAGACAAATTGATTCTCCAGTGGAGGTGATTCAGCAGGAGTGATCAAGTTAAAAATTGAGTAGTAAAGAGTCAGAGGGGCAGAGATAGTGATCCAGAGGAGCATTTCCAGATTTGGAAGAGGTAGAAGCCAGTGACTAAAGTATTCCATAGTGCAGCTAGACTAGATCAGTCACAGGGGTTGTGTGGAGTCTCCTGACGAATCACAGTTACCATCACCAAGTTTATCCCAGTACATTCGAAAGGATCACTAGGGTTTTCCCAGCACAGTCGTGTGGATCAGTCAAAAGTCGCGAGGGCCTACAAAGACGTTGGATGATGAGTTTTCAAAAGTTGGGGTTTTCTTGTGGAGGGAGAGAACCTTATCTCCAAATATTTTTGTTAGATCTTGTTGATTGGATAGCCACCTAGGCTTCCAAAGATTTTATTTTGAGTTTCACTGTTGCATAATAAAATAAACCCTTAGTTGTTGCCTTGATTTTCCTACATTGGGTTTTTTCGAGTACTTTTGTCCAAACAACTTTGTTAATTTTGTGAATGTGCAAGCATTTCTGAGTTCCTATTTTTTTCTCCCGCTGTATTTTGTTTAGTGAAAAAATTTCAATGTGATTAATTCGGTATTAATTGTTAATCAGTTAGGAGAATTAATTCCAATTGTTGCATTTCAAGGGATTTTTCACATGGTATCAAAGCATATTTGGCATACAGTAAGCTCGGAGGCGAAGGAAAAAATCCGTGGCTCAGAGGGAGTTGCAGTAAGAATTTTTTGGAGGGCCGCGCGACAAATCTCAAAACAGTTGCAAGGAACCTCACAAGATTTTCTTGTACAAATGCAGAAATCGCACAAATTCAGACTAAATAGTCCCGCGAGTTCAAAAAATCTGCAAGTGTAGTGTAGCCAGGTGCAACAACGGCCCATATTTTCGTAGAGCATATTCTTGTCTGGGCATAAAGGGTTTGCAATAGTTTTCTAGAGTAGATTCAATGTCAAGTGGAAGAGAAAGTGCACACATGGAGGGAAATTTTTTATCTCAGTTTTGAGTATTACAGAAATAGTCACAATCGGGCTTAAAGATCAGGATAGGTTGGACGGAGCCTTGAACTATGTCATTTAGAAGTTTAGGATGTCCTTCATGCTAGATGAATTTGGCCTAAAGACATATGTAGAGAATGTTGTGGCAATACCAAATGATGCAGATAAGTTGAAGGAATACATGAAAGAGATGGAAAAGGCGAAGCATATGATCTTGGATGGAGTCTGGGACCATATAGTTCACAAATATCTGGCAAGAATACTACGAAGGAAATGTGGAATTCTCTTGCTCATCTATATCAAAATCCTTCCGAGCAACGAAAGATGTTCCTGAAGGAAAAGTTGAGAAACCTTGGGATGTATAAGGGTGAAAGCATTCACCCATTTATAACAAGAATTTAGGAAATTTGGGATCATCTTGTAGTAGTTGGGGAGGTGCCTAAGGACACAAAGCTTGTAGTTTGGCACTGAAGAGTATCTCAGAGGACTGGGATATCTTTATCCAAGACATTTTGAAGTGAGATACCCTACCTAGGTGGGACAGGATGTGGTCAAACTTGTAGCAGGATGAAATGAGGTGAGCACTTGTGAAGTCCTCCATCACCAAAAGAAGCAGTAAGGGTTTGAAGGGTTAGAAGGAGGAAGAAAATGTGACCCTTTCACCAAATGGTTTTAGTTAGGGACAGGGGGAGAAGAAGAAGAAGAAGGACCTATCTAAGGTTAAGTGCTTCAGGTGTGGCAATTTTAGCCACTACAATACTCAGTGTCCTCAAAGGAAAAAGGATAAACAGTAGAAGTAGGACCAGGTGACAACGTCCCTATAAATAGACAAATTTTCCTATGGGATGGGGGAAGACTTCTCCATGTTTGCAGTTATACCTCTAGGAGAGAGTGGGTAATATGGATTTATATTCCTAGAGTTGTGCGCGGGTTGGGCAGGGTCTATTGAGGTGTATTCCTCATGGATCATTACCTTTCTACAAGGGACCAAAGTATTCAGTAGCATTATGGATCAGTGTCAGTGATGTAGTCAAATTCCCAAGTGACAGTTGCAGACTAATTGTAGTCAGGGGTTGAGGAGCACAGTGCAGTGTTGGCAGCAAAGCAAGAGGCTTAGTAGCAGAGTCAACAACAACATGGATTCCCATTGGAAATTGCAGGGGCTAGTAGTAATCAGGATTGATGAGAGAGATGCAACAAGAGACACAGTTGATTCAATATTTTGGATGCTTCTCAGTTGCAATAGTGGCAGTAGCAATAGCAACAGTTGAGAGGGACTTGTTGTGCAAATACAGAGTTGGCCGCTGAATAACAGTGTTAGTAGCAGCATAGATGCAGCATCAGAGTTGCGTAGTAGTTGGTGGGCAATGGTAGGTAGTCACAATTTCCAGACATCAACATCATGTATAGAGAGTGATGCAAAGACAGGGTGTTGGAGTAGTTAATCACTAGAACACCTTCCTCACTAAGAGGGAGTGTTAGTTTTTGTAGCATCGGATGGTGTTCTAGTCTTGAGACTATGTGGAGAGGCTAAAACACATGAGATATACAAAACCCAGAAATTGTTTCTGGAAATTCAACCTAGAAATGGCTCAATTAAATTAATTAGCCATCATTTTTTTTCCTAAGTCTAACTTAGGAAAAGGGGTTAATTAATAGAAATTAATTGAGAAAATTGTGAATTATCTAAAAGTTCACACGGATCGACTTAGAGATAATCTCAACCATTGATTAAGTTTTAATAATGGTCGTTGAAGTCTCAACTAGATATTATAAGAAAAAGTCGATGAGTATATGTAAAACACACTTTAGAGAACACTTGAAGGCGAGAAGCACTTAAGAGTGTGAGAACAGTCGCAGATACTCAGTGATCTAGGCATATTGATTCTCCAGTGTAGGCAATTCAGTAGGAGTGATTAAGTTAGAGATTGAGTAGCAAAGTGTTAGAGGGGTAAAGACAGTGATCTGGAGGAGGATTTCCAAATCCAGAAGAGGCAGAAGCGAGTGACTGAAGTATTCCACATCGCAACTAGCCTAGATCAGCCACAAGGGTCACGCGAAATCTCCAGATGAGTCGCATTTATGTTCACGCGGGTTTTCCCAGTACAATCGTGAGGATCAGGCAGATTTTCCCAGCACAATCACGCAGATCGATCAAAATCCACAAGGGCCTGCACAAAGGTTAGACAATGAGTTTTCAGAAGTTGGGGTTTGCTTGTGGAGGGAGAGAACCTTCTCTCCAAAAAAAAATTTCATATCTTGTTGATTGGATAACCAGGCGGGCTTCCAAATATTGTACTCTGAGTTTCACTATTGCATAATAAAATAAATCCTCAGTTGTTGCACCGGTTTTCTCGCATTGGGTTTTTCCACGTACTTTTGTCCAAAAACAACTTTGCTAATTTTTTGTGTGTGCTAGCATTTCTCAGTTCCTATTTTTTGCTTCTGCAATATTTTGTTTGGTGAGAAAATTGCAGTGTGATTAACACAGTATTAATCAAAAAATTAATAAATTATTAATCATTTAGGATAATTAATTACATTTGTTGCATTTCAAGGGAATTTTCACACGGTATCAGAGCATATTTGTTGGACATGAAGCTCAAAGGTGAAGGGAAAAATCCGGGGCTCAGAGGGAGCTGCAGTATGAATTTTTGTGAGGGTCACGCAGGTTAGCTCAGAATAGTCACGAGGAACCTCATGATATTTTCTTGTACAAATGTGCAGATCACATGAGGATCTCGAGGGTTTGCAGTAGTTTGCAAGAGTAGATTTAGTGTCTGGTGGAAGAGAAAGTGCACACATAGAGTGAGATATTTTTTTATCTCAATTTTGAGTATTGCATAAATGGCCATATTCTAGCTTAGAGATCAAGATAGGTTGGAGAGAGCCTCTAACTACGTCATCTAGAAGGCTAGGATGTCCTTCCTGCTATATGAATTTGGCTTGAAGACCTATGCAGAGAATGTTGTGGAAGTACTAAATGATGCAAATCATTTGAACGAATACAAAAAAGAGATGGCAAAGGCGAGGCAAATGATCTTGGATAGAGTCTGGGACCATATAGCTTCACATATATCTTGCAAAAATACCACTAAGGAGATGTGGGATGCTCTCACTCAGCTATATTAGAATCCTTCCAAGCAGTGGAAGATGTTCCTTAAGTAAAATATGAGAAACCTCGGGATGTAAAAGGGTGAAGGAATTGATCCCTTTCTCACCAGAATTCAAGAAATCTAGGATCAACTTACAGCAATTGGGGAGGTGCCTCAGGACACAAAGCTTGTACGTTGTGCATTGAATAATGTCTCAGAAGACTAGGAGATCTTCATCCAAGGCATTTTTGGGCGAGATACCCTACCTAGGTGGGACAAG
This sequence comes from Pinus tabuliformis, assembly GCA_031772625.1. Lineage (NCBI taxonomy): Eukaryota > Viridiplantae > Streptophyta > Pinopsida > Pinales > Pinaceae > Pinus > Pinus tabuliformis. Next base: position 870,521,734 of record CM062808.1, read on the forward strand.
ATATGGTCATACTTGCGGCAGGATGAAATGACATGAGTACTTGTGAAGACCTCCATCTACCGAAGTAGTAGTAAGGGTTCGCAGGATGAGAAGGAGGAAGAAAATGTGGCCCTTGCGTCAAAGGGTTCCAATTGGGGACAAAGGGAGAAGAAGAAGAAGAAGAAGAAGAAGGACCTATTTAAGTTCAAGTGCTTGAGGTGTGGCGAGTTTGGCCACTAGAGTACTCAGTGTCCTCAAAGGAAGAATGACAAGTAGGAGAAGTAGGACCAAGCAACTGTGTCCGTAGAGATTTACAAATTATCCTCCAAGATGGAGGAAGACTTCACCATGTTTGCAACTATACCTCCAAGAGAGAGGTGGGTAAATATGGAGTTATAGTCCCATAGTTGTGTAGAGGATTGGGTAGGTTCCATTGAGGTATCTTCCTCATGGATCATTACCTTGCTACAGGTGCCCACAATATTCAGTAGAAGGATGGGTCAGTGTCAATGATGTTGCCAGATTCCCAAGTGACAGTTGCAAACTTGTTACAGTTAGGTGTTGAGGAGCGTAGTGCAGTGTTGACAGCAGAGTGAGAGGCTCAGTAGTAGAGTCAAAAAAAACGCAGATTCCCATAGGACAATGTAGGGGCTAGTAGCAGTCAATACTTAGGAGATAGATGTAGCATAATACACAATTGATTCATTGTTTCATATGCTTCTCAATTGCAGTAGTTACAGTAGCATCAACAATAGTTGAGAGGGAGTTGCAGTGCAGAAGTAGAATTGGCAGTAGAATAATAGTGTCAGCAGCAACACAAATGCAACATCATAGTTTCACAGTAGTTGGTGGGTAGTGGCAGGCAGTCACAGTTGCCAGACATCATTAGCGTGTATAGAGGGTGATGCATAGACAGGGTGTTGGAGTAGTTCAACATTATAACACCTTCCTCGCTAAGAGGGAGTGTTATTTTTTATAGCATCATATGGTGTTCTAATCTTGAGACTTTGTGGAGAGGCTAAAACACATGAGGTATCCAAAACCCAAAAATCGTTTCTAGAAATTCAACCTAGAAATGGCTCAATTAAATCAATTAGCCATCATTTAATTTTTCCTAAGTCTAAATTAGGGAAAGGAGTTAATTAATAGGAATTAATTGAGAAATTTGTGAATTATCTACAAACTCACACGGATTGACTTAGAGATAATCTCAACCATTGATTAAGTTTTAGTCATGGTCGTTGAAGTCTCAAATGGATATTATAAGAAGAATTCGATGGGTAAACAGAGAACACTTGAAGGTGAGAAGCACTTGAGAGTGTGAGATCAATTCAGATACTCAGTGATCTAGATAGATTGATTGTCCAGTGCAGGAGATTCAGCAGGAGTGATCAAGTCAGATATCGAGTAACAAATGTCATAGGGGTAGAGACAGTGATATGGAGGAGGATTTCCAGATCCAGAAGAGGTAGAAGCGAGTGACTGAAGTATTCCACAGTGAAGCTAGCCCAGATTAGCCCCAAGGGTCACACAGAATCTCTGACGGGTCGCAGTTACAGTCGCTTGGGTTTCCTAGGTACAGTCGCGAGGATCATGTGGGTTTTCCCAGCACAGCCGTGTGGATCGATTAGAAGCTGCAAGGGCATGCACAAAAGTTGGATGAACAGTTTTTTGAAGTTGGGGTTTGCTTGTGGAGGGAGAGAACCATCTCTCCAAATGTTTTCTTTCATATCTTGCTTATTGATCCAGCCAGTTGGGATTCTAAAGATTGTGCTATGAGTTACACTACTGCATAATAAAATAAACTCTCAGTTGTTGCACCAGTTTTCCCACATTGAGTTTTTTTCGGTACTTTTGTCCAAAAACAACTGTGTTAATTTTGTGTGTATTCTAGCATTTCTCAATTCCTATTTTTTGCTTCCGCGATTTCTTTTAGTAAAGAAATTGTAGTGTGATTAATTTGGTATTAATTAGAAAATTAATAAATTGTTAACGAGTTAGAAGAATTAATTCCATTTGTTACATTTCAAGGGAATTTTCACATGGTATCAGAGCATATTTAATGGAAAGGAAGCTTAGAGGCGAAGGGAAAATTCGTGTCTCAGAGGGAGTTGCAGTACAATTTTTCGTAGGGCTACATGGGTTAGTTACGAATAGCCGCAAGGAACCTCATGATATTTTCTTGTATAGACACGTGAATCACACAAGTTCATACTAAACAGTCATGCGAGTTCAAAAAATCCACGAATGCAGTGCAGCTAAGAGCAGCAGCGACTCAGATTTTCACAGAGAAGATTCTTGTTTGGGCACAAAGGGTTTGTAGTAGTTTGTTAGAGAAGATTCAATGCCAGGTGGAGGAGAAAGTGCACAAACAGAGGGAGATTTTTTTATCTCAATTTGGAGTATTGCAGAAATGGCCACAGTCGAGCTTAGATATTAGGATAGGTTGGAGGGAGCCTCCAACTATGTCATCTGGAAAGCTAGGATGTCCTTCTTGCAAGATGAAATTGGCTTGAATACCTATGCAGAGAATGTTTTTGTAGTATCGAATGATGTAGATCAGCTAAAGGAATACAAGAAAGAGATGGCAAAGGCGAAGCGAATGATCGTCCAAGACCATATAGTTTTACATATATCTAGCAAGAATACTTCCAAGGAGATGTGGGATGCTCTTGCTCAATTATATCAGAATTCTTCCAAGCAGTGGAAAATGTTCCTTGAGGAAAATATGAGAAACCTCAGGATGTATAAGGGTGAAGGAATTGATCCCTTTCTCACCATAATTCAGGAAATCTAGGATCAACTTGCAGTGGTTGGGGAGGCTCCCTGTTGGGTTGTGTTATATTATTTCCACAACTAGCCCCATTAGCTAAGCCGCGGGGTGGTTAGCTCCCCCTTCATTGTGTCGGGCACAGCGGGGGGGTCACAGGGGGGGCGGCAGGCCCCCTTGTTAAGGGGTTTGAGGGAGTCGATAACCCGCCTCTATGTGATTCAGGGCAGCGCCCCAGGAAAATTGTTTTTGGACCCTATATTAGGTGGGCGGACCTACCTATGGTTTTGTCCATGGATTGCACACATGGTTTTGGGCGCAATGGTTTTCGTTCCATGGTATTTTGTAGATCCGGTCAAGGGAACTACGATTATGTTCTAATCCAGGGTTTATGGATGCTTCAGCATGTATATATATGTATTGTAACATTGAAAGGAACATAATGAAAAATCAATCTGGTAGGCCCGGTTTTGGGATCCAAGGGAAAATCTATGTGTATATTTGTTTTATTTGTTATTCTCTCACCGTTGTTTATTTTCTATTTTTAGAATTCGTATGCAAGTAATTTCTATACGGGGTTAAAACCTACACTCCCCAAGACATAGAGCTTGTACGTTTAACACTTAAAACTGTCTCAAAGGACTAGGAGATCTTCATCCAAGACATTTTTGGGTGAGATGCCCTACCTAGGTGGGACAGGATGTGTTCAGACTTGTAACAAGACAAAATGAGGCAAGCACTTATACGACCTCCATCAGTGAAAGCAGCAGTAAGGGTGAGAAGGGTGATAAGGAGGATGAAAATGTGGCCCTTACATCAAATGGTCCTAGTCAGGGACAGGGTGAGAAGAAGAAGAAGAAGGACCTATCTAAGGTCAAGTGCTTCATGTGTGGCAATTTTTCCCACTACAATAATCAATGCCCTCAAAGGAAGAAGGAAAAGTAGGTTCAGGCGGTAGCATCTGCAAAGATAAACAAATTGTCCTCCAAGATGGATAAATACTTCACCACGTTTGCATCTTTACGTCTGGGAGAGAGGTGGGGTGATATGGATTTATGGTCCCAAATTTGTGCATAGGGTTGGGTAGGTTCCATTGAGGTGTCTTCCTCATGGATCATTACCTTGCTAGAGGGGCCCACAGTATTCAGTAGCAAGATGGATCAGTGTTAGTGATGAAGTCACATTCCTAAGTGACACTTGCAGTCAGATGTTGAGGAGTGTAGTGTAGTGTTGACAACAGAGCAAGAGGCTCAGTAATAGAGTCAACAACAACACGAATTCCCAGTGGACAGTGCAGGGGCTAGTACCAGTCAAGACTCAAGAGATAGACGCAGCATGAGACATAGTTGATTCAATATTTTGGATGCTTCTTAGTTGCAGTAGAAGCAATAACAGTTGAGAGGGAGTTGCAGTGCAGATGCAAAGTTGGCAACATAATAGCAATGTAAGCATTAGCACAGATGTTGCATCAAATTTGCACAGTAGTTGGTGGGAAGTGGCAGGCAGTCACAGTGGCCAAATATAAATAGCATGTATAGAGGGTGATGTAGAGATAGTGTGTAAGAGTAGTTCAGTACTATAACACCTTCCTCGCTAAGAGGGAGTGTTCGTTTTTGTAGCATCAGATGGTGTTATAGTCTAGAGACTTTGTGGAGAGGCTAAAACACATGAGATCTCCAAAACCAAGAAATCGTTTCTAGAAATTCAATCTAGAAATAGCTCAATTAAATTAATTAGCCATCAATTAATTTTTCCTAAGTCTAACTTGGGAAAATGGGTTAATTAATAGAAATTAATTGAGAAAGGCGTGAATTATCTAGAAACTCACATGGATCGACTTAAAGATAATCTCAACCATTGAAACTCACTGGTCATTAGCTTTAGGGTTGGCACTACATGGGAAATCTTGATTTTGGTTGTGTGGTCCCACTTCTCAACACCACCTACATTACTCCCTTTCCACTCATTGAGCCCCATTCATCTCTTTTCTCGACTAGGTCCACATGTGTCCATTGGGTCCACATAGGGTTAGCCTCCCCCTCCCCTTGTACACACCTTAGGTCGGGCCTGAAACAATACCCCAGAGTTTGATGCAACTAAAAAGAAATTAAAAATCATAATTTGGCCACTCTCAACACAAAATGTACTAAAAAATGCAAAAGATGGCTAGTGTTAGTGTTAGTGTCTTCACACTGCCATCAATGATCAAAATCTGCTCTTTTGCATTTCATAGTAGGAGTCTCATTCTCATGAGGTTGCATTCCATTAGGTCATGGATTCACTTATGGTAGGGTTACTTCAGTTTTTTCCCTCATGATATATACCTGCTGACCTCCTTTCATACTTTTTCAGTCATGACTTATGTTCATTTCTGCAGTTCATTTTATTAAATCCTAGGGTTTGGTCTCATTAGGTCTTAGGGTTTCCACCATGGTCAAAATTTAGTGATTATTGCTAATAATGGTCAACAGAGACATGAGGAGGTCAATAATGATCAGAAAAGTCATAATTTGTTAATTTGTAAGCTTAATGAAGTTCTCACCTCAAAACTAGTTTTGAGGTGAAAACAGAGCATTTGTATTTTATATTTAAATTTGATGTAATTTTATTGTTCTCATATGTAATAAATGGTTCCATGCTGCTCCTGGTCACCTGGTGATATTGCCAAGTACCTTCCACTGCAAAAATCAAAAGAGTTTGAGCATCAATCCACCTATCAAAGCAAAAAGACCAAGCATCAAAAACAGAGTACTGGAAAAAGCAAATAGACATTATGAAAGTGGGTTTTCAACAACAAAAATCAAAAAGTGAAAGCTATATAAAGCCATATCTCTATTTATCATTTCATTGTGTTAGTGTTGAAGTCAAAGTGCGAAAAGGAGAACTAAGAAGCGATTTTTAAGTGTCATTGAGCAAAAGAGTGAAGTCATACGTTTTTGGAGAACTTCTAACTAGTGTTGCACATCTGAGGAGGGCGTTGCGCATCTGAGTTGGCGTTGCACACCTGGCAGTGTTTTCCTTTGTAAATTAGCACAGGCGTTGCACATCTGGGGAGGCGCTATGCACCTATGTGAGGCGTTGCGCATCTGCCCAGCCAAGTTCTAAATCGACTATAACTTTCCCAAACTCTCAAATTCACCTCAAAATCTTCAAATTCTCTCTCTTTCAAGTAAGTACACTTGTCATAGCTTGTGAATCAAGGTTTTGTTTACCAAATTTTCGTGTTGTGCATTCGTAGTATCAAACCCTAGCTTCTAGGGTGAAGCCCTAGTTTTCCTCATTTCACAAGTATTATACAAACCCTATCTACTTGCCATTATTTCCTAAACTAAACCCCATTCCCATTTACATATTTCCTAAATCCCATTCCCCTCATACATTTTCCCCATTCCCACTTACACTCTCCCCAAACCCTACAAAACCTATTCACATCACTAAACCCTACCCACTCTCCTAAAAATCCCATTCACACTCCCTAAACTCTATTTACACATCATACTCTCACATACTCCTCCATATACTCTGCCCACTCCATTCCTCCACCCTGTTTTCACTATATTACTCACTATTGTCCATATATAACCACAAGTGTTCACAGCCACAAAAAAGCAATGGAAAGAGACAATGAGTATGAGTTTGAAGAAGACACCCTTAGTGATAGTTCCAGGGAGAGAAACATACAGCAGAGGAAGCCTCATAAAGGAGGAAGAATTATCAAAGAGGAGCCCACTAGTTTGAGGGAGTTGCAAGCTTGTCCACTTGCCATTTCTTGCTTTAAACACCAGGCATGCTTTGATTTTTGTGAGATGATAGAAAGAGTCAGATTTCATCATGAGTTGGCTAGGCTATTTGTGACACATTTGCACAGTAATGAAGTAACCCTTGCCGGAATAACATTCACCATATCACCAGCTGTCATCTCAGAGGCTACAGGTATTCCAGATGTGGGTGAAAATTGGTACAAAGGTCAGGATATTGATGAGGAGTACTATGAGCCTTACATCAAGGCTAGATACAAAGACAAAATGAAGAGAGTATTCCCTTCAAGTTTTCAGAAGACAGGTATGCTCCATTGATGAAAATCATTATCAAGTACTTCACTTGTGAAGGTAGGTTCTCTTAGTTGTATGCCTACCACATTATTTCACTAGAGCAAAAATCATGAATATCCTTTACTTCATGTTCAGAAACATTGAGAAGATGGCACATATTGTAAAGAGGAAGCCATACCCCCAGCAGTTGAATAGAATTTTCCATTACTCTTTGATTAAAATCATTGTTCTACATCAGCTGAACCTTCTTAACATGCCATGGGAGACTTTCATTTCTCATGAGATGTTCAAAGGCCCACAAATATTTTCATCAGTACATCATGAAGAAGGTGGACCTTCAAGCCATGAAAAAGTCAAAGAGACTGAAACTGTTGGAGTGCCAGTGTTTGTGACATACAAGAGGGGTACTAGGAAACTTTTTGCAGCTGCTAGGCAAGTATTATCTCCACAAGGTGTGGAAGGGGTCTTGCCTTCGTCATCAAGCCACAGGAAAATGCTATCTCCACAAGGTGTGGAAGGGGCTTTGCCTTCTTCTTCAGCAAAACAGGTACAGGTTGAGCAGCAAAGCAAAGGCAAAAGTAAGGGCAAGAAAAAGGTGCAAGAAAAGGATCTTAGTGATGAGCAGGAGAGATATTTCAATCTTGTTGAGCATGAGGAGCCACAGTAGCACTTCACTCATCATGGAGTTGACATTATTGATTTGGAAGCTCAGGATCCGATTGTCAAAGACATGATCATAAAGGAACAAGAGGCTGAATACAATCCTTGTCAGATAACTTATAGAGAGCTAAGCTCATCATCAAATATTTAGAGCAAGAAAACAAACAATTGAGCAATAAGCAAGTCCTCGTGGAGCTGCAAATGATCAAAGAAAATAGGCAAAAAGCCAAGGAGGCTAATGTCAAGTTGACTTCAATTGAACAAGAGATTGAGAATGATAGGGAAACATGGCTTGAGAGGGTAAAGATACACCTTGAGGGGCTGATTGAGAAGGCCAATAGGGACAAGAAGATGCTTTGCCACATGGCCTATCATTACTTGACCCGAAACAAAATATGTAACATAAGGATCAGGAAACTTAAAGCTAGATTGAGGAAGGATTTAAAGAGAAAAAAGGAGCAAGATAAGTTGAAGATATTAGTTGAAGCCTCACTAGCCCATCAAAGAAACTAATGGTGGTGTCCCATGCCAAATCTGGGCAAGTTTTGATGATTTTTTGTCTTTTTCAAATTTTGAAATTTTGAAAACAGGAAATTGGCCCAGAAGCGCAGTGCCACCGGCGCTGTGCTTTTCCCTGGAGCACTTGTTGGAGGAAAGGCTTATATATTTGGATTCAGCATGATGAGAGCATTCATCCCTGAAAGTTTCAACAATTTTGGAGCAAAACTAGGTCACCAAAAGGTCAAAAAACTACCAAAAATGACCTCTTTGCCTCTTTTTGGACACACAAAAGCAGCCTTGGGAGATTTCAGTTTTGAGGGGGAAAATGACCTCCAAATGCAAAAATTCAAGTTTTTCCAGAAACTAGACAGGAAGACCTTTCTAATGAGCCATCTTGGGCTAAATTTGGCTAAGGGGAAGGCCTCCAAAAGTGGGTGGAAAGTGGCACTGCGCTTTTGGCTCATGGCGTTGCGCTTTTGACCAGTTTGCCAGAAAATCCAATTTTCGCCTATTCTCACTGCAAGTTGACTTTCTCTCTCTTCATGGATGATTTTATGATTGTAATTAATGTCTTGGCATGTAAATGTAATATTGAAATGATCTTAGAAGGTAGATTCATCAGTTTGAGGTGGTTTTGGGGTCAATGAATCAGTTTCCATGCTTATAGAGGCAAGTTGTTCCACTGCCTATATTCATGTTCCCTCTTTGGAAATGGTTATAACAGATCCTTTTCTCTTGGTTTAGACCCCTGACGGCTAGCATAGGTGGTTTGATGTCTATATTATGTATTTTTTCTGTCATTAGAAAAGTTTGGACTCTCTTGGATGCTTTGAGCTATATTGTACACCTTTATCAGCAGTTTGGCAAGGAAATAAACCAGGATTTGCAGCTATTTTTATGGGATACTTGTGGTATAGTGTTTTTGCATAGTTTCTTCTTCTGTTATTAGTTTTTCTCATGTGTTATGTCAGCCACAATCTAATTCATTTCTTCTAGCTGAATGATATCAAGATAGATAGGTAGAATTCATTGTTTACAGTGCTCTTCCTTGGGAAGCCATTCAGTTTTGATGTTTTCTACTGTTTGAGAAGGATACATGATCTTTGCATGCCATCCTTAGCTCTTCACCAGTCTTAGATCTCTCATCTCATTCAATTTCAAGTGCCAAAGCACCTACCTACCTCGCCCCATAGAACACCTTGCATCCTGACTTGATTTCCCGGACCCAAAACTACCTGGCTCCATTTGATCCCAGAACAAAATCAATCAAAAACCCTAGAGCTATTATACCTAACCTAAAATCCATATATGATCTAGTCATCTTGACTGAGATTCACAAGGAGCGAGCCCTCTCCCAACCTGGTAGGGCTAGCTACCAGGTTAAGCTTGGTTTGTGGTTATCCTAGGATTGCCTTCCTTCAGCCTGAGGTCAATCTAGGCTCTAACAGCTGGGACATACAAATTTAGCATGTGGGAAAAATCTGAACATGAGCTCTAAGGATGAAATAGAGAATCAGAGGAGGATGTAAGGGTGCACACTGCAGAAGGATTAAGCTCTTGAACATATCGGTGACATGACTCCAAAATGCCACAGCATTTTGGTACCAAGGGATCGAAGGTCATGCAGAGACAGCAGGGACCGAATGGAATGAAGAAAAATGAAGAACCCAAACCCCGGAAGGCCAATGACGAAGTAAGGATATCCCAAACCCGGCGAGAAGTAAAAAAGTGTCGATGTTCAAGAGCGACAAGCTGCCGTAGGTAATCAACAGAATATTTCCAAATTTTCCCCCACCATTGCTGGTGAGTACCCCAATTATTTTTGAAACACAAGCTTGAAGGGGATAGCATATGCTTGCAATATAAGTTTGTCCTTCGGACAAATCCAACCTAGTGAAATTTTAACGAGCCCTAGGGAGGAGAAGCTCGGGTCTCATCATGGCAACAAGTCCAATGTCGTCAGGATTTAACGAGTCTGACATAGGTAAAACTCGGAGTCTTTTTCGTGTTTAGAGAGTTTGAAAAAGACACAGAAAAGAAAACTTCAAAGGGGCCCTTTTCATATGTTTGTGTCTCTCAGGCCTGAAAAGGTAGAAAATGATACTTGAGAGAACCGCTTGACCATTTCAGTCAAGGAGTACTTTTCGTAAATAGCACCTCAGTCTGAAAAAGTAAAAAACTTACTGGATACACGACGTTTCACAACTATTAACAAGCTCCAAATGACAAGGGCCCGACAATCTTTTCACATTTCAAGAGCCAGAAAAGAGCTTAAAGTTGACTCAGAAAGGACTTTTTGGTATTTACTGAGCATATAATTCATGGATCGATCATCACCAGTGTTCGAAACACCTGTCCTTGCACAAGAAAACTCAAGCATAAGATCTGTATCACAAAAATACGCAAATATAGATCAAAACCCTAATGAAAACCCTAAGTTTTGAAAAAAAGGTTATAAAAGGAACACTTTGGTAAAAAATCTATTTACTTGTGTTTTTACTATGGTAAAAAAACTTCTACCATTGCATACCTTGTGAAATTTGGCGACCGATTCCAGGAGGCTCAAGGATCCATTGTTCTTCACGCTACTTCTAGGTAAATGCCATAGCCTTTCCTGTGTTTTTATGCCAAAATAGGGTGCAATTTCATGGTTTGAACCGTGGCTTAGAACGATTTTTTGGATTAAAAATCTGCCTCGGTCATTGCAAGTTTCCCTCTCGGGATTGCAAGGACCGAGAAATTTACACTGTGCATAAACGGGATCGTTGCAACAGACTGATGTACACCTGCGACGACTCAAAAGTTTTTACACTGTGAAAATCGGCTCGCTGCAGCTATTTTAAAAACAGTTGCGACAAGCTCCAAAACCAAAAAAAATCATTTATAAGCAATTTCAAAGGATGAAAATGGATGGATGGTATTTGACAAAGGTATGTTTGTGCATGCAGAGATAAGAAATGGCTTTTGCATGGCAGGAACGTACTCACAATAGTGATGATGAGATGGGAATTAGATCCTCATTATCTAAATATCCTGCCAAACTGTGGGTTGTTAAAATTCTTCCTGACACCACTTCTAAGAGCACAATTGGATCTCTCAGAGTACTTGATCCGAGCATGGAATCCAATAGAAGGAAAATTCATAATCTGTGGGAAAGAAATTGACATTAATGCCATGGATATCTACTTTTTGATTGGGTTGTCAAGGAGAGGAGAAATTCCCTGCATGGTGGGAGCTCGGGTTACTGGAGACTCTACGGAAACACTTATTACAAGAGTGTGCCCCCCAAGAGCACAGACGTCATCAACAAGTGGAAAGCTACAGATTGTCACTGTTAATGATTTATCACTATGGATATTGCTATTCAACATAACCAGAGCAGCTGGCTCCCAAGCCTAGCATGAGGTGACCAAGACTCAATTACAGTTAGCCCAAGACTGTTTGAATCCTACTATGTTTAACTGGGTGAAGGCCGTGTCTCTCAGTATGAAGAGACAACTGACCAAGTGTCATCGGGGTGAGATGAAATAGTTCAGATACGATTCAATTTTAGTACCGCTCATGCTGGAACGAGTATCAATCCACTAGAGATAGGACGTGACGGTGGGATGGCCAGGACCAGGACAGACACGGATTACTCATTGGGCTCTCGTGATGCTGCGAGGAGGCGGTGGCCAGCCTGTATCATGGGGTCCAGAATTTGTTGAGTGGATGAACCACCAACAAGTTATAGTTGAGGATTGGTCGTATGTTGGGATGGACTTCAGGGGCGATCTAGACATGTTGCTTCCTCCTGGCGAATAGTGGGATGAGAGAGGTAAGATACTCAGTTTGACCGACAAAGCTTTTGTAATTTTTTGGGTTTTTAAATATATATGTCCTAATTATTATGTTCAATCTTTGCAGATGTTGGACCTGAGAGACCCATAGGTCTATCTCCTATCGCCCGGAGGGTTGACAGGGAGATTGACTTACCACCTCTAGGTGGAGAGGCCGAGGACGAGATAGCCCGTAACCTAGAGGGCTTAACTGAGGGAATCCCAGACTATGTAGGATTCGAGGAGATTCCCAGGCGGTACCAGCAACATACTGCGAGGGTGTCGAACAAGATGCACTGGCTGCTTAGACGTGTGGTCCGGGCAGTAGTCTGCTACAAAGAGCATAATGCATAGTAGACTTCTAGGTTTCTTTTTCCGCAGATTTTGAGAGACATGTGTCTCGTGATGTAACTGAACACACATATATTTTTTGGACATATATATATATATATATTGGGTTCCACTGTGTGCAACACATGATATATACCTATCTATGTTTTACTGTATCTACTTATTGTGTCTGAATGCTTGCTTATGATTTTTATAAATTACGCAAATGTCTATCTAATACTTGGTTCGCTAATGCATCACTTAATGTATTTAGCCTTCTAGGAATGTGTTGATACATGATGAAATCAAAATTCCTTTCTAATCAACGAACTCGTAAAGACAACCTTAGAATATGAGGGTTTCAGACATCTGCATAAGAGGGAAAAGTACACAATAGGCGAGAAATCGCTTACACAATAAGCCAATCAAGGTACATTGGCTCATGGGTTCATTTTTACACAAGATCAAACCATGGAGAACTCTTCTTGGATTTGGTTTCATGTTTACACAATCTTGAAACGAAAAACTATGCTTGAATAAGTTTCGCATGACTCCAGTATAATGATTCAATCGAGGTACATGCCCCCCAAGCTTCATTCCATTCGACTAGGTGGATGTAATGAAGGTTCACTTTCGAGATCCAGGAAAGACTCGACTGGGATTGTACTTGATCTCAATCAAAGACTCGATTGGGAAAAGGGAGTTATGTCATTTTTTAACAAGGTTGACACAGTGAAATAACTATCCTCAAGACATTTGTTTCATTTTTTAACGAGGTTGACACAAGATCAAGAACTTCTCCTCAAGACACCTTGATTCATTTTTTAACGAGGTTGACACAAGATTACGAACTATCCTCGGCAAAATTGTTCATGGGCCATACGAGAACATGACTCCCAAGAGGTCTTCACTAGATGGAAGAACCATGCTCTCGGAGGAATACATGTCATGGGGAACCAACGACAAATCAGGTTCCAAAGCCCCTAGTACATGATGTACTAGACCATCTGCGTGATCACCAATAGATGCGGAGACGGAACGGGTAGCCACATAATTGACCTATGGCGGGGAAGGTATTGCTGACAAACAAGATCTGATAGGGGATGATGGTTGAAAAGGAGGTACCTGGTGACCAAAGAACAACAATTGATCTATAGTCACAATTCTTCCGTCATGTGGAAAACAAACTACACGGAAAAGCGAAGAAACAAGAGCTCCCATGACATAAATATAGTCGTGACCAAGGAGAATATTGAAATCCAATGCACCTTTGACGACCATCACGTCTATATAAACGATTTTACCTCCCAAAATAATAGGGAAATTCGGAAGGATCCCTAAGGGTTGACTGGTTCCTCCGTCGAAGGCCAACAGATTCTAGGTGACAGGCACAAGCTGCGGGGAGCCCAAAGCTTGCCAAGTAGTGGAAGATATGAAGCTAACAAACACACCTTCATCCAAGAGAGTGCTAAGTACTGCCATATTATAGGCATGTACTGTGATCTGGAAAGGCACATAAGATGGGAGGCCAAAAGCAGTCAAGTGACTCCAATCGAAGGAAATGACAGAACTACTTGGCGGGGGTGTTGTACGATTGTCCCCATGCTCTGCAGGAATCGAAGAAGAACTCTCTTGATCAGCCAGGATTGGACGGTCACTTTTTGATTTAGGAGAATCTGACGAGACAAGAAGAACATGAGCAGTATGATCATTATGCTCTTCCGGAACAGAATGAACAACTGGTGGCATAACCATGCCGACACTCTCTTTGACCAATGGTTGGTCGGGAACAGACAAAACATAGTCAGGCTCAGGAAGAGCAGGATGGGCAAGAGATGAATCCAAGCCAATCTCTTTACCAATCTGGGGAGGATCAGAAGAAAGCCGTTGATAACCAACTGGAAGTTGGGGTTGAGGAACTGCCAGGTTTTCCAAAACTTTGGAAGCTTTATCCATAAAAGGACAAAGGTGAAGAAGATGTTCGCCTTCACATAACCTATAGGGAAATCTAATCTTCCCTTTCTTCTTACCATCGTTGGCCAAGAGTGTAGCATCGACATGATATTCATAGGTCGATAAGGATGGTCGAATCATATCTTGGGACTATACTTCTAAGATCTTGGGAATACCAAGACCATCTCGAAGGAAATGGTCACCCTTAGAAAGCTTACAAGGAAATTTGACCTTCTATGGGGGATCAGAAGGTTTTTCTACCGGAGGTGCACTCAGAGCAATAGTCACATGGTTGGCCTCTCGCTTATCTAACTTCTTCTTCTTCATCTTCCTCTTCTTCTTCTTAGCCTCCTAGTTACTGGAGTTGGAACTTTCACCAAGCGAAGAAGAAGAGGAGGGTGAAGAAATAGGGGCAGAAGGCAAAGGGTCAACCATAGAATCATCATGGCATGATTCGAATGAAGGAGATGGCGGGGCCGAAGTCGAGACATTCGAGATTCCTGAGGTTGAAAACAACCAAACAGGTAGGACAATGGTTAACCCATGCAGGGACAACGTTGCCATATAAGGAGCACCAGCATTTCCAAAAGAAGGAAAAGGACCAGGATTCCCATCCGAGGGAAGACCTTGACTGGTAGACTCTGGAAATGTTGCCATTGGAATTGACTTTGAAAGAAACACTAACTATAACCAGGAATATTTCGTGGGTAGTTAATTTTACAACATTGAAACAAAACTTTGCCTTTTCATATTTAAAGAGTCGAGAAAAGGACGAAAGGTGACTCTATCGCTTTCGAAGTTTAATGAGCTTGAAAGGACAAGTGATCAGATGATCCTTTACTTTTAAAGAGTAAAAAGGGAACGAAAGTGACTACTCTAGAATTCTAGGCAAGAGGTTTACCAGACGAATCATAAAATTGCATATACACCTTGGTAATAAAATGAAAGAGAAATGACCAAGGACTTTCCGTACGACAGTCAATCTTCCCGAATGCTATGTTCGGTGTGTTATGACTCGTAAGGCGGTAGACTCAGCTTCCTATGGATAATAGGATGATAACCTAATGGGGTCTCTGTCTAGTCAATTTAACGTCTTAAATTGCTCTACATAAATTATCAATCCGGGTATCGTAAACTGATGAAGTGTGGTGCATATTATGTGCTTAGTTAACCTTTTTCTTACTTCGTTGTTTTATAGATTTTATTTTGTTTTGGGGTTTTGTTCTTGTTGATCTCCTAAAGTGTCTAATGCAAATGGAAATCCTATTCTAAGGTCTTAAGAATACTTTTAAAGGTCAAGTATGGATGTAGATTTCAAGACAAGGTTTATGTCCCTAATGGTAACTTCCAAAACTTAGCACTTCAAAAGATCTCAAAACATGTTATTGATGAAATTAGTACTTAAACAAGAATGGAAATGTGCTGCTATTCAAATCAAACAAATGATGAACTACTGATCATGAAATCACTATCTCTGTTGTTTATCTAAATACAGAAATAAAAGTTAAGCTATTGCACTCAACAAATCAAAAACTGCAAACTAATAAAAGTAAAATCAAATCACATCATTCATAGTTCGATAGCTCACCAGGTAGTCTAAGCTATGGCTTTAGGAGATAATGTCAATGATATGAGGAATTTGATATCTAATTGCAGAAAAATAAAGCTAAAATCAAATCACATCATTCATAGTCTGATAGCTCGTCAGGTAGTCTAAGCTATGGCTTTAGGAGATAACGTCAATGATATGAGGAATTTGATACCTAATTGCAGAAAAATAAAGCTAAAATCAAATCACATCATTCATAGTCCGATAGCTCGTCAAGTAGTCTAAGCTATGGCTTTAGGAGATAACGTCAATGATATGAGGAATTTGATATCTAATTGCAGAAAAATAAAGCTAAAATCAAATCACATCATTCATAGTCTGATCGCTCGCCAAGTAGTCTAAGCTATGGTTTTAGGAGATAACGCAATGATATGAGGAATTTGATATCTAATTGCAGAAAAATAAAGCTAAAATCAAATCACATCATTCATAGTCCGATAGCTCGCCAGGTAGTCTAAGCTATGGCTTTAGGAGATAACGTCAATGATATGAGGAATTTGATATCTAATTGCAGAAAAATAAAGCTAAAATCAAATGACATCATTTATAGTCCGATAGCTCGCCAGGTAGTCTAAGCTATGGCTTTAGGAGATAACGTCAATGATATGAGGAATTTGATATCTAAACTAACTAACAAAGCAAATGAATAAGAATGAAATCAAAGCATAATTGAAATTGAAAAGCTAAAAAAAACAAAGTCAGCAGAGAGGAAAATCTCATGTCAATATTTGATGCAAAAACATGTAAAGAAAAACTAATCTACAATCAACCGGTTGAACACACTAACATGAATTAAAATTGCATGAATGGAAAATCTAATCTATCAAACTTGAAAGCAATCAAATGACATAATGAAATCAAAGCAAAATTACAAAATTAAATCTACTCTACCTTACATTCTAATATGCTCCATGACATCTACTTCACATCTCCTTCCATGTTGAGAATATCAAAGCTTTATTCAAATTCTTCAAAATTACAAAGTACAACAAAGCTCTCCAAATCTTTCAAAAGCCATCAAGGAAGAACTACAAACTCCAAGCTAAGCTAAGCTCTAAACTCTAAGCTCACAAATGAAGGAGAAAGATCTCCTATTTATACAAAAAGATGAGAAGCCATCTCATTAATGAGAGTCCATGAATCTCTCCCTCTACCTCTAGAGTCCTAATCAAAATAAGAACTGATACGACACATGGCTTCTTAGAGTTTCAATACAATTAGGAGATGTGACACATATCTTCGTGATCCAATGATTCTTTCCACTCAAATTCGAATTTGGCCTTAGAGTGCCACATAAGGGTCTTCTAGAAGTCTCATTTTGACGTACACATGTCAACAATCTCAACCCACTTGTTAGGTATAAGCATATGCACATTATTAATTTTTAACCACAAATTCACTTAAAAAGGCTAAGAATTAATAAAGTTTTGAAAAACATAAATTTGGCCCAATGATAATGAAAGTGGGATGAATGTAGTGACATAATAGTGAAATGGAGGTGAAATGGAGGTGATATAATGGACATAATAGTGAAAGTGTAATGGAAATGAATGACATTTTCAAGACCCAACAGTCTCCCAATATATACGTGACAGTATGTGGAGCACAAATCCGTACTAGCATCTATTGCATCACAAAAGGAGGAATCACCCAACCTTAGTGAGAACAATAGGAACTAGGTTTAACGACATCGGAATACGTCTCTAGCCTAAACCTCTAAATATGTGAGCGTTAGGTTCCAATGTGTTTTTAAGTTCATTCAATAGATTTTAATAGTTAAACTTGAATTAAGTCTCGATTTCAAGGCCTTATCGAATGTATCTTTAACACTCCTAGAATGCAACTAGATGAGCAAAAAACCATTCCTTTCGATGAACGACTACCTAAATGAGGGTAAGGAGTTCATTTCCAAGTGAACGAAGACAATAACAAGAAAATGCAATAATAGCAGTGCAAGCAAGTAATCTAATCAATAGGAAACACAATGCATCGATTTCCGCTTATCTTGCAACTACTATGACGAAAAATGAAAGATTTGAATTTTGCTTTTCAATTCCTAATCATAAAGAATCTAATAATGCAAACAAGTTTTCATTTTCGTATACTATATGAGTGCAATTTTTTTTTATTTTTGGAATAAATAACAAACAAGCTAATGCACAGCCTGACTAATCAAAAGGAAAATGTAATCTATGCTTCAATAACGAATGGAAATCAAATCAACACAACAAGCTAGTTTGATGACCAATCACTACGGATCAACCAGGAAAATGGGCAAATAGCAAGAGAACAGCTTCAAACAAATCAACAAGAATGTTGTGGATATAGTTCAGAAACTTGAAAGGACAAGCAACCAAACCTAGCGAATTCTTGACAGAACCCTAAAAGACCTAGGTCACACAGTCCAAAAAACCAAATTTCATACAAATGGAACCAAGAAGGACATGCCTTAGTAAACACAATCAAAACAAGCTTAACCAGGTAAGAGAAACAGCAAAGGACAAGCTACACTGGTCTATTCAGGAGGAAAGGCTATAAAAAATTAACCCTACAGGAATCGTCGCAGGCTAAACACTGACAACATGAGATGATCGCTAATCATCACAAGCACAACATGGGCAACTTAGCGACATCGTCGCAAAGGTACACCTGTTCTCAGCGACGGTCCGATTTCAAGAATCGTCACAGTTGTATGATGGGATATCTGCGACATACAGAGAGGGTAAAGAGAACAGGATCGATTCGTCGCAGCTGTTAGGAATTAAATAGCGACGATCTCAATAAAGAGGGAAAACAAGGCAAAAACAGCTGAAAGACACCAGGCTTATCACTCAGACAGTGAGGTGGACTACCAGATCTACTCAAGTGATCCAAATCACTGATGGTTCAGTCCCAAAATAAAGAGACACTATGTAATTCAATTGAAAACAACAAGAGAAAAATCAAGAGACAACACACAAAGGATCCCCAATGGAGTCGCCAACTTGTGATGCAGGTAAGTTCCCTCTGCAGACAGAGACAACCCCTCTAGCCCTAGAGTGGGTCTAGTCACAGCAAGACAAAGACAATAGCTAATTCCTTAAATAGTTATCATTGAAGAGGCCTACCTTATATCGGTGTTTGATGAAGTCTTCGTCACGTCGCCTTAGCTATCGTTTTCTTCTCCTTAATGAATGATTCACCTGAAATAACATGTGAACATGACAAAACGCATAATAGAGCACAACAATGAACTATCTACTTATAGAGTCAAGGAACCATAAGCTATCAACATACATTTCATACATGATATAGGAAATAACCATTGATTGTATTACTGTAAACAATGGTAAAGCTTACAACCACACCTTGACGTCGCAAGCTTCCTTGAAGGGTCCGATCAGTATGTCTCCATAAGAATTCACTCTCAAAGGTCTCCCAGAAACATTGATGACTCTCTCTCTCACACAAAAGCACAAGTATGAAACTAAGGTAATCAAAACAAGGCTTCCTTCTTATTAAACCATTTCACACTATCAATTCACAACATGGAACGCTATTCTCATACCTCACAAGCTATTGCTAGGCTATCAGCAATCCAAACTGTAAGCTATCAAACCAACAAACCAAGAACTAGATAACTAAGAACTAGCTGATCATAATCATGGAGGATGCTTTTATAAGAGGAGGAGCCTCCATAAATGAGGGGAGAGGAAGCTTATCTTCAAGGGAGGTTACTCAAAAGGCGAAACCACCATCTCAAATGAGGAGAGGTGAAATTATTTGACCCAACAACCAGCTCCAGAACCACCCAGAAGTATTATGTTTTAACTAATTCGCTATATCTGGGTCGTCGCAGGTCAAACCCTGAGACTCAGAGACGACGTCATGAGGTGTTAGTGCATTCTGGGCTATTGTCGCAGGCAGGATACTGATGACCTGCGATGATCTTGAAACATGGGTAAAAAGGGGTCAACTTCAGGATTAATGAGCTTAGGAAATCTTCTTGAGTAACATGGAACATTTTGACATGTATTTTGGTATATGACAAAGAGCAGATGTCATTCAGGGACCGACTCTATCCAGGATCACGGGATGCGGGGTTGGTGACAAAATACTGTGTAATAGTTTGGTCTCCCTATAAGGGGTCTTATCTCTCCAGAGGGCCACATTGATACTTGTAGGGTGAGCGTTGAGAGCCATGGATCTCCACCATAGCATATATTACTTCATGGATCCCCAGCAATTTTCATTGATTTCTCATGTTCCACCTTTTGGATGAGGATGATGCACTTGGTCCACCATGCCCAGTCAGCTCAACAGTTGCACCGTACACTTGGCAGATGTTCCAAGATGCCTCCCACTATAAATGGAGGGTTTATGTCATCACTCTACCCCTTAAATATTGTTTATAGGCATATTCGATCCATTTGGAGGCCCATGAGGTTGTCCTTGTGCCCCCACACCCACTTGGGAGCACCACAAGTTCTTGATTAGATAACAACTAGCCAACCCCTTGTCCACTATGTTTGGAGTCCTTTTCTTCATCATGGCACCCCTTGGACTTCATCATGCCTCCTCAAAGACCCAACGACATCACTTTGTTGATCATTCGACCCTCTTGAGAGACTTACCTTTACATTATTGATCTATTTGGTGGGCTTGTCACGAAAGGTTTTGTTGTTATGCACATTATTTTATTTTAGGGGCTAAATTAGGCCTAATTAGTTAAATCGAATTCATTAGGAAGTGTATAAATAGAAGTGTGATGGAATCATTTGATCATCATCACTTGGATTGGATCATTCTTTCTTGTGAGATTCTCGTTGTTCTTTTTGCAAGAATAAATTGGATGGATGGATGAATTTTGATGTTTGTATATGTTCATTTTTGTCTTGGAGCTTCTATGTTGGTATATGATGATGATTGGATATACTTGTTCTCACATGTAAGTGCTCTCTTAATGCTATTTTATCATTTTTCTTATGTCACATGCATGTTGCTAGGGAATTTCGCTATACTATGCTGAAATTTGTTGCTTTTCTTGTGTGAAATAGTGGAAATTTGTCTTTATAGTGTTGCATCATGTCATGGGCCCTGTTTGAATAAGTGAGTGTTCCTAGAGATATTTTTTTGAAATTTTGTCTTAATAAATCATTATATATTGCATATCAAAGTGTAAATACCTTAAAGCAATTGTCCCATGCTCTAATTGCCATGTGAAATTGTTTTAGAGGCCTCCTTGATCAAGTGAAGTCATCCCAAGAATTGTAATCTCCTTGACTCCATTTATCCCAAAGGATTAGGCATTGGTCCTCCATAGGTGATCACCAAAAAGCATTCTCTTTATCACCTCTCCTTCTTTCTTCTATTCCTAGCCTCCATAGGGACCGAGGGCATCAAATTTTTCATCAATTACCTATAAAAAAAAATCGATCTCCTAGCCTCCATAGGGACCTAGGGCATCAAATTTTTCACCAATTACCTATAAAAAAAAAAAATTGATCCCGTAGCCTCTATTGCGTTGTTGTGTCTCCTATGAGCCCTCCAAATTTGAAGCCACTCAGATGGTGGGATCTCGAGATATTTCAAGCCCTAGCTCTGAGATTGATTCTTTCCCTTTGATTCCCTTGGCTAGTTACCTCATTGGGATAATTGTATTAATGTTGTTGAAAAATTTTCCTTTGATCCCCTTCTTCCCCTCAATTAGGTCAAGCATAACCTTGATTAATCAACTCCACCCCCTTGACCTAACTTTGGGTCCACTTGGTCCTGTGTGGTCCCATAACCTCTTGAAGATAATTTCAGAAAGACCACCTTGAATCCAAGTTTTCACAAAGATTTCTTGGATTGAGCCCCTCCTTTACAAGTCTCATTTACAAACCCTAGCCCTTGAAATCCCTGGGAATCACTCTTTATCCCTACATTGACTCATTCATCTAATGATTCCCTTCATACCAGGTCTCCTCCCATTGGTGAAAATCCATAAAGAGCAGGGAGCTTTAGTTGAGGTGACAGTGGGCTATTGCTCCATTCTTTCCCTTAACCTAGTAGTTGTCCCTTTAGGATCCCTTCCTAGGATCCTTGCTAGTTTGAGCAGTAAAAAGTCTTTAGTGGAGTTACCCAATGAAAGTTCTCTCTTCTAATTGTATAGGTTTAGAAATTCCCTCTAAAAAAATTGTTCTACGAAGACTGGTTCATTTAAATAGTCTAGATATTATTTTGCTACAAGAAACTTTGGGAGATGGGGATATATCATCAAGTTTGTTGGAATATTTTTTAGATGGTTGGATGTTTGTTTGTCAAGATGTGCAGGGTCGATAAGGAGGATTATTAGTTGGATGGAACTCCAACACTATCCAAATATTAAACTCTTGGAGTATAAAATCAAAACAAGGCCTCAAATTATTCTCTAAAGAGCTTGGATCAACCTTAATTATCATCAACATCAATGGGCCCTATTTGGATAGGATCAAGTGTTAGGATAGATTTTTTTTTGCAAAATTGTTGATTTCATTAAATTATATGATCATGGGAGGAGATTTGAATGTCACTTTGGGAGCATCATAAATTTAGGGGCCCGGGGCGAGAACAAATCCTCTAGATGACTACTTTCCCACAAACTAGAAAGTTGTAAAATGGTGGATGTTGAGCCTACCAAATTAAAACTAACTTGGAGAAATCATCATGTGGAAGATTAAAGAATTTCAAAAAGGATAGATCACTTTTATATCTCTAAATACCTCATAGAAAGGTTTAATTTTATAAGACAATGGGTTAGTAGTGGTGGGGAATCATATCATTCTCTTATTGTGCTAGAAATAAAAGGGAATGAGGCAAAGCCTACTAGCCCCTTAAAAATTAAATCCTCTTGGTTGAAAGAGGAGGAACTCCATAGTAAAGCAACATTGGACATATTTTGATCCACAATTAGATGTTTCGGCAACAGGACAATTTAAGGAAAACCTAAAACTCATCAACAGACTTACAAGGGATGGGGCCTATAAGAAAACAACATTGGATGAACAAGAACTTTCTTTGGTTGAGTTGGAAATTCATCAATGCTTAAATTTGGGTGGGGAAGGTTTTGCTACTATAGAATCAAGAAATTATCTCCTTCAATTGGAAGCTAAAAGAAAATCAATTTTGTAGGCAAAGGAAGTGATTTGGAGATTGGAAAGCGAGTAAATATGGTTGGAGTGTGGGGGTGAAAGCAAATAGTTTTTCAAGCATATGCCAAAGGAAGGAAAATGTACAACATAATTTGGAATCTTCAGGATTCAAAAAGCAGAGAAATTTTAAACTTTGAAGGACTAGCAGAAATAGGGAAGAATCATTTTCAAGAAATATTCAAGAAAGAAAAAGGGGTCATTATTGTTAAAGCCATTATAGTAGCTCAATCGTTCCCTAGAGTTGTAGGAGAGAATGAAAATAGGTATTTAATGGAGGAAGTCATAGAATAAGAGCTAAAAGTTGTGCTCCCCAGTTTCCAAAAAGACAATATCCATGGCTCAAATGGTTGGGTGGTGGAATTCTTTTTAAGTCTCTTTGATCAGATTGGTGAATACTTGTTAAAAGTAGTAGAAGAGTCTATGAGAATAAGAAGAATCCTTGTCACTTACAACTCTACCTTCATTTCCCTCATTCTGAAAGTGAACAATCCCTAGTCATTTGAGGAATTTAAACCTATTTCATTTTGCAATTGAATATATAAGGTGATAGTAAAAGTCATTGCAAGGAGGCTCAAACCTATTCTTTCAAAATATATTTAGAAGGAGCAATTTAGGCTTTCAGAAGTCAGATACATGAAGTTATAGAGGTGTCATAGGAAGGTCTTCACAGTATAAAGACACAAAATTTGAAAGCGATTGTTCTTAATATCTACCTATCCAAAGCATATGATTGGGTCAATTATTTTTATATCAAACTTTGGTTAACCCATGTGGGTTTCAGCCTGACATTCATAACTTATATAATGAGATGCATCAACAGTTCGGTTTCACCTTTATTTCATGCTGAAAGGGGATTATGTCAAGGTTTTCCATTATCTCCTCTCATGTTCCTTCTAGTGGCAAAAGGTTTGAGTCAAATGTTGGTTGAAGCAAAAAGAACAAGTGAGTTTCAAGGCGTTGTTATTGCTCAAGCCCTAGCTATCACTCATTTTCTATTTGTTGATGTCATTTTTGTATTTTGTAATGGATTACAAAGAGAAGTAGATAAACTTCATGAAAACATGTCACTCTTTGGCAAAGCCACTTGAGTGGTTGTAAATGACATGAAATCTACTATCTCCTTTCAAAATTTGGAGAATAAAAAGATTCTCCACATAAAAACTAAGTTCCACTTTGAAGCAAATAATTTAGATGAGGGACTAAAATACCCGAGGTTTCATCTTAAATCTAGTAGATACTTCAAGGATGACTAGATTTGGTTAATAGAAAATATTTAGAAGAGATTGAAAAGTTGGATCCACGGATGTATTTCTAGAGCAAGTTGTTTGGTGCTGGTGAAATCAGCGTTGGAAGCTATCCTAATCTATTGGATGTCACTAGAATGGATTCCAAATTGTATTTTAGAAAATGCTAGAAGGATATGTTTTAATTCCTATGGACTGGAACTGGTGAACAATTTGCCCTTCCATGGGTTAAATGGTATAAAATTGCAGTTCCAAAACTATTTAGAAGCTAGGGATTAAAAAACACATTTTTTTTTCTAAAGCACTAGTAGCCAAGTGTGGATGGAGATTGCTATCAAAAAATAGTCTCTAAATGATGATAGTGTACCAAAAAAATATAGCTCCAAGCACACTTGAGGATTGGATAAGGAGATATGACAAATCAAGAACAAATATATCATTTATTTGGTGAGAAATTCTAAACTATTTCCATCTTATTGGGGTAGGGCTTGCTTGGCGAGTAGGGAATGGAAACAAAGTAAGGATCGGTGCAGATCCCTAGTTTGGGTTCAGGAATAGGCACATCCTCCCTCAGCCACTCATATTTTCTAAGGGATAAAGGAGTTTCTACACTCTCATCTTGAGACAGGGCTCGAAATTTGTTGATCATCTGGGCTTGAAGGATGATTTGCATGAAGATTGAAACAATTTCTTGGATGGTTTTATAGAGGGACACATCACGCTGACAAACAAGGAGGACAAACTAGTTTGACCTTCTCCCCCTTTGGCTCGTACACTCCAAAACTAGGTTATATCCATCTCAACTTGATTAGAATGCATGAAGAGTTTGAATGGTGGCAGAGGGTGGTTTGGCATTCAAAATGCCCAACAAAGGTGAAGATATTTATGTGGTATATAATGGAAAACAAAGCCCCTACTTGGGACATCATGTAAAGGAAACACAAAATTGGCCTGGGATGGTGTTCACTTTGCAAACCCGAGTGGGGAATTGATAGCACATCTCTTCATATTTTGTCTCTTCACATCTCGGGTTTGAAAAGCTAGTCATTCAGCACAGGGGCAATTTTGCATTTGGGATCTTGATGCTCTGGACGAATTGTAGAGAAGTTGGTATACCTCTCCTTCAACTCACTCTTTCAAAGCTCTTGCTTTAATTATTTGTTGGGGACTCTGGTTAGATTGAAACAATACCATTTTTAATAACAAACAAACTTTCCCTTAATGTGTGGTGGTGGAAGGTTTGTCCATCTTAGTAAATTTTACTCAATGTAAAGTCAAAGCCACTCCTCAGTGTGTTGTATCAAAAACCCTAATCTCACAAAACCATGGGGATATTTTGACGGGGCCTCATAAGGGGTAGAATAAAGGTGTGTAAGGGGGGCGATTTTAAATATCTTTTTGACTCGCTCTTTCAATATAAAAATGCTTTTAGGTAGAGGCACAAACAATCAAGTTGAACTTATAACCTACAAAATTTTGTTAGCTTTTGCAAAGGAAAAGGCATGTGACCAAATTCAAGTCTTTGAGGATTATTTGCTTGTGGTCAAATGGGTGAATGAAGTGCAACAATGTCAAAAATCTCTTTTGGTTCCTATTTTAGAAGAGATTTTTATCTTAAATTTTTCATTTGATAGTTTCTCATGTTCTCATATCTATAGGGAGCATAATCACTGAGTTGACCACTTTTCTAAAGAAGGTGTATTCCTGGATAAGGACGTTAGTTGATCTTTGGCAATGAGAGCTTGAATTTTTTAGTATTATCATAGGTCATTTATAAATGAAATTGGCCTTGTAAATTCTTAGTGATGGATACATACTTTTCTTCATTTTCTTCTTAGCATTATTTTGCATGCAAATATATTGGATGTACTTACTAGATTGTTATAGCATAGATAGTTTTGTTGTCACTAAGTGATTGTCATCCTATTTTTCCAGGCCATATTGTATTGGTTTGTAAGGACAAGTTAGTATATGATATTTTTCTTCAATTATATATGGATTTGGATAGATCCACTCAAATACACATGTTGACGTGTATATGAAAAATAAAATTTTATATCATTTTGATAATGAAATAAAATTACAATTTTTTCCAAAAAAAAAAAAAAAATATCACTATTTTTGTTATATAATTTATAACTTAGCAATTATAAATTTTATGCTATAACACTAAATTATAGTGATTTTCCAAGTTATCCACCAATATTATTTTGTTAGGTGACTATATTATCAATCACAATTATTATAATCATATCTCCTCAATTTTGTTATTATTATATTTAATAATATTTGTTTGTACATTACTATAATGTAGTTAATATACATAATCAATTAGTTGATTGCCTTTCAAAAGAAGGTTTATATATGGTAGTTGGCACAAGGGAAGTAAAAGAATAGATAAATGGCATTGACGGTCCCACTATCTACCATAGCCCTTTCTAGACCCATTTTCAAGGACAATAAGCACATGATATTTAAATATTTTGAACTCCATGACTTCTCTTGTATAACTTTATATTTAACAAGATACCGTATAGTAATATGTGGATGTTTCTATCAACATCTGTCTTTCTTCAACAAATCTAATCATTAGACATAGTTGTTATACCTTTTCTTTTAGGAGTTTTTATGTTGCTTTTTCAACACCTCTATGTTTTGCTTGAACAACCATCATTTTGTATGGTTCTATGACCATAGCAAGCGGGTTTATATGTTAACCTCTTTGAATCTCTATAGAAAGCACAAACATGTGCTCGTAACAAATGTAATTTTATCATTTCTAAAATGAATAGAATTACGATTTTTTTCCTTGGGAAAAAAGTCTAGTTAATAGATTTATTAAATACTATTATAATTATATTTAATAACATATATTTAGATGTTACTATTTTTAAAAATGCATAATAAGAAAGATGTAGTGGATATTTAAATTGAATTTGGTATTGATATGTGTGTTTTTTTAACAAGATTGGATAATTGTTATATTATTAAAAAAGTTTTTGGAGCAAGGCTCTTTTTACATTTTGCTATTCTAATATGATAGACTGAGTGGTTAAATAGGCACGCGGGCCTTTCCTCTGTGCTTGGTATCAAAACTTCAGAAGTTTTTTTTAGCTATTCTAGAGTACTGTTTTACATATTGACCCGCTAAGAAAACAAATTTACATAGCATATTTCACATAAGTTTATGGTTTGTAAACTGGGAGAGTATATTCTGTGGCCTTTTCCATATGTTTTGCATTTTTTTGTTCCTTAAGTTTGCTATTCCTTGTTTTTATTCGTTCTTCTTGATGTCCCTTGCTGCTGTTCCATCGACCTGTTGTTCCTTTGGTCTATTTTTCTTTCATCTGTTGTTCCTTATGCTGTTGTTCCTTTTTCTGGTTGTTGTTCCTTCTTATGTTGTTCGTTTTGCTTGATGTTCCTTGATGTTGTTCCTTCGGCCTGTTGTTCCTTGCTGTTGTTCCTTCGGCCTACTGTTCCTTCGGTCTGCTATTCCTTCGGCCTGTTGTTCCTTCGGCTACTGTTCTTTCTGTTGTTGTTCCTTTTGGTTGTTGTTCCTTCTGGCGTTGTTCCTTCTACTGTTGTTCCTTCTGGTTGCTATTCCTTCTACTGTTGTTCCTTCATCTTCTAGATGTTCCTTCTTCTGTTGTTCCTTCGGCCTGTTGTTCCTTTAGTTGTTGTTCTTTCTGTTGTTGTTCCTTTTGGTTGTTGTTCCTTCTGTTGTTGTTCCTTCTGGTTGCTATTTCTTCTACTGTTGTTCCTTTGTCTTTTTGTTTTTCCTTCTTCTGTTGTTCCTTCAGTCTGCCCCGATTTTCCCCAATGCCT
The DNA here is from genome assembly GCA_031772625.1 of Pinus tabuliformis. Lineage (NCBI taxonomy): Eukaryota > Viridiplantae > Streptophyta > Pinopsida > Pinales > Pinaceae > Pinus > Pinus tabuliformis. The sequence continues at coordinate 870,549,626 of CM062808.1, forward strand.
CTGCTTTTCTCTTGAAATTTGTGATCTGAGCTGCCATCACTGACATCTTTCATGTGTTGTTCCTCGCTGTCATGAATTTCCCTTTGACTATCCGAGTTTTTTTTAATTTCCCAATGGCTGTGGAATCCTTGTTGCGTTGTACATTCTCTTCCTTGATGTTTCTCTCTACTTCTTCTACGTTGTCCTATTGTATACCAAAACTTCATTCTTGTCATTTTTCGATGGGAGTTATGGCACGCTGAGATAGTATTCCTCCTGATTCTCTCTGATGATTCCCTCTTCCTTCTCCACAGCCTGATTTGCATGATGATCCGCTTGCTTATTATGCATCCTCAAGACATGTTTGAAGGTTGCATTTCTAGATCCTGATAAATTCCTTCTAGTTCTTTGAATGATTCAGCTCATAAACTTGTTGTTCGGGTTCCTGTTTCAAGCCATAATCTCGATTATGATGGCTGAGTCTCCTATGATGACAGGATTTTGAATTTCTTTTTTTGAATGAGCCTTGTTCCCATCAGTAAACTGTATGCTTCTGCCTGATTATTTGACATTTGTCCCAATCCCCACTCGTAGGTGCTTATTTTTTCCCCATTTGGATCATAAATTATTCCACCCGCTCCTACTTTTCCAGGATTATTCTTTGAGGCTCCGTTAAAATACATACAATGTCTATTCTAAGTTTTCTTCCAGCTTTCCAACTCCTCTTCCGTCATTCTTAATTTCCATTTTCCTTTTGTATTTTCTTTTTTCTAACCTTTCTGCCCATTGTTGTCTATTATGGCCTTGTCTATTAGTGCCATGATTATAGCATATTGATAAATCGGCAGTGCTGCAAGAAGAGCTTTAATTAGAGTCACCCTTCCAACCATATTTAACCACATCATTCCCCAATTTTTTATCTTAGCTTGCATTTTTTCGATCTTTTTTGTCCATATTTCGGCTTTCATGCTCTCTTTGGAGATTGGGAGTCCTAGGTAAAGGAAATGGCTCCATCTTTCTTGTGCTAGGATTTCCATGATTTGGGATATCCTTTGCATAATTCTAGGCAGAACATTCCAATCATAAATCCTGCATTTAGTGTTGTTTAATAGCCCACCTAACACCTATAGGAATTTATCCAATGTTTTTTTAAATCTTCTGGCTATTATTGTTGATGCTCCTCCCAGCAGCAGAGTATCGTCTGCAAACAAGGAGTGATTTATGGTTTTTATTCCTCTTGCTATTCTTATCCCTATTATAGCTCTTTCTTTCCTCTGAGCTTCCAGAGCTCTACTTAAAGTCTCTGTCATTATTATGTAAAGAAAAGGGGAAAGAGGGTAGCCTTGCCTAAGACCTCTTGTGCTTTGGAAGAAATTGTTGGGTCTTCCATTTATGAGAGGGGCTATCCATGGAGTGGAGATGCATGCCTGAATCACACCTGTTATTTCTTCTGAGAAGCCAAGTTTCTGGAGGACAACCATGAGATAAGGGTGGTTGACCCTATCAAAGGCATTTGCCATGTCTAGTTTAACTATCATGCCTTTCTCTTACTTCTCGATACTAGAATGGGCAGCTTCCTGGACAATTATGACATTATCAATGATTTGACGGTTTGGCACAAACCCTCCTTGGCTTTCAGATATGATTTGAGGCAACACTTTCTTGATTATGTTTGCAACTAATTTGGTTATTATCTTATAAGATGAATTACATAGAGAGATGGGCCTGAATCTATTGAAAGTAATGGGATTTGCCTCTTTTGTGACAAGTACCAAATAGGAGGATTTTGTATTGCCTCCCATCTTTTTTTTTTGAAGGTGTTTTTCACCATTCTTATGAAGTCCTTTCTTATTGTATACCAGTGATTTCTTAAGAGAGCTATGGTGAAACCGTCTAGCCCTGGTGCTTTATCCGGGTGTAGACTCCATATGGCCTCCACTATCTCTTCCTCTGTTGGCTCTTTACACAAATCTGCGTTTTGTTTTCTCTTTATTTTCTTTTTTGTGTGCTGCAAAATTTCTTCATACTCAGCTGTTTCATCTGTGGCTGACAGTAGATCTTTGAAATGCTTGTGGGCTGCTTTTTTTATTTCTTCCGCTCCTTTAATTTCTTGATTTTCCACTTGGATCTTTTCTATTTGATTTCTGGCTCTTCTAATCTGTATAGAATTATGGAAAAAAGACGTGTTCCTATCACCTACCTTGAGCCATAAATTCCTGGACTTCAATCTGGCCTCTTCTTCGTCTTTCCTGTTTTCCTTATAGATTTCCCAGAAGATTTCTCTCTCTTTTAAATAGTCCTACCTGCTTTCCTCTTTGCCCTCTTTCTCCATTTGCATGCTGTCCATTTTCTGTTGAAGCTCTTTTTTCTTTTCTTTTCTTTTTTTGTTCCTCTGTTCTTGCCCATTCTTTTAACTTGGATCTTAAATTTTTAATTTTTGTCTCCCATATGTAGTGGGGTGCACCTACTACTCTTGGTTCCCATACTGTTTTAAATAACTTGCTGATTTCTATGTTTCTGTCCCAGATTGAGCTGTATCTAAAGGGGAGCGGGCCCTGGTTCTCTAGCTTACCCAAAGCTATTAAAACTGGTTTATGATCTAAAGCAGAGGTGTGGATGATTTTTTATTTTATAGAGCTGTATTCTGCTGCTATACTTTCTTGAATTAATATCCTATCCAGCCTTTCTTTGATATTACTTTTACCTACTCTTTTTTTGTTCCAGGTGTATTTCCCGTTATTTGGGGGAATGTCAAGAAGGTTATGCTGCTCCATAATTTCTTCTAGAGAGTTCCTGGAGGGGTCTGTTTGATAATTTCCTCCAAATTTTTCCTTAATACTTCTTACCAGATTTAAATCTCCTCCTAAAATCACCTTCCCTGCTTGATTTTCCTGTAAGATTTCCTTCAAAGAAGCCCAGCACTATTCTTTATCCCTATAGTGATTGGGGCCATAGATGTTTATGACCCTGTACCTCTCCCTTGTACTAATTTTCTTGAGGTCCGTTATTATCCAATGCTAATCTGTTTTCTTTTGAATCAATTCCCATATTCCTTTTTTCCATGTTGTGCATATGCCTCCAGATGCTCCTATTGCCTGCATGGCTTCCCCTTCATACTTCCTAAACTTTTTTTTGAGATTTTTGGTGTCTAGATTGCCTGCCTTTGTCTCCTAGATCATTAGAATATCTGGGTTTCCATTTATTAATATATCTCTTGCTGCATTTTCCTTAACAGTTGACCCCATTCCTATATAATTCCAGGAGACCATTATCATTATTGACCTGCTTGGTGGTACACGATGCCCTTCCCCTTAGGTTGACTTCTCTCATTGTTCCCTGTGATCTTCCCTAGGAAAGTGTCCATAGGTTGCTGCGTTCCTAGAGCCATTTCTTTTGCTACTGCTTCATCCCTTAGTTCCTTGTTTGTCTTCCTTCCCACTTTTTTTTTATTTTCAGTATTAGGGAGTGCTTCCTTTGCTTGCTTTTTGGTTAAGATTCTGTCTACTAAGGGGGGCGGAGAGAGGTGGGGATTTGAGATTCTAGGGGAGTGGGAAGAAGGGTTAGGGGAATGAGGAGTTCTAAATCTAGATCTAGATCTAGATTTGGAACGGGGAAATGGGGGAGCAGAGAAATCAAATGGATTGAATGGGTTCGTAGTTGCAAGGTCTGCATTCGGCGAGATAGGCTGGGCTTCTGTGGATGTTGAGGGCTGCGAAGAAGAGTGGTTTGTTTGCTTGTTTGTAGTTTTTTCTTCTTAACCTATTCCCATTTATTTTCCAGATCCTCTGTTTTTTCACTTTCATTTTCTTTTCTTTTTTGTACATCTATTTGCGAAATGACCGTATTCATGACATACCTTGCATTTGAAGGGAATCTACTCATATTCTAGCTGTTGTATGTGCATCCACTCATCCACTTTGATTTTGATAGCTTCCGGGAGGCCTCTCCCTAGATCCACTTCGACACATATTCGAGCGCATGCATGTATATTTTCCTTTGGCTCGCATCGATCGATGTACTTCCCCACTGCATTTCCTATGGATTTAACTGAGTCATCTCCCCAGCAGTGGAGAGGGAGATGCGGAAATCTAACCTAGACAGGTACAACGCTTGGGACATCCATTTCTGGATCAAAGTCCGGGGTCCATCTGTTCAGATACAGCCCCCTCGTACCCATGAAATACAGACCATTCCTAAAAATCAAGTCTCGATCCTCCTTGGTCTCGAAGTGAAAGGTATAATATCCTCTACCACATAACCTAATCGAGATCTTCCCGTTTATTGAAGTCGACCAGTTTCTTTCTACCCATTTTTGGACAGTCCTCAGTGATGGCCATAGCCCCGTGAACTGCCCTACTAATCCTCATTCTGCCAAGGAAAGAGCTGCTTTCGTGGGAGGGCCGGAGGAAGAGATATCTCTGGTATTTCTTCCATTCTTTTAACAAACTTTGAGACTATTGGTCTGTTCTTAGTCGGTCCCATTGCCGAAATGAGGGAGGCAAATGCTTTGGTTGTTTCTTCTGATTCCTAATGGTGGACTAAATGATGATCTTCATTCTCTGGTGGATTCATTTTCTCGAGCCTCAGCAGCAGGAGGCCGTTGAGGGCAGCAGCAAATTTCTTGTTGCAAGGAGGAGCACAATCTCTCTAGTCCAGAAGAATTCGATCCTCAGCAGCTTGAGGCTACTGAGGAGAAGCAGGCCTGTGTCACTGAGAGCTACAGCAGCAGCTAGGGCTGCGCGTGGGCGGCCTCAGGAGCTCTCATCTCTCTTTCACGATGTAAAGTCTTCGTTATTGGGAAGAACATGGTATTGATATATTAACTAAAAATAAATAAACATAATAATGTGGATTTACCCCAATCAGGGTGTATTAATGACAAAGTGATCCAAGGGGGAATGAATATAGGCTCTCTGCCATCACCCCACTCTCACAAGGGGGGAGTTAGGGTCGTCCTTCCTTCCACCTGGTGGGGTCAATTAAAACAACATGCAAATGGAATTACATGACATTTAATGCACATATCACCACCTTGTGAGTATGGGCCAAAACATTCATGTGACCTCCATGCCGAGAGCCTTCGAGCCGCATTGGTTTCACATTGATAAGCCTTAATTCACTAGGAAATTAGCAAACCACTCTATTTATATCTTGCACAGAAAGGAAGGCATAGGTCCCCCTAACCTAGGCTCCCCCTAGTTATACATTATGGGTGTTTGCACCATTTTTGAGTGGAGAATAGTGACTTTGTCCCAGCGTCGTGAGATTGCTCAACAAATTGTGAGGGGGGAGACATTTGGTTAGTATTCAGTGGTGGGGAGGAAGTAGGCTCTAGCTCTTATCATTCGATGACATTTAACATATTTGATGCAAGATGTCAAGTGACCCTTTTCATAGTTTCTCCCTGGATCCTCTCGCAATTGTATTCTTTGTGGATAATTTGACAAAGGATGAACATTTAAGTACTTCTTGGCACTCAATAACCTAATACCACTGGTTTCCTTGCACTCAACTTATGAATTTATCAGCTTCGTTGCCAATGGTGTGACCCCTCCCTTTGAGGAATCCTCACGAGATCCCCTCAGTGCCCCTTACATGCATGCTTACTTAGTTGGCCAACAACCTTACCTCCCCTAACTCCACTATAATCACTCCTAGTTATATTTCCTTTCAACAAAATACCTAAGTGAACATCGAATTCCTTTGTTGCACCCTTGTAGTCCATAGTTTTATCATCCTTTCTATGAAACCTCCATACATGTCGCATCAGAGAATGAGATGTCGACGTGGCTCGGCTAGTAGAGGTGAGGGAAGTTATCAAGATTACTCTCGAACACAATCAACGACTCAGAGATATAACAATTCAACTCCATATCAAATTCAGTCTGCGGTGGACAGAGTCACTTTGGAAGCTATGGAAGAGTTAAATGCTCACATTGATGAGGATATAATTAGTGATGCGACATATTGGATCCTTGATCTAAGCCACATACATAGCCGAAAAAATCTATATCTATGCATTGTTGAGTTGTATTGACATCTCAAAACACTTATTGGCGAAGCTTTAGAGGAGAAAGAAAACAATAAAATTAAAATTTATCTACAACTCAACATACTACTTGTAGAGCACTGCTAAATGTCTCTCAAACATAGGGATATGGAAATGTGATTGGCTAGGATTGAGGCCCTGGTAGCTAACGACAAGGGACCAACTTCTTTAGGCACCCCCATAGTGTCAATTGACATGTCAACTTCAACCTAGTATTTTTAATGGCTTACCCTTTTACTTATATGGTGTTTTTCACTAGTTATGGATGCCTTCAATTATCTTAGGTTGTGGCCAGTGTAGTTGCAGTTTTGTTACTCTTAGCTATAACAACTTGATAGTATTGTTATTTGGTTGAACACTTGGTATGCCAATAGTATTTTTGAGCATTATGTAAATTTTTGGATAAAAGTTTTATTTTTTTGCCACTAGTCTAGTTTCCCCAATGGTAGACTGCAACAGGACAAGGATTGATGTATGCTCTCTTTTAGATAATCACTATAATATCAAGCTTAACAAAAAAAAAAAGTATAATAATGTGGATTTAATTAAAAAATAATTAAAATAGTAAGTTCTATTTAATTCAACTTGTCCTATTGTAAATTTCTTTTTATTAGTAAAATTAAAAACAATTTTTCCCTAATTTCTTTATAATATGCATATTACATTAAAAAATTTAAATAATGATGATTCATATTAGTAATTGTGATATTTTAGAACATCGTCTTTAAATTTAATTAATAAATATATAATTAAAAATAAAAATATTTGTATATACATAGATGTGAAATATATATAAAATAAAAATAATAGTTATAAGTTTAGATCCATTTTAACATGTGAATTAAAAGAATAATGATTAATATTCCTAACCATAACTTCATATTTAAGTTAAAATTATAAACATATAAAAAATCAATATTTACAATAAACTATTTTCTAACTAGACTCACTCTCTCTTTGTGCATATCTGTGTGTGTGTGTGTGTGCGCGCGCTATGTATATCGCATTAAAAAATAAAATTATAAAACAAGCTAAATAAAAATGCCAAGATCATATGTGTGTAGCTATGTGTATTATTAGAATTTTAATAAAATTAATAATAAGCCCACGAGGCATAGAGAAGAAGGTGATAGGGTGTTCTGTTAGGCACTCTATGGTGAAAAAGTCACCGGTTGGAAACTCCATGTGCAAAATTATATCCATGCTAAGGGCTAGTGTGGCCTAGGTTGGGTGCGATCCCCTCTTGATTTTTGATGGCTTGGATGCCCCTGGGTTGCGGCTACTCAAGCCACAAGTTAGGCGTGTCAGTCATCTCAGGATTCACATTACCTAGCAAACAAAAAAAATTAAAAATAAGAATATTTTTATATGTAGAGATGTGAAATCTATATATAATATAAATAATATTATTGAAAACCAACATATATTTATCTAACTACAGATCTACCAAGTTTCGAGAGGAATCAAATCTCTCGAGGTGCAAACCTTTCTTCAAGTTTTTCACTCAAAAGAGGTTTTCATCCTAAGAGATTTGATTCCTCTAGGTGCTTGGAAATCCATAGTTAAATGGGTCACTGATGGTTTTAAAGCTAAGCCAAATTTCATTTTTTTAAATGCTTATACAATATCAAGTGTTGCATGTAGCATAATCCCTCCAAAATATGTTTGAATATGTTAATTTTTATTTTGATAAAGACTAATCACAAATGCCTTATCAAAAATAGAATAACAATTTATAAAAGATAAGGATAAGGTGTTGTGAGCAAAAATATAGCTGAAATCATTCAAGTAGTCTCTATTTGAATCCAATTGAATCTCCCCTTATGATGATATAGCTTTGACCAATGGTATTTACATATTTTAATATGTATTTGTTATATAATAGTAATAAGTTAGTACATGTCAACTAATAACAATTAATAATATTATTTGACAACAAAATGATAATTGAGTCGGGAGACACATTTTACAACGTAGTATGAGGTAGATGTGTAATTACTCTCGTACTCAACCTAGAGTTGACAAGTGTAACTATTAAAATAAAAATAAAATATTTTCTAAATAAAGAAATAATGTCGGTTATAATAAAAACAAAACTGAATATACATGTTTATATAGTTTTAATTCAAAGTGTTATGCCCCAATATGAAGTAGATACGATAAAAATATTTCACTCTCACTCTCTACCATAAATAAAATATTTCAATGTCTATGTAAAATAACTTGATCTTATATCGATTTTAGAAGAAGAATAAGAAAGAAAGAAAAAAAAAACCCTTGTATTTTCACTTTTTAGTGGGAGGAAGATATGTGATTCTTATATTTTTTTTTTAATATTTCAATGTAGAACTTATATAAACTATTCCAATATACATATTAATTATTTTTTCCAATATCAACTTCATATATTATCAAGGTATACTTAAAAATATATTAATAACATAAAAAATAAATGTGTACAATATCCATAAACAAAATATTCCAATGCTCATATTAAGTAAAATATTTTAATTTCAATTATGTATATACTATACATCATTTAAAAAAAATAAAAAAATATATATATATATATATATATATCTTATGGTTAAAACATTTCAAGTAGTTTTATTATTATACATTTTGACCCAGTTTCAGGTATATTTCCATTCAATTTTGTCGAAAATCCAATAAAGATTTGTTAGAGTTGTAAGTTTATGCTTTATATTCTACACAATCCAAGCCTCCAATGTAATGTTCAAGTCTTTGAATCCATTTATGCATTCAAAAACACAATTTAAAAATAAATGTGCACAAGGTCCATAAACAAAATATTTCAATACTCATATTAAGTAAACTGTTTCCATTTCAATGATGTATATACTATACATCATTTAAGAAAAAATGAAAAGATAAATTATTTTGGTTAAAACATTTCAAGTAGTTTTACTATTCTACATTTTGACCCATTTTTAGGTATACTTCCATTCAATTTTGTTAAAAATCCAATAAAGATTTGTTAGAGTTGTAAGTTTATGCTCTATATTCTACACATTCCAAGTCTCCAATGTAATGTACAAGTCTTTGAACCCATTTATGCATTCAAAAATACAATTTAAATAATGAATACACACACACACTTTTCAAACCAACCCTAATGTTGGATGGAAGAACAATTTTCTCACTAGTGAAAAACAATTTTCTCACTAGTGGGATACTATCACCAGGATTGCGAGAAGCTAAATCGAGCTTCAACACCCCTAGGGATAATTTAATTCTCGAAAGGTGGCTCCCATCCTCAACCCCTCCCCATGAGATTTGAATCAGTGACCTTGTGGGGACTAAACCCCACACAAACCAATTGGTATACACCTCGTGGATATATATGTGTGTGTGTGTGTGTGTGTGTGTGTGTGAACCATGAATCTACCAGGGATCAAATCTCTCGAAGTACAAACTTTTTTTCAAATTTTGCACTTAAAATAGATTTGCACCTTAATAAATTCGATCCCTCTCTTCCCTTGCTAGATTTGTGGTTAAGATGGATATATTCTGATAATTATCATAATTGATAATATTATTTATCAATTCATAACAAAATTATTTAGATATCACAACAAGAATATTGAAATGAGAAAGTAATAAATACCCTTCATTATAACATGAGAAGGGTGCAATAAGACTTCTATTTTATTCACCAATTATATATATATATATATATGAAACATTGTATATGTCAAAGGGAAATTAATAAGAGTCAACGAGGAAAATTGATTGTTATAATCTTGCTTTAGGAAGGACTAATAACATATATTTTCCGAGGGTCATTCCAATACATTGAGAATTCCCTTCATTTAAGGAAAACAAAACTATTAAAATCATATATTCATACACTCTAACTTATACAGCTCTAAATAGCCCCATAAATTTCATACTAACATTAATAGGACATTGGAGAAATGTAAGAATACTTCATTCTACTATGAAAACAAAAGCTAGAGGGGTAATGGGAGGGGGAGGGATCATATGGGACCTCGTTGACCATCAAGAAATCAAGTTTACATGGGGTTGGGCCAAGAAACAACCAACATGACAGAATTATATGGTCATCTCCTAGGACTGTCCTCAGTCAAGGACCTTGGGATCTCTAGGATTACTATTATAAGAGACTCTCTCATATGCATTCGTCTTTTGCAAAAGATGCACCATCCAACAAGCTAAACCTACTTTTGTAAAGGATCAAGAGAATTTGGAATCCTTTCATGATCAATCTCTTATCGTGTCCTAAGAAGCCATAATAAAATGATAGACCAGCAAGCTAATCAAACCCGCGATCTGGAGAAAGGTCAAATAGAAGTTAATGGGAAAAGGAGTTGGAAAATCATCCCTTGAATTAGCAAATGTTCATTATATTTTTCTTTATGACTTTAAATATCAAATACTTTAGAGCTAATCAGTGTAAACATAGTTCAATTAAAAAACTCAAGGGAATTATTACAGTTTGGGTGCATTTAATGTTATTGGATCTAAGTACCTTAATTGGAGAAGATGTTATATGGTAGGGGGTGTCAGGCCATCATGATAGCCACACACCCTCTTATACTTAGGTATTGGTATGACTGCTTGGCTGGTCATGGTCAAAATACCCAATTGTGAGTCTCACATCCCCCAGGCCTTGATATCTGCAATAGCTTCAGTGAGAGGGATTGAGTTCGTATGGAAAGATTTGAGATCCCATCAAGCATTCCTGGAGGAGGGAACCAAGTCCATGAAGCTTAGTATTTATCTACTAAGAATGGATTGTCACTCGCAGAGAAAGGAATTCAAGCTCCTTCTTCTCCCTCCCTGGAGTCTTTATGATGCAGGAAAACTCACTTTTCCTGCAAATTCTGACTCTCCACTTCTGAGATTTCAATGCAATATTGACATCAAGGTGCGTGTACACCTTTAACCACTTTTTGATCTTGTTCTTTGTTCTTATAATAAAACAAACACACAAAATATCTATTCACCCTCACTTGTGATATTTAATTCTCATATCATTCAATTTCAAACCCATATACAATATTTGAAACTCTGGTTAATTCCATATTACACATAAAATTGGAATTCTTCATTCACACATACACATATAGACAATTTATGAACATAATGAAAAATCTTTTCATTAATAAAATCATGTCCACACAATTACATAAAAATTACAAAAGTGTCCATTCCTCTCTTGGCCTGATCTCCCATTCATTTGGCCATTAGTTCTCATTGCAAATGCAATATCTTTTCTAAATCCTAAAAGCACTCCATAAATCACTCCATAAAGTAGATTTTATTATATCCTCAAATCACTCCATAAACATATTTTTCTAAATTCTAAAATCACTCAATCTATCCCTAGAATCTCTCATGCTTTTCAAGGTATATTTTCTTTTGACTTATTGACAAAATCTCTCATATCCATAGCTTTTCTAAAATTATGACTCATCTGGTTCTAAAAATCATAAAATATCTCATCTCTGAAAATACAATTTATTTACATAGAATAATATAAGTTCTTCTCAAAAATAAAGACCCATTTTTGAAGCTTTTTGACATTGAATACTTAATGGCTTGGAATTGCTAATGCTCCTGCATCAGACTCCTAAGGTAGAAAGAATTCATGACCTCCTGGTCATGTGTCATTAATTGTCAAATCCTCCTGGATCCCAAACTTTATATTGTAACTGATCACCTCCTTCTTTAAGTTGCTTCTTTATTTTTTCTATGTCTTCTTCAACCTTCCAGGTTTCCAAACTTTATGTTGTAGTTGTCCACTCTCTTTTTTGATGTACTCTTGTACATTCATTTTCCTTTTACGGTTGACTACCCTTCTTACATTAGTGTGCAATTTCTCATGCACTTTCATCATCAGTATTCTCATCCTATCAATTTCCATGTCCAGTTTATCTCCTAGCTGGTACATGTTGCTCCTTGTTTGTTGAACTTTGTTATTGTTGTTCTTCATTGGTTTTTTTTGCATGTTCTCTTCTTTTATATTTGCAAAATTCTTACTCTTTCCTTCATCTGATGCCTTAAGCACTCCTTCTATGACCACAACTTTCATGTAGTATTCTCCATTAATCCTTAGATTAATCAACCATTATTCCAACATCCTTAGTTCTTCTTCAAAATTTTCCATCATTAATTCTAAATGTTGCTCTTCCTCTTTATGCTTCCTTTGACAGTTGCACTTACTCGGTTTACTTCTTTTGAGAACTTCTACTTGTTCCCTACTTCCTCTACTAAAAAAAATTTTGTCACAATTCTTTCTTCACTTGTTCTCTTTGTCACGTCTTCCAAGCTATGATCCATTATCACTCTCCTTCAGCTACTACCTGTAAACATCAATTCTTCTACAAACAACAATTCAGAAATAGAAAGACCAGTTTACTTATTGCACTGTTGGAATTATCCAATCTCTTTTTGATATGCAACTCTCTTCTCTCTTATCTGGCTCTCTTCTTTGAAGAGCCAACCAGCTCTGATACCACTTGATGAGAGAAAAATCACTTTTCCTGCAAATTCTGACTCTCTGCTTCTGGGATGTCAATGCAATACTGACATCAAGGTGCCTATACACCTTTAACCACTTTTTGATCTCGTGCTTTGTTCTTGCAATAAAACAAACACACAAAATACGTATGCACTCTCACTTGTGATATTTAAATCTCATATCAGTCAATTTCAAACCCATATAGAAGATCTAAAACTCTCGTTAATTCCATATAACACATAAAATTGGAATTCTTCATTCACGCATACACACAGAGACAATTTGTGAACATAATGAAAATTATTTTCGTTAATAAATCATGTCCATACAATTAAAAAATTATCCATTCCTCTCTTGGCCTAATCTCACATTCATTTGGCCATTAGTTCTCATTGCTCGTAGGCTTACAATAAATAGAATTAAGAAATCAATACCTTTTGTAAATATTAAAAGCACTCCATAAACATATTTTTCTAAATTCTAAAATTGCTCAATCTATCCCTAGAATATCTCACGCTTTTCAAGGTAGATTTGTTTTTTCCTTATGGACAAAATCTCACCTATCCATAGATTTTCTAAAATTATGACTCATCTAGTTCTAAAAATCATAAAATATCTCAACTCAGAAAATACAATTTATTTACATAGAAGAATATAAATTCTTCTAAAAAATAAAGACCCCTTTTTGAAGCTTTTCCACATTGAAGACTTAATGGCTTGGAAGCTCTAATGCTCCTGCATCACTTTACCATTGGAAGGAGAATCAAGGACCAAGGTTCGGCTTATCTAGGATTGGTAATCTTAGACTTGCAACCACACTTGGTCCTGAAATGTGTTGAAGCCATATCCAACAAAAAACAAATTGAAGTTTACGTAGGGAGTATTGGACAGAGGCAAGGCCGAACCACTCACCTAGTAGTCCAAGCAAACAAGAAATACTAGTTTAGTTCCTTCTTGCGATTGGCTTAGAATTTGGTAATATGTTTCTTCCAATCTTGGTTCAACCTTCCAATTTAGTCTGCAAACTTTTTTTAAAAGAAGTTGTATCTCTGCATTTTTGTTGGAATTTTTGGGTGGGCTTCGAACTTGTGTTGCAAAGGGACAAGCTCGGGAATAGGATAAGGAATGACAATTGGGATTTAATGGAACCTCACATGCATAATGATGATGGGGAAGATCCCCCAAAGTGTCCTTACTGCCCTCACCTACCTATAGCTAACAATATAGACTGTCACTTCCTTTTGCTGATTATCCAACAACTCTCCCTCCAGGTAGCAGATCGAATAGATAAGTTGATTGACAAGTAATAGTAGATGGAATGTTGGAATGATGAAATTGATGATCTTCGATGCCAGGTGGAGAAAATGACGAGGCCAAACTCAACAATAGGACCACATCCAACAGAAGGAATTGTAAACTCTGAATCGGAGGTCATTGTGTCAAGGAATTTCTCTCCTAATGAATGAGCAAATATTGTAAAACTATGTTCCTATATGGTCAATTTTGCAGGATATGTAGTTATAAATGGGTCAATAGAAATGTTGTAGTTTTTTGTTTTGGCGATATGGAGATGGAACCTCCCAGAAATATTTATGTTGTTAGAGAATTGGTCTTAGAAATTTTGTAAACTTGTTAGGTTTTGCTGCAATGTTGGCACAAATTTTATAAAAGTTTTACTCATTAATGTTAAAAAAAACATTAATACGACATGAAAATATAATCTTGATTTGGTAGGGAATAATGATATATATTTTCCTAATGTTGTTCTAATACATTGAGAATTCCCTTCATCCAAATAAAATAAAATGAAGTAAAATCATATATTATTACACTCTAACTTATGCATCCCTTCATCATGGGAGGCATGAAGGGGGGGTTATTCTTTTCCCTGGTGAAACTATAGAAATAAAGTACTCATGGGGCTTGGAACATCGCATAAATAACCATGCTAATGTGTTTATGCCCTTCTTCAAGGCCTTTTTCTTACCCAGGAAAGACATATCTCAAACATTTCAATCATTGGAGACTTGAAACTAATCATTTAAAGTTTAATCAAGGAGCTCCCCACTCTCCCTCCCCTCCCCCATATATATATATATATATATATATATATATATATATATTTATTTATTTCCAAAACAATTCTTAAGAAGATATGTGGAGCACTTAAATTATTTATTTCTTATGAATTCCACCATGTATTAAGCCAAAATAATGCTCTAGCTAATGAATTATCCAAAGAAGGCACAACTCTAGAATAACGAACATTAAGAATTAATGAAACTCCAAGTTTTTATCCACTACCATAGACTATGAAAGAAGATTTAATAATGCCTAGGCAAGGGCAAGTGGAAATTAAAGCATAAAAGGAACACACAAATGAGTTTAAAGTTCAAGGAACATGGTGATAGAGAATATCTATGAGAAGTGATGTAAGTGTAGGCTACAAGATTATCAAACATGGGGAGAGACAAATTTCTATTACTCCACAATGTTTATAGGTACAATGGATCTCATGTGTATCACAGCATAAGAGGGATTTACATTAATTAGAAAGGAATTGAGGGATTTGCAGGCCTAAACCTAGTAGGGAGAGATGTAAGCCTGACATTAGGCACGTCCATAATTCGTGTGAATGGAAAGGTTGATAGCTATTTCACATTGACAGAAGAGAATTTTATTCAGATTGAATAAAGATGAACTAGGGCTCACAAGGCCATGCATGAAGAGAGAATAATTGGTAAGTTTGGGCTTGCATTCCTCTTATTTGATAGCTTTTCTTCTCCTAAAAAAATTGTAAATAGTAGGCTTAATCATTCATTGTCATCTGGAAAGAGGAGTTGCACACCAAGTTTTTTGGAGACATTCTTGATGACAAACATCTATTCGCTTTGTTGATAGAGTGTTCTTTATTCTTCATCTTGGGAATTCAATGTGGGGGGTTGATATTCTTTCCTTTCTTAAGGAAATTTAAAGGTTTATGTAGTGTGGAAGACAAGTTTTCCTCTCTTGGGATACAGAACTCTAAGTGCCCTTGTCTTAGACTAGGTTACTTGTATGGTGCAAATCTAAGTGTTAATAACTTTGTGCTTATTTGGGTCCAACCTAATGCGATTGAAATGAAACCAACATCGAGGAGATTAAGGTTTTTTGTTGACCACTTAAGGAATTTGTGGCCCAAGCAAACATTTCAAGAATTGGAGGCAACCCAAAATTGGTAAGATAAAATCATGTTTGATTATTTATTAGATATATTTTTATTTCATATCTTAGGCCTCCGGTGGAACGTATGGGAAAATTCTAAATATTTAGACCAAATCGAAGAACCTGGTATTGTTGATGGCGGGTTTCCCTTAACTGAATCTTAGACCAGTTCCCTTGCACCGATTTGACTCAAAAAGAAATTAGATTTGCATATTTGGTTGAATCACTAAATAGAGTTGCATTGATCAATGATAAATTTGACATAATTGAGGAAAGCTTGGTCTCGGGGAGTCCCAATTTCCTCGATGACATCTCATCGAACTTGAGAAGTTGACAATTGGAGGCAAGTGAGAGGTGGTTAGAGAAGCACATTAAAAATTTCCATTGGGGTCATTGGAACCCTGTGACATACTTTGTGGTTTTGAGCATTCCTAGAAGCACTCAGTGTGATGTAATGCAACTAGATGCATTGACAATTTTTTGTGAGATTGATTGTTACCATCCCACGGAGTGGGAGGTTTGTGATTAATTGGTTCATAAAAAAAGTGGGAAGCATATTCAGTGGAAAACAGTTTGGGATACTTTTCAGAGGGTTCAATTGTCAGTCAGATAAAAAAAGTCTTCTATGTTATAGACAACATGACACGGGCTTCAATTATGAAAATGAAACAAATATTGGAGACTATCACATAACTTTGAGATGAAATAAACACTCTCCAATAAGACACAATAAGTTATTCACTAGCTTAACCATCTTCATGGAGCTATTAATACAACAAAGAGCACAAATGCAATGAAATCAGGATGAGTTATCCAACATTCACCAACAAATTGAAGGAATTCAATTGGATATGGACATACGACATCATGGTCCATCTTTCTCCAACAATGAGTTCGATAAAGTTCCTCAATTAATTCTTGATCTCAATGCAACAATCACACATCCTAATGAGAGTTCGTGGTAGAGAAAAGATTGTCATCCTTTTGAAAGTTAAATGGTAGTATGCAAATGTTATCAATTTTTATTTTGGGGGGCATTTATATGTCTATAGATATAGTAGGTTAGATAGAAAAGATTTAAAAAAAATTGAGCACAATGAGTACATGGGACTAGGGGCAGACAATGATGTAATTTGGACATGGAAAGAATCATGTTTTTGATGTACCCGTTGTGTTCACAACACAAACTTTTACCAATACAAATATTCTCATACTTTTTAAAAAAGAAATAAAAGTACACATCCCTTAATAGCCTCATATGGTTTATACTAACGTTAATAGGACATGTTTTTTTTGTAAATTCACAACATTATTTTATGCAAATATATATGTACAAAGCAAGCTAAGAAGCAAAACCATGACTATCTTGCATAAGTGGAAGTTAGGCTTAGAAAATTGGGTAGGAATTGGTTTGTCAGGTCTATAAAAATCAAGAGTTGAGTTGGTGTCGATCAAGCTGATTACATAAAAAATATAATTTGCTTTAAAACTTGTGATAGCCATAAAAACAATGAACATAAAATATATACTAAAACCATAAACTGTAATAGTAGCCAGACATACTAATAGTGGCTTTGAAGCCATAAAGAGACCATATTATCATATACTTAGTGTAGGATGAACAAGAGGTGGTTGTTTGTAATACTCTAGTAGAGTTGTCTACAAACACTATAGTCGACCATCCATGATTTCATAGAGTAGATGAAGTTCCTCCATGCAAAGGAGTGCATCCTTGCTCTCATTATGATCGAACATAACTTTTCCCAACAAGTGCTTGAGGTTCCAATATAAGTGAATGGTTTTGACGTACTAATGGCATCTAACTCTCATTGTTCCCATGTCAGGGATCCAATCCTCCACATCTACTAAAATGTTTAAATTCAACAATGTAGCTCATTCCCTAGCCAACTCCTACTTGACGTCAGATAGGTGATGTTGCACAACCATAAGCGTATTTTCATGAAATAGATCTATAAAGTTGTGGGCCTAGGCTCCATCCCTCATGTGGTCTTGTGATCCTTGTCCCCATCCTCTATGTAAATATATCCTCTCCCTTGACATTGGAGAGGGAGTGGAGAGAGAACCAAAGATGAAGCCAAAACTTGGGGATAATAGAGCTGAGAGGTAAAAAAAACAAGAGTAGGAGAATACATGGGAAGAGCCCCAAAATAACACAAGCCAAATGGAGAGTGGAGAAGAAAAGGTACTAGTGGAAGAAAAGGTGATTTGGCTCAGAATCGACAAGCTTAAGATGACCAGAGGGTAGAGGAAATAAAAAGCAAAGAAGTTGTCTATAATACTTGAAAGATACTTGGATATAGTTGTGAACGAAGGACTTGAAGTATAAGAAGGACAAACACCTGACATTAAGAGAATTGATGAAGACCAGATGTTGATGAGTGTCCACTGCTAATGAAAACAAAGGGGCAAATTTGGGAGGGTAGGGTCCTTCAACTTACAGAACAATTACAACAAAGCTTATGAGGTTTTTTCATTGCACATCCCACTATTAACCAACGGAGCTAGTATATAACGAATATGAAAAGGTAGCCTTGCTCAGGTATCACTAGTGAGATGTCCAGTCATTTTGGAAATATCAACGCATTGAAGGAGAACCTCCATTTTCGATTCGACGGAGTAAAATATTAGGACCAAATGAATGTCCCGACATGCCTTCACTTAGTGCGACATCAACGTTATTCTCATCCCCCTCACTATCCAGAGTACATGTGTATATACGATGAACCAAGCCTGTTAGATGGCCTTCCACATTTACCTCATAGTGTGTGTTGTGTGTCGTTCCTGCAATGAGTAAATGTTGTGAATGCATCGAGTAACTGTTGTGCATGCATTGGGGGTGACCCTCATACAACCTAACTTAGGATTGTTCTACCCATCGGGGCAATATGACATGAAATCTATTTATAGAAAACAATATTAAAAAGTCATAAAATTGCAAGTAATTGTCTAATTAACACAAATTGTTTGAGCTTCCTCATAAAAAATAGTTAATCATTCATAAAAAGAGGATGGTAATATTATGAGTTGGTGGTGGTCTATAAAAATGTAGACTTTTATTCATGCTAAATTTAATGAATCTTGAATTATTAGCTTAGTTTTTTAATAAATAAATAAATAAAAGAATTATCGAAAACAAATTTAAATCTTAATTTAAAATTAAAAAATTCTTATAAGTTCAAATTACAATTCTTTGTGGTTTCGCAAAACTAAATTCCAGGTTTGAAAGAAAAAAGAATCCTACCAAACGGAAGCGACATTGATGATGAGTCCCATCAATAGGTATATCTTGAAGTTCATTATGCTATCCTCCAGCCTTAAAACTATAATTTTCTCACATTAATTCACATTTTTGGTTATAATATGTTTAGTGAGAAGAGTAAAAGGTGTTTGGCATCGTATGTGGCCTAATGTGATTAAATTTCAGGAAAAAGAAGCATTTTTTAGGCATTTACTATGCAGGGGCTTGATGGAGACAACCAGGAGGGAATCTAGGGAGGCTTGTCCACCTCCTTAACTCTCTAACTCGGCTTGAGATCACCAAATCCTCACTCACAAGCTCGAATTCACTGACAATCGAGTAACTCCAAGTGCATGAGAAGCTCAAGGAGGACAAGATCCACAATTTTCGAGATCAAGGAGGGAATCACTCCTATTTTCAAGGGAGTTGTTATCAGCTACCTTTTGTATAAATAAACGAGCTGAAAGGCTCATTAGGATTCAATTTTTTTATTTAGCTAGGAGTAGTTATTGAGCCTAGGGCTTGACCTTGTTATTGTAAACTTTCATGTGATGTATGAGACTATTATTTTCTGCTAATGAGAAGTTTGTTATTGAGCTGCATCTGAGCTAGTTCTAGAGGGATGAAACCCTTGGGTTTGGGCCTAACCCAGAGGCTTTAGTCCCTCTCCTATATTTCTGTATGGTTCTTGTTTCGAAGAATTTCATGTATTTCTTTGCTGCAGTAGATGTTAAGCTATAAAATCTTGTGATTGTAGGCTTCCTTATCACCTCTCTTTTGGGGAAAGTAGTGGGAAATATTCACAATCTCAGTCCAAAAATATTTGTGTATGATTTATTGGAAATAGGTAGATGTTAGTTATCATTTTTCATATTTACTTTCTGCAACCTAGGAGTTAGTTCAGTGATTAAAGTAGCATTATGATGTAGAATAAGATTTTAGTCAAATTCAACTCATCTTTTCCATGAAAATTTATGTCACTGTGTTATTGATCATTTAATGCATGTAG
Organism: Pinus tabuliformis; assembly: GCA_031772625.1. NCBI lineage: Eukaryota > Viridiplantae > Streptophyta > Pinopsida > Pinales > Pinaceae > Pinus > Pinus tabuliformis. The sequence goes on from CM062808.1 coordinate 870,569,634, forward strand.
TGGGCTAGCTGTATGGTTGTGTTGACCTGCAAGGGTGGCCACATATTCTCATATCCACATAGACTTATCCATCTTCTCCCTTTACCCTTCACACCACTCTCAAGCTTTGTTTCCACAGTCATTCTATTTAGGCAATTAAGGACACGTGAGCATCCACCTTGGTGCAAGACAGACCTTCGAGAGGTCTTGGGCTTCTCTAGGAGACTTACCCAACCTTCATTCACTCCCTCCTACCTTCATCCATCTCTTCCTGCCCTCAAAGTACCATCTAAACCCTAAAAAGGCTCTCGGAGCCCCTGTATAGCAATATAGGGCCTCCTTTAGCAACACGTATAGCATGCCTATAGCACCATTTTCCTCCGCCTTTTTTGCTCCCCACTTAAACCTTATTTTGGTTAAGATTAATAGTGACCCCCAACTTGTGATTTGATGATCTATATAATCTTTTAGACCACTCCAACCTCCTATTTTCCTCACTGCAAAACATAGTAGAATTAGTGTTTTTTAATTCACAAGCATGTTACAAGTTAGATTTCTGATTTTCAAGCAAATGTAAAGTAGATCAATGATACATGCAAGTAGGTTAGTGATTTGATGAAATGTGCAAAATTGAGTAGCTTCACTTCTACAAGTAGACTATCCTTTTTATCATATAATGTTAATTAGCATCTACAAGTTGAATGAATGGAATTTTCACTTTCATAGTTAAAATCAGTTGCATCAGGAGTTTTCACTATAGTCTAGTTGGAGGAATGGTCTTTGAACACTTTGATTTAATGTCATGAGTAGAACATAACCTACTCTGCACACAACACTATGACCTCTAAGTTTGTACGAGCCCCAGGTTGATAATTTAAGTTGCAGAGCCCTTGGGAGTTGAAACACTCTTGGTGCAATACCAGGGCTCACCACTTTTTGGCACCGTTGTCGGGGAGGTGTCTAAGTAGGAGTTGTTTCTGCTTAAGCATTGTTTTTCTATTTTGCATCAGTCTTATTTCTTTGAAAAGGTGAAAAATTCAAAAAAACTTCTTTCATGCCTCATAGGAGTAGGGATAACCAAGGGAAAATATTTCCAAAAACCCCCACACCCACAAGCAGTCAACCTTCATTCTTCTTCGGTGACTATGAACTTCCCTCTCTAACTTAGAAGACCCTCTAGGTGAGCAACATGAAATTTTTTAAGAACCTATTGGGGAAGAATAAGAACCTATCTCACCTACCAAAACCATGGCTTAAAACTAGAACAATGAGCTCTTCCCTCTAACAGAAACCAATGGAGAGGCTACAATGAAGAATATAAGCCCTAATGCCCTTCCACACTTCCATGGCCTAACCTCTGAGGATCCTGACACCTTCATGTTTAAGTTTTTTGTTTTTTGTTTTTTGTACGACCTATGACTATGCCTCTGATGAGAAGAAGATGAAGTTTTTTTCTTCTACCCTCAAAGATGCAACCTTGCTCTGGTTTATGAGTCTACCTGGAAGCAGCATCACTACCTGGTCCCAAATGCAACAAACCTTCAGTGATAAATATCGGGATTACTGTACATCCAAAGAAACAAAGGAGGTAATCTTCAGGATGACCCTTGGACCTGATGAATATTTGGAGGACTACGAGGAAATGTTTCAACTCTATTATAGGAGGACCAACTGTACACTTGATATTGAGTCACTCAAGCTAGTTCTTCTCTAAGGGATTAGAGAAGATGTAATGGAAACCCTCAACATGCTATCTGGAGGAGATATCTACCAACTGCCTTATGATGATATCAAAATCGTATTCAAGAATTACTCTAGGGTTTTTAGGAAGAAGGGTAGGTTTAGCCAAAACTTGGCCAGTTCCTCTCCCTCCACAACATCCATCAAGCGTGAAACAGGGAATATGTTGGAGGATTTCAAGAGTGAAATCTTGAACACCTTTTCCCTACAAATTTATATTATGAAAATCAAAAGGAAACAAGCGGAAGTAGCAAGGGAACTAGCTATTTTTTGCCCCAGATGTACTAAAAGACATCCTAGGAATGAATGCCCACTGAATGTCATAGAAGTTTTCCTAATATGTGAAGAGAATCATGCAATAGACAAATTCCCCTCTCTGTCATGCCTAAAGGTTGTATACCAGGAAGGAGTAGAAAGTGGGTAAGAACAATTGTGCTTCATTAACCAAAGGAGACCCCCAGGACCTCGGCCATATCAAGGTGCACATTATCCTCACTACAACCCAAATCTTAATGCATCTTTTCAGCCTTGGTACCCCTCCATTCATCCATCATGGTCCACACATCCTCCTTGTCCTTGTGCTCCTCCATATCCTCCTCAGCCATATCCACTCCAATCATCCCAATGGAGAAACCCCTCACAAGGGTGGAGGCCTCAAACAAACTAGCCTCATGCTTTACGGATTCCACCCCAACCTCAACCATAGATATCTCATCATACCCCACCTAAGAAATCTCAAATGCCTGCTCAACCTAATCTGAACCCGAACAATAAGCAGGCACATCAGGTCTATAGTAGGGAAACAACTTATCCTGCTTATGTTGTGGAAATCCAAGAAATTAACCTTCGATCTGGGAGGGTGCTCCCAGATAATCGCCCACCTTCTCGACCTGAAGAGCTTGAATAAGAGAAGGAAGAGAGTGTCCCTCAAGTCAATGCACTCCCCTATCCCAAAAGGTTGATCCACCCTAACCAACAAACACCAAAAGAGGTTGAAATTATGGGAGAATTGAATAATTTTTGTGTCAAGATACCCCTTCTCCAAGACATTAAATATGTTCCCATCTACAACACGCTTATTAAAAAAAAATGTTTCAAAAGGCCAGGGAGAATAAGAAGAGATAACCCCACCATCTATGTTGTTGGACAATTATCTGATATGATGCTTGGGAGGGTGATCTCCCCAAAATACCTAGACCCTGGTACCCAGCAGTGGATGTGCACATTAATGGAATTATGGTCCCAAATACCCTGATTGATAATGGGGCTACAATCAATGTGATGACTACGGAAACCATTTTGAAGCTCAACCTCCAAGGGGCTTTGAGAAAGACCACCACAGTGTTGCAACTTGCAAAAAGATCCATAGTATCTCCTGTGGGAATTACTAAGGATGTCATGGTCTCCATTGACTCCTAGGAGTACCCTATTGATTTCCTGGTCCTCCAACCCAAAACCAATTTTAATGGCTATTCTCTCATATTAGGAAGACCTTGGTTGGCCATTGTTGATGCCTACATTAGTTGCAGGGTTGGGAACATGACTATTAAGAATGGAAATTTATCAAAAAAAACTTGTGTTGTATCCTCCTGGTCAACCTTCTATTGAACATGAATTGCCCTTGTGGGTAGAGGATGAGGAAGAGGATGAATTGTATCACACAACCCCCTACCCGATATGCACTCTAGATACTATTATAGGAGAGGGGAAACCTGATGAAGATGACCTCGTTGACCATATCTTACATAACCAAACTTCTGTTGCCATGCCAATTGATGAGTTGATGAAAGAATTTTGGAGTAGTCCTTGGACTGACTTGTGCTCTGTTAACTCAAGTCCAAACATGTCAAGATTTTAGAGTTTGTCCCATCAAAAAAATTTAAATATCAACCCCTCTCTTTCGGCCAAACGGGAAGGACAATTGTGCAATGTACTGAGGCAACACCTAGATGCTTTTTCTTGGGATTATAAGGAAATGAAAGGTGTGCATCCCTCAGTTTGTACTCATCATATTTACATCAAAGAGGGATGCAATCCTATGCACCAACCCCATAGAAGGATGAAACCAACTCTTAAGGACATTGTGAAAGAAGAATTACAAAAGCTACTGGATGTAGGGTTCATATACCCCATTTCAGATAATGAGTGGGTGTCACCTCTTGTTTTAGTTCCCAAGAAGAATGGGAAGTGGATAATCTGTGTTAATTACTAGGAACTTAATAAGGCTACAAAGAAGGACCATTTTCCTTTGCCCTTCATTGGCCAAGTCCTAGATGGCCTTGCGGGAAATAAATTCTTCTCCTTCCTGAATGGATTTAGTGGATACCACCAAATCCAGATCAACCCCGAAGACTAAGATAATACCACATTACATGTCCTTGCGGTACCTTTTCCTATAGAGTTCTTCCATTTGGTCTGTGCAATGCCTCTACTACTTTTCAAAGGGTAGCTCTGATTATTTTTGTTGAACTTGGCCATGACTATGTCGAGATATACATGGATGATTTCACTCCTTATGGATGTGACTTCCATGAAGATCTCTCCAATCTGTGTAAAGTCTTGAAGAAATGTATTGAAATGAATCTCTCATTGAGCCCTGAGAAATGTGATTTTTTTATGAATGCAGGGACTATCCTTGGCCATTCCATATCCAAGGAGGGAATACAGGTTGACCCAAATAAGATTTCCATCATCAAAAGGGTCCCTATCCCTAAAAAGCAAAGATATGTCAGGAGTTTCCTTGGATTAGTTGGGTATTATAGAAGGTTCATTAAAGATTTTAGCAAACTGGCTTCACCCTTGTTTGGACTGCTGGCTAAAGATTTAGATTTTTGTTGGACAAACAACTGTCAAGAAGCCTTTGAAATACTAAAAGAAAAGATGACCACTGCACCCATGCTTAGGGATCCCAACTGAGCATTACCTTTCCATATAGACACAGATGCATCAGACAAAGTTGTATGGTCCACCTTAGGACAATTGTAAGATAAATTGCCTTACGTTATCTATTTCATTAATAAGAATCTGTCTAAAGCTTAGTTGAATTATACTGTCACTAAAAAAGAACTCTTAGTTGTAGTACATTATCTAAACAAGTTTAGGCATTATATCACTGGTTATCAAATTTTGTTCACACTTACCATGCAACCATTAAGTATTTAATGAATAAACCTAATGTCAATGCTAGGATAATTAGATGGTTATTATTATTGCACCAATTTGATTTGACTATTGTTGATAAACAAGGAAAGAGAATGCAGTTGTAGATTTCTTGTCAAGACTAACCCTGCCTGCAGGAAAGGAATAATTGATAGATGATAAACTTCCAGATGAACATCTATTTTCCATGTGGGTTCTTTCTCCTTAGTTTGCTGATATAGCCAAATATTTGGTTCCTGGGAAGTTACCTCCTAACCTCTCCTCCATGGAGAAAAATAATATTGTTAGGAAGAGTGCCCCATTCACTTGGATTGGGGAAAACCTTTTCAGATTGGGGCCAGATCAGATCCTAAGAAGATGTGTGAGGGAAGAAGAGGTCTTTGACATCCTCTCAGCATGCCATGATGGACCCTGTGGGGGCCACTTTGCTATTAAGAGGACAACCTTCAAAGTTTTACAATCAGGTTATTATTGGCCCACTTTACATTAGGATGCAAGGAGGTACACCACCAGGTGTGATCAGTGTCAAAGAATGGGTAAGCCAACACCCAAGGATGAAATTCCCTTACAACCTCAAGTGACTCTAGAGCCATTTGAAAAGTGGGGCATGGATTTCATTAGACCTATTGATCCCCCATCAGGAAAAAAAGGTATATCATTGTATGCACTGATTACTTGACCAAATGGGCTGAAACAAAAGCAGTAAAGGCAACAACTGAGCAGAAGGTGGCTGAATTTCTAAGGGAGAACATCTTCTACAAATTTGGTTTTCCAAGGGAAATAGTCACTGATCAAGGAGCATAATTTACATCAAGTTTGATTGAAGACCTTATGAAGCAACACCACATCAAGCACATGAAATCTACTTCCTATCACCCTCAAGCAAATGGGCAGGTGGAAGTCACCAATAGAGCATTGGAGAACATTATTACCAAGGTTGTTAGTAGCAACAAAAAATATTGGGCAGACAGACTTGTGGAAGCCACTTGGGCCTACAACACCACTTGGAAGACCACCACTGGATTCACTCCATTTGAGTTGGTCTATGGGAAGAAGGCCCTATTGTCTATTGAATTTGAGTACAACACCTTGAGGATGGAAACTCAGTTAGACTTCGATCTCACTATTACAAAACATGAAAAACTGCTACAACTCAATGGTCTAGATGAATTCTGAATGCAAGATCTCCTACACACTTAAGTAATCCAGCTACAAAGGAAGATTTGGCATGATAAACACATTAGAGAAAGTACTTTTCAAGAAGGAGATTGGGCCTTGATATATGATTCCAAATTAAAGGATTTCAAGGGGAAGTTAATGAAAATATGGTTGGGTCCCTATCTGGTAGAGAAGTGTCATGAGAATGGGTTTGTCCAAATCAAAACAATTGATGAGGAAGGGATTCCCTTACTTGTCAATGGTCATAGGTTGAAGTTGTACAAGAAACTTTTGTCTAAGGAAGAATTTGCCAATTCGGTCAGTAGAGAGTTAAATGTGTTGGGGAGGCCCATAGCCCTTAGTCCATCAAATTTCTAAAAAAAATGATAATAATAAGAGGGCTTGGATGAAAACCTCCATGAGGCATCTGAGGCCAACTCTTGAGTTGTAAACCTCTCTGAGGCAACCCAGGAGCAAAAAAAAATAAAAAATAAAATTAAAAGATCCCTAGGTGAAAACTTCCCCTGAGGCGCCTAGGGCAAGAATGAAGGTTGAAAACCTCTACAGAGATAGCTTGCTTGTCTCAAAAAAAAAATAGAAGAAAAAAAAGACAAAAGAGAAAAAGAGAAATACAAGGAAGGAGCTCTTACACCATTTTTGCTAACATTTTCTTTTTACATGACTCCAAATAGTGACAGAATCGTAGTTATAGAGTAGAATATACAAGTGTATTCCTCTATTCTCCCACCTATGCATTTCATTTCCACACTCTCCACTCACATACCCACCTCTCTCCATCATCCAATCAACAAAAGACTCTAATTTTTCCTCCTCATTATGATGCTACAAGAGGAACCTGTAATGCTATAGGAGGAGCCTATAAGGCTACAAGAGGAGGATCCAATGGGAAAAAGAAACCAGAAGGCCATGTTGTCTCTAGGAAATTCTAAGAGGGGTCCTCCAATGCCAACCCCATCACCCATCCACTCCATCTAGCCAAAAATTTGCTCAAAAATTCCACTTTGTCATGCATCTAAAAAAAACACAGAAAATCCTTGTTTTCTATTCTTCTATCACCTACACCACTTCCTCATGATCCTAATCCTGTTCTCATGCCTTTCATCACTTTCCCTCAACCTGGCATGAAAATGAAGACTTGAAGGGAGGATTAAATGACTACTATAGGAAGGAGAATCCTCCTGTACAGTCACAACAAAACTCCCTAAATTTTTTATTTTTTTTCACCCATAGAGAGCATAATGGGGTCATTTCTGCATCAAATAAGAGGCACATAATCCTTAGGAAGTAGGCCATCTACTCCACCAATAACAACTTGGACATAGGGAAGGCACTTGCACACATAACAAGGTTATCAGTCAGAATATCATCAAGTTATGAAGGATTGAACATAAATAAGCCAAGGAAATCAACTCCCTCAAGATCATGATGTTATGAGGCCCAACTCCAGCATGCAACCATCTCCAGAAATTCAATCCATAGGTAGGCTCAGGTATGACAACCCTCACCTCTTCCCTATGCATAAAATGCCAAAATGTGTTAATAGTCGAGAAAGGAGTTTTAATAGGCTGGAGGTGGCCAGTGAACTTGGCCACCCTCAGCTAGTAAACTAAAGTCTATCTTAGTCACCCATGCAACATGGAAATGTCAACTCAAGTGAGGTGGTGCTTACGAGAAGTGGGGTGATAATCACGAGGAGGAGAGTAATGATTGCAAGGAGTGGGGACAATAGTTCAAAAAAGGTAACTTGTGTATGTGCCACGTCACAAAAGTGCCCCGAGCTCTTGCCACAAAGGGAATAATATGTAGTAGGCTCGACTTTATTTGCACCATCACTCATTTCTAAAAAAATAGTTGGAGGAAGGACGAGCTAGTGTTATTAGACTGCCTAGGTGCCACCGAAGTGTTTGGAATTTTGTTTGCAGGTGCTACTGGAGGAAGCTACAGGAAGGTCTAAACTGTTACAGGAGTGCTGAGAAGAAGCTACAGGAGGAATTGAAGGGCGAGAGAAGGCCATAGTGACCCGGAATTGTCTACAAACCCTCATGCATATACAAAGTTATTTAAAAAAAGGAGTAAGTGATTTTATTCCTCCTTCATTTCCATACAATTGCATGAGAAATTCTGCCTAAAGTTGGTAGCTTGTAATAGACAATTAAGCAGTAGATCTTTTTGGAAATTACTGTGTGTAAAGGCAAGATAGGGGCAAAGAAAAAGAATTCGTTTTGATATAAATTCTAGCATCCTTCTCCCTCACTAATAAGAAGGACGCTTAACATTGTTTTTACCACTAAAATTTCTCTGAATAAAATTGAATTACACACCTAAGTAATACCAAGAAGGGCAGAAGAAGAAATAGGGGGAGGATTTAATAGAAGAGAACCCACAGACACCAAAAGAATTCACCAACACCCTCCTGTAGTAAACATTTTTAGAAGGCATCGATGGTTGGGTTTCCTTGAACTGTTAAAAAGGTATAATGATGATATCACTCAAGAATTTGCCATGTCACTACATCCTCAAGGGGAAGATAGTTCCACTACTAGTGTCAGAGGATTGGCCATCTCCTAAAGTCCTGAAACCATAAGTAGAGTGGCCACCTTACCCTTAGGGGTTCAATGGAGCAAGGAGGAGAAGGAAGTAAGTGTTCTAGTCAGGAATAACTTCTTTAATCAAATAGAGAAGCATGTAGATGATAAGAATGGGGTAAGAAGAGAAAGCCCACCTTACCCTTGGGATGAGGTGGCTTATCACATCCTCAAATATATATCTTGTGAAGGGATATTGAGTGTGGTATATGCCTATCATTTTAGGTTAATTCATGAGTTAAGATTCAAAGAAAAATTGCCTCTCCCTCAAAGACTTAGTGTTCCCCATTTCCTACTGCACCTTGTTATCACTCCTCCGGATCTCCAAGGCTGAGGAAGATTCTAGTTGAGGTAACCACAGACCAATCATTTGACTTGGTAGCTAGCCCTACCAAGCTGGAGAGGGATCTCTCCAAAGGATCACAACCAAGAGGGCTGGATGGATTAGGGTTTTAGGCTATGCATGATGTGCATAGGTTGTTTGATTTGATTTGGTGGGGTTGTTGGAAGAGGATTAGGTCAAAGAGACTAGGCCAGGGAAAATAATGGTATGATTGCATACATCTGATGGAGCAAGGTAGGTAGGCACTCAAACACTTTAAGGTTATCAAGTGAGATGGATAATACTGGTGAGGTGCTAGAAATAGCAAGATAAGCATGTATTCTTTCTAAACTAAAGAAAATGGAAAACTATGAAGATTTCCCCAAAACAGAGCATGTAAGATGTATTTTGTTCATCAACTTGGAAGTCAACATATCGTAGAAGTGAAATGAAACATGGGAGTACAAAACATTCAAACATATGCAACCTAAGAAGAAACTATGTCAAAATGCCATACACAGGTATTCCACCAAAATAGCTGCAACTCATTCATTAAATTTTGCCAAATATTGATTACACTAGTGCCTCTGATCAATAGTACAACATCCAACTGAGTCCAACCCTTGCTTATGGTGAATAAAGGGACGAAATCAACATGAAACCCACTTCCCCTCATCCTCAGGGGTCGAATCCATGAGGTGAGGAAGATATTACACAAAAATCTGAACTGATAGCTAAATTGTAGGATGGTCAAAGTGACTCATTCCTATCTTAAGTGAACTGATTCATTATACCTCATTTGCTTGATTTACCTAATGCATTTACCCTAGGTAATAGTAAAAACATGATAATTACATCCAGTTTAATCATTTACATAGGTAAAATCATCATTTGCCAAGGTGAAAATTAAAACAAGAGAGAAACTCAGAAAATTGGAGAAGATTTTCAAATTCGCCCTCTCTTTGTCAAATGTGCCCTCTCTTTGTCAAACGTGCCCTCCAAGTTCAGGACTGCTTTTGGGTGCCTTCCTGGTGTCCAAATTTGCTCCAAGATGGCTTGTTTGAAAGCCCTTCAAGTCTAGTTTCTAGACATCTATTCAGTTTTCAAATTGGATCTCATTTGTCTTGTTAAAAAGTCAATCTCCCAAGACTGGTAAATGTGCAGCGCCCAAGCCAGAAATGAGGCAAAAACATGGTTTTCTGGTGGTTTTTTACCTTTTTGACTAACCCGTTTGTCCCCAAATGCCTAGAAAATGCATAGGGTGCATGTCCTCATCACTCTGAATCCAATTATGTTGACCTTTTTCTCATTAGATGCCCCAAAAAATAGCGCAACGCCCTAGGTGTTGCATGTTTGACCTTTTTACTGTGTTAAAAATGCCTCAAAAAACACAGAAATCACAACTTGCAAAATTTGCTCAAAACTTGTCAAAATTGGTGGGATGATGGCTGGTCATGTGTTTGAGGCATGGAGTGATGCCTTAGCAAGAATGCCTAGCCTCCTTTTCTCCTCTTGCTTGGTCAAGGATTCAATATTCTCCTTTTCAGCTTTGAGTTTTGCCCTAGAAATCCTTTTTCTGTAGGCGTAATGTTTAGACATCTTCTTGTGAATTTCATTATCCCTTTTGACCTTGACTAGTAGTTTCTCAAGATGATCGTTTACCCTCTCGAGCCAATACTCTCGGTTCTCATTCATCATTTTGGCAAACTGTTCATTTAGGGTGAGCTGATTAGCTAGTTCAGCCTCTTTCTGTTCCTCTAACTTCAATGCTCTTTTTAGGCCTCTAGTCTGTGGCCTTTTTCTTGGCACCTGTTCATCAAGTTGTTCACCATATTCTCCATATGCTTCATCAAGTAAAATCTTAGTCTTTTCAGCCTCCCTCTTTGCCTTGATGAGCTGAATCTCCATGAGCTCTTGTTTGGTCTCAAACTGCTTGTTTTCCTGCTTATAGTACGAAATGATATATTTTTCCCTCTGCAAGTTGACCTGGAGCTCCCCTATGAGTGCATCCTTTTCTTTGATGACAATGCTTGTGCTTTCACTGTCATCATGCTCACTTAGGTCAACTAAGTCAAAATCCTACTTTGTTTCATGGAGGTCTTCCTCCTGCTGCTGGATCTCTGTCTCTGTCATCTTCTCCTTGCCCTTCTGTACCTGCTTTGCTGATGAAGAAGGCAAGGCCCCTCCCACAATCTGTGGGGAAAACACCTGCATATGCCCTCTCTGATAAGTATGTGCCATTATGCCCAAATTATGCCTCTTAGGCTTGCTAATTTGGTGGTGAGATGGGTGAAATGGAGATGATGGTGGTGAGGTGGGTGAAAGAGACTGATTTAGTGATGATATATGAACTATAGGTTGAGGTGGAGGAATGGATGTGGAATGATGAGATGATGAAGGTTCTTCTTGGCCATGATGAATAGGTGGGACGGTGAAAATCTCATGGGATATAAAGGTGTCCCATGCAATGTTAAGTTGATCAAGGTAATGGAGGACTATCATCTTGATGAGGGAGTGGTGAAAGATACTTTTCATTTGATGATCATAATCTTTCTTTTGGGCAATGAATGACATCTTGTCAATGCTCCAGTAAAGATAGTAGGGTATATTGAGCATTTTGACTCTTATGAAATGCATGAGTAGCCGGATATGATAGGAATAAAGCCTAGAAAACCTACCCTCACAAGTGAAGTACTTCATGATGATTTTCATCACGGGAGCATATATGTCTAGGAGGTAAGAGAAAGGAAAATTCCTCTTTCTCTTATTCGTGTACCTTGGTTTAAGATATGGCTCATAATAGAAATGATCCAATTCTCCTTGTTTAAACCACTTTTCCCCAAAATTTGGGATCCCAGAGGCAGCTGATATGATAGCAGGATATACAGTGAAGGTGATGCAAGCAAGGGTTACCTGGTTTTCATGGAGGTTGGTGATGAATAATCTGGTCAACAAAGGATAATGTTGGATCCTTTGTACTTTCTCACAAAACTCAAAACAACCCACATGCTTAAAGCTTTTCACAGTGATGGGAGATGCCATGAGTATTCTGGTATTGGTTGGCTCATGTCTAACGATTCTCCCTACTCTCTTAGATAGCCTCCTCTCTTATATTTCTTCCTCACTATGACTTATGTTCTCTTATTCTGCCATGAGTTATTCAAGTTAAACCCTAGGGAGATGATGAAACAGAATGTAGGTGTATAGAGTATGGAATGGCGTGAGGAAATTGAGGAGATGAAAATGCAGATGTGTGATATGAGGGAGGTAACAGGGGGTAATTTTGAAATGTAGGAAAGGTAGTGGGATGCTAGAAAATGAAATTTAGGAATGGGATTATGTCACTAGGGTTTTTAATTTAGTAGGACACTAAAACACATTGAAATACCATATAATTCAATTATGGAGGAGAGGAGTGATATAATTTCAACCTACTTGTTTGTTGGAGCATGTTGGTGACACATTTTGAAGCTTGGAGATGATGTAGTGCTCTTTGGGCAATCTCTGGACGTTTTCGGGCAAACGCGCAACAATTTGGTCAAACGCGTAGCACTCTTAACAGGCGCACAATGCCCTTAGGAAACGTGTAGCGTTTTAAGGCAAACGCGCAGCACCAGTTCAAAACGCGCCCTCTGCCCCCGTTTTGCACAATTTCATTTAAAACTCAAAAATTCCCTTTTGCTGAGGATGCTTTGAGAGTGTAGGAGTGCAAATGAATGTTGAATTGATGTCTTTGAGGGATTTTATACTTGAATGGGTTTGATTTATGCTTTGAAAACCCATTTTCTAATGTTTCATGTCACTTTTCAAATTTTCACACTAATGCTCTTTGACTTCTGACTTTTTCCTTTGCAGGTGGATGATGTTGGCAATAGAGTTTGAGTGAACAGCTTAGGAATAGTAACTTATTACATATAATGAACATAAAATTACATAAATAAATAAAAATATTACATTTCTTTTTTTGAAATAAAATTACAATCTGAAACCAAACCCATACTTTGGAATGAAAATTAGAGCTCGGGCAACCATAGTTACATGTTTGCAAATCCTCTTTGAATGAAAAAGGGATATTATTTCTTTCACTCTCATGATTTTGCTGGCCTTATGCAGTGAATGGTGTTTTATTGGACCTTGGAGGAATGAAACCTAGTGACCTAATGGGACCTTGAACAAGCAGACTTTAGGTGAACTTGACTGACATAAGACATGATGACATGAGCCTTTAAAATGAATGTATGTTCAGCAAGACACATGAAGGTGGGCCAGCAAATATTGATTTTTGGAGAGGATCTTTGGAGTTTGAACTTTGGGCTACCATCAGTGAGTAGATTTTTACATGATGACCTAGGTGGAATGATAAAAATTTCAACATGGGACACTAATATGATGTAAAAGAGGAATTTTTATCACTAATGGTAGTATGCAAATACTAACTCTAACACACCCAATCATTGAAATGAGCCAGAAAATGAGGGAAGGAAAGCATCAACACATATCCCACAATGGCCTCATCAAGTTAATTGTGATGGATGCTTTGAGCCACTTAAGGAACCCCGTCCTCTGGACTGATTTTTTGGACATGGACAAGGAGGTCTTCATTGAAACCCAAGCCGCCACACCTAGAGAAACACCAGCCTCTAGCACTGGAGGTGGGGGAGGAAAAACTAAAGAAGAAGAAGCAGCAAGAACAAAGGAAGAAGAAGAAAAACAAGATGAAGAAAAAGGTAGCCTTAAGAAGATTTCTAAACCCCAAGGAAAAGAGAAGTAAGGACATCAAACAAGTCTTTCTCCAGTGAATACAAAGGAAGAAGTGGCTGCCACATTGGCCACATTGAGCACACTTGTCAAGCCCAAAAGGAGGAAACTAAGGAAAGGTCCCTTATATTTCAAAACAAGGAAGAGCACCAGGATCAGATAGGGGAAACCACAACCTCCTTCAGAGGTCCCTATCACTATTAAGGAGTCACCTAGTAAAAAGGGAGAAGTGGGGCATAGTGAAGGAAAAATTGAGGATATTACCTCTCCTAAGGGAAAAAACAAACCACTTGTGACTATGAGAGATGGCCCACCACCAGTGAAGTGACCTTTAAGAGACCCAAGACACAAGTTGCCCTTGAGCAAGTAGAAAAAGATGAGTTATGGGAGAAACGGGGGAAGCTGCAGAAGAAATAGGGAATGCTACAGGAGCAGAAAAAGGAGCTACAAGAAGGAGTAGTCACCTCAAAAGCATATGAAAAAATGCCTCCAAGAGCTTCAAGATATTGAGCCACAACCCAGATTAGAATCCTACTACAAGTTTGTTGAAGGAGATAGGATTATACCCTAGAAGTTCACTGACCCACTCTTCTTGGATTAGAAAAGGAAAGAAAAAGGACTCATAGATGAATGCAAATTGTCAAATCCAAAAATGTAGAAGATGTGGGCCTAATGGAGGAAAAGATCAATGAAATGGGAATGGAATTAAGTGACCTAAAACTAAGGGAGTAAACCATGAGGGAGCAGCTACAGGCATAAAATACAAGACTGGAAGAACAGTTGCAAGAGAAGGAAACAAAACTTGCCACTATGGCATGTCTCTCTATGGAGGCCATACACTGCAGGAAACTATCCAAATCCTATGCTCTTTTCCTCAAGTAGCAATTTCCTTTCCAAGACTATAGGCAATTAATTTTGCAAAAAGGTAAGTATGGAGGAGAGGGAAAAACTAGTTTAGTTATATGTGCATAATATGATCCTAACATATCTAAATTTTTGGGACCCCAATTCAAGATTGGGAGACATGCAACTCATGGCATTATAATCTTGGTTAACACATGAGGAGATAAGGGTTGAAGAGGTAAATAAAGTGATGACAAAGGAAGAGAAAGAGCCTTTATACATTAGAGCAAAATTGGTAAGCCTTGCAACTGTCATCAGCAATCACAACCTCATCTCCTCTGATTTTGATCTAGCACCTAAGTACATAGAAACCCAAGAGAAAGTCATTCTACATTTTGAGGACACTTTTAGGATGTCAGGAACAAAGAGTCTACAAGCTTGTCAGAGAAGGTGGCATGCCTTACCCCACAATCTACAAATCAGAGAGTATCACTCTCCTGAAAGGCTAAGGAATGCCTTGGAAAGAACCCCATTGTACAAAAGAATCATGCAAATACTGAAAATAAAATGGATAAGACTCAAACTTAGTCCACCTTTGTTGTTGGGCTTACAAGAAGAAAGAAACTAGGCAGAGGAACAAAAGGTATGGACAAAGATAGAGGCAAATGCAAGTTTTTATCCACAGGAGGGCACACCATCTGAGGTGCCTTGGGATGTCAGAGAGGCCACCAAGGCCATGAATGAGCTTCATATGGATGACTAAGTTGCTCAAAGGATGAGCAACACCTTCAGCAGGGGGTGATGATGAGTCCCATCAATAGGTATATCTTGAAGTTCATTATGTTATCCTCCAGCCTTAAAACTATCCTTTTCTCACATTAATTCACATTTTTGGTTATAATATGCTTAGTAAGAAGAGTAAAAGGTGTTTTTCATAGTATGTGGCATAATGTGATTAAATTGTAGGAAAAATAAGCATTTTTTAGGCATTTACTATGCAAGGGTTTGATGGAGACAACAAGAGGGAATCTAGGGAGGCTTGTCCACCTCCTTAACTCTCTAAATCAACTTGAGATCACCAAATCCTCACTCACAATCTTGAATTCGCTGACAACCGAGTAACTCCAATTGCATGAGAAGCTCAAGGAGGATAAGATCCACAATTTTCAAGATCAAGGAGGAAATCACTCCTATTTTCAAGGGAGCTGCTATCAGCTACCCTTTTTTATAAATAAACAAGTTAAAAGGCTCATTAGGATTCAAATTTTTGATTCAGGTAGGAGTAGCTATTGAGCCTAGGGCTTGACCTTGTTATTGTTAACTTTCATGTGATGTATGAGACTACCATTTTATGTTAATGAGAAGTTTGTTATTGAGTTGCATCTAAGCTAGTTCTAGAGGGCTGAAACCCTTGGGTTTGGGCCCAACCCAGATGCTTTAGTACCTCTTCTGTATTTCTGTATGGTTCTTGTTTCCAAGCATTTCATGTCTTTCTTTTGTTGCAATAGATGTTAAGCTATAAAAACTTGTGCTTGCAAGATTCCTTATCACCTCTCTTTTGGGAAAAGTAGTGGGAAAGATTCACAATCTCAGTCCAAAAACATTTGTTTATAATTTTTTGGAAATAGGTAGATGTTAGCTATCATTTTTCATATTTACTTTTTGCAACCGAGGAGTTAGTTAAGTGATTAGAGTAGCATTGTGAAATAGAATACGATTGTAGTCAAATTCAACTCACCTTTTCCATGAAAATTTATGTCACTGTGTTATTGATCATTTAATGCATGTAGTGCATTGGTTGCAGGGTTGTATTCCCCTGCAGGGGTGGCCACAACTTATCATATCCACTTAGGCCTCTCCATATTCTCCCTTTACCCTTCACACATTGTTCTCAAGCTTTGTTTCCACAGTCATTTTGTTTAGGCAATTAAGGACACTGTGGGCATCCACCTTGGTGCAAGATAGACCTCCAAGAGGTCTTGGTCTTGGCTAGGAGGAGTCCCAAACCTTCACTCACTCCCTCCTACCTTCATCCATCTTCTCCTACCCTCAAAATACCATCTCCACCCTTAAAAGGCTCTCGAAACCTCTCCTGTAACATTACATGGCCTCCTGTAGCAATAGCAGACCTCCATTAGTAGCACCTGTAGCAAGTCTATAGCACCATTTTCCTCCACTTGTTTTTCTCCTCACTTCAAGATTATTTTGGTTAAGATGAATAGTGACCCCCACTTGTGATTTGATGATCTAGAGAAGCTCTTAGACCACTCCAACCTCCTCTTTTCCTCACTACAAAACAAAGTAGAATTAGTTTTTTTCAATTCACAAGCATGTTAAAAGTTAGATTTCTATTTTTCAAGCAAATGTAAAGTAGATCAATGATACATGCAAGTAGGTTAGTGATTTTATGAAATGTGAAAAATAGAGTAGCTTCACTTCTACAAGTAGACTAGCCTTTTTCTCATATAATGTTAATTAGCATCTACAAGTTGAATGAATGGAATTTTCACTTTCATAGTTAAAATTAGTTTCATCGGGAGTTTTAACTATATTTAAGTTGGAGGAATGGTCTATGAACACCTTGATCTGATGTCATCACTAAGGGTGGCATGAGTAGAACCTAACCTATTGTGCATACAACACTGTCATCTCTAAATTTGCATGAACCCCGGGTCGATAATTTAAGTTGCAGAGCCCTTGGGAGTTGCAACACTCTTGGTGCAATACGAAGGCTCACCTAGTGATATATCAACCACTTGTATTTAAATGTACGACTTTATTATAACTATTAAACATTATTGAGTATGTTGTGAATAATTTTATATGTATGAGATTAAAAAATAGGCTTTATACAATATTTTTCATAGTAGAATCTATAAGTTGATATGATAATATTTTTTAAATTTAATATAACCAGCTTATATCCATCTCATCCGGGGATCTATCAAGCATTGAGAGGGATCAAATCTCTCCAGGTGAAAACCTCTCTTTTGAGTACAAAACTTGAGGAAAAGTCTGCACCTTGAGAAATTTGATCCCTCTTGGTGCTTGATAGATTCAGGGTTAAGATGGATCTAAGCTAGTTATATAATACTATATAATATTTATATTTGTATCTATGTGTCTCTTTTTTATTCCCTTTGTCTATCTCACCTCCCAAACATACAAAATCTCTCTCCATATATATCTCTCTCCCCCTCCCTCTTCCTCTCCCTCTCTCTCTCTCTCTCTCTCTCTCTCTCTCTTCCCCTTCTCTCCCTCTCTCTCTTTCCTTCTCTCTCTCTTCCCTCCCGTCTCTCCCTCACTCTCTCTCCATCTCTCTCTTGTCACTCCCTCTCTTTCTCCACCTTTCTCCCTCTATGTATTTCTTCTTCCCTCTCTCTCTCTCCCCCTCTAACTCCATATCCCTCTCTCTCTTTGTTGAGAATGGCAACAAGAAATGCTAAAAATAGCATTCAGAATATTCCAATTTTAATTTGTCTTTGAATTAAAATTGAGAATTCAAATTCAAATTTAGTCTCACCAGCTGCTTGAAAAGTAATTAATTAATTCATCTTGGATTAACTAGTTGGAGAAATTCAAGCTAGAAGTCTTTGTGAAGTCATGCAACAGTTATCCCTTAAATTAAGGAGATTATCCCTTAATTAAGGAGATAAGGATGAGTTGTATTTGAGTTGTAATTAGTTAGCTCAGTTAACTGAGTTATGTCTAGTTAAATTAGTTCCAAACAGTTTGAGGAACTAATTGTGAGTTCAGTCAATTAATGCATGCATGCATCCAACTAGTGTACTCCAGATAACTGAATATTCTCTCATAAATAACTCATGCATGTCTATTCAAAGAAAGACCCAGTTGAGATTAAAGACAGGGACATTGTACTATCAGTTGCATGAGTTTTCCTATAAAGGAAACTCATCCATGCAGAAGGAACAAGTTTCCTTGAGGATTGCGCAGTTCTGACAGGGTGTAGGATTAGTGTGAGTGATCAGTCTTCCACTTGGTAACAGGAGGATCACCCAGAGAAACTGCGCAAGGAAATAAGAAGCTTGGAGGGCAGAGGAGAAGGTTTTTGAGAAGCCTTGTTTGCTTGTGAGCATCCAGGAGGATTATACTAAGAGCTGGCTAGCTATGAGAGCTAAATCTTTGTGTAATTCTGAGATATTTCCACCTTGTATGATAATACAGATAGCGGGGTTTTTTAGCTGAGGCTTTCCCCATAGTATTCTTCTATGTTTCATGTGTATTGATTCTTCTTCTCTGTTATATGTGTTTCGCTTGATCTTGCTCAAATCTATTAAGCTTCCGCAAGTTTGATTGTAGAAGTAGATTAAGTATTTTTCTTTAGTTATATTGCATAATCAGGTTAATCTACAGTCAGAATTTCTACATGGTATCAGAGCCAAGTTTATCGGAGCAATGAATAGTATATGGAAAAGATAATTCGAAGCTTGAAGTTCGGGGTTGCAGGTGCAAATTGAATTCATCTCATACTTCAAAGTTGGTCAATGGCGTTCTATGGCTTGAGACTCGAGTATGCCTTGGAAGGCAGCTCGAATTACATAGCATGGAAAGATCGCATGGAGGCTATATTAGAAGACAACGGCTTGAAGGATTTCATTGATCAAGAAATCCCAAAGCCAGGTTCAACTAATGCACAAGAGTTGGTTGAATGGAAGAAGTGTGTGGCGAGGGCGAGACGGATCATCCTTGAGGGAGTTTGAGACCATATTTTATCGAGTCTCCATGGGAAGGATACTCCATATTCAATGTGGAATACATTGAAGGACCTCTACCCGAACAGTAGCAACTAGAAGAAATTGGCGCTCAAGGACAAGCTTTGAAGAATCAAGATGGAGAACGTCGATACTATTTCCACATATCTGAACAAGCTCATCACTTGCAGAGATGAGCTTAGAAATGTGGGAATAACTACTATCGATGATGATATGGTGAGCCTTGCTCTCCTCGGTCTTCCAAAGAACTAGCATAGCTACCAAGACTTTGTCAATGGAAGGGAGAAACTGTCGGATTGGGAACGACTGTGGTCGGATCTCATGCAGGAGGAGCACATGAGATGGTTCTTCATCCAAGGAGGATGAAGAAAATCTGACCTTAGCGAGTAAGGCAAGGAAAGGGAAGGAGAAGGATTCTCATCCAAAATCAAATTCTTCTCATGGAGGGAATAAGGGTGACAAATATAAAGTGATATGCTTTAATTGTCACAAGATGGGTTATTATGCTACTAATTTCCCATCGAAGAAGTCCAAGAAGGGATCCTCGGAAGGATCGGAAGGTGAGGCATTAGCCTCTCAGTTCAAGATGGACTTCACCCTCATCGCATGCATGGTGTCATCGATGATGGGTTGTGTTTGGTATCTTGATAGTGGAGCCTCATTCCACATGACCGACGATAAAAGTTTATTCAGTACCTTGGAGGACAAAGACCTCAAGATGCGCATAGAGATGGGTGACGACGGAAAGTACAGTGTTTTAGGAGTGGGCACGGTTGCTTTTCAAAGGGAGCATGGATCTCTTCTCACCTTGACAGATGTGCAGTATGTGCCTGGACTGAAGAAGAATTTGGTATTGATCACGATGTTGGAGGACAAAGGCTACGATGTTGTCTTCAGTGAGGGAAAGGTTTTCCTTAGACACATGACCACGACACAGGTGAAATAGATCGGTCCACGAGTTAAGAACCTGTATGCTCTTGAGGTTCAAGATGCATGCAAAGCCTTGAGGAGCAAGGCAAATGTTAGAGACTTGGTGGTTGAGAGGGAGAGTAAATTACCTCTCAACCTGCAGTCCCAAAAGAAGTCTCAGACAATTGTGGAGGAGCCACAATTGGAGATGCTGAGAGGAGACCGAGTGGAGGCATCCACTCATGCAGAGACCTCCAGTAGGGGGAAATTTCGAGCCAAGTCAGCAGAGGGATCACATGCAGCCATACCTCCAGGTGTGAGGTGGGGTGATGTGAAGTGATAGTCCCAAGAAGGCTGAAATTGGGTAGGGTCCATTGAGAGGTTTTATCTCATGGATCGTACCTTGCTACGGGAGCCCAAAGTACATAGTAGCAGGAGGAATCAGTGGGATTGATGCAGTCAGAGATCAAAGTGACAGAGGCTAGAGTAGTCAGATACTGAAGAGCATAGAGAAGGATTGACAACAGTGCAGAAAGGCAGAGTCAGCCGAAGCACAAAGTTTTCAGTTGACAGAGGCAATAGTAGTCAGAGACTTCGATGACAGAGGCATCATTCTGATTCAAGTTGGATGTTTTTTTTGTTTCTGGAGTTGCTAGAGCAACAACACTAGAACGAAGTGTTGCATGCAAAGCATTCCAAAGGTTTAGGATCGGGATCGAGTTGAATTCCTTTCTTGTTGAGAGGGAGTGTTGAGAATAGCAACAAGAAATGCTAAAAATAGCATTCAGAATATTCTAATTTTAATTTGTCCATGAATTAAAATTGAGAATTAAAATTTGAATTTAGTCTCACCAGCTACTTGAAAAATAATTAATTAATTCATCTTGGATTAATTAGTTGGAGAAATTCAAGCTAGAAGTCTTTGTGAAGTCATGCAACAGTTATCCCTTAAATTAAGGAGATTATCCCTTAATTATGGAGATACGGATGAGTTGTATTTGAGTTGTAATTAGTTAGCTCAGTTAACTGAGTTATGTCCAATTAAATTAGTTCCAAACAGTTTGAGGAACTAATTGTGAGTTCGTTCAGTTAATGCATGCATGCATCCAACTAGTGTACTCTAGATAACTGAAGATTCTCTCATAAATAACTCATGCATGTCTATTCAGAGAAAGACCCAATTGAGATTAAAGACAGGGACATTATACTATCAGTTACATGAGTTTTCCTATAAAGGAAACTCATCCATGCAAAAGGAACAAGGTTTCTTGAGGATTGCGCAGTTCTGACAGGTGTAGGATCAGTGTGAGTGATCAGTCTTCCACTTGGTAACAGGAGGATCACCAAGAGAAACTGCGCAATGAAATAGGAGGCTTGGAGGGTAGAGGAGAAGGTTTGTGAGAAGCCTTGTTTGCATGTGAGCGTTCAGGAGGATTGTACTGAGAGTTGGCTAGCTGTGTGAGCCTAAGCTTTGTGTAATTATAAGATATTTCCACCTTGTATGATAATACAGATAGCGGGGTTTTTTAGTTGAGGCTTTCCCCAGAGTATTCTTCTATGTTTCATGTGTATTGATTCTTCATCTCTGTTATATGTGTTCTGCTTGATCTTGCTTAAATCTATTAAGCTTCTGCAAGTTTGATTGTAGAAGTAGATTAAGTATTTTTCTTTAGTTATATTGCATAATCTGGTTAATCTACAGTCAAAATTTCTACACTCTTGAGTCATCTATCTCTTCCTTCCTCTCTTTCTTTGTCTCTCCACCCCCCTCCACCCAAATCACACACTCTCTCTCTCTTTTCCCTTCAAATCTATCACTATCTTCCTCCCTCTCTCCCCTCCATCTATGTGTCTCCCTATGTATCACTTTCCCTTCCCTTCCTAAATCTTTCCTCTCCTCACCTCTCTTCCCTCCTCTCCTCTCTCCCTCATTTTCTCTTTATCTCTCCTTGTCACTCCCTCTCTCTCTCCACCTCTATCTCTCTATTTAATTGTTTTTTCCTCCCTTCGTCTCCCCATCCAACTTCATCTCTCTCTCTCCTGCCTTCTCTCTCTCCCCTCCTCTATGTCTTCCTTCTTCTTTGTCCCTCTCTCTCCCACCTCCCTCTCTCTCTCCCACCATCACTCTCTCTCTCTCTCTCTCTCCGCTCTTCGCCTTCCAGCTTTGTTACTATCTCCCTCCCTCTCTCTTATATTTGATCTCATTGTATTATGTTTAAGAAAGTATCTAAATTAAAAAAATTCAATTGGTTGTAAAATATTAAACCTATATTTTGGAACAATCACGTCAAAGGAAATACAATAATGAAAAAAATAAAAGAATCATGCACCATATTTCCTCTATTATTGTTAGTCACTTTGCTTGCTCGCGTGGCTTGAATCCTTACTTAAGATGGATCTATGTTGGTTCTTAATAACATTATTTATATTATATAAATTTCACATCTTTATATATAAAAGTATTCTCATTTTTAATTTTATTAAAACCTTGATTTAATTTCTATGGGAATATTTTTAGTAGTCATGAGGATAGAGGGTTTAGATATATCTCAAAAGTAATTATAACGCTTTACTTCTTAGATTTAATTAAAAAAATATTATAAAAATAAATTAAATTAAAATATTTATAAATTATTTTGATTGTGAAATAAATTATGGTTTTTGGGAATGTCGTATTGATAAGCCATGGTATTGTAACAAAGCTTATTTACAAGTTAATAATATCAGTGGTAAAGTGGGGTTGAATATCCATGGTTACGAATCTTATCATATTGTTATAAAATACTTTTATCGTGAAATAAGTTATGTTTTTTTAGGCATGTGGTATTAATAAACTATGGTATTGTAACAAAGCTTATTTACAAGTTAATCGTATCCATGGTAAAGTGTGGGTGAATATCCATGGTTAAGAATATTGTCATATTGTTATAAAATATTTTGATTTTGAAAAAAGTTGTGTTTTTTTTGGGTATGTGGAATTGATAAGCCATGGTATTGGCACATGGTATTGTAACAAAGCCTATTTAAAAGTTAATAATATCCATGGTAAAGTGGAGGTGAATATCCATGGTTAAGAATCTTGTCATATTGTTATAACATATTTTGATTGTGAAATAAGTCATAGTTTTTGGGCATGTGGTATTGATAAGCCATGGTATTGTAGCAAAGCCTATTCACAAGTTAATAACAAAATCAAAATATAACAGATTGAATTATATTATTTTTGACTAAGACTTCTTATTTCAACTTAAGGTGGATGAGGATCTGTTCACTTTTTTTAATTGAGTGTCTAGATTGATTCTCAAGGGAATATGCTCAACATATGCTTAGTCTTAATGCTTACCAACGGTTCTAGTGTATTAAAGAGTTTGTTAGGTTGCATTGACTTTTAATAAATCAAAAAAATTTAGATGTAGTGTATTAAAGAGTTTTTTAGGTTGCTTTGATTTTTAATAAAATAAAATAAAATAAAAATGATGTAGTGTATTAAAAATTTGTTAGGTTGCATTGACTTTTAATAAATTTTAAAAATTAGATTTATGTCATGTGGCTCCCCCCCACCAATTTCCTAGGGATTTGAGATTATTCCAATTCTAATAAGTTCCTCCATGATAAGTTACTCATTATTATTTATAACACTCATTTATATATAAACAAATTTTATTTAGCAAAATCGTCCATTACTTTTAATAAATTTAAAAAATTATATCAATGCCACGTGGCTCCCCACCCATCAATTTCCTAGGAATTTGAGATTATTCCAATTCTAATAAGTTCATCATTATTATTTATAACATTCATTTAAAAAAAAAAAAATTCTTAAGTTAAAGTTGACCCATAACTTTTTTTACATGGTTAATCAGGTAAATGTGTGCATTATTAAGACATTCTTCGTGTTGCAATAAATTTTTTGGTTATATTTATGAAGGGAGTTGTCTATAGTGCGACTTTTTGGAGTTTCTAGTGTCGGAATCCGATGAAAATTTTGATGTGAAATCTTGATTTGTGTTATTTAAACTAGTTTTTTGACCGTATATATGGATTTAGCACCATGAAAAACCCCTAAACCCCTAGGGAACTTCTATTGTGCAGGGTTTACCCATCAATCTTGTGATTTCAATGAATTCCTACCAGATTTTAGAGAAATTAAACCAAAAAAATCCAGCGGAAAAGCTTCCAAAAAGTCGCACTAAAGACAACTCCTTTATGAAGCCTTGGCTATATCAACCACATTAATATTTTTAATGTGGTTGTACTAGTTATTACTTTAACTTTTTATTATTAATTGAATCAACATTTAAAGTTTACACTCATACCTGATATCACTTTTGACTTTCTATTATTTTTTAATTAAGTCGACATTTAAAATTGTTTACATACTTACATTACACGTACACATCTACCCTATACTTGGTTGTAGCGATGCAATAACAATTTCAATATATTTAAGTGTGAAGTTTTTTTATTTATCATTATTATTTATATATAATTTTAGATAAGTAAAGTTTATGAGTTGATATAAAAAAATTTAAATCTAATATAATTAACCATTTTAATTTCAATATATTTAAGTGTGGATTTCTTTTAATATTATTTATGTATAGTTTAATCTAAATAATTTGTACTTAAGTATTAAGTTTGATATTTTTTATTTTAGTTATTTAATAATTATTTGGATTATTTATTAAAATTAATGTTACATTGAAGTTGTTTCTCTATCTAATTGCACTATATATTAGGATCATATTTTTCTATTTTTGTTATATGACAATTAATGTACTATTGGTTTCCATCACACATGCTTACAAGTTGATATTTGCCTTATCTTCCTTGTCCCTCACCTAGTTCTTTGTTTATATCCATTCTACATGAACCCTATTTCCTTCAAAGAAGGATTAGCCCTCATTATTGCACTTAAGAGCCAAAGTATCAAAAGCTTTAGACATATTAGGGGCCTCATCAATCTTGCATAAATTAAACAATAGAAAAGGACAATAATAGAGTTCAATACATTTCTGAATGTACAATTCCATTATCTAGATATTGGTAATCTCACCTTCGTATAGTAGCCAATGTACCAATAAATGAATTTGAAGAGGTGTGACCTTACTACACCATGGATTGAGTACAATACCACATGAAAATGTTCCATGTGTGGTTAACACACACCAAGAAGAAGCCGTCCAACCTCTTGATGTTTATAAGTGTTGATCTTTCCACGTATCTCAATGAATATATGCACATTGGTTTCTATGCTTCAAGGAGGGGAAGTACAAAGTTGCATACAATTATAGAATGGATTTTACAAAGATTTGGATCATGCTACACTCCTTAAGTGCTCACAACAACTCTTCACATTCCAATGTCTAACATAAAATTGTCTCCTCATCTCCTCACGGGACCTTCACTCAATGAATCTATGACATATCACATGCATTTGTGGCATAACAATACCCTTTATTTGACTACAAATTGGAAAATACCTCTAAAATCACATTATTTAACCCCCTACCAATGCGAACCCAATACACCTTCCCAATTTCAAAAACCCCTACTTTCACTAAATATTGTAGGTATCCATTTTTCATTAACATTTTTTATACCCCTTTATATTTTTCATTAACTTCGAGCTCCATTTTTTTATATTTGTCAATATAAAAACCCTTTACCCCCTATTATATGTTCAATATATTATGTCATTTTTTCCTCAATTTATATCCCCCAATATGAACGTAGGTGGTATGGTATTGCTCCCCCAGTGAATCCCCCGTGCATCTCCTTCACCAATCTACAAACCCCTTGCACCACCCAAACATGCATATCATTCTCCCCCTCCTCACTTTTAGACTAATTCAATATCTTAGTGATATATGTGTATTCACATATGCCTCCCTGAAGTCATCTTTGTTAATTTATTATCCTAATTGCATGCATTAAATAACATATTGTATGTTTGATAGGTTGGATTTGTATCCACCATTTTCTAATGTTCGTTTTTACTCGGCAAATTTCTTCCCTTCATAACAAATAGATAATTTATGAGAGTAATTGTATGTAGAAGGACATAGAGATTTTACAGTAGCCAATGAGAGATTATAAAATGGGAGGTGGATATTGTTCTATAAACATTTGTATTTTAGCACAAAATCCATTGTTTGGATTACCATGGTACTAAATCACATATTTTATATTATAGTATATAGTTCTACTCATTGTTATCTATCCTCGGTCATGTTGTTCCACTTCACTTTGTTTATAATGGTTGTAATGCAATCCATTTTTCTTGTTTTCTTATATTCTATGTTAATCTAGATGAGTATCACATATAAAATAAATAAAATGCCATGATTTCAATCATGATTCAACTTCATACTATCATCTATAGAACAAATATTACGTGTTATATTCCTTCATTTAGTTCCATTTTATTGTTTTTGGGTTGAAGATTGCATATTTTGATCTTTTACAATGATGTTATGTTAATTACATTATCAAATTATTTGAAAAGTTTTGACACCTAATCTTTGGGATTAGGTAAATCCATGTAAATATTGTAAATAGAAAATAAGGAGAATTAGAAGATGAAGAGACATTGGGAGATGAAACCCAAGAGTCTCTCCCTCCATGTATATATCTATGATCAATCTTAATGCAAGGACACAATTTGATTTGAGGAGTTACCTCCTGGTCTAACATGGTATCAGAGCCAACCCTTTTTTTGGCTTCATTTTTTCCCTTGTAACTCCCTTCTGCCTCTATTCTGCATATTTTGTAGAACTGCCTCTATTCTGCATATTTTTGCAGAACTGACACCTCTGCCTTCCCAATGATCATACCTCTCCAAAGCGATCCCAACAACCAAGCTCGACATACGACATACCAAGTCTACGGAGGAGCCCACGATGGCCATTGTATGTACATTATGCTTCCCTCCTCTCACCTCCATTCACTTCCCTCCTCGCACCTTTGAGCACGTGGCTGCAAAATCTCAGCGCTTTCACGAGACTCATCACATCTCCATTTGCACGCCTCCCTCTACCAACGTGCTCTGCAACTCCTTTCCATCATACCCACTACACAATAGGTTATCACAATGTTGAGGACTGTTGGGGTATTATAATCTCCATCAAGTGTAGAGTTGGGCTCAGTCATACCCCAACCCACCCTTGTCCGATGTGTTGAAACTCTTGCTGATTGGATTTTGAAATTGGGTGCTTGTTCCCTAAGAAGTTTAATTTTCTCGGTAACAGAGACCGGCCTTCCAAACTCTTCTAACTATGACGAGGTTGCAAATTCACTTTTATAGGTATACCTCACGGCCATGGTGTTGTAACTATTAAATTTTCTCAACGGACTATCTGACGTCACTTGTTCAGGCTCTAAATCAAGTTATTTTATCGCTTCAATTTTCCAAGTTTCGCAGACACAAGTTCAAGGTGTGAAATTGTCGTATGGTGAATGTATTGGTTGGTATATAGTGTGAATGTGCATTGTTATATGTTGGATGGTGGATATATAATACATGACCTTTGAAGACTGTATGCTCCTTTATGTGTTGAGTTTTTGAAGGGCCGTATTGTATATGGATAATATAGGTGATGATGTTTTGGAGACATAGACACTGAATTTTATTACAAATACATCAATTTTTTGTGCAACCACTGAAATTTTTTGAGGCCAAATTAGTTTTTTTATGATGCATTCACTAATTTCTATTGTGGGAGTGGCTCTCACTTGTAAGGAGAATTACCCTAAGTGGTTCTGGAAGATAAAAAACACCCTCAATTTCAATGAGTTGTGGAAAGGGGTTTGCGAAGGAGAAGAACACAATTCACCTGCGAAGCCCACTTCAGATAAGGAGCTTGCCATTTGGGAAAATAAGAACAACAAGGCCTATGCCTTGATTGCAACGTAAGTAAATGAAGAAGTGAGTCACCATATTTCTCCATTTTCAAATGCTTTTGAAGCCTTGAAGAAGTTGAATAAATTGTGTGACTCACACTCTGAACTTTAAGTTGTTCAATTGATGATTAAGTTATTCAGCCTTGAATTAAAAAATGATGACCCTCTTGCCTTAACATCATAAGTAAGATCAATTATTCATGGTATAAAAGCCATTGGTGTTGAGATATATATTCCTCTTCTAGCTTATGTCAAGGCACTATATCCCACTTATTCACATTATCTTGAGTCATTACAAGCAAGTGGAAAACTTAAGGAGTGTTACGGGAATAAGTACCCTAGGGATTTGGGTTGAAACCCCAATAGAGCAAGAGCAAACTACAGTAAGAAACACTCATACAACTCAGGCAACATGCTTATATAAACAAACTATGCGATAGTGATCATACCCAGATGTCCTTCGTTTGGGTAGTTCCAGCAGGGTTCAGACCCTCTGCAACTCCTGATGATCTTCGAATCTGCAAATCAACCAATCTGAACATACATAGCAGCATATAGATAAAGCATTTTAATGAAATCAACTTTATATCATATAAGCAAGATGATTAGTTATACATCAAAATGACATTCATACATGAATTACAACAGTATCTAATGCATAAACAAAGTTAATCTCAGGAACAAGACAATGTTTCTTTTTATTGTAGAAAGCTATAACCAACACGGAGAGAATTCACCTGAGTCTTCTTCTTCCGGCTCCAAGCGGAACCGTCCTCTAGATCCGTCTAGTTCTAGTCTTCAACAACCTCCTTCCATAACCAATACTATGATATCTCAAGCAAGTGGGAGAATATGAACACTCAAGGAAACAAGGGTTTCCTGAAACTTGGGGAAGTGCTTGAAGCACAGGCATACTTCAAACTCAGTCAGGGGATAATCTCAGTATATTAATTCTATCTCTTCTCCTCCTTAAGGCCTTCTCATAAAAGTCTATTTATACTTCTCCCAATTAGTTTTTTAATTGGGAAACAATTGGGAAATAGTTGGGCCACAGGCACTAGGAGGTAATCAACAGGTAAAACCCGTGAACTCCGCCCATAGTTAAGGAAATTTAATTTTTTTAAGTGTTTTAACACATATACGCGGGTTGGGTATTGACTAACCCGCGTGTACACGCTTTTATCATAGGGAAAAGTAGCGTATAGGGAGTAAAACATTGTTTTTAAAATATTTGGACCAAGTCTGGAAGGAGGGGTTGCCCTAGGCCATAAACCAAGCATCACAAATACCAAGGGTGATATTTGGAGCTATAACAGATGCCCCCTAATATATGAGGTTAGAAGGGGTACATGATGGCCGAAATATATTAAGTATATGGAAAGGAAACCTATCAAAACAGAGAAGGACTTCACCAAATTCCAGCCTACCAAGCCATCAAAAAGAGATCAAAGAGAAACAGTTGTCTGAGGCGGGCATACCCATGCTCAGAGAAAGTAAAGCATGTCTGCATATCAAGTACAAGCGGATCCTCTATGTATAAAAATATTGAAAGTACATAATGGATGATTTGATCGTGATCAAAATTGCATGTCTGAATATCACATATAAGAAGATGATCAATGAAGCTGATCACTGATGCCAAAAATTGATCCCAATAGTACCAAATGAACATGATGGAATAAGATGATACTACATCGCAACTCGGATGCCAGCATATAAGATGTTGTTGTGAAGGACTGCAACATATAAGGTGGATGGTGTCGACTAGCAGTAACAGGAGCAACTGACAAGTGAACCAAAACATGCTGATGCAACCCGAGGTATTCACCGACCGCCGTGTTACATTTCTACACAATGGGAATAAATGATCTAAAGTCGACCATGTGAGAAATCGTTTGATTACCGGTCATTGATGTATACCATTAACAAACGCGAGACAATTCACCGATAATGATAATGAGAGTCAAGGTACCTAGTACAATCTAACAAGTGTGAATGAATGAGCTAAAGTCGAACACCTGGAAGTATCTATCAATCAGGGGACAATGATGGTTTCCCACCGTCGATAAAAAAGGAATCTGTCACTGATGACTGTAAACCCTAAGGTACTGCCAAATGGAATCTAGATCTTTGTCCCAGAGCAATGAGTCGTATTCAATAGGAAAAGATCTGCTAGAAGGAAGGCATTAAGGCATCCTTCATTAATTTAGCGCGAGTGTAACCCTTAGGCCAATAACGTGGAAGGAATCGGACGAAAAAGATGTAGTAACCCGACCGAAGCACGTTTCCGGCGTACATAAGATGTAGCTAGCGCACGATAGAAAGCCTATGAACCAACCAATAATGAAAGCTGACACAGAGGTAAGGAATCCACCAACAGGGTCAAATGGAAACCAAGGCAGTGCACGAATCCCAATGTGTGATAATGAAAGTTGATGTCGAACACAAGGGAAACCACTCAGTCAAAGACCCATGATACTGATCGATGTTGAGCACAAGGTGACCTATCAATAATGAAAATAGGGCCAGGGTGCGACTCTAGGCCTTCCCTCAAGGCAATATGTCGTCGTCGACAAGGACAAGACCCGCCAGCAAGAAGTCAATGGATACCTTCTAAAACCGGCACGAGCAAAGGACCAATATAACTGATGTGATGATAAACACGACACTGACAACCAGGGATGGCCGACTGAAAAATAGGTTAAGAGACACCGCAGAGAGGCCGACTCAAGCTTACTTCCCTTGAACAAAAGCACGACTCAATGATGATCATATGGCAGCATGTGATAACTTTGTATAAGTTCGTCATGCAGGAGGCATGAGCAAACTCTCCATATGATTGGAAGAGGTAACCAATCGGAGGAGAACTGACTCAATAACAAGGTTAAGGCGTACCTAAGTCAAACTAAATCCTGCCCAAAATGGAGGAGACTTTCTTTTGAGTGCTTTGTTCAAGGGCAACACGACTGACTCTAGCTGCCAAAAATATATGGAAATGTTGTCCCGTTCCCGCTCTTTTTGGAATATATATATTTTCTTTTTCTTTTTCTTTTGCTTTAAGCTGGAAAAAGAATAAAAGAATGCTATAGTACAGTGGAAAGAATGAGTGTTAGAGAAACAGATGATCTAGTTCCTGGGATGGAAACACTCCTATGCTCAATGCAGGGAGGCGAAACTGGTCAAGGACACTCAAAGAGATGTTCCTTCCACTGGTCAATGGGTGTGTCAAGTTGTAGAAGCTAAGTGATTACATGGTTGATCTTGCAGAAGACATGGTCAAATAAGTGGCTTAAACACGAGTCCAAGTGAAGCCAGCTCAAGGCCAAAAGGTGCAAATAGTCAAAATGCAATGTAGCAGTACAACTGAACACAAAGGAGCCTCTAGGGTATAAGGCCAGAAATAAGCATAGAAGCAAGGAGAATGTGTCTTCAACGCATAAGTCATGGCGGGACTAAAGAGGACTCCCGAGCCTACTCAGTATAACTTCATGGGAAACCAATGTCAGTGAGGTTCTAACTATGATGCCCATGTAAAGGATGGCTCTACCATTGCATCATGATTTAAAAAATCGACGAGTGAACATGTTTTTCTAACCAAGACATAATGGGGTCGACCCTATGGCAAATGTATCATTGAACAGAGGCTAGTATGCAAGATGCAATGAAAAAAATGGTTTCCCTAACCTATATGCCAGTAAGTGAATGATACCTGCCATGACGGGTTAGCGGTCATGGGACCGAAATAAGATCTCGAATAAGTGTCCAAAATATCTTGAAATAATAACCCATTCTCGACAATCCAAGCCCACAATTCAAAAAATTCATGAGACAAAAAATCAAGTTTTGAGAATTTTTTTTGAAATTTCAAAGCTATATATTGACTTTTAGACTCACAAATTTTTCATTTGCATTTGGAAAAAAGCTGTGGATCAAAAAGGAGCAAACTTGCCTCTGAAGAATTCAACCATTCAAATCGCACCAAAGTTACCAGGTAACCCTCAAACCATACTTGCAATGTTTTGTGATGCTTTTTAGAAGTTTTAATTAAGATTTGATCATGGGAATTCTTGTCAAAAAATCCAACTTTGCGTACATGCAGGTTGGCTATGACCAACTCGCGTATACGACGGCCCTACACGCGACTATGTGTAAAGGGAACCCGCGTGTACGCGAGTTGAAATTCAAACTCAAATTCTAACGGTTGAAACTCATTTCTTTTCAGGATGACCATCACATGGAGAGAGAGAGAGCATACCACAATTGACAATGAGGTAATGAACGACCAAACTGCACTAGATGCATTGAGAGGGTGCGGCTTGTTGAAGTTCTTCAAAATGCCGAACATGAAGGCCAACACACGCCTGCTTGAATTACTGATCCACTACTAGAGTGTGGAGGATGATTCCGTCATGATAGATCAGATGCCTCTCAGGATTGAGGTGGAAGACATCTACTTTATCACAGGTCTCTCCCGAAGAAGGGAGGTTGTGCATTTGACCGGCAAGACATGGAGTAGTCTTTCAATAGAAGACTATGTACACATATACTGTCCTAGGCATCCGGAAAAGATTGGAAGTCAGATTCCAATCAAACATGTGGATAGTTTATCTCTCAAGATTCTGTTGTTTACCATTGCCAGGGTAAACGGATCAGCTTCACTACATCAGGATTCACGAGTGTCCATGAGCCTGGCAGTGGAATTCCTAACCACTATGTTTGATTGGTGCACACCTCTTCTAACCAACATGAAGAGCCAGTTGACCTCCATTCAAAAAGGTCAGACTAAAAACTTTGGATATGGGACCATTTTATGCTCCTTCTTCTTCGAGAAGGTACCTGGGCTACGTCCCAAGGTATCTGTATCTATCAGCAACCTGCGAGATCCATGGATGGGTAGGTGGGCTAACTTGATGAAATGCCTTGGAGGCGGGGATGTGCCGAGGATGACTTTCGATGATGAGTTTTTCACTTGGTGGGACCAACAAATCATCGTAGTCGATGACTACCCTTATGATGGCATGGATTTCCAAGGAGATACAGACTTGGTGTTGCCACCAAACGCAGCATGGGGAGACATAGGTAATAATTTTTTAAGGTTTTGTCAATTTTTAAGATTTTTTTTTTTAAATATGTAATGAACTTAGAAATATTTTTTATGGGACAAAATATTGACAAAATTATCATGTTCCAGATGTGGGTCCAGTGAGACTAGATGGATTCCCATGGCACAGGCGTCATGGAAGAGGTGCCGAAGAGGCAGCTGCTGAGACAGAGAGGGTCTTATATGCAGTCCAAAGAAACTTGGTGAGATTGACTCACCAGGTACTGATGGTAGCCATAGAGGACCTACCTGAGGAGATGCAGCACCGCGTGGTAGGAGTACCACGGGACTGGGTCCACATACTTTGGTGTGTGGCCAATGCAGTAGTTACCTTCTTAGCCGCTCATCTTGAGCCAGGTCGATAGATAGACTGGACATGATTATGGGCATTTAGTCCCGATTTTGTATATTATTTTTTGAACACTTTATGTATACACGAGTAGTTTTATGATATATATATATATATATATATATATATATATATATATACAGTTCCAAATTTTTGATGTTTGTTTTTAATTTGATGAATGATTGATATGCCAATCTAATGCTTGATTAGTGATAGAATCTGCTAATGAATTTTCAGATCGTGGAATGTGCAGATATGTAATATAAACAAATGATCGTTACAACACCCTCACTCTAAAAAATTGGCGATATAAATAAGGATCCCGAACATGATAAATGTTATTTAAATGTGACACTACCAGCTGTGAGTCAAGATACACTACCAACGAATAAATTCCATAAGAAATAGCTTCGGATAGTAAATTAATAACGGTAGTATATTCAGCAATTTTATTTGAAGCAGGACCAATACATACTCCCCTTGACACCATCAACTGACCAGATGGATGATAAATCACCCAAGCTGCGGAAGCGAGATTTTGAGTGTGCCGACTAGCACGATCGGCGAATCCGAAATAGACCAATTCATCCATCAACACCTGCCAAAGAAGATCAAAAAAGTGTCGATATCACAAAAATACCAGAAAAATATGTACAAAAATATAAAATATACAAACAAGTAATTGCTTGGTCATAACCTAAGCAAAATACTTCTTGAGGTAGAGCCCATTTCGGGGCTATGCCAACTTGTTCCCTTCAAAATCGACTAATTCATAAGCCCCTTTTCCTAAAACTCATTTTACTATAAAGGGACCATACCACATAGACTTGAATTTCCCTGCCCCTAAGGCGTCTTTATCTTGGTCATAGACCAAGACAAGGTCGCCCTCGGAAAAGACTCGAGGATGGACAACTTTATCATACTGAGTTTTAACCCTTTTCTTATGGGCCTCGTTTATTATGGCGGCATCTTGACGCTGCTCATCGAGATGTTCCAAATGAACGAGGCGCTCTTCGAGACTAGAGGTCTCTGGAAGAAGCTCAACAACTAACTTAAGGGATGGAATTTCGCATTCAATAGGAAAAATAGATTCCAGCCCGTAAACTAACTGAAAAGGTGTAAAACCGGTGGCAGTCTTTACCGAGGTTCGGTATGCCCAGAGAGCCGGGTACAACATGATGTGCCAATTGGAGTGATTTTTGTCAATTGTCCTTTGTAGGATCGTCTTGAGGGACTTATTCACAGCTTCGACTTGCCCATTGGCCTGAGGATAATACGGAGACGAATGCTCCTGCCGGAAGCCCAACTTAAGAGCCAATTCGGTCATCAGTTGGTTCTGGAAATGACTACCATGGTCAGTGACAATCTCTCTCGGGATACCAAAACGTGAAATAATCTGATTGAAGAGAAACAATGTTGTTGTTTCACTATCATTTTTATAAGTAGGCATGGCCTCAGCCCACTTCGTAAAGTAGTCTACAACCACTATAATATACTTTTGATTCGCCGCTGAAGGCGGATTACAAGTGG
Organism: Pinus tabuliformis; assembly: GCA_031772625.1. Classification (NCBI taxonomy): domain Eukaryota; kingdom Viridiplantae; phylum Streptophyta; class Pinopsida; order Pinales; family Pinaceae; genus Pinus; species Pinus tabuliformis. Next base: position 870,604,723 of record CM062808.1, read on the forward strand.
TAAAGTCAATGCCCCACTTCGTAAAAGGACCGACAGTGATAACAAGGAAAAGAGGAGTTGGATGCGTGCGCATCTTCTAAGTATAGACTTGACAAGGGTGGCAACGTTTGACTACTTCAATACAATCTTTGAAAATTGAAGGCCAAAAGTAGCCAGCACGCAAGATTTTCTGGGCTGTTGCAAGCCCTGATAGATGACCACCACAAGCTCCACTGTGGCAATCATTGAGTACAGACTCTGCTTCCTCCAGAGTTAAACAACGCCTAAGGATTGAATCAACCCCTTGGCGATATAATGTATCACCAATGATAACATAGTTCTTAGCAAGGTGACATAATTTTCAACGTTCATCCTTGGAGGAAGCAAGCGGAAACTTCGAAGTCTGGAGATATATGATAATATCTTCATACCATGGATCTTTTGAAGAGATGAGGAATAAATATTCGTCTAGGAAATTTTCGTCATAAACAATGTCTTCTTCACAAGGCAGCTCGGAAAATTAATTCCGCAAAAACCAATCACTTATTAGACTTGGCTGACATGAACTCGAGATCGAATTCTTGTAAAATAACAATCCATTGATTGTATTTGCCCCCAATCACTCGCCTATTGAGGACAAACTGAAAAGGATTGACAACCTCTAAGACGAATGTTTTGCGTAGCAAAATATAATGACGAATCCACTGGACAGCATGGACAGCTGCCAAGGCCAATTTCTCAACAGGAGAATAGCGTAGTTCAGGACCTACCAAGCCTCGACTCAAGTAGTAAATCACATGCTCCGTGAGAGCATCATCCTCCTGAACCAGAACCATACCTATGGTTGATTCTGCCACTGCAATAGACAAAAGGAAATCTCTGTCATAATTCGGTGGACTCAACAATGGGGCAGAGATTAATGCCTGCTTCAAGGCGTCAAAAGATCATTGTGTAAAGTCATCCCATAAAAATGGAACTCCTTTCTTCAGCAAACACATAATTCCTTTAGTTATCTCAGCGTAGTTTGTTATAAACCATCTCAAGAAATTTGCCTTTCCTTGGAGACTTTAAATTTGTCGGATGGAAGACGGGGGAGGCAACTAAATTATTACCTTAACCTTGAAGGGATCAACTCCAATCCCTTCAGTTGATACGATGAATCCTAACAACCGACCAGATGTGACTGCGAAAACACACTTATTTGGATTCAACCAGATTTTGTAAAATCAACATCTCTCAAAAACTAACCAAAGATGGTTGGGATGATCGATTCTTTTTCGAGAAAGAGCAGCTAAATCATCCAAGTATGCTTTGATGACATGCTTGATGTGTCAGAAAGCATAAGACATGGCCCACTGAAACGTACCGCCAGCATTTTTAAGACCAAAAGGCATCTTTTTGTATGCAAAGGTACCCCAGGGACAAATAAAAGTTGTCTTATGCTGGTCCTCTAAACGGATAGATACTAATTATAACCAGAGAATCTGTCCATGAACGAGAAAATTTCAATATCCACACATTCATCAACTATCTAATCAATAAACGGTGTGGGGTAATTGTCTTTCGGACAAGCCTTGTTCAAATCCCTAAAGTTGATGCAGAATCAGATCGTTCCTTGTTTTTTGTCTACCAAGACTGGATTAGAAACCCACTCCATTAGAGGAATGGGGTATATGAAACCCGCCTTTAGCAGCTTTTCTACTTCAATTTTAATAGTTATTGCTTTCCTAGGATTGACCGATCGAAGCTTCTGACGAATCGGCTTGGCGTTCTCATACGTCTTGATCTCATGCTGGACTATAGATGGATCAATACCAAGCATTTCCTCATAAGACCAAGAAAACACATCTCTAAACTCTTTAAAGAGGTCGGTGTAAATTTGAATCTCTTCAGGGGAACAATCAGCTCTGATGAAGACATTTTCTATAACGTCAGGATTCCTAGAGATGTTTATAGGTACAATTTTTGAGATAATCAACATATTACCTTCGGCAAATAAATGTGTTGGAGCCAAAGGGTTTGACACTGTACAAACATCACTAGTAAGCATATTGGAGAACCTGGATTCGACTTCCTACAATGGTGGAAGAAAATATGATCGATGATGTAAATCTTCCCAAGGTCGATCTATACCTGTCATCGCTTCTAAAATTGCTTCGTCAGATGGTAAAACTGTATCTAAGCAATCCAGAGCAAAAGTAGAGTCAAGGGTCCAAGCTTGAGCCACATCACCATCTAACTCCTCTTCTGAAAAAGGAGTGGGATGGTTGTCTACAGAGTTAATGATAGATTGATAACTAAACTCTGTTGCAGACATGGGGAATGCCATTCCACTAACGTAGCCTCCATCTAATGTGGTCATAGATGAAGGTAAGGTCCAAGGGTCTGAAAAATAAAGAGTTCGAAAGAACTCTTTCCGTGAAGGGCCTTGGAGGATGAATTTGCATTGATTCCAGTTGTAGGAGGGGGAAGATCAAATATACCCATCAAGGAAGAGTACATCCCTACTCCTAAATTCTCTGTAGGTTGACGAGGATTATCCACCAATGGAACGATAGAATCTGAAGTTGCACGAGAATCACCCGGAGAATAATCTAATTGATCAATTTTAACAATTCTCCCCTCATGAGGAAAACAAAGGATGCGAAACAGAGATGAAACTATGGCGTCCATCTCATAAATCCAATTTCTTCCCAAGAGGAGGTTGTAATCCAAGTTGGCATCAACGATTTCTACCTCAATATTAACGACCTTCCCTCCAACACAAATAGGTAAAGTCATGATAATTCTGTGTGGCCTATGAGAATAACCATCAAATGCTGTTAAGAGAGTCGATGAAGGAACAATTGAAGGTGATCGAATGGCCTTCCAACATGACATAGACATTACGGATGTGGAAGCTCCCTCATCTATAACTATCCAAAAAATATTGGTTTTTTGGTAAGTAGACTTTATCTGGAAAGCCATATGGTGAGGAAGTCTCTTTTTGACATTGAGCATATCAAAAGTGAGCACTAAAGAATTTTTTGGATCTACTGCCCTGATTGTCGAAAGAAAAGCACTTCTTTGAGCAGGACACGACTGGAGTACCTCCAATGCAAACATAGCACATGGACTTTGAGCTAGATCTTCTATAATTGAGTAGTTCTAGGCTGCCCTAGCATTAGGGTTAATCATCGAGCGCTTAGCGGAACCTTTCGGTATCTGAGGTATAGACTCAATAGAGGGTCGCTCAATATGAAGCGGGTCTGAGGTTTCGGGAACAGATTTTGCCTTAGATGTTTCCATTTCACCGTAATCATGTGCACGTGTGGCAACGTCGACATGAGAGTTCATCATATACACATTTGAGGAATTTTCCTTTTCCTAGTTGCCCCCTGTGGAGGTACCAGGGTTTGAGTTCGCACCAACAAGTAATTGTTGCCCTTGGGGAAAAGGGTTAGTCAGGATAGCTTGGGAGCTACAGGACCCTTGCTGCACTAACAAGCGCTAAGCATCCTGAATCTTGGGGCAGAGGTGAGTTAAATGATCTCCATTGCATAACTTACATGGAAATTTAACCTTCTTCTCAGACTCTTTTCTACCCTCATCAACACCATTGCCATGCTTGTTCGCATTACCCTTCCCTTCCTGATTTTTCTTCTTACCTCATCCCTTCTTCTTCCCATCGAATTGTTGATTTCCTTTGGGGTTAGAAGCCTGGACAACGTTAATGGAGGTAGGTTGGGAGGGCGAAGGTGTAGATGATGTTGCCTGATTAGAAGAAGCAGTTTGTAGAGACAACTGCTGCAATTGGTTCAAAAGGTTCACCGTATTTGCGTCAATTGATCCAACTATACCATTGGCGTGAGGGTCGGGCTTCGGTTTGGCTAAATCAACCTTAGATCTAGGAGCGTCAGGAAGGATTTTCTGAAGAGTCCCAGACTGAGAATATATCAATTCTAATTGTTGGGCTCGAAAAATAGCCTGCTCTTCCGAATAAACACTGGAAAGAGAAACATCCTTAGAGATTTCAGGTTGTAAAGATTTTAGAAACCATTCGAGACGGAACTCTGGTGGAATTTCAGCTTTGATAAGCCTCTTTCTCTGTCTCCATTCCTGGATATGATCTGAAATGTGAGTTGTCGTGTCTTGATGAAAATTGGCCAGAAGTTCAGTTCCGGCTTCATAACAGACAGGCAACTAAAAATGGTTTAAGAAAATATTAGCCAAATCACCGAAAGAAGTAAAAGTGCCCCCTGGCAACTCTATATACCATTTGTCTGCATTCCCCATTAAGGTGTGCTAAAATAACCTCAACCTGATTGAATCATCGATCAGGGATTTTGATGAGCACCATAAATGGAACGTGGTCACATGGTCTCCCGGGTCTTCACCATTCTTCCCTTCGAATTTTGGAATATTCGATGGAAGTTTAGTTGGGACCGGAGGCCAAGCCAGATTGTACCTAATTGATCATTTGCCAATTTAGTCAAGTCTGGCAGATTAAACGTGGCCAAAAAAGGAAGTTGTGGAGGACCTTGGGAATTCCATCCGGACTAGGTGGGGTTCCCATAGGTCTGAAAAGAATGACCTAGATTTTGAAAGGCACCAGGTTGCCCGAAGTAGCTCATAGAACCTACTGCACCAAAGGGTGATCCTTGTGGTCCAGTAAAACCCAGAGTTTGACCAACTCCAGCCGAAAATCCTCTGTAATCTGTAAAGTTACCCCCTAATGAAGTATTGAAAGGAGCTGGCAGCCCCTGATAAGGGTTCCAAGCATTAGCAAAGGGTGAAAAACTTTGAAATGAATTAACCGAGGAATACGGCACATTCCCTTATTGGCCGGAAAACTAATTCCCAGCTCCTATCCCACTAACCGCAGGGTTTGTCCAACTTTTAAAGGGGTTACCACCTTGACTTGTGAAAGGAAAAGGCATAGACCCTACTGTCGGATTAGAATGTGGCATATGACCACTTCCAAATGGGAAACCCTGAAAATAATTCGATCCACTCATCATGGATGTGGAGGCGGTTGATGGTATATTCAACGGAACTAAAGGAATACCTTGAGAGGGCATTCCAAAAGGGAAAAATCCAAAACTAGACGCATTAGCTTGAGAACTTCCACTCGTTGATGGAATGGAAGTAGACCCAAATAAGGAAGTGCTGGTAGTGTTAGAAGGGATGGAAATAGTTCCTCCCCCTTGCACAGATATGGGAGTCTACATGCTCACAACACTTGTGGTGGATGCCATGCTTCCAGTAGTGGTCATCGAAGGGATAGATGTGTGTGGACCTAGGCTCGAAGGCGTGTGAGTCGGAGTTCTAATGTATAACAAAACGTCTGGATGATTAGGAGGGAGAGGAGAATTCGGAGCCTCAACCGACTCTGAAAGCTCTTCTACTTCAATACTATCTTCCGACTGGAAGAGTACTCGAGAAATAAATGGAGTATTCCTCTCTAACTCTGTAGTAGTACCAGGTCTATCTTGTGAACTAATGCCCCCCAAGTGGAGGATCAATCTCCAATGTGCCTGCTACCACTGGTTGAAAACCACTAACAGAATCGCTCCTACGCCTTCTAGGAGAAGGCTTTGGACTCATACGTGAAAGCCCACAAAGTCTCTGGGACCGTTGAGATGGTCGGTCAACCACTTTGAATTATTTTTATAAGATCTACTTAACGACTCAATAAAATTAAAAGCTAGGCCGACTAGGAGCACAAAACACACATTAAAATGTCCCTAAAAGATATCAGCAATCAAACAACTTCCAAGTATTTCCGCTCTGGGTGATTAGGACCGGACACCAAAATACAAGAAAGTTAATAATAAGGGCCTTCCGAAAATAGACTGGGGTAATTATGCCCCAGGCTTACTAGTGAAGGTATCAGAGGTAGTTACGCTAACCTCCAGACAACAGCCTTTGCTGGTGCAAGCCCCCAAGCTTCGCAAGGGTGCCCTCCAGAAGTACTGTTGAACGTGATGTAACGTCAACCTTAGGTGCCACAGGATTCCCCTCCGCAGCCACCTGTGTGGATCCCTAGGATAGGCAACTAAAGGCACTAACTCGTATCAGAAGTCGGGCGGAACAGTCGTGAGGTAGGATCCGACAAGTAAGAGAGCGGGTATCTCTCGTCCTTATCTTCATGAACCCTCGTGCTTAACTCCCAGTCACAGGGCTTTCCCAGTCTCCCTTATGTTATTGGATTTCACTCTTTAATCAGATTTCTATGTTTTACAATTTAGAGTGGCCTTGGAGAGTTTACTCTCCTCTCGCCTAATCCAAGGCCCTAAAACTTGTTGGTGTATTCTGATGACAACACAAAAAGTTCTAGTTTATTTTATTAAGCACTTGATTTTAAATGGTTGTTCTTTTAAGTCAAAGGGATAAATGGAAATGAAACCGGTGGTGTTTGTATGACACAAAATAAATTAATGAAAAACTAACTTATATGAAATGCAATCGTTTGTTCTTCAATGAAAAGAAATTTCTACTTGGGTTCTACGAAACTTCTATAAAGAAAAAACTTTTTTTTTCTTTTCTTTTCTTATAGCACACTTCACACTCACAAAAAACTAAAAAGACTATTGATGCTTTAATAATGCAAAACTACCCTAATGCAAGGTGTACATGAAAATGCAAGATCCTAGATTACTCTAAAAGGAATGAAAGAAATTGTTTATAACTTATTAATAAGCCAACTTAAGTGTTTGAAAATAATACAAATTTTGAATGCAAAATCTTCTCCAAACAAGAAGGACTAATAAAAAAGATCACAAATCACTTTCAAGAAATTAAAAGAAACCAAAATCAAACTTGGAAAAAGAAGACAAAAACAATGTTTTTTAAGGACTTTTATTTTTCAAGACGCAATGAAAACAACATTTGGAAAGCACTCAAAATGCCACTTAAAACCCAACGACCGAAGGCAAAGCACAAGGAAACTTTTCAAGTTACCAATTAGATAACGAATGAAAACTTGAACAAAAAGAGTTTCAACTTGCACTAAATGACCCAAAAGGTAGCAAAAGAGCTTTGAGAAACTGACCAAGAAGTCAGGAAAGAAACACTTTCAAATTCATCAAAAAGAAACTTTCAAAAAGCAAGAAAAGGTGTAAGGCCACGAAATGATGGAAAGAAAAGCAAGTAGACCAATAATCAAGCTTGACACAAAGATTGAAAACAATCTACTGTTCCAGAGGACCAGAACAATCAAGAACCTCTATAAGAAGTCTTGTGTGTCCAAACACAAATCATAAAACTCACTCAAAAGCAAACCTAGGCCAAAAACTTTTCAAAGCAGAAGAGAATTCAAAACAGTAAGCTCACTGAATAATTAAATTCTAAAGACAGAAACTGACCACTCAGAAACCAAATAGACCAAGAAACAAACCTTTATGGGCAGAAAGATTTGAAAAAATCATGCAAAAAATGGTATACGCGACTATGTTCAAGCACATAGGCGTGTACACACGCTTCTGACAAAGGAAACTTGCGTATACGCGGGTTCACTTCACAGAAACAAGCATGTGTACACTACTGTAAACAGACAAAAGTGTGTATACAAAGCTTTGCAAGAAAAATAAAAAATGAAGCCAGATCAAAAAGATTAGACTTAAGGTCTGAGATTCTACTAGACCAAACAATACTGTCACAGCAAGCAAACCAAGAACTGAGCCCTGATTGACACTGAACAACCCAAACTAGGAATAACAAGATTGTTATCCCTAGTGGAGTCGCCAATTCTGTTATGGGAATAAGTACCCTAGGGCTTTGGGTTGAAACCCCAACAGAGCAAGAGCAAACTACAGTAAGAAACACTCATACAACTCAGGCAAAATGCTTATATAAACAAACTATGCGATAGCGATCATACCCGGATGTCCTTCATTTGGGTAGTTCCAACAAGGTTCAAACCCTTTGCAACTCCTGATGATCTTCGAATCTACATATCAACCAATCCGAACATCCATAACAACATATAGATAAAGCATTTTAATGAAATCAACTTTATATCATATAAGCAAGATGATTAGTTATACATCAAAATGACATTCATACATGAATTACAATAGTATCTGATGTATAAACAAAGTTAATCTCAGGAACAAGACAATGTTTCTTTTTGTTCTAGAAAGCTATAACCAACACGGAGAGAATTCACCTGAGTCTTCTTCTTCCGGCTCCAAGCGGAACCGTCCAGTCTCAGTCTTCAACAACCTCATTCCATAACCAATACCATGATATCTCAAGCAAGTGGGAAAATATCAAAACTCGAGGAAACAAGGGTTTCTTGAAACTTGGGGAAGTGCTTGAAGCACAGGGATACTTCAGACTCAATCAGGGGATAATCTCAGTATAGTAATTCTATCTCTTCTCCTCCTTAAGGCCTTCCCATAGAAGTCTATTTATACTTCTCCAAATTAGTTTTTTAGTTGGGAAATAGTTGGGCCACGGGCACTATGAAGTAATCAACAGGTAAAACACGTGAACTCCGCCCATAGTTAAGGAATTTTAATTTTTTTACGTGTTTTAACACGTATACGCGGGTTGGGTATTGACTAACCCGCGTGTACACACTTTTATCATAGGGAAAAGTAGCGTACAGGGAATAAACATTGTTTTTAAAATATTTGGGCCAAGTCTGGAAGGAGGGGTTACCCTAGGCCATAAACCAAGCATCACAAATACCAAGGGTGATATTTGGAGCTATAACAAGGAGATTACCTTTGACTCCCTTGAAAAGAAATTTCTGAGAGAGAGAAGGCTTTTGGGAAGAAGACAACTCCTAAGTCTATTGAAGAAGTTGTATGCCTTGCACAAAATGGGAAGAATCATGCACAAGATTCTTCTAGAGGAAGAGGTGGTCACAGAGGAAGAGGAAGAAGGAATTTTAGAGGCGGGGGGCAGATAGTTCCAAGGAGAAAATTATGATCTTCATTGCATATGTTGCAATAGAGATGGACATGATGCATCCACATGTAAGTTGCCTTGGGACAAAATTGAGCAAGAAATAAATGAAGGGAAAAGTAAAACCAATGACAAAGGGAAGAGTAAAGCACCCAAATCTGCTCATTATGTTGTCGCTCATTGCAACATTGGAGTAACTGAAGACTTGTTCAATGCTTCACTTGCTTCATGGAAAGATGATTGGTTGCTTGATTTAGGAGAAACTTGCCACATGAATTTCAGGAGAGATTTCTTTGAAGAATTCACTAACAATGTTGATGGAGCAGTATACTTTGCAGACAAATCAAAACTCAAGCCATCATACTCAAATTGCCTAGTCTTCCGTACTTTCTTCTACATGATGTTCTATACCTCCCAGAGTTTAGGAGAAACTTATTGTCTTTGGTCCACATGCACAAGCAAGGACACTCCATTCATATGTTTGATGGCAAGGTCGAGGTTAGAAAAGCATAAGATCACTCACTTGTCATGACGGGGATAGAAGAAGAAAGACTTCTGAAGTTGCAAGGTACCTTTGCTCATGCACAAAACTTTTCAGACAGTTCTCACTAAGATGAAGGTGCATTTCCATCATCTTTTATGGGATGCTATATTTGGACACTTGAACTATGACAACCTTCATTTGTTGAAGAAAAATGGTATTACCGGTTTGCTTACAATTCCTAGGAAACTTAAGCAATGTGATGCTTGTATTCTAGGAAAGCACAACAAACAATCTTTTCATGATTCTCATTCAAGAGCACATAGAAAACTTGAACTCATTCATTCAGATTTATGTGGCCCAATGCATGTTCCTTTTGTGAATGGTAATAAATATATGATGACATTTATTGATGACTACACTAGAATGTGTTGGGTTTGTTTATTGAAGAACAAATCTGATGCTTTTCAAATATTCAAGAACTTTCATGCATGGATTGAAAATGATGCATAATCTCATATTAGCTCTATTCGCACTGATAATGGAAAATAATACACTTCAAATGAATTTGAAAACGATCTTTTCCAGCATGGGATCAAACATCACACAATTATGCCTTATAATCCCCAACAAAATGGAGTAGTTGAAAGAATGAACATGACAATCTTAAATATGGTACGTTCCATGATGTTTTTCAAGAATGTTAAACTGATGTTTTGGGCTGATGCAGTTCTATGTGCTGTGTATATAAAGAATAGGTGTCCATCTAATGTTATAAAAAACAAGACTCCTATGAGATGTAGTATGGCCACATTCCTTCGGTAAGGCATCTTAGGGTTTTTGGTTCCACTTGTTATACCTTGATACCTAAGGAACAAATAAACATACTCGGTGCAAAGAGTCACAAGTGTATCTTCTCGAGCTATTCAAATACCTCCAAAGCATACTGTCTCTATGATGAAGTGAACAAGAAGTTTATAATATCTAGAGATGTGATATTTCTTGAATCTTCCAAGACTGACAATGTTCTTGAGTGGTAACTTGATCGCTTGGATAGATTTAGACATGAAAAATATTTTCAAGAGTTTGATTCAGATTCCACATCCTGAAGTGGGGATTCCTATACTGGATCAATATGTGGAATCTTCTTCTGAAGCACTCTCTCCCCCACATGAAGCTCTAGCCACTGATGACACTTTGAGTGATGTGATTGACATAATTGGGAGACTAAATCGTGATTCAACCCCAACTCAGTCAACTGAGAAACCTGGGCCATCTAAGAAATGTCCTCCAAAATGGCTAAGAAAGACACTCAAAAGTTTTCATCCTAATGAGGTTGGAAAGACAGAAACAAGAAGCTCAACCAGACAGAATGGAAGTGATGTAGACGATTTTGATTCACATGTTGATATGGATGTTTCTTATGATTGTGAAGTAAATTTGTCTACAGATTTTGAACCAACTTCCTTCAAGGAAGCCACTTCTCATGACGAATGGAAAGATGCGATGTAGAAAGAATATGATGCCTTGATAAAGAATGGTCCATGGAAGCTGGTTGATCCTCCATTGGGAACCAAACCAATAGGTTGCAAGTGTGTCTACAAGAACAAGTATAAAGTTGATGGTTCACTTGACAAGCACAAAGACAGGCTTGTGGCAAAAGGTTTTGCATAGAAGGAAGGGGTTGATTATGAGGAGACTTTTACCCCCACAATAAAATGGGCTACCATCCAGACACTCTTTTCCTTAGCAACACAAAATGGTTGGAAAGTCCATCAAATGGATGTAAAAACTACTTTCTTGAATGGAGATCTGAAAGTGAATGTTTTTATGTCCCAACCAGAAGGATTTGTTGTGAAGATTCAGGAACATAAAGTATGAAAGCTTGTAAAATCCTTGTATGGCATCAAGCAATCTCCCCAAGCCTGGTACGAGAAGTTAACTAAGCATCCTCTGAAACTCAACTTCAAACATTATGATCTTCATGATGCAACTTCATTTGTTAAGAAAGTTGGCAAAACAATTGTATATCTTGTGGTGTATGTAGATGATATTTTGATGACAAGGAATAGTGAGAGCTATATTGCATCCATAAAGAAGGAATTGAGGAAAGGTTTTGAAATGGAAAACCTGGGCTATGTTCATTACAATCTTGGTATTGAAGTAACTCAAAATCCGAAGTTTATATTCCTCTCTCAGAAGAAATACATTGGAGATCTGTTCAACATGTTTGGTGTGACAGAGTGCAATCATTTAACCACTCTAATGGAACAAAATGTAAAGCTCACATCCACTGAAGGAAAAGAATTTGAGGACGCAAGAAAGTATAGACAACTCCTAGGAAATCTCAACTACCTGACTACTACCAGACCAGACATTTCATTTGTTGTTGGAATCCTCTTCAAGTTTATGCAAAAGCTTTGCGAGGGACATTGGTTTGCTACAAAAAGAGTTCTAAAGTACTTGAAAGGAACTCAAGACTTTGGACTTAAGTATACACATGTGGGCAACTTTAGCTTGATTGGATACTTTGATTCAGACTTTGATGGAGATAAAGAAAGTGAGGTGTCTACTTCAGGTTATATTATGAGTCTTGGATCAGGAGTTATCTCCTGGAGGTTGACGAGTCTCGGTATTGCAACAAGAATGCTGCAACACCCAAGGCCGACTTTAATTATCAACCTAGGGTTTGTACAAACTTAAGAGGTATCGGCACTATATGTGCAACATATAATGTGTCATTCCTTTGTTGTCATGATGTAATGGAGTGCATGTACTTAAATCAAATCCTAAACTAATTACAAAAAATGAACTGCTCGAAATGGAGACCCTAACCTATTGCAAAAAATAAAGTACAAGGAAAGAAACATATTCTAATTGCATAAAGATCATGAACTAAATGTAAAATAAACCTAACTTAATTCTATTTATCACATGTGATGATTTAAACTAACTGAGCATGGAATCTGATCTAGGGAGTATTAACTGTTGCATGCATGTGCTAATTAAGAAATAAAAAGAACTATTTTTCTTTATATTTTCATTTTATAAATGCAAATGCTAATATTTCCTTGTTCTTTGGAATGGGAGACAGGTGTGGAGGGAAAGGAGTACAATGGGTCAGATGACTTGGAGGGTGAGTAGGGGCTTAATACTGGTTTCTAGTGATGGATTTTTCTTAATTCGGGCTCACAACAAGTCACTATAGGTTTTCCTACAGGATGTCTACATGATGTACTAGTTCCTATAGGATGTCTATAGGATCCCCTGTTTTATTACAAAAAATAGGCCAAAAGCTTAGGAAGTGGTCTAGAAGGTGGAATGGAGCTTGGGAAAGGTGGATAATGGAAGAATAAGGCATGGAGGTGGTGGAAACTACCCAGAACTCAAGCAAGGGCTTCAAGATGGGTAGATTTTCTCAATGGAAATGGTAATTTTTGCTTATAAAACAAGAATTCAGATTGAGACTTTAGTGGATTTTGGTGACATGGGTGGATGAGGCGAACGAGATGAGGTCTCCCTGCAATGTAGAATCTCCTGCAACAACACACATTATTGTCTACATCTATCCACAAATTCATCTATACATGGGAAATATTTATTAAATAACGAAAAATTACTAGTCTAAAAATCAGAAATTCGAGAACTAGTGAGCTAGTAAATCTATCAAATGTCTAACCTAATCAAGTGCAAATGCAATGGGGTAAATTTTGTTATTAAATAGAATGTTTTTGTGATATAATGCAAGTGGATCCAAATCAATTGAAACTCGTTAGCATGCTCTAAAAAATAGTAGAAATTTACTGTTCTTTGCTACAAAGGAGTTCTAGAAATCTAGATTTGGGAATAAGAAAATTAATCCAAGTATCTCAATGATTACTATGACCTTCCAAAGCTTTTCCAATGATGAAATGATGCTTTTGATCCTGCAAAAGAACTTACATCAACCATTTAACCCAATCCTACAACAAAAAATCATTAATAGTAAATGCAAAAATAGAAAGAAACAAAAACAAGAGATGCATGTGAATAAGAAGTGAAAAGAATAAAAACAAATCATACAAAAGGGCTCTAAGGCTCCTGGGATGGCCAAGCCAAAGGAAACTCAGAGACCTATGGAGGAGAATAAGATTTAGAAGTTGAACATGACACCAATCTTCATTATTTTCATCAATACAATTACATCCCTGCAAGAAAATACAATGGAGCTGCAAAAATACGAGTTCTCTCCACAAGAAGACTAATAAGCCCCCCCTAGAGGCAAATTCGACTTGGTAGCATGGTAAATTTTAGGGGCGAATTTTAGCCCAAGGGTGAAATTTAAGGGGTTTTTCATTTTAGAGGGGCAAAATTTATATAAAACACTCATTTCATATATTTAGCCCAACTTTTATTTAGAAATTAATTATTTTTTTTCATTTTAGCCCAAAAAAAGGGCGGATAAACTATGAAAAGACTCATTTGACCCGATTCGCCTGGTTTGGGAGGTTGTATTTGGTCCCAATCACCCTGATTTCTTCTGTGAACGACTCCCTGTTTTTATCGATGGCAAGGGTGTAAATAAATAAAAATATAAATAAAGTGGAGGTATGGTAAATAAATAAAACCTCTTTTGATACTTACTCCAAAGGTATGGTAAATAAATAAAAATATAAATAAACTAGAGGTATGGTAAATAAATAAAACCTCTTTTTATATTTAATCCATAACACTCTTTCTATTTAAGAAGGCTAAAAAAAGAGGTTTTATTTAAGTAAATCCTTTGGGCCAAATACCATATTTATAAAAGAGGTATGGTAAATTAATAAAAATATAAATAAACTAGAGGTATGATAAATAAATAAAACATTTTTTTAATATTTATTCCATAAGTCACCTTATATTTACGAACATGCAAGGGTGTAAATAAATAAAAATATAAATAAAGTGGAGATATGGTAAATAAATAAAATCTCTTTTTATACTTACTCCAAAAGCATGGTAAATAAATAAAAATATAAATAAACTAAATGTATGGTAAATAAAGATCCTACAATTTGATTTGTTTCGGAGAGCAGAAGAGAGGAAAAAAAATGGAGGGTTTCTGCGTGGGATTTTCGCCATGGACGGGGGCAAAGGAGGGAGCTCCACTCCCTCCTTCAGAGAGGTCGTGGTTAACAAGAGCAAGGCCCCTCCAGAATCAAACAGAGGCAAAATGATGGAAGGAGGAAAAAATAGGGAACAGGAAATAGAAAGTAACAAGGAGAAGGAGAATGTTGGCACAAAAGACAAAGAGGAAGATGAGAAAAAACAGGGAACAAAAGACAGGAAACAAAAGGGACCATGCAAGCCCAAAGCTGAAGTCACTCCCAGAGTTAAATAACCCTGACCTGCAGGCCCACAGGGAGCACATGCAGACTTATGAAATCATATGCAAATTCATGGGACTATGGCCCACCGAAAAGGCTTTACAAACATGGATCAGATACCACTGGTAGCCTAAAGGAAGCATTGATCTTCATCTAGGATCCAAGGGTTTTTTCACTGTGGTATTTGCAAACATTGAGGACAAAGACAGAGTGTTTGAAGGTGGGCCCTACTTCTATGCAGCAACAGGGCTCTACATGTGACCGTGGATGATGAACTTCGTGCTGGAGCGAGAAACCTTTACCTCAGTGCCGGTTTGGGTAAGACTCTATTCGCTACCTCTGGATTATTGGCAAATAGAATCACTAATAGCCATAGGAAATAAATTAGGGAGGTTTGTTAAAACTTCTGAAGCAACAAGAAGGGGAAAATATACCTCCTTTGCTAGGATTTGTGTAGAAATGGACCTATCTGGAGCTCTTTCGGACAAGTTCATACTGGAGGTTTATGATGAGGAATGGGTGCAGATGGTTGACTACGAGCATATTCCATTTAGATGTCGAAAATGTCATGAACACGGGCACCTTCTGAGAGACTGTCCTCTCAGTAAGGCAGAGAACAAAAGCAAACCTAACATAATGAAAGAAACAGATGGCTTTCACAAAGTAACTCACAAAGGTAAAAACAGAAAAAAGGGGCCAAAACAGCACCAAAGTGGAGACCAAAAAGTGAGGCAAAATCAGTTCCAGGTTCTTGAAGAGGAGGAAGACGCAGCAGTTGAAAATCAAGTTGGGAAGGATGAAGATGATAAACAGGAAAATGAAGAAGAACAAGTTCAGGAGCAGGTAAAGGAAAAACAGAAAGAGATAATGATGAGTGAACTAGAGATGGATATGGATCATGAGATGACCCAGAGCAATATGGAAATGGAAGACAATGAGTTACAAGAGATTCTCGACACAGAAAACCTAGATCTAGAAGGGTTCTTGAGTAAGGGTACAACTAATGGAGTAGAATCTCTATCACAAGAAGAATGCAATCGAATAAAGCAGCTATTCTTATGGAAAACTCAGACAAAAGGCTTGGGAGAAGATCACAACAGCAAAAGACAGGGTAAACAGAGAGTGAAAGTGGTAAAATCAACTCCAGTATTAGCTCCAAGAAACCTGGGGAAAAAAAGGGGCAGAAAAAAGTTGAACGAGCTATTAATGGAATGTGGGAAGCTCATGATAGACTCAGGTAAGATGAAAGACCTAACCAGCTACTCCTTTACCAATATGTAATTATGAAGTTTACAACTTGGAACATCAGAGGTCTAGGAAGTAAAAGAAAACAGAGAATGTTGAACAATAGAATGAAACAGGTAGCTCCAGATATAATTTTTGTCCAAGAAACGAAAAGCTTTGTCCAAAAGATAAGACAAATCCATAGTAAGTGGCTCAGCAGATATGAGTTTATAGAATTCAAAGCAGAAAATACAGCAGGGGGTATCCTCATCCTATGGAATCCCCAAAAAATAGGTATTATTGATGCAGAAGCAACGAGGAATTATTTATCAGTTGTCATTCAGCCTGTAAGAGATAGGGAGACTTATCTTGTAATGAATGTTTACGGCCCACAAAGGTTAGATGACAAAATCAAGTTTATTGAGTCCTTAGTGGACCTTCAAAATAGATTTGTAGGGATACCATGGGTTATAGGAGGAGATTTCAATATGATTAGATCTCTCTCGGAGAAAAAAGGGGGCACAAGAGCACTAAACAAAGATTCCTCAGCTTTCCAAAGTTTTTTTGAAAACATGAAGCTGGTGGACATTGAGACAAATAATGGTCTTTGCACTTGGAACAATAAAAGAGGAGGGGATTCCCAGGTAGCTTCAAAGCTAGACAGATTCATGATCTCAGAAGAGCTCATGCTTCTAGACAAGGAAATTACAGCAGATATCCTTCCTTTTGGAGGCTCAGATCACTGGCTGATTCAAATGGAGATCAAGGGCATTGGTACCCCAAGAAACAAACCATTTAGGTTTGAAAATATTTGGCTTTCACACCCAGATTTCATCAGCAACATTGAAAAATGGTGGGCTGAAGACCTACAGATTCAGGGATCATCCATGTACCTGTTACACAAGAGATTAAAACACATCAAGCAGAAGCTAAAGGAATGGAACCAGAAGGAATTTGGAAATATTTTCACAAGTAAAAAAATTGTAGAAATCAAAATCCTAGAGCTCAACCAAGCTCTGATCAAGGATGGCTTTGATAAAGACAAAAATGAACAAGTAGATAAATATCACCAAGAATGGGAAGTGCTACGTAATCAAGAAGAATTTTTTTGGAAACAAAAATCTAGGGTTCTCTGGCTAAAAGAAGGAGAATGGAATACTAAATTTTTCCACAGATCTACCATCGCGAACAGAAATCACAACAGAATCTCTTCGATCAAGAATGAGAATGGCCAGATTCTCCAATCCCTTGAGGAGATAGATGCAGTGTTAGTAAAGCATTTTCGGGGCATTGCCAAGGAAAAATTTTCAGGAAGAGAACCTTCCATTAAGAACTTAATAGAACATATTCCTAAACTGGTATCCAGAGAGGAAAATTGTAATCTCAATAGACCTGTAACTAAAAAGGAGATCAGTTAGGTCCTCAAGGAAATGCAAAATGGCAAGGCACCAGGTCCGGATGGATTTAATGTTGATTTCTTCAAATCCTGCTGGCATATTGTTAAAAGGGATATTGTTGAGATTGTCAAAGACTCCAGGCGGAACAAGACCATTTTGAAAGCTCTCAATACCTCCTTCATTATGCTTATTCCAAAACAGGATAATGCTCAAGCACCTGAGAGCTACAGGCCCATTGCCTTATGCAATGTGGTCTACAAAATAATTTCCAAGGTTGTGGCTAATAGACTTAAACCCCTGCTGCCCACGCTCATCTCCGAGGAACAAACAGGGTATGTAGAAGGAAGACAAATTCTGGACAACATAATTCAAGCTCACGAGGTGGTGCACTCGTTAAATTGCAACAAGAGAGCGGGCATGATCATGCAACTGGACATAGCGAAAGCATACGACAAAGTAAACTAGATTTACATCAAAAAAGTGCTCACAGCGTTTGGTTTTGATCATAATTGGGTCAGATGGGTCATGGCCCTTGTGACTTCTTCCAGCTTTTCAATTTTAGTGAATGGCTCTCCTTCTGAACTTTTTCTCCCTTCCAGGGGTCTTAGACAGGGAGATCCGCTTTCGCCTTTTCTCTTCATCCTCATGATGGAAGGGCTGGGGCGGTCCATCAAGCATGCAAGAGTAATGGGAAAAATTCAGGGACTCCAACTTTCGGAGAATGGGCAAGTTCTGACTCATCAACAGTTTGTAGATGATACCATGCTACAGGGAATTCCCACAGTTAAAGAAGCACTTGCTTACAAACAAATTTTAAATGACTTCGCGAAGGCCACAGGTATGGAAGTAAACCTTTCCAAATCAAAAGTCTTTTTCTTTAACACTCATATAGCCATACAGAGAAATGTCTCCAGAATTTTAGGCTTTCAAAGAGAATCCCTTCCCTCTAAGTATTTGGGAGTTCCTCTTATAGCTAAACCCTATCACAATAGTATATGGGATCCTCTAGTAACTAAAATGCAAGACAAGGGCAAGAAATGGACAAACAAATCTCTAAATTTAGCTAGTAGATTAGTTCTTACTAAAGCAGTTCTCCAAGCGATCCCAATCTTTATGCTATCAGCCGTCCCAGCTCCAATAGGAGTCTTACAACAATTTTGGAATATTCAACGAGATTTTCTCTGGGGCAAAGAGGAAACAAGGGAAAAATGGGCCTTAGTCTCGTGGGAAAAGATATACAAACCCAAGAACCAAGGAGGCCTGGGTTTGGACGATCCTGAGATTCTCAACAAGGCTCTTGGAGCCAAACTCTGGTGGAGGTGGGTTAAGGATCCTAAAGCTCAATGGGCAAGCATCTAGAAGGAAAAATATGCCAATGACTGGTCGGCTTCTGAAATCATTCGTATGACAGGAACTAGGAAAGGCTCACCCATATGGAACAAGGCCTGGGAGAATAGAGAAGTGGTTCAAAAAAATAGTTTCTGGGAAATCAGAGAGGGAGATCTGGCACTTTTCTGGGAGGACAAATGGCAACAAGAACCGAATCTACTGAAGGAAGAATTTCTAAGCCTCAAGCATGAGACTGACAGTCAAGGTTTAGTAAAAGTGAAAGACTTTTGGGAGAATCCACATAATGCTGGTAAATGGAGAATTTGGAAAAAAATTGAGGGAAGAGAGGATAGGAACCACAATAGTCAAGCAGAGTCCCTTAAAAGAATGCTGGATCAAAGAATAATTTTAGCAGCAGAAGGGCAAGACCAATTGAGATGGGGTAACAACGAAGAGGGCAACTTTAATATTAAGGAAGCTAAAGGTTTTCTCCTTGATCAGGAACCCCAAGCTCTAGATAAAACTTGGCAGTAGCTTTGGAGACACAAAGGTTGGATGAAAATCAAACTCTTCATGTGGTTAGTTCACCACAAGAAGATATTAACCTCGGACAACCTTAAAAAGAGGGGCATGCTAGGACCCTCCAGATGTCATCTCTATGAGACCCATGAGGAGAATATTGAGCATCTTCTCAACAGTTGTATCTACACCGATAGGATTTGGGATTTTTTAACCAATATTTTCAAGCAGTCTGACAGAGACAAAGAAAGTATTGCTAACGCTCTCATAAACTGGAGGAACAATTTTTTATACTAATGAAATTCTTAATTCAACCTAGGATCTCTTGCCTAGTTTCATTATATGGAATGTGTGGAAAGAAAGGAACAAAAGAATATTCAAAGAGGTAAAGACTGAACCTCTTAGCCTGGTGAAGCTGATAGCAAAACAACTTAAAGAGACAGTGGGCACCACAGTTAGGAATCTCCCCAAAAATCCTCCCTCAGTTGAAGAGTTGAGAATCCTCCAGATGTTAGACTTGCAGGGGCTTATTCCTCAAGATCTAGACAGAGAAGCAAGTATGAGCAATAAGGGGGAGGAATACTGGCATCCTCCCCCTAAAGGTTTTCTAAATTTCAACATTGATGGAGCCTCCAAAGGCAACCCGGGGGTGGCTGGCTTTGGGGGAGTTCTAAGGGATGATTTAGGCAGCATAATCTCCCTCTTCCATGGACACTTAGGAAAAGCCACTAACAATATGGTTGAACTAATGGCCTTGGAACAATGCTTAGAATTTTTTATTCAGAACAACCATCAAAATGTCATAATAGAAGCGGATTCTGAGTTAGTCATAAACGCTACCAAGAGAATCAGTAATGGTATAGGGCCGGAAAAGGTCACTAAACACTAGAGGTTAACTCAGGTTCTACACAAGATCCAAGAAAATCTACAGAAACTTCGCACTCTCGGATTTATTCATGTGAGGAGAAAAGCCAACAAATTGGCGGACATTCTTGCAAATCAGGGCGTCAGCTGCAAGGACAGAGCAATTTGAAGGAAGTGGAGCACTATGGAGCAGAGCAATCTGAAAAAACTCTGTCATAACCAGGTGGAGGAGGACAAAGCAGAGTTTAGAAGCAAAAGAACAAAATCAAACCAGTAATGGATCGTGGTCAGAGGGCTCTTTAGGTTGGATAGATAAGTTCAAGATGAGAGGTATTACAAGGTATGCGGCAAAGTCGACCACGTTCAGGATTATGCTCCGCGACCATCATCAAAGTTTCTTGACCGTTGATTTTTTTCGCATCACACACTTTTTCCATTTTCTATAGTTAAAACCGCCTTGGGAGTGGGTTCATTGCGTCACACCACTTTTAAGTCAAAAGTGGTTTTTTAATTTTGGCAGCGATGCCACTGAGAGAGTGACACGTGGAGATGGGTCCGTTCATAATACCACTTTCCCCACTACCTAAAGGCCAATTACTTTAGACACGCGATATTTGGCTCAGCCGTCTGATGGAGCGAGGAAAATCAACGCTCAAGATCAAACGTGTTGTTTGGTGGGGCCCTCATCACACGCTATTTTCCAGATTTCTTGGTGGGTGAGTTTTGACCCTTGACCATTAGATCCTTTTTAGTTAAGCAACAACGGAGATGAGTCATGCAGGTTGGAGGCGGGGCCCATTAAGGGATGTGCATCTTGCCTCGAGGTTTTTTGTTCAGCGTCGTTGGACAGAGCCCATTGGTTCTTCCCTGTTGATTTTGGTGAGAGTTTCGCTTCTCGGCAAGTTTGGCGCGAGCCCCTCCTTGTGGCTTGGTTTCTTTGGGGCTCGGTTCTCTGCAGGTCTGGTGGGGCATTTTTCCTTGGCTTTGGTCCGTCCACTTCCTAGTTTCATTTTGGATTTATTCCTATTCAGCTTGGAGGTTTTGTTAGGTAAGGTTTTTGGGCCAAGTCCTTTGCCTTGGCCAGTTCTCGGTTCCTTTGGGAGGCGGTTCTCCTTCGCCACTTTTCTGAGTGGCGTTTTGTAAATTCTGTATTGTATTAATGTTAAAGAAGCTCCTACTCTTACTTCAGCAAAAAAGAAATGTATGGTAAATAAATAAAACCTCTTTTTATATTTAGTCCATAACCCTCTTTCTATTTAAGAAGGCTAAAAAAAGAGGTTCTATTTAAGTGAATCCTATGGGCCAAATACCATATTTATAAAAGAGGTGTGGTAGATTAATAAAATATAAATAAACGAGAGGTATGGTAAATAAATAAAACATTTTTTTATATTTACTCCTTAAGATTAAAAGTGCAGTTCCTTATGATATCTTGTTAAGTGATACAGGGACTGCTTCTATTGAAGCAATTGCTATGGTGCGAGTCATAAGGTATTTAAAAAAAATGAGCAAATGGAAGAGAGTATATGACCTTAGGTTGTCTTTAATGATAGATTGTGCAAGAGCAAGAAAACTTGGATGCAACAAAATAACAAATGGTTTAGTAAATGGGGTATTTGCTTGAACGTGTGTCCCATAAACAACAAAGAGATAAAAGCTTTTGTTATGGAAAAGTTCCGTAAGCGTACTTGGGATAAGGACCTAGGAAGAAAGAAAAATTACTATAGTGAAGTGTTTAATCCCACTCATAGTCATCAACCAAAAACATACATAGAGGCCAATATCTCTTGGAGAGCCAAAATTCTTATTACTCAGTTAAGGACTAATTCTCATCAACTACGTTGTGAAACAGGGTGCTGGAAAAGGCCAAAGGAAGTGTGGGAGGAAAGACTATGCATTTTTTGTTCTTCCGGAAAAGTGGAAACAGAAAAACATTTCATTTTAGAATGTGAGGCCCTCAAAGACAACATGGAAAATTATGCAAATATGCTGGCAGCTAGCTCTTGGGATAATCTATTTAGCGAGGGGTTTGTCGAGAAGCTTCGAGCATTTATTTTGAAGCTTCACATAAAAATGGTCGAATACATCAAGCAGATGAAGAAGCAATCTATCCCATAGGCTATCTTTAGCCTCGCGGACATTAAAATAATTTCTTTCTTTCTTCTTTTTGAGCCACCTTATATTTACGAACACTAAAAAAATGTGTCATATTTAGGTGAAGCCTATGGGTCAAATACCATGGGCCAAATTATTATTAATACCTTGCAAAAAACATTATTAACCTAATATTAGTATTAATAAAAATAAAGATGGCACATGGTATTGACCCATGGTATTCACGTGGAATGTAGCCTATCTAAAGGGGGGAATTAAACCAGCATAGATCCATCTTTACTCTGGATCTACTAAGCGCCGAGAGGGATCAAATATCGTGATATACAAACTAGCATAGAGAAAAAATATTTGATCCCTCTCGGGGCTTGGTAGATCAAGAGTAAAAATGGATCTTGTAATTTAATGTCACTCAAACATTTTAACTCGGTTAAAAAAAAAAAAAAAAAAAAAAAAAATCAATTATTAATTTTTATAAATTACTAATAGTGGTTTTTAAGCTCCAGGTTTATGATAACCCATGGTATTCATGTGAGCATAGACTATTTAAAGGGAAATTCTATCAGCTTAGATCCATCTTAATTCCGGGTAACCCATGGTAATACCATGGCATTCATGTGAGCATAGACTATTTAAAGGGGAAATTCTATTAGCTTAGATCCATCTTAATTTTGGGTCTACCGAGTGCTGAGAGGGATAAATAGATTGCATCCCTCTAAGAGTGGTAGATGTGGAGTTAAGATGGATATAGGTTGGTTTTTATGATAATGAAGATATTAAATAGATTTAGGAAATGATATTGTAAAAAACATCTTAAGATGAATGGTTAAAGCTACATTTAGTCACTTCACAAAATTTAGTAAAAAATACCAATATCTCCATTAATATTGGTTTTTCTGATTTAACAAAAAAACATCAAAACAGTGAAATCTTATCACTCTTTCCCGATCACCCTCGCAAAAGAGAGATAGTCGCTGCCCAAATTTCCCACCATTTTTCAAACGTTCTCAATATGATATCTTCATGAAAAAGTTAAGGTATTGATGTTGGATTAGTTATTTGAAAAATATGTTGGTTTGTACAACCTTTCATCTTCTCTGTTATTCTTAGTTTGTCGTAATGATATGTAGGGGTTGGACCACTGCACCATATTGTCCTAAAAAGCGGAGATTGTGCATGAAAAAGGAAATTAATCCACATGTTACAACGTTGTTAAAAAATGCAAGACGTATGAAGGTAGTGAATTATGCTAATAAGCAATTTAGATTGGGAGAGATGTAATTAAATTTTATTATTTAATTGAAGATTTCCAATTAAAATAATAATAAATCTACATTTATATATTTATATGTTGATTGGAAGGCTTTTGACAACAGTCGCTTCTTTCCATTAGATCCCCTTCAGGCCTTTGGGATACCTACTACTTTCTTATATTACATAGTTGGGGCTTGCTACTTGTTGGTGTGTTGGGGTAAACAAACTTGATGTGTTTTTTTCATCTCACAGTTGGAGTCTATGGAATAAGAAAGAAATTTGATGTGCATTTTCTCATCTTGATAGGTAACTGTTTGTAGATGAAGATTCCATCTTAGCAACTCTATCACAAGGAAATTCTGTATATTTTGTTGTTGCTCAATACAAAATCAAGTAATTTTTTTTTTAAACTCAACATTGGTTGCATTTAGGAGCAAAGAGTTGTCTCCATGTCTTCTTCACGCAAGAAAGTTGTATGGTCCAACGATCCTGCCATATGATTGTTGACAACTAGCTTGCGATACAAGGCTATCTTTGATGATGAAGCAGTAGTAGTAGCTTGGTGGTGGAGAAGATTTAGAAAGTTAAATCTTTAATGAAATCCATGATTTTTATGTGGTTGGACCTAACGAATAATGTTTTGATGTGAGAGGTTCTACAAAATAGGGCAAGGTAGGGTCCTGGAATTTGTACTCTATGCAAATGTGAAGGGGAAACAATAGACCACGTGCTGGTGTTCATTTGTATTTTTGCTCAGGAGGTATGGGGTGTTATTCTCCCCTTATTTGAGGATAGGGTACTTGGCAGGAGGCTTCCTTGTTGGAATTTTTTATGATAGAGCACTCAAATAACATAGATCATTGCCCCTGATTGCCTCTAGAGCCATTTGGACAAGAAAGAAGGAATAACAATTTTGTAGACAAGGAGATCCCTCCTTTTCAGGTACATCATCAAATAAAATACCTATATGAAGGCATAAAAATGACTCCAAAGGTTAAATTTCCAAGGTGGGTTGCAATCTGGAGGTTGATAAAACTTATCCATGGCCTTTCTTTGTTGGTGCTTGCCAAGGTGATATTCTTGTTATATATATTATCTGTGAATATGTGTGATATTCTTGTGCTATATATATTTGCGATTCGAACCCAAGTCAACTACTCCTCCATGTGTGATATTCTTGTTGTGTATATTATCTACGATTCGAACCCAATTCAGCAACATGCAGGAGGAAAATTCGAACTGGTGTTGCTTTTGGTGTTTTTCATGTCTACCTCTGCCAGAGAATTATCCACAGTTCATCAAGTTTTGGATTCACATATCTCCTGATATTTGATTATTTTTCACATTTTGAAGTGGGCACAAATGATAACTCTTGTTTCAGGTGCAAACATATTCATTGCACCTATGTTTGTTTCTTGTCACCTATGTTTACCTTAAAGTTTTTCGTTTCCTTGTTGCTATGCACTGCATCAACCTCTATTATTCTACAATATTTGTTTGTTTAATGTTTTTTTGTCATGCACAAGGAAATAGTGTTGCTAGTGTGAGGGTAAGAATGCAAGTGACAAGGGTTGATCATCTACAAAACTCTTCCTCAAACGAGGAGTTAAATACGGTAGGTTTTGAAGAGCATAGTGATATAAAAGCTGAAGAGCATATGATGTAGATGTTGAAGGTGGTGCTTCTGCATGAATTATAGTGCAAGGTGCAAGTTTAACCAAGAATATTGGTGTTAACAAAGGTCGAACTAAAGAGTATATGCTGAAGGAAATTGATGATGTTGACTTCAATGGATGCTTAATAAGAGTTGTAGTGAGAAAATATGGAACTCACTGGCATAAATACATTATTGGCTAAATACCTCATGCAAGGAAGAAGAAGAAAGGAGTTATTACATTGTTAATTGAACAAAGGGAGGAAATAGTTGATTGGTGTAAGGAGATACTTGAAATTGGCCATGACCTAGGGTTGATACAACTTAAGGCTAACATTGCTCCACTTTGAGTCCATTCATAGATGGATTTTGGGGAAATCAGGGTGTGCAGGAGTTAAGAAAATATATCAAGAGTTGGCATTATGAACAATTGAAATCCTAAATAGAGACAAAGCTATGGATTTACACACTACAATATTGACCAAGTTCTATTACACTCTATCCAAGGCATACAAAGATCATTCATAGAATTTACAAAATATATATGCAATTGTGACAAGTTTCCTTTCGAAGTTGGAAGGAATTGTGGCATGTGGATAAATGCCAAGAGAATGAGTGAAAATGTGCCAAAGTGTTTCCTAACAACAACGTGGATAACTATATTTTGTTGTGCAATTATAATTGGTTTATCAATGTCTAGGCTATATTTGTTTTAGGGGAATAAAAATGTGAAGAACCATGTCAAGAATTGTGAGCAAGGAATATCTGTGGTTGCACATCCTAATGCATGGATGACTAAATAATTGTTTATGATTTGGCTATACCATTTTGTCACATTTTACCTAGAGGCGTCTATCTGACAAACATATACTCGTTAATTTTTTATGGCCATCACAACAACATAGTTTTACAAACCACAGAGGTAAACACGATAGGCATACATAGTGTTGGCACTACTTAGACATTACTCATAAGTTGCACCCCTAGAAGTGTGTTTAGGCCTTTTAAGAATTATTTAAGGTTTGAGAGAATAAATTGGATGGCAAAGAACCCATGGAAAGAGGTAAAAAGGTTTGAAACAGTTGAAATTGCTAGCATATATTTTGAAAGGACCTTGACACCCTCTAATATTAATGTGGAATGTAGGTGCAATGGAATTTGGCTAGTCAATTATGATGCTCTTACCAATGATGAGGCTTGTAGCCAAGTTTTTGAAATACCTGGTGATAAAGATGAAAAAGTTGTTATAAACATGTTGAGTCTACCTCGAGGATGTTATCATCTATTAAGTGATGATGATGAACATGGCAATGCTACTTAAGAATATGATGGAGCAATTCAAGAAAAAATAGTAGTTTTTGATGACAAAAACCACATGCAAATTTTACAAATGCTAATCAGAATGAAATTGTTGAAATGAATATGATTGAAGGTGGTCGAGTGATGGGAAGCACTAATGAGCAATTTGCATTACCAAGCCAAGTGACCCTACATGAGTGGTTAGCGGAAGCCATGATGAATATGAATTGAAATGATATTTGTGAAGACTAATGAAGGAATCCTTAACATGCATTCATTCGTGTTGGGCCATAAGGTGTTCAAGTGGTGGGGACCAGAGTTACATAAATATTTTATTGTTGGTCTATTAAACTCCATAATTCAAGGTAGGAATCATTTGTTGGTTGGGTAAGATACAACTATTCAAGTAAGAGAAAGGAAGGTCGGTAAGTAAGGGGGCCCTGTTTCATTTTCCTACTTGCATAAAGCCTACTTGAAGGGGAGGGACTTTAACACAATGACTCAAAATAGAAGATTGCATCGTAAGACCACAGGTAAGGTTCATGGGTATGGGATTCCCTCAATTCAACACTTCATGACATGGTAGAATGACTTTCATAACTTATATATTTCTTGAAGAACAGAGTGTAATGACCAAATATCATATGGAAGGATGAACTACCTGAAGGTCGATGGCTTAAAAACTACCCGGAGAGCAAATGAAAGTGTTTATAAATTTCCCCTGCAAATATAACAACTTCTCCTTACAATGAGGCTGCAAATTTGTAGAAGCAAGAAAGTCCTTTGTCACAGTTAGGCTAGCATTTGAGAAATTGGTTTGATATGGAATCAATAAGGTAGTGATGGAAACACTCAAGGAAACAAAAGTTGGGAGAAAAGTAAAACAAAATTTGTACAAACATTAATCTCTCATAGCTTGACAAAAGTGGTAGAGAAAAGATTAATCTCTCCTACCTTGACAGAATTGGTGGTCAAGATCAACACCTACAAGAACTTTGTTGTGGAATATTATCAAAACTAATAGAAGGATATGAAAGAGTGTACAGTAAGAACCTTGACAAACACGACCACTGAAACTTGCAACATTGTTTGTAGGAAGAGAAAGCTATGTTTCTTTTTCCAAACATGTATGTTAGTATATTACAGTTTAATGAATATGTTTTCCTATTATCATATATGGTTTCATACTTTAACAAAACACTCACCAAGACTTCACAATGTTATATTATTTAGTGAAAGATTTGCCAAGATCTTATAAGATTTTATAATTCAGTGAAAGATTCACCATGACTTTACAAGATAATATAATCTGGTGAGAGATTCGCCAAAAAATTTATATATACATATTATATTATTGATAAAATCGCCTCCCACTTTTCCTATGTATCATGGGGATTCACCCATTTATTATACATATAAATTTAGGGTGGTTCTTAAAATTTTCTGTGCTTGGTACTTATACAAAATGAATAGGAATCATTCCCCATGAAAAGAGGAAGCTTTCCCCATCAAAATCCCTTGATTAGTGGATCTGGTTCCAATACTAGGAATCTGCATTAAATGATAGGGAACACATTCCTAGATTTTCTTAATCATTGGAGTTCCACAATTTGTGCCATAATTCCATAATATCTTGTTGATTTATTATTTAATATTGATCCTCCTGTAGTAGGGAGCAAGTCTCTGAATTATCTCCTCCAATTCTTCATAAGCTGCCCAATATTCATAACATCCCACAAAAATAAATAATATTAGGCACAAATATGCAATTTTTCATAAACATTCCTAATGATCATATTAAAGTTAAAAATACATTATCTAATACAAAAAGAGAGGTTTAATATGTTGAATGATGGTTATAAGGGCATTAATTTATGTTTAATTTAGAGAAATATGCCTTAATTTATGTCTAATTTAGAGGCCCATCATACCCCCCTATTGACAATGTTGCTCATCCTTTGAGAAACTTAGTGACCTCATTGTGCCTCATTCATGGCCCTAGTGGCCTCTCTCTTGTGCATTAAAAATCTTGGCTGTAATTTCCGCAAAGACAACCCCAAAAACATATTTGTGCAAAGAAAAATCATTGCTTCTTGAGACCATTAACTTGCCTTCTTCTTTTCTTTTGTGGCCTAGATGATTGCCTAATGGCCTTGGAGTTTTCGGTTTTGATTAGGTCTCTCTTAAGCACTGTCTTTTTTGGTTTTTAACACAATTTGTTCCTTTCTTCTTTCTTGTAACAACATTATGCCTTCTTGTAGCAGTCATTCCTTCTTCCTTCAGAGTCTTCTAACTGTATGGGAGCGATGAGAAATGATGTAGGTTTGTGAAAATGGAGAGGATGCTCTGTTTGTTTTTTTAAGAAAATTTCAGGGTGAGACATAGTATAGGGTTTGTTCTTGAAAATATGAAATGGAATGGATGAATGATGGATAGATAGTGAATATGAAGTGGATGGAGGGCTTGGAGTGTTGTGTTGACTTGACCTTTACAAAAATTTATTCTTTTAACTGTTGTCCTCATTCCCTGAAATCATCACCCTTCATAATTTGACTTTTTAACATTGCATGAGTGAAGGAGTGAGTTGCAATTAACTAGTTGAAGGCGGCTGAGACTACTGACCCATCCTTAGCTTATAAAACTTCATCTCTTATGCATTGACAACAAATTTCTAACTATAATATGCTCAAGAGAAGAGGTCAAGAATATTGCATACCTGTACCTACCTGATGGTTGTTGGAGAGACATGCATGCTGCTACTGAGTTGATGCTGCTATTGAATTAGGTACATCTTCTTGGCCGCCTTTTTCTTTTTTGTTGATCTTATTTTGCTGATGGGTTGTCTTCTTGTTGATGTGCAGGTGTTGGTTTCCTCTGTTGCTGCTGAGCTCTAGAGGAGTTTCATTGTGCTTGTAGTTATGCTTCTCCTCTTTCAATCATGGTGTTGAAGGTTAAGCCTGGAGCCTGCTATTACTTAAAAATAGGCAGCTACAAGGTTTCTTGTAGTACTACTACAGGAAGTCTTCTAGTTGCAATTTTTTTGATTTTTTGTGTCATTTCTCTGTTGGAGGGTAAATAGGTATTGGAATGAGTGGAAGGTTGGCTATAGAGTAACATGGTCATGATGGGTGTTGACTGAGATGTGGTGAAGTCAATGTCCTTTTTTCTATCCCAAAACAGGCTTGCATCATAATTTTCCCATCGGACTGCCTTTCCTGTAAATTTTCAGGATTTCCTGTAGTACTACAGGAAACTCCTGTAGTCACTACAGGAAATCTTGTAGAAAGCACATACTTGCTTGAAATTGGATTTTTTTTGTGGCTGGAGATGAGTATGGATGAAAGAACATGGGGATTATGGATGATATGAAATGGATGAAGAAAAACATGGGTCTTTGTATGGCTTGATGCCATCTGATCTCTGTGTTTATTAACTTCTTGCAAACCTGCAAAAACCATAATTGTTATGAGTGCGCAGGTTTGAGGTCCCTGGCATTATTTTTGTGTTTTTTTTTTTTTTTGAAAGACAACTAGGTAGCCTCAAAGGAGGTTTTCATCCTAGTTGCCTGCCCTGGGCACCTTAAAAGAGGTTTTCACCTAGAGGTCTTTTTTTTTCTTTTCATGTAAGGAAAAGTAGAATTTGAAGATGGATTTTGGTTTATGGAGTGGATGAGTGATGAAAGTGGTGTTAGGGGACCTATGTGAACCTTCCTTAAATAATACATGACATTTTTGCCCATTTCTCCATCATATTGCCTCTTGCAGCTTCTTCTTGGTCTTCTTGTAGAGATCATGTAGTAATTCAGGGCAACCTCCTGTAGCAAACTTGTTTTGTCCATATCTCCCAAAAGGTAGAATGGATTGACCTGAAACTTTATAAGCATGTTTCCCTCATCATTATGCACCTCCCCATAAAAAAAACTTGGCCAATGGATGCACGAATCTCGAGAAAAATAAAAAATAGTTGAAGGTGATGGATGCCAATTTCTTGAAAATCGTGCACTGGAAATGGATGAAATTGCTTGGGAATGTTACCATCATCCATATGCATCTCCCCATGAAACATATTTTTAAACGGATGCACAAATATCAAGAAAATTCAAAAATGGTTGTAGGTGATGGAGGCCGATTTCTCGAAAACTATGCACTGGAATTTGTTGAAATTGCTTGAGCATGTTACCATCATCCATATGCATCTCACCCTGAAACTGATTGGCAAATGGATGCATGGTTTTCAAGTTATGGCAAAAATAAATTTCTTCTCTATGTATTTTTGTTTTTTGAGAATAGTTTTGCTGTAGTAAAACAAAGGCTTCCTATAGTATTTTGGGACAACAAGGAAAATGAGTGGTAGAAGCTTGGGAATGATGAGTGGATAGTGGAAATAGATGAGCGTGATGGATTGGCGTGGCCTTGGTCTTATTGGAGCATTTGAGCAAAGGAGGAGAAAGTCAAAATTTGACTTCTTTTGACTAGGTTTGACCATTTTTTTTTATTTTTTATTTTTTATTTTTTCCTTTGGTGCCAACTTATTTTTGTTGCTTATAGATGTTGGAGAGCACCTACATTCATTAATGAGATACATGGAGCAAGTATTTATTATTATTATTATTATTATTATTTTCTTCTTCTAGGTCTACTAGTTGCCTCATTGAGGTTTTCAATCAATGAGCCAATCTCAAGTGCCTCAAAGGAGGTTTTCACTTATTTTTTTATTATTTTTCTTTTACCCTACTCTACTTGAAAAACAAAATCACTTTCAAGTATAATAATACTTCCAATGGAGCCATGTGCACATCAATATGACAGAAAAACTGATGTGCAAGCTTGAAATGTATTCTTTGACATGTAACTGAATTTGAGTGATCAAATGCTTTGACTTTGATGATATCAAGCACAACTGAGGAAGAGAGTTTTGCTGCAACTTAGTGAATGTTTGGAACCATATTTCAATATAGCTGTGATGCCTCTAGTCCACTTGCTGATTTGGATCATCTTGGATGTCTTCTTCTACCATGATCTTCAAGTCTTCCTCTTTTTGTTGATTGATCTCTTGAATACATGGAGGATTTGATGGTAACCATGATGGAGCTTTCTCAATCTCTGATTTTGATGTCCTCTTCATCAACTGCAACCCATGTTTTTTTATCTTCTCTTTCGAATCTTCTTTTTTCTGCATGTTGTCCCTTAATGGCATCAAGAGAATCACTTTTTTGTAATGTCCTTCCTGAGTTATGGTAAATACCATTTAGCTCAAGAGGAGATGTTTGGAAGTGTTGTACTTCAATGTTGTAAGTGGGCTGAGCTACTTCAATGTGTGGGTTTGGAAATGGTGGTATAGGTAGTTGAGTGGGAGTGTATATTTGAGATGGATGTGGTTGGGGTTGGGGTTGTGGTGGAGGTGAATGGTATGGATAACATGGAGTTGGGTATGGAGGATATTAAGGAAAATATTGAAGATATTGTGGTTGACTCCCATAAGTTCCTTGCCAACCTTGTTGCCAAGATTGGTTTTGGGGTTGGATGACCAAGGTTGCCAAGGAAATGGTGTATTCCAATTACTTTGAGATGGATGTGCATAAGGTTGAAATTGTGAATTAGGCTCTTTCATTATGTTAGGTTGAATAAGCTGCCATGGTCCTCTTGAAGCTACATAACATAGTTGCATTGGAAATTGACTTGCTCCATTGTCCTCTTGGTGAACTTCCTTCAACCTTGGTAATGAGGAGCAACATTCAACATCATGTGATTCTGCATGGACAACACAAATATCATCATCTTCTTTTTGCTCAGTTTGTGTTCTTAACATTTTTACTTGTTCGGTTAGATTTCTAAGAATCTCTGTTTTAAAGTCATCATACAAATTTCCAAGTTTAGCTTGACTTACCGATCTTGATGTTGATTGACTTACTCTTGCCCTTCCTCTTGATATGTGTTTGCACAAATTTCATTAAATGATAACTCATATACATCACCTCTACTCATGAGATCAAAGAGATCAATCCATTCATCCCTAATTGTTATAAGTAAGAGGGTTTTTAGTGTGTCGGATCCTAAATGATGTAGTTTTTCCCTCTTAACATTTTACATGAACTTTTCTATTAGACCCTCTAGACTCTCATCTTCTTTTTGATTCATTCTAAATATTTCTTCTTTAAGATCATGATCTTTATATTTTTCTAGAAATATATTTTGCATATCATTCCATGATCTTATTCAATTAGTCCCTAAACTCATGAATCATTCAAGAGCACTATCCTTCAATGTTGCCGGAAATAATCTCAATTTTTTAGTTTTTAATAAGTAACCATAATATCTACAAATAATTTCAAATTCAAAGAGAGAGGTTTCCAGATCCTCTGATCGTAGACCATGAAATTTTGGAAGAAAAGATGGAGGGATGTCCTTCATGTGCACACTAACATCAGTATCTTGAATGGGGAATCCGAGAGGATCTTCCTGATTGTTATCTTCTCCATCCATTTCTTCTATATTCCTTGCTGTTGGGTGAAACTATGTTCGTTTAATTTCGTTGCAGTACTTACCCAACTATTTAATTTGTCAATCCGAGGTCCGTAGACTTACGAGACACATGCACTGTATATGCAGGACTGAAGTGGAACTAATCTAATCTAATCTAATCTAAATTACTGAAATCAAATTAAAGCATTGAAACACTAACTAGGAAAGCATGAAATTGCATAAAGGAAAATAAATACAACATGTGAAGAAGTGAATGGCAAACAACAGATATGAACTCATAACAATAAAACTATGTCAAATTATATTACAATAACTAAATTACAAATCATGAAAGAATTAAAGTTAATCTCCATTCTCCATTATTCCTTATTCATTACCACAATGAAGAGAGAGCACTCTCTTATATACATGAGGAAGATAACCTTTCCATAATTACATTCAAATATTCTCTCAAGCACTCTCAACTAGTTTCCCATTATTACAAGATATCATCGCACAAATCTCTCATATCTTGGATAAGATATGTCTTCATGATTTTCTCCTTAGGATAAGATATGCTTCCATGATTTTATCGATATGCCTCCATGATCTTCTCCTTAGGATAAGATATGCCTCCATGATTTTCTCGATATGCCTCCATGATTTTCTCCGTAGAATAAGGCTTGCATAATTATCTCCTTGATATGGTGGAGGAGATATTAATTCTTCACATATTTCCTACATCACAAAACTCACATATTCTTGAGATATATATAAAAATATGTACATTTTCTAATAATTAATCATAAATTCACTTATAATACAAAAATGAATAAAATGGAAAATAAGAAGGTGAAACCCAAGTGTATGTAGGAAAGTGATATGATAACAGGTTAATGGGATGATGAAATGTAAGGAAAAAGGTGGATGAAAATATGACATTTCTGAGTCCCAACATCCTCCCCAACTGAACTTGTTGCATGTCCTCATGCAACCATGCATGGGTATCTTTTAAGAACATTTGGCATATTGAACTTTGGCTTTACATGATGATGTCTTAAATGTTTCCAGGATATGTGAGAGACATTGGTAACAATTTACATTTTCTTATGGTTGGTTCTTGTGTGACAACCATGAATATGGTTGGTTCTTGTGTGACAACCATGAATACAAATAATGTTGGTTCTTGTGCTAACAACATTCATTTCATTTTCTGTTCTTTTTTCTTCAATAATGTAAA
The DNA here is from genome assembly GCA_031772625.1 of Pinus tabuliformis. Taxonomy (NCBI): domain Eukaryota; kingdom Viridiplantae; phylum Streptophyta; class Pinopsida; order Pinales; family Pinaceae; genus Pinus; species Pinus tabuliformis. Next base: position 870,638,779 of record CM062808.1, read on the forward strand.
CACTCACTGGAAATCATAATGTGCATAAGAAAGCCCTTTTGTAATATTAATGAAGCATGCCAATATTGCGTATGAAATAAAGTGAAACAAAGTATCATTGGAAAATAAATGTTGGTGAATGATAAATGGAGTGATAGTGGTGAAGAAATGGAATCATGGAAGTGAATATGTAGTGAATGTAGTTCTCCCCCCCCCCTCAACTGAATTGGTTGCATGTCTGCATGCAACTTAACATGGCGTGTGAAAGGAAATGTAGCATGGTGAGGGAATTTTCCAAAATATTCAAGTTAGCATATAAGGAATTGCATGATTAAAGATTAGAAAACAACATACCTCTACTTACCCAAGAATGATGAAGTATGCAATAGGAATGTAGCTGCTGCTGCTGCTGGATCAGGAAAATGTGACTGATGTAACTGGATCCTGGAGAATGAAGGAATCTGAACTGCTGATGCTGAATCATGGAAAATGTGACTGATGTAACTGGATCCTGGAGAATGAAGGAATCTGAACTGCTGATGCTGAATCATGGAAAAGATAAATGCTGAGAGTGGTACTGTGGTACTCTCATAGATCAGAATGCATGCTGCTGTGACTGCTGAGGGAGTCATGAAAAAGTGTATAGTCTTCACCCGCTACAAACCCGATGGTACAATTCTAAACATGCGAATGAATGTGTCGATGTCGAGCATGAATAGAAATCATTGGATTACCGGCCATTGATGTATGCCGTTAACCAATGCGAGGCAACTCACCATTGATGTCAATGAGTGCCAAGGTACCAGAGTACATCTTGCGAAGTGCGAATGGATGTGTCGAGGTCGAGCCACTTGCAAGATCTGATAATCAAGGGACATTGATGTATTCCCATGATCGCCAGCGAGAGAACTTGCCATTAAGGCATGCAAGCCTCTAGGTACTCAAAATGAACTCTAGTCTATTTCCCAGATAAGGTGCTGGTGTCGATGGAGCAAGACTTGTTGAAAGATGGGCCTTAAGGAATCCCACATCAGTCAACGCGAGTTTGTACAAAAAGATTTGGTAGGACTATAAATAGAAAGAACTCACGGACAAGCAGTGTGGATCAGCATGGCTAGGAAATCAAGGTAATGTGATCATGGAAAGGGAATGAGTTTTATTCAAAAGGCAAACTGAAAAGGATAAATGGATGTATGCGATTCAGAAAAATAGGCGTGCATGAAGTCGTGAAAGATAAGGAAATGGAAGATGGGCTGCAACACAAGGAAGGTCTAGGCGTTTGGAAGGAAAAAGGGAAGTAATCATGACGCAAAAGGTGTGTAGTGGAAAATGTCATGATATGTGCAGTGAAGAATTTGTTCCTTCAAGCGTCCAATGATGCATGTTTCATTGTGATTTGGAAAAATCACTTTGCATACTCTGAAAAACTTAGCACCATTCCTGCATAAAAATTGTCATTTTCATGTGCCATCTCCATCGATCATTCCTGTATGAAGTGACTTCAAAAACAAATTAGCTCATTTTCAAGAATTTATGAAATGTCCATTTCACTTGTTAGTATATACATCCTAACTCTTGCCCACAAATTCACAAAAATATCCAACATACTTTGATTTCCCCCCAACTAGAAATATTGCATGTCCCCATGCAATGTATTCATTGATTTTGCAATATTTTTTCAAAATGTTTTTATTAGTTTGCAGGAAAATTGATTTAAAACATTTGAAAAGGCTTTTGTATCTTTTTGGGGAAGTAGTTGGTGTTATGAAGTTTGATGTAAATGAATGAGGGCAAATTTTATTTGATTATTATTATTAGTTTTTATTTTTTTATTTTTATTTTTATTTTATTTTTTAAAAAACTACACTACAAGTCAGCAACTGTACATTATGCATTACATTAAGTGAGGCAAGTTTGAATAATTGAAACACTTCGTGTGGCCCGCAAACATTATACGAATCCCTGGTCTTCTTAGAATAGAATCGATGTACGCGGAGCAGGGATTGAATCTGGTTATTCGAAGGGCATCCCGAGGCTTTATATGCTGCTTCAACTCATATTCACTGCCGTGTGGGGCAGGGACCCAAGAAACGTCCACTGAATTGCGGATTTCCAATACACCCAACCAGTTGGATGTGGAGCTGTCACGCGGTTTAGCCTTGTTAGGGAGTCTTGAATCATATTCCCAATCGATGGCTGTCGCTGTAACATGAACACGGAACGGTGGTTAAAGGCAGTGACCATCCAACTGGAAGCCACCAAAGTGTGAGCACTGTGCAATTTCGACATTGTCAACACAAATATCCTCTTTGCTTATCAGAAAGAAAGAAAATCCATTTACTGTATCGCCATATCAGAATTTGAACGACATTTCGACATTTCCTGCGGATTTCCATTTACAAACTCTAGTCATGGCCGCGATACCTGAATCAGTAATCGTGGTTCTCTGAGAACTTGTGGTCTGGACATTATAGCAGCGATTGTTGTTGGCATCCATGCAAGATCAGCGGAATGTAAACACTGAAATGTCAAAATGGCACGCTGGTTTGAATCACCGCAAACATGACTAAAATTTACCATCATCTCTACTATCAACTTGACGAGTAAATTCAGCTTTTAAATGAGAGTAATAGAGAGTGTAAGGAGGCATTGGGATTGTGCTGAAGCATTGAACATGACCATATAATGGAGCCGTGGTAAAAAAGGACAGCGCCAACGCTAACCTTGCCAATGGAGATGCAATTATATCCATCAACAAAAGGCTATGCATTCAGTCTCGAAACATATGAATCATTTTATTGATAATAGGCAGAACCAATCTGCGTTGAAAGAGCTGTTGCAATCTCTTTATCTATGAGTAAAGCCGAAAAAAACATCGGACCCAGGTTTGCTGGAAGCAGCTCAGCGAGTGAGAAAGCAAATGCACTGGTCGCATTCCTTTTGGTTTCATCGAATTGGATGGTTTGTGCGAAGTGAAGGAAAAGCGAGAAGAGTAAGATGGAGGGCAGAAAACGGGTCTTTTTTATTACGGAAGTGTCATTGTTCTGACTCTTTCCCGGGGTTGGCAACGCTCATCTAAATCTTTTGATAAAGCCCGAGGCTCCATAACTGTTGCACCACAATTCTGAGGCAGAGCCATTTTTATTAAAAGCATAAGTGGAGGCACGGGAGCAGGAGTTTTTGGAGAAGATGGTGCCCACGCAGTTCAAGTGTTATGGAGCTGTGAGGTGAATGCTCGCTTTGAACTAAGATTTTTCAACTGGGTACAACTCTAAGGAGGCTGTCAGAGAGACCTATTGCGTGACAACCCTTGACAACCCTTGTGTGGTTAAGTGGCTCTCAAAACGCCGGAGTCGGAGCTCGATGATCATACAGGACTTGAGGGGGATTTTCACAGCTGCAAAGATATGATACTTGACATGCAACAATGCATAAAGCAAATGGCAATCAGCCTATCCACCTGACAGAGCCTTCAAAAAACCGTTTTTATTCACGAAGTTACCAAAATAAGGTCTCGAAGAATCGTGATTCCCTCTCAAACCGTTAGGAATTCAAGCAAACAATTTCTGGGTTTTATAATTTATTCGATTATGAAAAAAACCCATGTCTTCGTTTGTCTAGATTTTCCCTGGTTTGAACACAGACTTCTTTTTAAAATTGACGTTTTTAAAGGGTTGCGTTTCAAAACCTATGAGGTGGAAGACTGAAACAGAGGAACATGAGATGGAGTCCAATGAATTGCTATCAGGGCAAGGATATGCAGAGGCAGATACAAGTGCTGGAAATACGACTGTTTCAAGCAAATGCGGATCATTGACATCAAAGATTTGAATTTCGACTAGCTCTAAACATCCATTTGAGCAGTGCCAATTTCCTTAATGATAGCGTTTTTGACAGAATTGGCAGCGTTCACATTTGTGACTGCCATGACGCCATGGACAGCGGAAATTGGGATTGGGGCGGGTGTATTTTGCTTCAGACATCCAGAAGTGAGAAAATGGGATCAGAGGGGCCGCCCGGAACGCTCTGTTGGACTTGGCTTTGCCATCGAATGACGAGACAGGTGCGGAATTTCTGTTAGTGTCTGGCAATGGAGAGCGGATCATTTGGCTACAGCTTAGAGTGAATAGTGGGTTTATTGGAGAATCCTGCAAAGGAAGAGTGGGGATGCATTAACAAAAAATTTTATTTTTCATTTTTTTATTATTATTATTTTTATTTTGTTATTTTTATTATTAACAGTGTAGAAAATGAAATTAATCCTATCTTTAAAAACAAAAAAATGGTTAGTTTTAAATTTTCTTTTTAACAAATGGACACAAAAATTTGCATATTGAAAGATATTTTTGATGAAGCATATTGCAAAACATTTATTTATTCCTGAAATTGGTCGCCTAAATCATCCCTATTTTCTGATCCTCAAGATCGTACAAAGACGCAGGAGGAGAGCATACTTATTCTAAGCAAAACTGAAACCTATTTTCTGATCCTCGAGATCGTACAAAGACGCAGGAGGAGAGCATACTTATTCTAGGTAAAAGCAGAACTGAAAATTAAATCTAAAAGCCTACCTACTCTATACTAATTAGAATTTACAAATTAGCTACGTGTAGTTAAACTTCCAATGAAGCCATTCGCGTAGCAGTGACAACAATAGATTCAGTAGCAATTTGTCAAATGATGGATGAAAATATTTGACAGTGAATGAGTCTGGTTGCTGTAACTGCAAATCAATTAAAAAATTAAAAGATGAATCTAATCTAGTACTTACCTGGAACCATTGTTCGATGAAGCTTTGATAAGCACAGTTACTCTTACTCAGATTCTGCTGTAATTCCTGTTCTTCTTCTCCGATCTGCTGCTCTTCTTCCTCGATCTCCTGTTCGAATGGTTTTTCGCCATCAAATACGCAGGATTCTTCATTTATTTCTTGGGGAGTAGTTGTACTTTCAATCTTTGTCCAGATCTCCTTTTCCAGGGAAGAGGAGATTCCAACTTCTGCAAGGATCTGAGTGAGTAGTTCCAAGCTGACACTCATTATAAAACCATGTTGAAAGGAAAGAAGAAAAAAACAAATAAAAATCAGCACACTAAAAACAAAAGGACCACAGAAATAATCTTGAATTCAATACTCAATTAAACCCTCTTACAAGGACTGCTCATTAATTGAGTAATTGAATGCTTCAATTATAACCATGAACCATGAATTCATCAAACACTCTTCACAGTTGAGAAAATCAAACACACTTGCAGAAATCAAAATTCACACTTGCATAAATGTAAACACACCCTACATGCCCTGATCCATAAGAGGTCGAGCCCATTACGGTATCTCGAATGCGATGCGTAGGCTGTTCCCCACGTCTTACCGCATTTAACACCTCGGAGTTAGGAACATGTCTAAACACACTTGCAGAAAAATCAAACTAAACTTCAATCCATCGTGCCTCCCCGGCAACGGCGCCAAAATGTTGGGTGAAACTATGTTCGTTTAATTCCGTTGCAGTACTTACCCAACTATTTAATTTGTCAATCCGAGGTCCGTAGACTTACGAGACACATGCACTGTATATGCAGGACTGAAGTGGAACTAATCTAATCTAATCTAATCTAAATTACTGAAATCAAATTAAAGCATTGAAACACTAACTAGGAAAGCATGAAATTGCATAAAGGAAAATAAATACAACATGTGAAGAAGTGAATGGCAAACAACAGATATGAGCTCATAACAATAAAACTATGTCAAATTATATTACAATAACTAAATTACAAATCATGAAAGAATTAAATTTAATCTCCATTCTCCATTATTCCTTATTCATTACCACAATGAAGAGAGAGCACTCTCTTATATACATGAGGAAGATAACCTTTCCATAATTACATTCAAATATTCTCTCAAGCACTCTCAACTAGTTTCCCATTATTACAATATATCATCGCACAAATCTCTCAAACATGATCCCACAAATCTCTCATATCTTGGATAAGATATGTCTTCATGATTTTCTCCTTAGGATAAGATATGCTTCCATGATTTTCTCGATATGCCTCCATGATCTTCTCCTTAGGATAAGATATGCCTCCATGATTTTCTCGATATGCCTCCATGATTTTCTCAGTAGAATAAGGCTTGCATAATTATCTCCTTGATATGGTGGAGGAGATATTAATTCTTCACATATTTCCTACATCACAAAACTCACATATTCTTGAGATATATATAAAAATATGTACATTTTCTAATAATTAATCATAAATTCACTTATAATACAAAAATGAATAAAATGGAAAATAAGAAGGTGAAACCCAAGTGTATGTAGGAAAGTGATATGATAACAGGTTAATGGGATGATGAAATGTAAGGAAAAAGGTGGATGAAAATATGACATTTCTGAGTCCCAACACTTGCCATCTCTTTTTCTTCTACCTGCAAAAGTGGATGGTGATGTAGCTCTTACTGCACCACGTGATCAAATGGGGGTGGGTTGGTGTTGGAGTTTTTTGTTTTGTTTTTATGATTGAATGAAAACACTAATGCAATGCACTTTTCTATTTTTGAAATGACATATGTTTAATGCAATTTTTATTTTTTTTAACAAAAAGTAAGAACAAATGAATCAATTAGGGAAGAAAACAATGCATACTTTGACACCTCCTCGACAACGACGCAAAAATGTGATGAGCCTCAGTATTGCAACAAGAATGCTACAACTCCCAAGGCTACCGACTTTAATTATCAACCCATGGTTCGTACAAACTTAAGAGGTATCAACACTATATGTGCAACATACAAGGTGTCATTCCTTTGCTGTCATGATGTAATGGAGTGCATGTACTGAAATCAAATCCTAAACTAATTGTTGAAAATGAACTACTCGAAATGGAAACCCTAACCTATTGCAAGAAATAAAGTACAAGGAAAGAAATATATTCTAACTGCATAAAGATCATGAACTAAATGTAAAAGAAACCTAACCTAACCTTATTTATCACATGTGATGATTTAAACTTACTGAGCATTGAATCTGATCTAGGGAGTATTAACTGCTGCATGCATGTGCTAATTAAGAAATACAAAGAACTATTTTTCTTTATCTTTTCATTTTATAAATGCAAATACTAATCTTTCCTTATTCTTTGGCAGGGGAGATAGGTGTGGAAGAAAAGAGTATAATGGTTCAAATGGCTTGGAGGTCGAGTAGGGGCCTAATCTTACTTCTAGTGATGATTTTTCTCAATTTGGGCTCAAAACAGGCCACTACAGATTTTCCAATAGGATGTCTACAGGGAGTACTAGTTTCTATAGGATATCTACAGGGTCCCCTGTTTTATTACAAAAAATAAGTTGAAAGCTTAGGGGGTGGTTTAGAAGGTGGAATGGGGTTTGAGAAAGGTGGGTAATTGAAGAATAAGGCATGGAGGTGGTGGACACTATCCATAACTCAAGCAAAGGCTTCAAGATGGGTAGATTTGCTCAACGGAAATGTCAATTTTTGCTTATAAAACAAGATTTTGGATTGAGACTTTAGTGGATTTTGGCGACATGGGTGGATAAGGCTTGGATGAGGCAAAGGAGATGAGTTCTCCCTGTAATGTAGAAGCTCCTGCAACAACACACATTATTGTTTGCATCTATCTACAAATTCATCTATACATGGAAAATATTTATTAAATAACGAAAAATTACTAGTCAAAAAATCAGAACTTCGAGAACTAGTGAGCTAGTAAATCTATCAAATGCCTAACCTAATCAAATGCAAATGCAATAGGGTAAATTTTGTTATTAAATAGAATGTTTTTGTGATCTAATGAAAGTGGAACCAAATCGATTGAAACTCGTTATAATGCTCTAAAAAATAACAAAAATTTACTGTTCTTTGCTACAAAGAAGTTCCAGAAATCTAGATTTGAGAATAAGAAAACTAATCCAAGTAGCTCAATGATTACTCTGACCTTCCAAAGCTTTTCCAACGATGAAATGATGTTTGTGATCCTGCAAAGGAACTTACATCGACCATTTAACTCAATCCTACAACAAGAAATCATTAATACTAAATGTAGAAATAGAAAGAAACAAAAACAATAGATGCATGTGAATAAGAAGTGAAAAGAATAAAAACAAATGATACATAAGGGCTTTGAGGCTTCTGGGATGGCCAAGCCCAAGGAAACTCAGAGACCTATGGAGGAGAACAAGATTTAGAAGCTAAACATGACACCAATCTTCATTATTTTCATCAATACAATTACATCCTTGCAAGAAAATACAATGGAGTTGCAAAAATATGACTTCTCTCCACAAGAAGACTAATAAACCTCCCCCTAGAGGCAAATTCGATTTAGTACTTTATACAAAATGATTAGGAATCATTCCCCATGAAAGGAGGAAGCTTTCCCCACCAAAATCCCTTGATTAGTGGATCTGGTTCCCAATACTAGGAATCTGCATTAAATGACAGGGAACAACATTCTTAGATTTTCTCAATCATTAGAGTTCCAAAATCTGTGCCATAATTCCATAATATCTTGTTGATTTATTATTTAATATTGATCCTCTTGTAGTAGTGAGCAAGTCCTAAATTATCTCCTCCAAATTTTCATAATCTGCCCAATATTCTCATAATATTCTACAAAAGTAAATAATATTAGGCACAAATACACAATTATTCATAAACCTTCCTAATGAACATATTAAGGTTAAAAGTACATTATCTAATATAAAAAGAGAGATTTAATATGTTGAAGGATGGTTAGACGGGCGTTAATTTATGTTTAATTTAGAGGCATGGGCCTTAATTTATGTTTAATTTAGAGGCCCATAAGAGGTCATGCAAACAATCAGTTCCAGCGGATTCCACAACTGAGGCAGAATATGTGACAACAGCTGAAGCAACAAAGGAAATTGTGTGGCTTAGGAAAATTCAGGAAGATTTGCAGGAGAAACAAGTGCATTCAACTCCTCTCATGATTGACAATACTTCTGCAATAAAGTTGGCCAAGAACCCAAAATTCCATGATCGAAGGAAACACATCTATACAAAATACCATCTAATTTCACATCATGTTGAGGCCAAGACAATCCACTTATGCCATTGTTCCACAAATGAGTAGATTGCAGACATCTTCACCAGAGCACTTGGAAAAGAAAAATTTGAAAGATTCAGAATGATCCTTGGACTCATTAACATCTTTTTAGATTAAGGGGGGGAATGTTGACACCTAATCTTTTAGATTAGGTAAATCTATGTAAATATTGTAATAGAAAATAAGGAGATTTAGAAGATGAAGAGACATTGGGAGATGAAACCCAAGAGTCAATCCTTCCACATATATATCTATGACCCATCTTAATGTAATGATACAATTCGATTTGAGGAGTTACTGCCTAGTCTGACAAAAAGTCTCAAGTTTGATTCTTGTATGATTATATCAAGTTACTTTTATTTTCAATTCACATGGTATATTATTTCTTATATTAAAACTTTTTACTCTAAAATATCTTCAACATAGATATGCGATTTACTTGCAAAGATGATAATGATGTGAGAAAGGAACATTCTTTCTTATTTCTGAGTTCATGCTCAATAGTGAATTGATAAACTCCCTTTTTTTTTTTTCGGAAAAGGTGAAGGATCTATTCTTGTATAAAAGCTTATATACAAAATAATGCATAAGAATAGTGTTGTGCTATGTTTGAATAGACATGAGAGCAAATGGTTATTCATATAAATGTGGGAAAGTGTTAGGTTAGAAGCGAAGTTTCAACTTTATACTAAGAGACTTTTGGGTTGACCCACTTTATGGATCAGGAGAAGAGTTCACACACTTCATTCTTGTAGCATGCACCGTGATCCCTTTAGATGTGGAACGTTTGATTTGACAAGGCACGCACAAAATTGTTGTATTTCATTTCTGGGCAGTGGCTTTGGAAGTAGCATGTGTGAGAAGAGCCACTAAGAAGGATGTGCTATCCACTTACAAATTCATTTAAATTTAGTGCATGTTTGGTTAGATCATGGCTTAATTGTGGCCTGGTTTAGATATGGATTTCGAGGATTATGGAGTGCAACGATGCAGATTTGAAGTTGGGTATTTAGTCAAACAATTTTGAAGTTATACCTCGTCGCAGAAGTGCCAAAAACCTGGAATATTTATCCTACTCCGTCAAAAATATGTAAGAACCTCCTCGAAGGAGACCCCACCCCACCAAACCAATATGCCTGTTAACTAACTACTGCCGATTAATTAAACCCTTCACAGGTTTTTGTACCAACAAGTCAAATCCTCTCCCTCGCAAAACATAAATGTATGAAGTATACTGCCCTACAACACTGGACACTCAATGACGCGATACGATCAAACCGTATTCCACGTGTGCTGCAGAAATATCGAGATAGGGATGACAGGGCAATAGAGAAGCTATCCAACCGCCACTCCTTACTAAGCTGTTTTCTTCACCTAAGTGGTTTTAATGGGCGGTATTTTGAGGTTAGGTGAAGCATTCATTCGTTCATAATTCACGTTCTGTGGAATTGACCTTTAGTCTTTATAAGTCCAGAAACCACTACGATACTGCGATATTGACCACTGTTAGCAAAGGTTTCACTGATCTAGCTTGTACAGAGCTCAAGGGGTTTCCTGGGGTAAGTCCAGTATCTTTTCTGGGGTTTCAGAGCCCCTTCATTCTTTCTGTCTTCTAGTTAATAATAATTTTTGTTTAGATATCCCGTTAATAGGATTAGTGCTGGTGCTGTCCTCGAGTTCTGGTGCCTTACAAGTTGTTCGTCATTAGGATTAGTGTATTTGGATTTTTCAGTGCTTTTTGGAGGATTTGATCAGTGTTTGTAATTAAGTTTCCTTCTATTCCCAGAAAATGTCATTGTTGTGGTGTTCTCAAGGTTTTTGGGTCCTTTTCTATCAAATGTATAGATTATGTCTGGGCCACTGTGCACTTCTTGTGATTTCTTGGTTATCTTTAGATATGGGGTTGTTGATTTTGAAACTTTTACCGTTGACTGCCCCTAGCGTGTGTCTACGGTGACTATATGCACGATCGGTGATTTTGGATATTTTTATCAGTTGGTTTGGCCATTTGATGAAGAAGTTTGGGAGGTTTTGTTAATTTAGCCATCCGGATCAGCTATTTTTGGTGGATATAAAGGGTCTTAAATGTATAAGGGTTTTAGAGGGTTTAGTGTCCACTGTATAGATATAAGAAATTTGTTTAGATTTTTTTTTTCACTGCAATTCAGCCAAACAGACTGCTGGATCCCCCTGACTTGATTTATAATTGTTTTACAGATCACATCTTTTATTGATAAAGTATGGGTCTTCTTAAGGCTGTTGTTGTCTTGAATGGTGCTGCTGATGTCAAGGGGGTTGTTCAATTCACCCAGGAAGGAGATGGTGAGTTTCCAAACTATCGAGTTTTAATGAGTTTTGTTTTCAATGTTATGATTACTCACTTTGGGAATTTTTGGGATAATTTATATTATTTATTTCAGATATGACTTCGATTGTGCTTATTAGGCACCCATGTTTTCACCTAGGCTTGATCAGAGAATTGCATTGGCTGTTTACAATTTTTTGATGACCATGGCCATGATTACAATTTGTCTCAAAGTGGTCCTGTTGCCCTGGGCACTCTAAGCTGCTTTGCGTAAAAGAAACCAAACGAGTTGTTTAAAGGAGAGGTGAACTGAGAATCTCCATAAGTCTGCTTCATGCATTGCAAGTGAGGGCAGGCTCTATCTGCACAGCTGTTGGCTGGTTTTATTGTTTCCACTGATCTTTGATGATAAGGAATGTTTAGGTTATATGAAACTGACACAGAGTATTATGAGTTTTGAATCTAGCTGGTTGGAGTTTCTTCCAGCTGGAAGGCCAATAATGACAGACATGATCTACCAATAAAAAAGTATGGCTAGATCATAGTACCCCGTTTTCGAGTCTCTGTGTGCTTTACCTTGTAATAACTGGTGACATTTTGTCTGATTTAGGTTCCAAAAGTTACTATATTAATCTAATGGGCTGCAGCGGAGGCCTTAAGATATTTTATCTTGTCTATTAGAAAGCAATGGTTTTCCATGACACAATTAGATGTATGTGTGCAAATAGGTTTTTTTTTGTCAACTGTGAATGCTGACATAAAGGATTGCATTACTAAGGAAGGGATATTACCTTCCAGTTTCTGTTGCGGGCGGGCAGATTATCAGTAACTTAAAGTAAGGGATATAATTAGCTCTATTGACTCTCTGAACTAAATCCATGATTGTGAACGCTTTTAATTCATGCTATTCAAAGAAAGAGTTATAATTAGCTCCACTGACTCTCTGAAGTAACTCCATAATTGTGAACGCTTTGCAATGCATAGTATTTTCTCCAAGGCAGTATAATCCCTTTGAAGCAGATAATACTATTCTTTTGGGATAGAAAACTCTTTGATGAATTTAGTGAAAATACGGCTCCTAATCCCCCATGGAATTTAGAAATGAGAATTCCTCTCTTTTAGCGGATAAAATATATATCCCCCAACTTGCATTCCTAAAGCAGGCATTCTCTATCTGAAAGATGAGTTTTGATAAATCTTCAAGAAAGATAAGGCTGCTGTGTTTTAATAGTTTGTTAAATAGGTCCATGTTATTTTGTTTCAGCAGCTAGAGCCAATGAAGCGTTAGATAAGGTACCGTGTTTGAAGTCGCTGCACGAGTAGAAGTCTGAAACTACATCATGAAATTAAGATGTCTGACTGAACGAGGCAATTTAAAAAAGTATACGTGGACTTCTTTTGAGCCAAGTTACCAGATCCGGTCCATCTTATCCGGATCCGGATCTGCCTAAATACGTCCAAGAACCAGCAGCGTGGCGATCAACGGAAACGGATCCTTCAATTTAGAAACAGATCCTCTCTTTTTTATACGTTCAACAACCTTTTTTTTACCTGCCACATACAACAATTTGACTTGCTTATTTGCCAACAAAAATCTTCTTGTTTTTCCCTCTGTTAAACGAAAGGGAGCTAAGGATCCTTTTCTTCTATGTTAGAAGTTTTGTAAGTCGAATTATATTTACTGCTGGTATCAAATTTGCGTACAATTTAAGTTTATTGAGAAGCTGGATACATATGGGCTTGATGCTTACAGACTCCCAACTTATAATATGCAAAAAGCCTATAAACTAAGATTTTAAACATAAATCTTAGTTACAGTTATAAATTAAACTTATGCTTAAAATCGTATAAATTTTATATAAGCCCTTGGTGATCAACAGCAGGTACTGCCACTTATATTAAACATAAATCTTAGTTACAGTTATAAATTAAACTTATGCTTAAAATCGTATAAATTTTATATAAGCCCTTGGTGATCAACAGCAGGTACTCCCACTTATATAAATTTTTTTGAGTTCTAATTTTTATGTATTTTAATTTTTTATTTTGTGTATTGATAATTTAAATTTTTTAAGTTCTAATTTTTATGTATTTTAATTTTTAATTTTGTGTATTGATAATTTTTATGCATTTTAATTTTTTATTTTGTATATTGATAATTTAAATTTTTTAAGTTCTAATTTTTATGTATTTTTATTTTTTATTTTGTGTATTGATAATTTTTATGCATTTTAATTTTTTATTTTGTTGGTTGATAATAAATTTTAATTGAAGAGAATGTAGTTCCATTTGAGGATATGTAGTTAAACGTACTGCACATTAATATCACATTATGATATTAGTAAAATGATCATGGGTGAGACACTCATTTTTCTACTTACTATTATCATTTATGATATTATCATTATCCTTTTTGTACGAGGCAGGATGCATCATTTCAGTGTTTCAGTCTTCATATTTATAAATATATCTAATGGTTTCAGTTCAATGTTGTGGATTTGATTTTTGAACTCATGTTTTTTCAAAATTTCAAAATATTATTATAAATGTTGTGATTTATAAATGGATTTGATTTTTGAACTCGCGTTTTTTCAAAATTTCAAAATATTATTATATTTTTTTGTACTTGGCCTAAATGTTGTGATTTATAAATGGATTTGATTTTTGAACTCTGTGTTTTTTCAAAATTTCAAAATATTATTATATTTTTTTTTATTTCAAAATATTATTATATTTTTTTTGTACTTGGTCTAAATGTTGTGATTTATAAATGGATTTGATTTTTGAACTCTGTGTTTTTTCAAAATTTCAAAATATTATTATATTTTTTTGTACTTACGTATCTTTGCTGTATCCGGATACTGGATTTTCAAAAATCTAGCGAATCCAGATCCAGATCCGTATCTGAATCCTGGTAACTTAGCTTTTGAAATTCATAAAAAAATTTCCTTATCATGCGATCTCCCTAGCTGAACTTCGGTTGAACTGATAAATGTCATTTCGTAATGGCCAGTCAATTATTCAGAGTCAAGGTCCTTGGTAGGGCCAGATAAAACAAATTAATTGGTTCTAAGATAACAGGCCTTTTCATTTTCGTATGTTTGCCAAAATAAAATAATGATCCATCTTGTATGCCCTACACCCTGATTGCATGTAAAACAGAGCCCCTTATAGTGGATTGAAGATGCTATTTCAGTATAAATTAAATACATGCCCTTGAAGACGTTATGCATTTACAAACAGTGCCTCTGAACTGATAAATATATGAACAAGACTTTAATGAACTGATTCTCCTCTAAAGAACTTTCCATTTACAATCACAATTAGATATATAACCAAATTTTGGAGAGGCCGAAGTACTGTAATATGCTTAAAATGCTTTAAAATGTGTGATATATGGCTGAGCCAAAATTAGTCTAGATAAATATTGGTAACTTGAGTTACTGAATCTGAGATATTTTATGTGAGATCGGTCTTGAAATCAAAGGTTCCCACTTCTGTGGCAACAGGTTCTTAGTCAGCCTTCCGATGTTTCCTTCGGGTTTGATTCCAGGATTTGGCTACCTGGAAGCGTTGCCCTTGGTAAGGAGGGTGTTTTGCTTTTGTAAATCCACGTAGGATTTGATGCATTGAATACATGTAACACGTGGGCTGTCTACTCTCCTAATGTTTTTATCAAAGCTTTGGTAGAATTTTCCTACAAATAAGCTTCTACATTGAACCTTTCCATGTTTACTGTAAGTGGTACTGTGATAGTTAAGTGTGCGGAAGCTCTATTACAATCCTTTATTTCCATGTTTACTGTAATTGGTACTGTGGTAGTTTAGTGTGCTGAAGCACTAGAATTACAATCCTTCCTGCATACCTGTGGTGGTTGTAATGTACCCAGTAACCTCTGTCATTTGTTGAAGCAATCCTTCCTGCATACGTACGGTCCTTCCTGCATACATGTGGTGGCTGTAACGTACCCGTAATCTCTGCCCTTTGTTGAAGCTACAGGGTACCTCTTGGAATAATCAGTTTCCACCGAACTTCTTGCTGGTATACCTTTCTGTAACATATCCAATCATCTGATTGGGCTGAGTTCAACATTTTTATATCATTGATATCATTGCTTTTTGTTAAATAATGCATGCAACATGTCAATGCACGGATATGCAAATGCAATTAAAACATCCATAGTTACAGATGCAAAGAAAAACAACATTCAAATCATGACATAAGAAATTTTCAACACAATCATAAATAAATCACGAGTACTTATCTTTCTGGGAATTAACTACCAATTGAATGCAGCCAAAGAATGTTCCATTCAACCATAGTTTTTTCGTTGTACCTAATCTTTCTACAATAAGGCCACCCTTGAGTTGTCTATGAATTCACAAGGGAAAAATCACCTATGGCTGGCCCTTAACTCTTTTAAGTTTTCACATAGCCCAATTTCTGGCCCTTAACTCTTTTAAGTTTTCACATAGCCCAATTTCTGGATGTCACGGTTTGCGAATTCGTACAACGATCCCATTCTACTGACTTTCTTTCCTCATCAATCTGTACAACTTAAGGAACGGGATCCCTTTCTTTGCCACGCAATCTCAGGATATCTCACTTTCCTAAGGGGCACCAGGACAGGTTAGTCAGGAAATCTTACTTATTGAGGACTCTAGGGATGATCAGCTAAGATTAGGTTTCTTCAATGACAATAGTGTTCCACAGTCAATCATATAGTTTCATAACAGCTTTCCTCTCCCATTAGGCTGCACACCCTAAGGAATGGGATCTATTTCTTTGCCACACAGTCCCTCCAAGTCTCCAACACAAATCTGTTGGAATCTCATTGGAAACTCCAAGGATTTGCAGCTTTAGTTAAATTTTCTTCACATACAACAATTAACCATACAGATAGTCATAACACTTGATACATAGGTTTCTCCCTTCAGTTTTTAACATGGCAGCTTGATCTGTTAGAAAAAAACTCTTTTAGGAGGGAATGAATTGATATTCCATTCCGGAAGAATGAATGAGAAAAGTTCCCTTGCATGTCCAAAATTGACTGATTTTATTTGCAATGTGCATACATGGGAAATAGTGTTATCAGAAGTGGCAGAACTGACCAGTTTGAAACCATCGAGTGACAACTCCCAGTCCTTCCATCCCATTTTTTGGTGGAAATGTCTAAGGGGCGCTTCTTTGGGGGTGACCCGTACCAAATGGGAACTCCTCCCGAAGTTCCCAAGTCTAAATGTAGGGTTGACCTGTCCTGTAAGGTTCGGATGGGTTCCTGGCCAGCACCGGAACATTCAAAGCATTCACAATTAACATCAGCATTCTGTTAGGAGTAGATTGAAAATTCATCAAATGGATCTTTGGTGGCAATCTTTATTTCCCCATTTTCCATGGTAAATTAGGTAGTCACTTTTTTCTAATGGATCTTTGAATGATTGGGTTAGCAGAAATTTATATCAATTGAATGTTTCTCTAAAATTGATTGCTAAATCTGGTATCTCCCTCTTGTCTCGTCTTATTCAAGCTTTACACAGGAACTTGGCTTAACGATCACAAGTATCTTCCTCATCTGAACTTTGGATATTTATTTTTGCAGGGCCAACAACTGTAACTGGGAAGATCAGTGGTCTGAGCCCTGGTCTCCATGGTTTCCATGTTCATGCACTAGGTGACACAACAAATGGGTGCATGTCAACTGGTATGATATATGTCCTGGACGCATTTGTTGGCTTGCCTTCCATCATGTTTCTTTGTTTAAGTTGTGATCTGTGCTTATTAGCAGTATAATGACATGACCCTTTTTGGGTTCTCATTATTTATCAATGAATGCTAGGACCACATTTTAACCCGTTAGGCAAGGAGCATGGTGCACCCACAGATGATAACCGACATGCTGGGGATCTAGGCAATGTAACTGTAGGAACGGATGGTATGTCTTTTGGCAAATTGCAAAACTTGAATATTTTCTGGCACATTTATGCAATGTTCATGAAAGTATATTGAGATGTTCAAAATTATAACTGCGCTGATGTGTAATGTGTAATATCTCTCTTCAGGGACTGTCGAATTTTCAATTACTGACAGCCAGGTATATTGCTTCTTCGTTATACTATTTGTGTGTACTGCCATTGTTTACCCATTGACCTTCTCTCTCTTGACAGGTTCTTGGGTTGTCCAAACTCACTGAGTTTTCTGGAACACCGTACCTTTGTTTCATTTTTTTTTTTACATTTATACGTATGTTCTGATGTTATATCTTGTAGGTTTCCTTTTTTATATTATTTTGTGACTTATCTTGTAGGCTTCTAGGAGTTTGCAACTCCCACATTGTATTCATACTGGTTGTACTCTTCAGTCCAATTGACTTATTTTTGTGGTCATTTGTCGGATATTAATATAATTATTATATCTTCTTATCGTATTATTTTTTTATGATTCTTGGAGATTGGACTTACTTTTGTGGTCATTTGTCGGATATTAATATAATTATTATATCTTCTTATCGTATTATTTTTTTATGTTTCTTGGATATTCTTTGACCAGAGTCCTGTATTTGCAGATTCCTCTCTCTGGGCCACATTCGATAGTAGGACGAGCTGTAGTTGTCCATGCTGATCCTGATGATCTTGGCAAAGGTTAGTCAACTACCGCATTAGCTAACTAGATTAGCATTTTCCTAGTAACTTTCTTTCATTTGTAAGATTCATCTGTGTTCCTTTGGTCATCAAAATTTCATATGGGTGTCTATGGCTGGAGTTTTTAGTCAATTCAAATATTGCTATTTAATCCATTTATTTCATCAAGGCTTTTTCTATCTGGTTAAAATTGAAGCTGTCAGGATAATTAACATATTTTTACGTCCATATATATGAACATTTTATAGTAGTCCTTGCAGAACCACATACTGCCGAAGTTATATGAATGCTATTTTCAATTATTCGTTGTGTATTATGACTTTGGGATTTTAAATGATATTATAATACATTGAATTTGTGTACTTGGAAAGATAGTTATGAAACAAAATTAATTATTGTCCCGGCAATTAGTGCTTGTTATTTTTTCTTCTCAAGAAATACATATCCGCATATGTGCATTGGATTGTAGGTGGCCATGAACTGAGTAAGAGCACAGGAAATGCTGGTGGCAGACTTGCTTGCGGTGAGCGTCTCTTTTCTACTTCAAATTCAATAGCACCTGAAATGTAGCCATTTTAGCTGATTAAACTGAGTTGCACGTTGTTCTGTTGGTCTTTGGCAGGGGTTGTCGGTCTTCAAGGATGAATATGAGCAGTTGGTTATTTATAGGCTGGCTTTTTTAAAGTATGAATAGGTGTATCTATTACTCGTCGCTCTAGTTTGCATTATTATGCGAAAAGGATACAACAGTAAGCCAGATACAAACATTTGGAAGGTGGTTATTAGGTGAACCTAAGAATAAATTGAGTACGCTGTGCTACATAAGGATTTTGTATGTAATAGTTTTGATGATGTTCTACAAACCTATTCAATCTAATGGGTGGCCAGTTATATTCCTTTTGAATGTATTATTTTTCGGTTTTCTGTTATTTTTATTGCCATGTGTTCCGATGGTGAATGGTTTGGATAGGAAAATGCAAAAAGTCTGTTATTTATTGGTTCTTCTTCTTTCTTCCATGCATATCCCAAGGATGAAAACTCGAAAGTAGACAGTATGAACGACAGGGCATGATTCTGGTCCACCTCATCCTGTTAAAACATGAATAATTTAGCATTCCAACATGATAATTGGATATTCACAGTTGGAAGGCCATTTTCTATAAATTGGGTGATGTGAGGAATATTAGCAGTCTAACGATTAGATGTTCTTGCTTTTTTCTGCCGGAATTTGGCTGTCTAACGATTTAGATGTTTTTGCTTTTTTTCTGCTAGAATTTGGCAGTCTAACTATTTGATCTTTTTTTTTTTTTGGCTGGAATTTGGGGATATAAATTTTGGTGGAATCATGAATCATGAATTTTAGTCGTTTAAAATCTATGTTTTTGAATACACAAATGGGTGGAATCATGAAATTTTAGTCGTTTAAAATCTATTTTTTAATACACAAATGGGATGAATCATGAATTTTAGTGGAATCATGAATCATGAATTTTAGTCATGATAAAATCTATTGTTGAATACGCATCTATTTATGTAATACACACCTATTTTTGAATACACAAATGGGTGGAATCCATCTATTTATGTAATACACACCTATTTTTGAATACACAAATGGGTGGAATCCATCTATTTATGTAATACACACCTATTTTTGAATACACAAATGGGTGGAATCATGAATTTTAGTGGAATCATGAATCATGAATTTTAGTCGTCTAAAATCTATTTTTGAATACACATCTATTTGTGTAATACACATCTATTTTTGAATAGACAAATGGGTGGAATCATGAATTTTAGTCGTTTAAAATCTATTTTTGAATACACATCTATTTGTGTAATAGACATCTATTTTTGAATAGACAAATGGGTGGAATCATGTGTAAAATCTATTTTTGAATACATTGATTCAGTTTCGAGTTTTGAGGTGTAATCATGATTGACATTTTTGAATACATTGATTCAGTTTCGAGTTTTGAGGTGTAATCATGAATTTTAATCGTTTAAAATCTATTTTTGAATAGACAAATGGAATCAGTTTCGAGGGGCACTTGAATTTTGCAGATTATATATAACTAAAAACATGCCATTCCAAGATTTGCTTGGAGATTATATATATAGCTAAAAACATGCAATTCCAAGATTTGTTTACTGGATTTTGAGCAAAATGGATTCAGTGTGGAGGTGTCAAGAAACCTGCGGGGCACTTGAATTCTGCAGATTTTTAATATAGCTAAAAACATGTAATTCTAAGATTTGCTGACTGGATTTTGAGTCAATGGATTCAGTGTCGAGAGAATTGAATTCTGCAGATTATATAGCTAAAAACATGCAATTCTAAGATTTGCTTACTGGATTTTGAGCGAAATGGATTAGACTATGCAGTAACAATCGCAATAATCTGTGAAGATTTTTAGGTAGTGATTTCTGAGCAGTAATGCTAGGAAATTAACAAACCGCCAACGTTGGTAGTGATTTCTGAGCAGTAATGCTAGGGAATTAACAAACCACCAACGTTTAACAGTTAGACTATGCAGTAGCAATTGCAATAATCTGTGAAGATTTTTAGGTAGTGATTTCTGAGCAGTAATGCTAGGAAATTAACAAACCACCAAATGTACGGCCACTTGATTTCCTTATGGCATATTGTTGGATCTTTCTATGCAGCACCTTGGTTTGACAAAATTTGGTCAATTTTCCGTGTTTTCTAAATTGGGTGATGTGAGGAATATTAGCAGTCTAACGATTAGATGTTTTTGCTTTTTTTTCTGCTAGAATTTGGCAGAGTCTAACTATTGGATTTTTTTTTTGGTTCTTCTCTTGGTTTCTGGAATTTGGAGATATATACTTTTTGGTGGAATCATGAATTTTAGTGTTTTTTATTTTTTTGGTTGGAATTTGGAGATATATATATATTTTTTGGTGGAATCATGAATTTTAGTGGAATCATGAATTTGAATTTTAGCCATTTAAAATATATTTTTGAATACACAAAACGGTGGAATTATGAATTTCAGTGGAATCTATTTTTGAATACTATTTTTGAAGACACAAATTATGAATTTTAGTTGTTTAAAATCTATTATTGAATAGACATGAATTTAGTCTCGAGAGAAACCTGCGGGATATTCTGTTATATAGCTAAAAACTTGCAGTTCCAAGATTTGCCTACTGGATTTCTAGCAAAATGGATTCATTTTTGAGAGAAACCTGTGGGGCACTTGAATTCTGCAGATTATATAGCTAAAAACTTGCAATTCCAAGATTTATCTAGCAAAATGGATTCAGTGTCGAGAGAAACCTGCAGGGCACTTGAATTCTGCAGATTCAGATTATATAGCTAAAAACTTGCAATTCCAAGATTTGCCCACTGGATTTCGAGCAAAATGGATTTAGTGTTGAGAGAAACCTGCAGGGCACTTGAATTCTGCAGATTATATAGTTAAAAACTTGCAATTCCAAGATTTGCCTACTGGATTTTGAACAAAATGGATTCAGTGTCGAGAGAAACCTGCAAGGCACTTGAATTCTGCAGATTGGAAGATTTGCCTACTGGATTTTGAACAAAATGGATTCAGTGTCGAGAGAAACCTGCAAGGCACTTGAATTCTGCAGATTATATAGCTAAAAACTTGCAATTCCAAAATTTGCCTACTAGATTTCGAGCAAAATTGCAAAACTGGTTGGAAAAGATGCCCGTAAAAGGACATTAACAGTTAGACTATGCAGTAACAATAGCAACAATCTGTGAAGATTTTTAGGTAGTAACGATTTCTGAGCAGTAATGCTAGGAAATTAACAAACCACCAAATGTACGGCCACTTGATTTCCTTATGGCATATTGTTAGATCTTTCTATGCAGCACCTTTGTTTGACAAACTTTCGTCAATTTTCCGTGTTTTATAGATGCATTTTAAGAAGATATGATGCTTCAAACAGTGTCAACAAATATGGTTCCCTTATTGCAAGAATTCATGTGGTAACAGATACTGCTCGGATTTCGAGCAAAATGGATTTAGTGTTGAGAGAAACCTGCAGGGCACTTGAATTCTGCAGATTATATAGTTAAAAACTTGCAATTCCAAGATTTGCCTACTGGATTTTGAACAAAATGGATTCAGTGTCGAGAGAAACCTGCAAGGCACTTGAATTCTGCAGATTGGAAGATTTGCCTACTGGATTTTGAACAAAATGGATTCAGTGTCGAGAGAAACCTGCAAGGCACTTGAATTCTGCAGATTATATAGCTAAAAACTTGCAATTCCAAAATTTGCCTACTAGATTTCGAGCAAAATTGCAAAACTGGTTGGAAAAGATGCCCGTAAAAGGACATTAACAGTTAGACTATGCAGTAACAATAGCAACAATCTGTGAAGATTTTTAGGTAGTAACGATTTCTGAGCAGTAATGCTAGGAAATTAACAAACCACCAAATGTACGGCCACTTGATTTCCTTATGGCATATTGTTAGATCTTTCTATGCAGCACCTTTGTTTGACAAACTTTCGTCAATTTTCCGTGTTTTATAGATGCATTTTAAGAAGATATGATGCTTCAAACAGTGTCAACAAATATGGTTCCCTTATTGCAAGAATTCATGTGGTAACAGATTCTAGAGCAGTATTGCTAGGAATTTAACGACCATTCCCTCATTTCAAGAATTCAGGTAACAAATTCTTGAGCAGTATTGTTGGGAATTTAAAAGCAGCCATAGCAACATTTCCTCATGGCACAGCAACCATGTGGATTTGACGACTTTTGATCAAAATCTCCGTTTTGAAGATACAGCCATAGCAACATTTCCTCATGGCATAGCAACCATGTGGATTTGATGACTTTTGATCAAAATCTCCGTTTTGAAGATACAGCCATAGCAACATTTCCTCATGGCATAGCAACCATGTGGATTTGACGACTTTTGATCAAAATCTCCGTTTTGAAGATGCTTAAGAGAATATATTTGATGCTGCAAACGGTGTCGACAAATATGGTTCTCTTAAGCCAAAATATGGAGAGAATTAATATTGAAATATGTAGCATGTGATTTGGGATGCTTGGGTCATGTCAAGAAAAACTTCTTGTTTTTGTTTAACAGACTTTTCGAAGGTGATAATGTAAAGACTACCATATCAGGGTTCAAAACTTTTTCTTTATGTAGTACAAACATGGATTTTGTGTTTTCATCTGGTTGACCCAGAATTTGTGCCTCCCTCTTTTCTCTATCTACTTTCAGAGGAGCTATTTGCCCGGAAATGAGTAGTCTGAACAAAACTAACTGGCATTGGAGGACAAGCGGATAAAATTCTCAATCGGTCTAGTTATGAGCAGGTTGAAGAGTTGTATTTTAATACTTTGTGGAAGACAACCCTTGGAATGCACAATCACAAACTGAGTGAGCATTTTTACTCTTATTTATTCCAAAACTGAATTTTGTACACAAGAAAAGGTCGGTACTCTGTTTAAATAAAATAGTTTATCTTTTTTTCAAAGAAATGGGTAACATTTATATTGTACTCTGTTCAAACAAAATAGTTTATCTTTTTTTTTTCAAAGAAATGGGTAACATTTATAAAGAAATGGGTAACATTTATATTGGGAAGAAAAACTGGATTTTGGGCTAGGACCACTTATAAATTTCTTTATGTTCCTCTAAAACACTACTCTTAGAGGTCTAGAAAATTGAAAGTAGTGTGAGGTCCAAAAAATTGAAAATCTGTTTTTATGATAGCATTTATGTTAAAATTGGCAACTAGGGTCAAATTCCATGTTGGTCATCTTATTTATGGCAGCTGATATTTTTCTTGGATTCCTCTTGTCGAGGGGTGTAGGATTGATCTAAACATCATTTGATTTCGACAAATATTCATGGAGATATGAATTTATTTGTGTTATGTGACAATTCATTAAGGTTGGCCAACAACCAAATTACTCCCACTTGTCATCCACGTTTTAGTATAAATAGAGGTGCCTTGCAAATCATTTTAGACACACCTCGTGTGATCTCTTCCTCTCCACTTGTCTTTGGGTTTTGGTGGGAGGAGAAATCTTAAGATTATACACTGCCCTAATAAGAAGATGCCATAGCTCTATGCTGTCATGGAGAAGTTTAAACGTTGCCGTAGAGAAGCTTAACGTTGGTATGGAGAAGCCCTAACTAACATGCAGTCATGAAGGCAAGACGCCCTAATGCAATCAGGAAGAAGGTGATATCACAAGAAGGAAGTGAGGCCCAAGTAAAGACTTTTAGATGTAGAGATAGGAGGATCATGTTATGCCCTAGCTACAGAGAATAGAGGAATTGATGTAGCTCCATAGATGTTGATTGAATGATTGCATAAAAGGAGGAGGTCTAATTAGCGATGGAAAACTCTAATCAATACGATGTTCTAAAGGGATGTAAAAGGGAACTTTCATATGCATCAAAAGAAGACCGGTCTCTGCAGCTAGGAGAATGAGGTATACGTTGGGAACAGGGGGCCTATTTTACCAGTGAAAAGAATCCTCACTGCAGAAAGAGGAGACTGATCAGCATGTCTATTTAAGGGTTGTTTTAGGGGTCCAATTAGAGGGCTGAACTGCTAGTTGGTAGGCCGAGGATAGGAGGCTTGAGTGAGCACTTGTTGGAGTGATAACAGTCACTCTAATAGGCTGTCATGAACATGCATTAAGCACTGATGTATGCCATTGTAATAAGAAGAGAGATAGATATTGTTCTGTCATTGTTAAGGGCTTGAAGGCTACTTTGAATAGTAAAGACAACAACCTTTCCTTGGAGATCAATTGCAGTCAAATCTGGGCAGAGTTTGGCACTGTTAGGAGACTGCACTTTGGATCTGTTGCAGGATTCTATAACTATAGCCTAGCTGCTCTACGAGGCTGCAAGCCATAGCAAGCAGCGAAGTCTAGTATGCATTTGCAGCGAATTGGATGCGTATGTTAAGTGCAGCGTAAATGTATAGCAACAACATGATGTATTGCAACATAGTGCAATGAAGGGTACAACATAGTGCTGCATGACAGTGGCGCAACATAGTGATGATGGGTGCAACATGGTGCAACATAGTGATGATTAGTGTAGCATGATGAGATGTAGCATAGTGATGATGGGTGCAGCATGGTGCAACATAGTGATGATTAGTGTAGCATAATGAGATGTAGCATAGTGATGATGGGTGCAGCATGGTGCAACACAGTGATGATGAATGCAACATGATGAGATGCAACATAGTGGATGAATGCAACATGATGATAAGATGCAGCACAGTGATGGATGCAGCTCGGTGATGGGTACAACATGGTGATGGAATCACTTGTGTTCAGGGCAGTTATCTCATGTGTTATCTTCATAGAGAAGATCTCGGCGCTTATTATGACAAGTCAAAATGTTGACTTTTGATGTATATGTACTATCTCTCTCTGCGCTGAACTATTGAAGAATATATAAGAAGAATTGATCAAGGGTTTCCCTACATTAGGGTTTGTCCCTGGTTGGTGCCACATCTTGTGTTCGCTTGTCTTGGCTTGTTTTTTGATGTTTATGTTTATGTTCTATCTGCAGTTTACTATCATGCTGATGTGATGATATTGAGTTAAATGGAAAAATTCTAATAAATTGCTCTAAGCATAGAACATACCAAAAATTTAACATGGTGTCAAAGCCTAAGGTGAAGACAAAGCCCAAGCAAGAGTGAAAGAGCAATCATCGAAGACAGTTGAAAAATGACAAAAAGTGTCAATGGGTTCCTCATCCCTCTTCAAATTCATCTAGAGTAAAGTACAAGCAAAGAGGATTATCAGAGTGGTGGCAGTGGAAGCATCTGGTGGCCTACCTAAAGGTCACTTCAATGGGAAGTCCAGATCTAAGGAAGGAAGGAAAGACAAATGCCTTGCTTGAAATAAGTTTGGGCATTATGCGAAGGAGGGTTCGAATATAAGGGACACATCACTTGATGATGATAACAATCATTCCAGGGGCATCTTCAATGATTGAAGGAATGATAGGTACAATGACAAAAAGAAATGCAGGTCATCAGGAAAATGGTAGACTCTTCAAGAAAGCAAGGAACTCCAGGTTTGAAGAATCAAATGTTGTTTTTGACAAGCAAAATGAATATTATCTTATATTGGCCCTCTCCACTACTTCTTCGGACTCGGGGGGAATTTGGCTTATTGATAGTAGTGCTTCAAGGCACTTCATCA
This sequence comes from Pinus tabuliformis, assembly GCA_031772625.1. Taxonomy (NCBI): domain Eukaryota; kingdom Viridiplantae; phylum Streptophyta; class Pinopsida; order Pinales; family Pinaceae; genus Pinus; species Pinus tabuliformis. The sequence continues at coordinate 870,664,993 of CM062808.1, forward strand.
GAGAGGAGGAGAAAATCGTTGAGATTATACTTGGAGTCAATGCTCCCTATCCCGGAAAGGGTTAAGGAATGTTACCCCTCAATTGAATGAGACTAACACAATTCATTTACAAGGAGTTCTTTATGTACCTGATCTCAAGAAGACCTTGGTGTCCATTTTGACAATGAAAGTCAAAGGTTTCAAGGTGGCATTCATCGATGGAAAGGTATGTGTTTGAAAAATGAATTTTGAAGATGCTTTTATTCTTGGGTTCAGGGTTGGCAATTTGTATCAAGTTGTAGGAATTCCATTGGGGACCATGTCAGTTGACACATCTCTTCTATAGCATTGGAGGTCTGCTCATTATGGGGCCCTACCCGATGTGAGTCAGATAGTGAAGGGGATGCTTGAATTCAAGAAGAGCATGGAAGTACATGTTCGAGATGTACCGAAGGAAAGCTTACAAAGGGACCATTCCCCTCATGTGGCAAGTCCATAGATTTGGAACGACCCGAGGGGTTTGAGATTCATGATTGGGAATCTCATGTATGCAGGGGGAAGAAAGCCCTCTATGGCTTGAAGCAAACACCCCGAGCTTGGTGTGAGAAGATTGATAACTCTCTGATGACGCTGAGATTCACTAGGAGTGACGCCGATCCAAACCATTGCTTTAGGGTTGTGGATGATAGACCTCTCATATTGGTACTTTATGTGGACAATCTCTGTCTGGCAGGTACAGTCCCTCTCATTTACAAAACTAAGAGAGTTGGATTCCGGATTTGGAATGGTGAACTGCAAGCTTGTGACTACCTCGATGAAGCCTAACTTTAAGAAGTTATGTGGTAGTGATGTTGGACATGATTTGGGAAATGCGTCTGAGCTTCATAAAGTCATTTTAGCGTTGATGTTCTTGGTGAACTTTTGTTCGGATATATGTTTCGCAGATAGCATGTTGAGCTCGTATATGGTTGAGCCTCACTGGATTGGTGCCAAGAATCATTTTAGATATTCTCAGGGCACAATCTCTCATGGATTGAGATACACTGTCGGAAATGTGAAGCTACATGATTATTCGAACGCTGATTGAACAGGGAATGTGGAGGATTGCAAGAGCACTTCTAGGTACTGGTTCTCTTTGGGATCTGCTTCGATATCCTAGATGGGTAGGAAGTAGAAGTCAGTTGTTTTGAGCATCGATGAGGCCGGATACATCGCTGTGAGTATGGCCTCCTGTGAAGCCATCTGTTTGTGGAAGCTCTTCAGCGCGCTGGTTGGACATGTGCTAGATACCACCATGATCTTTTGTGACAACCAGGGGGGATTCGATTGTTGAGGAATCTCGTGTTATATGATCGCTCAAAGCATATAGACACCATGTACCACTTTATTTGGGATATGGTACATCGAGGAGCAAGAAGGATCCATCGCATTGGGACTGATGTGCAGGGCGTCAATATTCTATCGAAGCCCCTGGGAAAGGTCAAACTCTCAACTTTCCGAGAACAACTAGGAGTTGTGGAGAGACTCTCTCCTAAGGGTCCTATATGATATGGACATTGAGCTCTAGGAGCTTCGAGGGGCTCGAGGGTACATCTTGGAGCGATGAACAACCATAGGGTGAGTGGTTCAGCGTTCACCTAGTGATTTGTTGTGTACAGGGTGAGTGGTTCGGCCTTCCCTTGGGATACCTCTGGCGACATGTAAGCAGGATGAGTGGTTCATCCTTCTTTTGCTGAGACATCCTACCCATGCAGTGTGGGACTCATGGGAAGTACCTCTCATCTGGCCAAATGAGTAAAGAAATGGGATAGGGACCATAGTAGTACCAATCGACGCATTGTGTTACTATCGTACTCCCTATGCTAGGATGATATTGATCTAAGATCAATTGGCACTGAGTTCGGGTCAGTAAGAGCGATAATTCACTCACCATTGGAATTGACTTCAGGGCAATAAGAGTGATGAACTCACTTTCTTTTGGAATTGATTTTGGATTAGTGAGAGTGGTATGACACACTCTCCTTATTGGAACTGACTTTGGGTCAATGAGAGTGGTATAAGACACTCTTTTATATGGGACTGACTTTGGGTCAGTAGAGGATGGTATGATACATTCTCGATCACTTCTTCTTCATAGTTCAACAGAGCAAAGCAAAGTTGACAGATGGATTAGAAGATGGAGTTCTCCCTAGTTGAGAGGGAGTGTTAAAATTAGCAACTAGGGTCAAATTCCATGTGGGTCATCTTATTTATGACAGCTGATATTTTTCTTGGATTCCTCTCATTGAGAGGTGTAGGATTGATCTAAAGATCATCCGATTCCGACAAGTATTCATGGAGATATGAATTTATTTGTGTTATGTGACAATTCATCAAGGTCGGCCAACAATCACATTACCCCCATTTGTCCCCCACATTTTAGTATAAATAGAGGTGCTTTGCAAGTCATTTTAGACACACCTCTTGTGATTTCTTCCTTTCCACTTGTCTTTGGGTTTTGGGGGGAGGAGAGATCCTAAGAGTATACGCTGCCCTAAGAAGAAGATGTGGGAGGAGAGATCCTAAGAGTATACGCTGCCCTAAGAAGAAGATGCCCTAACTCTACGCTGTCATGGAGAAGCTTAAAAACTGCCATAGAGAAGGCTCTACACTGCCATAGAGAAGCTTAACGCTGGTATGGTGAAGTCCTAACCACTGGCCTAATGATGCCCTAACTAACACACAGTCATGAAGGCAAGAAGCCCTAACACAGTCAGGGAAGAAGGGGATATCACAAGAAGGAAGTGAGTCCTAAATAAAGACCTCTAGATGTTGAGATAGGAGGATCATGTTATGCCCTAGCCGCAGAGAATAGAGGGACTGATGTAGCCCCATAGATGTTGATTGAATGACTGCATAAAGGAGGTCTAATCAGCCATGGAAGACTCTAATCAATACGTTGTTCTAAAGGGGATGTAAAAGGGAACTTTTATATGCATCAAAAGAAGACCTGTCTATGCAGCTAGGAGAATGAGGTATACGCTGGGAAGAGGAGGCCTATTTCAGCAGTCAAAAGAATCCTAACCGCAACAAGAAGGAGACTGATCAGTGTGTCCATTTAAGGGCTGTTTCAGGGGTCCAATTAGAGGGTTGAACTGCTAGTTGGTAGGCCGAGGATAGGAGGCTTGAGTGAGCACTTGCTGGAGGGATATCAGTCACTCTAATAGGCTGTCATGAGCATGTTCTAAGGACTGCTGTATGCCACTTGGATGCCACTGTAATAAGAAGAGAGCTAGACATTGTTCTGTTATTGTTAAGGACTTGAAGACTACTCTGAATAGTAAAGGCAACAACCTTTCCTTGGAGATCAATTGCAGTGAAATCTGGGCAGACTTTGGGACCGTTAGGAAACTACACTTTGGATCTGTTGCATGAGTGTGTAACTATAGCCTCGCTGCTCTGCAAGGCTGCAAGCCATAGCAAGAAGTGAAGGTTGGTATGTATTTGCAGCAAATTAAATGTGTATGTTAAGTGCACCATAAATGTATAGCAACAGCATGATGTATTGCAACATAGTGCAATGAAGGGTACAATGTAGTGTTGTATGACTGTGGTGCATCATAGTTATGATGGGTGCAACATGGTGCAACACAGTGATGATTAGTGCAGCATGATGAGATGCAACATAGTGATGATGGGTGCAACATGGTGCAACACAGTGATGATTAATGCAACATGATGAGATGCAACATAGTGGATGAGTGGAATATGATGATGAGGTGCAACACAATGAGCGTGATGAGATGTAGCATAGTGATGATGGTGCAACATGGTGCAACACAATGATGATTAATGCAACATGATGAGATGCAACATAGTGGATGAGTGCAATATGATGATGAGGTGCAACACAATGATGGATGCAACTCAGTGATGGGTGCAACATGGTGATGGAATCCCCTGTGTTCAGATCAGCTACCTCATGTGTTATCTTCATAGAGAATATCTCTGCACTTATGATGACAAGTCAAAATGTTGGCTTATGATGTATATGTACTATCTCTCTCTCTCTGCGGAACTATTGAAGAATATATAAGAATAATTGATCAAGGGTTTCTCCACATTGGGGTTTGTCCTTCGCTGGTGCCACATCTTGTGTCCTCTTGTCTTGGCTTGTTTTTTGATGTTTATGTTTCTATTTTATCTGCAATTTACTATCACGCTGATGTGATGATATTGAGTTAAATGGAAAAATTGAAATAAATTGATCTAAGCATAGAACATACAAAAAATTTAACAATTTACCTCTATTCGAAATTTATGCCAGCGATAGTCTTAGTCAACACTGATACTGAACTCTTCACGATGCAAGAGGTAGAGATGGGTATCAAGAAGTTGGGTGTTGGAAAAGCAAAGGACTACGCTGAATTCCAAGAAAAATATCTAAAGTGGGGCTCAAAGATTCTTGCACCTCACATTACAAAAATTTTCAACAACATCATACAAAAAGGGCTCCCCATAGATTGGACAACTAGTCTGACAATACCTCTTTTCAAGAGCGATGACGTCAATAATCCCTCCAATTATAGGACCATAATGATAAACCCTTTGTTTGCAAAGCTATTTGGAAGCATGTTAGAAAATAAAATTAGCAAGTGGATAGAAAAAAGAGATAAGTGTGCTAAAGGGCACGCAGGTTTTAGACCTAAATATTCCACAATTGATCATTGTATGACTTTAGGGCACAAAATTGAAAAAGTTTGGGAGAAAAGGGAAGAAGTGTTTTGTTGCTTTGTTGATTTCAGAAAAGCATTTGACACGGTTCCTAGGGGTAAGCTTTGACACATAATGGAGGAACATGGGGTCCTTAAACATTTGAGAGCAACTGTGCATAGGCTGTATGAAGAGGTGAAAGTCAAAATTAAAACTTCAACATGCATTTTTGAAAGTTTTAGAAACGATATTGGGGTCAAGCAAGGTTGCCCACTGTTTTCTACCCTTTTTGGTTTATATATTAACAAGCTTGAGGAGTGGTTAAATTCGCAAGGGGGTGATGTTATATATTTGGGCAAGTTTGTTATAAGGTTATTTTAGGGGGTGAAGTTATATATTTGGGCAATTTTGTTATAAGGTTTTTGTTGTATGTATATGACTTTATTCTGATTGCTAAATTGGCTCTTGGTTTGCAAGAGCACTTACTATTCCTTGAGCATTTTTGTGGAAGTGTTGGGATGCAAGTCAATATTAGCGAAACAAAAGTAGTGGTTTTTTCTAAAAAATGAAAACATAAGCAGCATAGTTTCTACTTTGAAGGAAACATTATGGAAGAAGTTGCGGATTACAAATACCTCGGAATTGACTTCAACAAAAACATAAGCTGAATGTAGAGTTATGGCACTGGAAAACTATGGTTGCGAACTATTGGTCAACAGTGTGTTCGACATGCAATGGAAACAAATTGAGAAAATTCAGAAGCGTTTGATTACAAACAAATTCAAGATTAAAAGTGCAGTTCCTTATGCTATCTTGTTAAGTGAAACAGGGGCTGCTCCTATCTGAGCAATTGCTATGGTGCGAGTAATAAGGTATTTAAAAAAAATTGAGCAAATGAAAGGGGTAGATGGACTAAGGTTGTCTTTAATGACATATTGTACAACAGAAAAAAGACTTGGATGCAGTGAAATAACAAATGGTTTAGTAAATGGGGTATTTGCTTCAACACGTGTCCCATAAACAACAGAGATAAAATAATTTTTTATGGATAAATTCCACAAGCGTATTTGGGATAAGGAGCTAGGAAGAAAAAAAAAGTACTGTATTGAAGTGTTTAATCCTACTCATAGTCATCAACCAAAAGCATACATAGAGACCGATATCTATTGGAGAGCCAAAATTCTTATTGCTCAGTTGATAACTAATTCTCATCAACTCTGTTGTGAAACAGGGCGCTGGAAAATACCAAAAGAAGTGTGGGAGGAAAGATTATGCATTTTTTGTTCTTTCGGAAAAGTGAGAAACAAAAAAACATTTCATTTTAAAATATGAGGCCTTCAAAGACATCAGAGAAAGTTATGCAGATATGCTGGAGCTAGCTCTTGGGACAATCTATTTAGTGAGATGGTTTTTTGAGAAGCTAGGAGCATTTATTATGAGGCTTCACAAAAAAATGGCCAAATACATCAAGCAAATGAAGAAACAAACTGTGCCATAGGCTATCTTTAGCCCAGTGGACGTTAAAATAATTCTTTCTTTCTTTCTTTATTTCAATATAAACTTCCATAACATCAGGAAATTTCATAAGTTGCAAAATAATCTTCTCAAAGGACAGTCTAGATTTGTCCATCTAGCCATGCTGCATGTTTTCCCATGCCTATCCCACTATTCTTACTGTTCTTGCCTCCCAACTGTGCTTGGCCTTTTTCTTCTTCGGTTTGTTGTTGGTGCTGACCTTTCCTGCGTTGAACAAAGCGCCTTTGCTGGATCTTTCCTCTAACTTAGCCACCTTGATGTCCAAGGCAATCAACTCCTTCCTAATTTGAGCTTGGAATTGCTCCATTTTACCCTGTAGTAGTTCACACTTAGTATTCATACGCAGTTGGTACATTCGCCTCTCATGCTCCTCTGTTGAGTTATTTTGATTAATGTGTTCAACAACCCTTCAATCGATTCTAATAACCTTGCCAACAACCTGTTGGTTTTGTCTTGTTCATCCTCCTAAATTTGGTTGCCCAAGCTCTCCATCACAGAAGTATGGCGCTTCGTGCTTTGAGCTTCAAAGGATAATGGCCACCTTTATTCACAACTGTGAACGCTCAACAACGGCACGGTGCAGTGCGGGTCCAAAGAACCATACATTGCCATATATATACATACCTTCCTTTGCACTGCCTACCCGAAACATTGAAATGTAGGGTTACCAAATCCATACTTTAATCATGCCAAGCTCCTTGGAATCTCAATCACATGATACATAGAGAGAGGTGAATTAATCCCAGTCCGCAGAGGATTGAATGCTCTACCAGGGCCAAGGTTCCCCTTCCTTGTGTAAACAATTTACCACATTGGAGCATTAACACCTTATGCCACTTGTCGCGATTCACCATAGGAAATTGCCAGATAATATGATTTGGATAGGGATATTGTTCTTAGGATCTACGTGGATGGGGAGTTGATGTGTTCCATCGATCCTTACGTACATGTGCCATCTTATAAGGTGTAATTCAAATACTTGATGTGAGGAGTGTGTGGATGGTCTCCACCATGGGGATTCATTCAAATATCTAGTTGTATAGGCCATTAAATTGAATATTAAAGCCTTGATGATTTAATTCAATATTCATGGAATGGGTGAGTTGTGGATCGACCCATGATCCAATTCTAATTTCCCTTGCTCTAGTGTGGCTCCTTTATTGGCCAATGAATCTGCCATTGTATTCAATTACCTAAACACATGGACGAATTCAATTTGCTCAAATTGCTTTGTTTGCAAAATGATCCTCTGCAAGATAAAAGGAATAACTGAGCTTTGTGATCCTTTGGCTTTCTGCAACTTTCGTAGAGTCCCCGAACACTGTCAATTTGGTGATTTTTTTTGCCATTGTGATTTTCAGGGCTTGCCAAAGCTCGAGATATTCATCTTGGTTATTGGTTGCTATACCCAATCCCCATGTGCATTGAGTCTATTTGTTTGTTGAGGCAAAGGATAACCCCTCTCGCTCTTGCCATCCCTGGATTTCCTTTCGAAGCTCCATAAAAAATATAATGAGAATTGGTGTTTGTTTAGATGCCATTATAGAAAGTCTGGTGAATCCTATTTGATACAAAAGTTCCATCGTAGTGTTGGTCTAAGTTTGAAACTGCTAGCATGATCTGGCGTCTTTCCCACTTCAATCCAATCCCTTTCCGATTGGGTTAAATTTTATAGATCTGAATTTTTAAATCCGCGAACCGTGATTGTCTCGAGAAACAAACTAGTGGCCTTTTGGGCTACTAATCGATGATATGGCTGTTCATCTTCAAAAATTTCTCTATTCCTAGTGATCCAAATTGACAAGCATAGAAATTTGGGAAGAGCTTCCCAACAACGAATTGGGAGGGGAAATATTCTATGGCCATGAAAATTTGTTTCTCTAGGTTTCAAACATATTAGCACATGTCTTGGGAAGTGCGAATGCAACTTTCCATATAATTAGGGAGAAAGAGCATTGTCTAAATAAGTGTGGAATGTTCTCCTTTGATTCCCTACATAGGACGCATCTTGATGGGCCTTGAATATTTCTTTTCCTAAGATTTTTTGTAGTTTGTTGGGGCACTAGGGTCCAACAAAAGGTATTGGCTTTAGAAATTCCATCCCAATGCCATAATTTTCTCCATAGTTTGTTGGGGGTTGGGTGAGGAAGGCTTTTGAGAAGGATATCGTATCGGCCTTGAATATTTCTTTTCCTAAGATTTTTTGTAGTATTTGTTGGTGCACTAGGGTCCAACAGAAGGTATTGACTTTAGAAATTCCATCCCAATGCCATAATTTTCTCCAAACTTTGTTTGGGGTTAGGTGAGGAAGGATTTTGAGAAGGATATCGTATCCTTCTTTAATTGTGTATCCTTGATGAGGACTCATCTTCCAGGGTTGTTGATCTCGAGATGAGATAGAGATAGAAGCCAATCCCTTTAAATCATGAATTAAAATTTCCCTTTATTGATGTAGATGAATAGGTAAGTCTAGGCATGACCATCCTTCCCAAACTCCTTGTTCATTCCAGTTGGAGATGTCTTTTAATTTGAAATATCCCTCTCGTTGCATTCAATTTGCCAAGTCACTAAATTCCTCTCGGTCACCGAGGGGTCCTTCTGGAGCAAAGTTATCTTTCCATATATTGATATGTGCTTCATTGCCTAGGTGACAACTCAAGTGTTCTATGATTAATGGGTTAGCTTCCTTATAGAGCTTCCAAATCTTGGAGCTTGTACCTGTCTAATCAACTGAATCTGTTCTTAGCATTTGGGGTTTATGAAAGTATTTTTGCAAGAAGGTCATCTTCCATCACTCTTTGGAATTAGAAATGATTTGGCATATGATCTTTGCCCCGAGATTTAGATTCATGAGGTGGGGATCTTTGATTGCCAATCCTCCATACACCTTTAAGAGTCGGAAAATATTCAAAAGAATTAGATGGAACTTCATTTTGTTATATTTATCCCCTTGCTAAAGAAATTTGTGAATCGAAGCACTTATTTCGTTGATCATGCTTTTGGGAGCCATAATACTGAAGCACATATATAGTAGGAGTAGTGACAAGATTGATTTAACCAAGACTGTGCTTCTTGCTGTATTGAGCCATTGACCCCATGGACTATATGTTCTTTTAAAATTTTTTAATGACTTCATTCCAATCATCCATGTTTGACGCTCACAGTGATATGGGAATTATTAAGTGCTTAAAGGATCTCCATCCAATCTCAACTAGGAATTCAAGTGCCTTGGAGATCCCTTGCATTGTTGAATCAGAGCGGTTTAAACCAAATAGTTGGATCTTTTTTTATTCATTAGCCCTCTCGAAAGGTCCATATGGGATTCTAGCAAGTGTTTGAATCATGATGCTATTATCTTTGAGGCTTCTCCAAGAAGCAACGTATCACCCATAAACATCACCCACAAACTGCAGATGATTCACCTCTTTAATGCTCCTTGTAATGCTAAGAGCCATCAATTTGCTTTCCACATGAGCTAACTCCAGATTTCTACTTAGGCTCTTGGATACCAAAATATAAAAGGGGGAAAGAAGGCACAATTGTCTGAAGTCCCTGTGAGGCAGAGAATGAGGTGGGTCGATCATTTATCAAGGGACAATCCTTGGGGCATTGGTACAAGTTTTTATCCATCTAATAGAATCTTTCTTGGATCCAACTTTTTCCATAGCTTAAAACAAGAGTGCATTACTTGATCGAAGGCATTAACCATGTCTAATTTGATGATAATGCCAAGCTCCCCCCTTTCTTTGCTTCAGTGAATGGCCCCTTGCACTAATATGACATTGTATAGGATATGGCGATGCTGCATGAAGCCACCCTGATTTTCAGATATTATTGAAGCGAGAGAAATTTACTGGCTTTTTATCTTTGGGAATCAAGGCAAGGAAAGAGAAGTTTGTATTCCCTCCCAATTTATCTTTTTTCTTGGATGAATTGAGCATTCTCATTAAATATTTTTTGCTTAGATTCTAAAAGGATTTGTAGAAGTTGATTGAAAAACCATCTGGACTAGGGAATTTTCCAGGTGTAAGGACTAGAGTGCCTCAACAACATCTTCCTCCTCTATAGTCTTGGTAAGCTGCTAATTTTCTATGTTCGAGACTATTGATGGGAGATTGGAGAGAAAATTCCTCGCCTTGGCTGTAGTGTTATCTTTGCTCTTAAAGTATAGAGCTTGGAAGTGGAGGAAAGGCTCTTGCTTTATTTCAGGGAAAGATGACATTTTTGGTTTGTACTCGGGAATGATTTCTTTGATTTGATTTTGAATTTCTCTAGCCTTGGTCTGCTTGTGAAAAATGAAACTTGTTCTATGTAGAAATGTATAGAAATTTGCTACTGCTAATGAAATCAAACTAAAATCAAGAGACAAAAATTTCTTTTACTATTGTGTGGAAAGGAAAACACGATAGAAACACATGCAATAACATGCAACCATCAAAAACAAAGAACACAATGATTTATAGGGGAACCCAACTAGGAAAAAACCCTCTACTGTTTTCATTAATTAGATGAGAATGACAAACTATTACAATGTATTGCTTCAACTTTAAAGCACACCTTGCGCCCTGTAAACCTGTTCTCTCGCTGTCTATCTTGCTCTAGCCAACACTTAACCAATTCAAGCCTCTAGCTTTCTCCTATTTCATTGCGCAAATCCAATCGAAATTGACCACTTGCTCAGTGCAAAATCATTGTACACTCAACAATAAATAATTATAAATACAAATGTGCCTTTAACATCCTCTCAACTAGGCAATTCGAATTCCATGCATGACTGGGTTTATTATTAGCTGATTGGCTAGTTAATTGAGAGATCAGTGAGTTACCAACCATCATAACTACTCCACTGAACATCAACTAACTCAACTAATGACTAGAGTTCAATTAATTGAGTTCAACTAACAATAAATCAACTAGATTGCTAAATTTTAGCAATCAACCCATGCACAACTCTACTTATAACTTGCAAACTTGAATTTACTGACTTAACTAGTAGACAAGGCCATGTCACTCTAGTTAATTGCAACCCAAGTCATCCCGCTGAAGTGGAAAATCGAATTTTCTCCATTTAACTAAGGCACTAATCAAATGAAACCTTTTCTTGCTACAATTACAAAATTCCCTCTTAGCATGAAAAAGACCCTGCGCAACCCCAATCTTGCTAATATTGTAATAAGACACCCTCTCACTGTCGCTGTTGCTACTACAACAACTGCAACTGAGAAGTATCCAAAATACTAAATCAACTGTCTTTGAGTTGCAACTATCTCCCGAGTCTCTGACTTCTACTAGCCTCTGCATTGTCTATTGGGAAATTTGCATTGCTGCTGACTCTACAACTGAGCCTCTTGCTCTGCTGTCAACACTACTTTGTGCTCCTCAGTATCTGACCGCTCCAATTGACACTAATCTTCCTGTCACTGCATATTGTGGGCCCTTGTAGCAAGGGTAATGATGTACGAGAAGAGTATACTGCAACTGCTATTGCTCTCTTATGGACCCTTCCCAAATGTTTGCAACTATGGGACTAAGGATCTACATCGCCCCACCTCACCCCTCGAGGTATCATTGCATGCATGTCGAAATCTACCTCTAGCTTGTAGAGATTTTTAACTCTAACTCCAATCTGTTTCACTTATCCAGTAGCTATATTCTTTAGAAAAGATTTTCCCTTATTGAACACCACATCATAACCTCAGTGCTCGAATACAACTACATAGATCAAATTCTTCTTCAGCCCAGGGACATACATGACATCTTTCAGATGAATATGGGAGCTTGACTCCCTCTTAAAGGTTACAGTTCTAATTCCTTTGGTACTGTACCTCTTATCATCCCTAATTCTATGTGCATTTGAAGATCCTTTTCCTCTAGGTTACTGAAGAATTCTTTGCATCTTGTCATATGGAACGAGGCACTTGAATCTAGGTACTATACACTCCCCATTAAAGTGTTTGCCATGCATGAAATTAGGGTGAAGTCTAATTCGAATTGTGAGACAAGTGCTTCACCTCCTGTTCCTCCTGAAGGCTTCTTGTTAGACTTCTTGCATAGACATTTTGTTGCATAGTACTCATATTCGTGGTAGTGAAATCTTTTTATCTCGCTGAGGTCCTTCTTCTTGCCATTGTTCTCATTGGACTTTGGCTTGCTTTGGGCCTTCTTTCCCTTAGCTTTCTTGCCCTTCCCAACCAAGGAAAAATTCTCTTCCTCAACTTTGGATGTTACTCCATCTCTTGTGTTCCTTCGAATTTCTTTCTGTACCAAATCAGATCAAAGTCTCTCCCAATTTGGTAATTTTCTCTTTCCATTTATAGAGTCCATGTAGCTGTGCCAATATTTTGGAAGGCCTAGGAGAGCTAGGCGCACTAGTTTAGAAGATGGTACATTTTCTCCCACTCCTCTAAGTTCATATTGAACTTGAGTGAATTTGGAGAGGTAATGTGGAATGGATTCATTTTTTTGGATTCATTTTTCTGTATTTAGGTGTTCTTGAGCTTGTCCCTCAATGCCAATTTCCTAACATCATTGCCATTTTCGAATAAATCAGTGAGGGTCTTCCACATAGAAAATGGAGTTTCTTTGCCATTTAAATTTGAGACTATGTGGTCTTTCACACCCTCTAGGATGATCCTCATGGCTTTTGCGGTGTCCTTCTTCCATTGGGCTCACTATTGTGCATCTGATACTTCTGGTTTTGGAATGTCAGTTTTGGTGTATTTTAGCACTCCATTATAATCGAATACAACATCCATCCTATTCTTCCAAGCTATGAAATTCGAGGTTCCCTCCAAAGCATACTCCAATCTCAATCTGTTGATAGACATTTTTCAGCACAAAAGAAAACTGCTTCATTGAATCAACAAAACGAAATTTCCGGAGAAGATATGGAACAAGGTTTTTATGTTTCTTGTGAGGCTTTGATACCATGTAGAAATTAATAGAAATTTGCTACTGTTAATGAAATTGAATTGAAATCACACAATAGAAACACATGCAAGAACATGCAACCATTAAAACACAAGAACACAATGATTTACAGGGGAACCCAATTGGGAAAATCCCCTCTATTGCTTTACATTAATCAGATGAGAATGATAAATTATTACAATGTCTTGCTTCAACTTTGAAAAACACCTCGCACTCTAAACTTGTTATCTTGTTGACTCTCCTGCTTTGGCCAACACTTAGCCAATTCAAGCCTCCAACTTCCTTCTATTCCCTTGTGCAATTTAGGAGAAATTGAGCTCCAAAATAATAGGGGAATTCCCTATTTCCTAGCGCAAATCCAAATAGAATTGATCACTTGCTCAGTGAAAAAGCACTATTTACTCGACAATATACAATTATAAATACAAATGTTCCTTTTCCATCCACTCAATTAAGGAATTCGAATTCCATGCATGATTGAGTCTATTTTTAGTTGATTGACTAGCTAACTGAGAGATTAGTGAGTTAACAACAATCATAACTACTCAACTGACCTTCAACTGACTTAACTAATGACTATTGATCAATTAACTGAATTCAATTAACAATAACTCAACTAGATTGTTAAATTTTAGCAATTAACTCATGCACAACTCTACTTCTGGCCTACAAACTTGAATTCACTGACTTAACTAGTAGACAAGGCCATGTCACTCTAGCTAATTGCAATCCAAGTGATCATGCTGATGTGGAAAATCAAATTTTCTCCATTTGACTAAGGCACTAGTAAATTGAATCCTTTTCTTGCTACAATTTCAACATTATGATCCCTTGCCTTTAACCATGTGTTGCGTAATTAAGCCTCCAATATTTCTCTTCATGTCTGTTGATTTTGTGAATCTATTTTCTTAATTCCTTTTCTTGCTTTATGTGCCACTCCTCCACTGACCTTGAGTCCATCACGTGATGACGATTTTCCAATTTCTTAATAATATTGAGTTTTTCTTGCCGTAGGGGTTTGAAGTTCCTCCTTGCCTAGGATTTGAGGGCCTGTTTGATGAAACTCAGTTTGGATTCCACACAAAGGTGGGAGATTCAGAAATTGGTCTTGAATCTAGCCTGGGCTGTGTTTAAATGGAATCGGTCCCAAGTCTTCCAAGGGATCAATCTCCAATTTGATACGCTGATGGTTCAGATCCCCTAATGCTAGAATTGTGGAAACACACTTGATTCCCTTGGTTAGCCAGTTGCTGTGCAAAGGGAAACGATCTAAATTTGTTCCTATGTGACCATCTCCACTTCTTTGGTTGATCCAAGTATATCTACCCCTTTTGGGATGATGTATATGAGGTCCCATTTTCTCACCAGATCTTCCATTCTTTCTCTATATGGGTCTATGACTATGCTACCCCCATGCTTCTTCGTGGAATATAAAGTTGCGCTGAAGTCACCCTCGACTATACTATTTCAGTGCCAATGATTTTCCTTTAAACCAAGTAATGAGTCCCAAAACCCAAATTTTTTTGCCATCAATTTACTGGAACATAGACATTCACTATGGGTAATTTTCTTTGGTGTCATTCTTCTCTAATAATACTGCATATCAATATCTAAATTTAGCACTATTTAGCAGTGTGAAGTGGGAGTCTAGCCAAAAAGTACCTAAACCTCCTGATGCTCCTTGTGAGCTTTGAGCCACGCCAAAACATTCTCCAAAAGTTTTTTAGAGGTTAAGGACCACATTTTCTTTTACCTTTGTTTCCTACAAAATAAGGATCTACAATTTTTCTTGTTTAACTATATATGTTACAGATTGGGGTTTTGTAGGGTTTCCCAATCCCCTTACATTCCATGAAATATATTTCATTTAGTTTTAGGGTCATTGGGATTACCTCTTCCCCTGTAACGAACAAAGTTCGTATACTTAGGAATTCTCTGATACCAATGTAATGAACAAAGTTCGTATACTCAGAGGAATGCTCTGATACTAATGTAACAAATAAGGTTCGTTATAATCAATGTTAAATAATCCAGAAGACTTGGAATATGAAGATCTCCATTGAGGATACAAGAATATATATTAAAAATGTATGAATGAGAATGTATATGATGTTACAAATGAGAGTGATGGCTTGCTTACATACCCTACCTTAGCTAGGTATCTCTTCATGGAAGGTCATGTCCCTTCAGTACTAATTACTAATAAATTAATCATTATTATGATTATCATCATTATTTATGACTATACTATTTATATAATATATTTTATTCATAACATTGCCTTCTTAAAAAAGATTTGTCTTGAAAGCTTACTGATGAAAATGTTTGATCTCTTTTTCTGCTTCACATATATTTTCGTCTCAGTGTTGCCATCTTTGTTGATACAAGACGATATGATTATTGGAGTGATATATAAAATTGTCGCATGGAGGAAGGATCTGATCATCTTAAATTAATCTTTTGTGGAATTTTTAGAGTATTGGAAACTTGTGATGAATTGTTATCACTGGACTGAGTTGTGCGCACTTCAATATCTTTCTGAACATAAATTTATTTTATGAGTGATACAGATTCGTAGATTGATTGAGATGTCTATTCTTGTGATTCGGATGTAGATAACGAGTTCTTTTGGTTTTTCCTTCCTTTATCGTGTGTGGCAAGATTCCAATTTACTTCAAGTTCTAATGTCGTCGAGTTGATTACAAAATCTTCACTTGGGTTTCTCATCGTTGGAACTGCAATTTCTGAATATGTTTTCTTTTCAACTAGGTTGTCATCTTCTTGAGTTTTGATATTGATTAGCTTAGTATTCATTCATTTTTCTTCAACTTGGATAGTTATGTCTCAAGATTTTGATGTCTTTCATGTTGAATTTTTCTAATTTGTTTTTCAAGGATATCTTGTGATTTTTAAGTTTCTTAATTTGTGTCAATAATTTCTTGTTGTGGTCCTTGAGGCGAGTAACTTCTTCATTCTCGTTAGCAGTGATTTTGTCAATTTTTGCTTTTGCATATTTTGTATCGCTTTTTTACTTTCTTGAAGAATTACTTTTGAGATTTCTTGCATGTCTTCTGGTGTCACTGAATCTGGGTTCGGGGTAACGTCTTGTAGCATTCTTTTTTTTTTCTTGTGGAAAAATATCAAAAACTTCTTTTTCATATTTAGGATGAAGGACCCTAGAGTTTCCATCCATGGTGAACCCAAAATAATGTCACGTTGTTCGCTTAATAGGGATTGAATAGAGAATTGCAAAATAAATATATAGTCCCCAATGCTTAATTGTAAATTAGTTATGTCATATTTTTTGTTGTCAAAACAATCTAATTTTTCGATTATATTTGACTCGAGAATGAATAATTGGTTTGTGATTTTAGAATTTATATAATTTTTATCTTTAGCAAGTGAGATAACAATAGTAACATTTTTTATGCAATAGACCTTTTAATTCTAAATAGCACTGAAACATAATGACCTGAGATTTTTGGAAATCTTATTTCTTTCATTTCAAGATTAGCATTTGTTTTTTTTCTTCACTGGTTAACTCCATTTAAAAACATTCCACTTTATTCAAAAGTTATTTAAATTTTACCATTTTCTTGATAGATAACTACCTTCAAACTTCGAAATCATTTATTTTTTTCAACCTTTTTTTTTTTTCTGAGAATATACTGCCAATCTTTAGACCTTTGTCGCTGGCAATACAATACTTTTTATCAATAATAATAATTTAATTATTATAAGCTTTTTTGCTTAATAAATTACTTCCCTCTTTATAAGATATGGTCTACAATAATATATTAGTAATCTTAGATCACAACTTCTCTTATGAATTGTAACTTTTGAAATATGGTTGTGTTTGTATTAAGAACTTTAATAATTGTATGATTGATTTAATTTCTTGTGTGACTGCAAAAGTAAGAATGGTCGACTTGATGATTCAGTGTAATCTTCTTTAATAATTTTTATTTATTTATTTATTTTTAATTTAAGATTATGAGAATATTCCACAGATTTGTACAGTCACATCAAAATGGTTTTGTATGGACATGATGTTTTGAATCTTAATTGATCAGCGGTATAGTGCGAGTGGTTGGGCAGATGTCGTGCATCTGCAGTTTGACCAAGTTTTACTATGGTTGTGTTTCAATTTTCTTGTTGAATCGTCTGATGGTGTTGGAGGGCATAAGGTGAGTCAACGATAGTACAACAAAGGAAGGACAACGATGGGTGCAATCAGATGGTCTAGTTGTTGTGGAGGTCGTGGACAACGGCTGTATGAGGAACGTGCTAGACGAGGGTGCAATCAAGAAATGGCGGAGGGCGTAGACGAGTGTAGACATGGACGAGTGCAGTGGAGCAACGCCGTCCTGCAAGGGTGCAAGCAAAATGATGACTGGTTGTTTTACAGGTTGTGGTGAACGCTGGATGTTGAGTTCTTAGCGGTGGCTAGTAGTTGCGTTCAACGTTGTTGGTGGCCGCGGCTTGGCCGGTTTAAGCAACCATTGAGTGTGGTTGGATGCCTTTTCTTGCCACACTGTTGAGGGCTGCCGATAATGGCTTGGGAGCTAGGGATTGCTTATTTTTTTGATTTTTAATATAATTTTTAATTTTATTTATTTATTTAAATTAAAATTATATTTTTATATAATGTCTTTCTTTCTTTTTAAATAAATAAATATATATATATATATATATATATATATATATATATATATTTCCTCTATATATAATTTTTTTAAGCCATTTTTATTTTTCTATATTATTAGTATTATTATTTTCCATAATATATGCTCTTTTTTTTTTTTTTTTTTTTTCAATCAGCGAAAGGCTTAATGGAAGGATGGAGAATCTCTGGAGACTATAGCAAAACACTTCGATTGTGATGACAACAAGGTTGACGAAAGATTAATAGCCGAAGGCCGGATTAAACTAGTTCTCTGTGCAACGGTTGAGTGGCTAGAGGTTCGAACAACTTTGATACCAATGTAATGAATAGAGTTCGTCCACTCAGAGGAATGCTCTGATACCAATGTAACGAACACAATTCATATACTCAGAGGAATACTCTGATACCAATGTAACGAACAAAATTCATCCACTCAGAGGAATGCTCTGATACCAATGTAACGAACAAAGTTCATATACTCAAAGGAATACTTTGATACCAATGTAATGAACAAAGTTTGTTATACTCAAGGTTAAATACTCCATAAGACTTGGAACATGAAGATATCTATTGAAGATAGAATAATATATTTAAAAAATGTATGAATGAGAACGAATATGATGTTACAAATGAGAGTGAGGGCCTTCTTAGATACCCTAGGTAGGTATCTAGATCATGTCCCGTTTAGACATGCATCTTCAGTATTAATTACTAATAAACTAATCATTATCACAATTATCATCATTATATATATATATATATTATTCATAACATCCTCCCTTGACGCTTCTTTGCTCTTTGTTTGTGGTGGATTTAAAAACGTTTGAAATTTGGGGCTGACTACCCAACTTTTTATTTAGCTCCACCTTTGCTTCTCTTTCCTATTTTTGGAAGATTTGCCTCCCTTATTGAGGTTTTCCGATTCATGGCTTGTTGAATTGTTTCCCTAGGTTATTTTATTTCTTGCGTTTCTTGTCATAACTTTCCCGACTCTCGACTCTGCTTCCTTTTGTACCAAGGGTGTTCCTTCTCCCATTTGTCCCTGATTTCCTAGATCTAGTTGGTTTTGTCCATTGTTCTGAGATGGGGATTACTACTTTTATAGAGGGTTTGTGATCTCTGTAGGTTTTTGTTTAGGGATTTCCCCTTCTTCGATTTCCTCTTCGTCATCCAATACTTCGTCTCCCTTCTTAGGGTCTTCTTGCTCAATCCCTTCTTGTGATTGAAGGACTTCGAATGGGGTTGCCGAAGTTGAGGCTTTGTTTCTATTTTGTCTTGGGTTTTTTTCACTTGGTGCTACCTTTCCTCTATTATTCCCCTTTATCTGAATCTGCCATTGTTCTTTTGGAGTTGTAGCCGTGCCTTCCCCTTTCCCAGATTGGGACTTGCAATCCTGAGCAAAGTGCCGATACTCATGATAGATCCTGCATTTGAATGACAATTGTTCATAATCCAAGACCCGTCGATGGCTCCATTGCCCTTGTCAGGTTGATATCAAAGGGTAATCCTTTTTCTAGGTAAACCTCTACACATTTTTGCGTAGACAAATTGGTAACCTTTTGGTTCAACTCGATCCAAATATTTTCCCAATCCATTCGCTATTATTGCTTTCAAACAATCATCACTCCAACATAAGAGTGGAAGTCTTGGGATATTAACCCATACTGAAATTGTGTTTGCAATATCGTCGTCCAGGTCGAAATCTAGAGACCACGAATTTAGAGGCATTCCTCTGGTCCCAAAAAAGTACGAGTGATTCTTGAAAATTGCATCTCTATCCTCTTTAAATTAAAAAAATTTATTACCACAAGCATAAATACCAATATTATTTTCATCATTGGTTTCCAAGATTTTTCTATCTATTGATCCATTGATTTTGGAGATGACCACATAAAACCATAAACTTACCTAGTAGAGTCCTGTTTATGAAAGTAAGAGACATCCTTTGAAATCCCCCCACTGGGAGAGCAATGATAGGAATGTTTTCAGACTTCTTAACGAATCGCGAATGTGTTTCTTTTGATCTCGGTTTCTTCCTCAGAGATGCCACTAATTCCTGGGAGGTCGCCACATCATCCTGTGGAGGGGGAGGAGCCCCCTCTAGCCCAGCCACCATCAGAGCCCAACAAAAATCTTGCCTGAAAAATGTAGGGTTGCATAGCTCCTCTTCAATAGGAATTTTACCCAATTTAAACAAACCAATTTATGTTATTAATTGCCTTTCAATAGGTTGTGGAAGACAACCCTTGGAATGTACAACCACAAACATAGTGAACATTTTTACTCTTCTCACAAACATAGTGAGCATGTTTACTATTCTTTAATCCAAAACTCATTTTTGTACTAATGAAAATGTAGTTTCTCTGTTCAAACAAACCGACATCACCCACTGAGGCGAAGGAATTTCCCGAACGGCCAAAAGTGTCCAAAATGTGGGCAAATTTTTTCAAGAAATCTCGCAGTAGCAGTGTTTGAATTATGTTTTTGATGGTGGAAATAGATTCAACACCATCAAAAACATCTCGGACACCCAAAATATTGAAGTTTGCAAGATTTTATCAAAATATTGTTGGACTTTCCATGATTTTCAGGGAAAAAAAGTAGTCTAGTTAGACCACCGCAAACAAAATAGTGTAGGTTATTAGTGTTCGTGCAGCCTTGCATTAAAAGAATGAATCAAGCAACAAAATCCGTGCAGTGTGTGGTTGATATTTTGGATACCCATAACTAATAGTGGTAAGGGGAGTTGTGGGTTTTACCAGTTTGTCCATCGATCACTGGAACATATAGAGATATTTAACGAATATTTAAATCATGCTCTTATCTAGTAGATTGACAAAAAATCTCTGCATCGTGGTGGTCATATTTTGTAGAACCATAACTAATAGTACTAGTAAGGAGAGTTGGAAGGTTTGCTAGTTTGTCCATCAAATAATGAATTTATAGCTTTAGACATTTAATCATACCTATTCGTTGACAACCTTTTATTTTTAGTTTTAATGTAAAATACCTATATTTGAATCATGGTGTTCTGTTTGCCCTACTTAGCCATTATAATGGAAAATAGCCATGTTTGAATCATGGCGTTCGGTTAAATATGTACAACAACCATCGTGATTAAATATGTACAACCATATTTGAGTCATGCGTACATCCTTAATTAGCATCTCTTAAAGACTATGTTGCACTGGACGGGGTAACGGGATGTGTTTCGAACACGTTTAGAGCGCACCTCCAAATTTTTAGGGGACGACAAGTTGTGAACGACAAATGTGACAATTATTTTTATATTTATTAAAAAATTAAAATAAAATTTAGTAATTATAAACATGAATGATAAATGAAAATATAAAAATTAGAACTATTACTATTTTTGAAATTCAAATTACAAAAGAAAATATTAAAGTCTAATATTATCTAATCATTATTGTACATCACAAAAACAAATATCGCCATCATTGCTCATTGTCGAGAATTTAAAAAGTACTATTAGTTTGCTACGACCTACAATCTACTACTGTCTACATAATAATTCTATGATACATGATGAATCATTTTCAAAATTTAAATAGTAGTGAAACTTTAAACACTAAAGTAAAATTTAATAAAATTATAAACATAAACAAGCCATTAAAATTTAATTATAAATCCCAAATTAAGAGTCTAGAAATTAAGAACCTTGTGGGACCTATTATCAATGTAATGTATATCATAATCATTCAAAATCACTATTATTTATAGAGCACAAAGAGAATTACCATCCCATTTATTTAACTTATAATGTATATCATAATCATTCAGAATCACTATTATTTACAGAGCACAAAGAGAATTACCATCCCATCTATTTAACTTAACATTAAGTGTTAAAAATGAGTTAGCCATTGTCATGTTTATTTTAGGAGTAACAAATGTTATATATAAAGTAATAATGTCATAAAGTGAAATAAATGATATATAATAAATGATGTTTATGTTAATGTATTCAGGGAAATAATTGATTGGTTCCTAAAGTGAATAATGGAACTTGCTACGTATATGGACAACACCACTAGTAATTTAGTAGCACATTGGTATATCATCTTATCTCTCATGTAGTCTCTCTTGCTTGTCTCTTGCATATTTTTATAACATTGTATTAAAGTCATGGTGATTGTGGCATAGGTAGATTTCAAAGATTCATGCCAAGAAAAGTCTTTCTTTCTTGTCTCTTGCATATATTTAACATGGTATTAAAGTCAAGGTGATTGTGGCATAGAGAAATTTCAAAGATTCATGCCAAGAAAATGTGTCACAGACATGGAGAAAGAGACAAGTTCAAATTGGAGGCAAATTAATTCATGGAGTATAGTGTCTGTAAACTATAAAAATGAATAACTCATTAAAATTTAATTATAAATCCCAAATTAAGAGTCTCATACTTGCCTTGTAGCTCGACTCTTACTTTACTTGCAACTTTCACTCGAGTTCTCTCAGCGCTGTTTACCTTTGACGCTATGAATGAAGTTATTTGTTCAACGTTTACTTTCGCTCGTCGTCTCAGACTTTGCTCAACTCTTACCTACAACCCTCACAACCTGTGTTTACCCACAACCTTCGCTCGAGCTCATTATTTATCTACAACCTTTACAATCTGTGTTTACCTTTACTGTCGTGTCTCTGTAACAATGTTTACGTTCACTCTCGTTGTGTAGTGTAGCATGTAGTATGTGATAGGTTTAGTTTAGTCGATAAATTTAAGTTGTGATAAAATTTAAGTTTTGAAATTTAATTTTAAAGTCTAAAACTTAGGTTTTCATATATATATATATTTTTAAAAGTTTAATAAGTATGATATTAAGCTCAATTTTTGGAGGAACGTCTCGGGGAAGCCCCAAAGTCCCAATAGAGTTCCTAGCCAATAAGAGAAGTTTTCGAAGTTTCCGACGAGACGAGTGCCACAGTAACCTGATCGTAGAGGCAAAAAAAAGGCCATGAATTTTGGTGGAGACGTCCGTGCAACATAGCGTAAAGATGAATATTTTGCCTTGAATAAAACACTGGTATTCTGTTTGCTTTGTAATGTATGTGCAAAAGCAAAATCATCATCTCATAGATTCATTTATTTCTTTGAATAAAGCACTTGGGTATTCTACTTGCTCACGTAGTCTTCGTAGTAAGCATTCAAAGAAGTGTTTTGGTTTGAGGGTATTCAATTTGCCCACGTAGTCTTCGTAATGTGTTTAAAAAAAAGGACTGCCATCCGAATAATGGGAACACTGTTTTCCACTAGAAAACAGCAATATGATTTGCCATATAGGCTTTTACAAAAGAACTGTCTTTTTATTCTCTATTCAGCGTAGTGACAGTTAAAAAGCAGTTTTTATTCTGCATCCAACCTATTTTTCAGTCAGAAAAACAACATACCTTGCTATATAGACTTAAACAAAAGATCTGTCTGCGTATTCTCTATTCGGCGTAGTGACAGTGAAAAAACAGTCTATTCGGCGTAGTGACAGTGAAAAAACAGTTTTATCCTGCTTCTTTTTATTTCTTCATCGGAAGAAATTGTACGTGCATTCAGATTTCTTTGTTCGTTATTTATATATAGAGGGTTTATTTTCCATGTTCCAAGATTTCCAAAGGGTTTTGCAACCAGTACCTTTTTCAGAAATGTTGCCGTTTTCCCTGTATTGTGCAATATAGTCTCCAGTTCTGTAATGTAACACAATGTTTTCTATCGTCTCATCATCCTGAACAACTCTGTGTTGAAAGGGCCTTTCTGAAAAATCCAAAGACTGGAGGTAAAGTTGTAAAGATTGCTGTCCTCGTAGTTCTAGTTGATAACTAGTTTGGAGTGTGATTTTCATTGAGAAATAGATTCTATAATGGATTCTATTAGGTGGAGGTGACGTTTTCATTTGGAAAGGAATGGAAAATCCGAAACAAGGATTTTCATGAGATCTGGTGGGAATTTTTGGAAATCTAGGTTACACTTGTCAAGCTTCATAATTTTGGGTGCCCAAAGAATTCTTGTTTTAAAGACTCCTACCAGATTCCCATGATCATAATTCTTGAAAAAAATTACATGATCATAATGCTTAAAAAAATTGCCGGATTTTGACGAGAAATTGCCAGGAGAAATTGTTGCCTGACTTCTCTAAATCTATTTGTTGCACATTTCTTAGCCAGTTCATTTTATTCAATCCATTCTACCTTACTTTAGAGCAACTTTGTAAAAGATCTCCCTTACCTCAGAGTAAACTTTATAAAAGATTGAGAAATAGAATTCTGCATGCGTGACATTTACGAGAAATACGAGATTTTAGGTGGCAAAACCACGACAATATATCAGGGAAATCTACATGGGGGCAAGGTAGGGTATTCTATTTCAAGGAGTTACAATCAGGTCCACATCTGTTTAACTCTTGGGATTTAGTATAAATGAAGCATACGTCATTACAAAAACTATTATCGGTTTAGGTTTTTTTTTTCATATTTAACAATTTCTACCTTGCTAACAATTTTACCTACTACCTTGATTAAGCTTGTTTATTAGCCTTTTTGTAAGGCTAAGGGAAGCCAGAAGCATCTCTTTTTAACTCTTGGGATTTAGTATAAATGAAGCATGCGTCATTACAAAAACTATCATCGGTTTAATTTTCTTGTCATATTTAACAATTTCTACCTTGCCAGCAATTTTACCTACTACCTTGCCTAAGCTTGTTCATTAGCCCTTTTGTAAGCCAAGAGAAGCAAGAAGCCTGACATTAGTGCAATTTCTCTGACAACACTAGTTTCATACATGTATGCATAGTTTTCTTGAGTGCGTACTTTTAAAAATCCAGTGGACCTCCATCAATGACTTGTACAAAATAGTACTTGATATCAATAAGTTTAGTCTTACATTGATAAGTTAGCTTTGGAGCCAAATGTATAGCACTTCGACTATCATAAAATATATTTACATTGTTTTGCGCTCTACTAAGCTCACCTAGAAGACCCTTCAACCAAATTGCCTTTGCCTCTTTGCAAGTATATGAGATGACAATATATTTAGGATTTATGGTGGATAAGTAATTGTTCCCTGAAGCTTTGACGTCCAACTAATGGATCCTCCTGCGAAAGTAAAGATATATATGGAAGTAGATCTCCTATTGTCCAAATCACTAGCAAATTTGAATCAACATAACTGCATACATAATCACTTAACATGTTAAAGATCATGCAATAATCAATTGTGCAAGATATTAAAGCACCCATTTCATTGCATTCTAATGTTCTTTCCTAGACTTGTCATGTACCTATTAACACCACTCATTGTATGTGAAATATCCAGTCTGGTACATACCATTGCATACATTAGAGTCCCTACTACATTAACATAAAGTACATGAGACGTACAATATTTTTCTTCCTTATTACTAGGACGTAAACTTAAATAAAGCTTGAAATGGAAAGCGAAAAAGATATTTACAAGTTTCACATTATTCATCTCAAAATTTACAAGTATTTTCTCAACATACTTTTGTTTTGAAAACTTGAGTTTTCCATTCGCTGTTTGTGTATTTCAATGCTCAAGATTTGTTTTGCTACTTCTAGATCCTTCATATTAAAGGTCCGAGCCATCCGAGCCATCAACTTCTTGATCTTGTCCATGTTTTTGCTTGCAACAAACATATTCCCAACATATAACAACATGATAATCAATACACCATTAAAACTCTTGAAGTATACATAATGGTCATGCTCACTTCTGGTATTGATTTTGGTTGGTTCATCATGTGGTGGCTGTAACGTACCCGTAATCTCTGCCCTTTGTTGAAGCTACAGGGTACCTCTTGAAATAATCAGTGGCCACCAACTTCTTGCTGGGATACCTTTCTGTAACATATCCAATCATCTGATTGGGCTGATTTCAACATTTTTATATCATTGATATCATTGCATTTTTGTTAAATAATGCGTGCAACATGTCAATGCATGGATATGCAAAAAAGTCCATAGTTACAGATGCAAAGAAAAACAACATTCAAATCATGACAAGCAATTTTCAACACAATCTGCAGCTTCTCTTGACGATCTGCAGCTAGACGGGCGATCTACAGCTTCTCCGGGATCGTTCCAGGCTTCCAGCTAAGGCGATCCTCACAGGTTTTTGCTTCTCAGATTTTCCACGGTAAGAAAGTAGGGACGTCCTGAGTGACCGCTTTTCCCACTGATCTGCAGCTTCCCCGACAATCTGCAACTAAACGGGCGATCTACAGCGTCTCCTGGGATCTCCTCTCATTGGTCTCGCTGCTGGCGTTGGGCGTCTTCTGATACGAACATCTGCCCATTTGGCCGGTGCTAGCTTGGTTGGGTATGCTCACAACCCTGGTGCTGCTGCTCACGGGGTATAAGGAGATCATCTTCTGCTCACTTGTAGTGGGGTCTGCGATCGTTGTCCTCGACGCAGCATCTCTGCCGCTGGGTTCTAGATCTAATCTTCTGTGGCTAGATCTAGATCTAATATTTAAAATATGGCTCCCAGCTTCGCGAAAATAGCTGTTGGCTCAATTCCGTCCTCTTCTAGAGCGCAAGCTCCTGCCCATATCATCAGTGGAGCCCCAGCTCCCACTGTCCAGGTGGTCCAGGCCTCATTCGATGAGGCTTTGAAGTTTTCTGAAAGTGCCCTAATCTGCAGGTTCAGTGGTTTTTGGCCACGGTTGACAGTTCTCCACAAATGGATCTCGGAGGTATGGAACCCTGTCATCTCTGATGAAATTAATATCTACCCCTGTGCTAGGGGTTTCTTTATAATAGATTTTGGAAATCTTGAAAGTAGACAATGTATTCTAGATTTCGGCCCTTGGTTTTGGGAAAACTCGGGCCTATTCATGAAGCCATGGAACCCATCATTCGATCCCTCAACAACAGTCATAACCTCAGCACCAGTTTGGGTGAGATTGCCAACCCTACCCTTGCATCTCTGGGATCTCTTCTTGCTACAAGCCATTGGAAATGCAATTGGGAAATTTTACTGCAGGTGCCCAGAAACAGAGGAATATGCCAGAATCACCTATGCACGCATCTGTGTGGAAATAGACTTCAGCGCCGGATTCCCAGCTGAAATAAACTTAACAAGTAAAGACTATGTGTGGAACCAGAAATTCGATTATGAAAGTGTCCTCTTCCGATGTCGATCTTGCTTCAATAAACCTAACAAGTAAAGGCTATTTGTGGAACCAGAAACTCGATTATGAAAGTGTCCTCTTCGATGTCGATCCTGCTTTGGAACAGGCCATCTAGCCAAAAATTACCCAAAAGCCTCCCAGAAAAATTCTGCTAGAAAAAACCACCACAGATCTACATGGTGGGAAGGAGCACAACAAGAACACTACACTGTCATCAAAGAAGAATACTCTAGAGAAAACTTTGAATCACAAGAAATCGAGCAAGAAAGAAACAACTCTCAAGACAAGCAGGGAGAAAGCCCCGCCCAACAACAAAAGAGTGAACTCGACAACCCCTCAAGCAATAGTTATGAGGATTCGAATACCGCACAAAATAAATTTTCATTTAACAACAAAGGAGATCTCCTAGACCAAACTTCTTCTCCAACTATCTTCAAAAGGACGAACACAATAGATCGCGAAGCTAAGACACCAATGTCTCAAGAACCAAAAGAGATAAAGGAGATGCAAGATAAAGGAAGTTGGAAGACCGTAGAGAAAAAAAAGAAAGCTACAACACCAATCTCGCCAAGAAAGACGAGGAGCTAGACAATCAAAAACTAAGAAAATTATAGGTCCGATAGACCAATTTGGTCTCAGTGGACGTTAACCACTATCATCATCATCATCATCAAATAAATCACGAGTACTTATCTTTCTGGGAATTAGCTACCAACTGATTGCAGACAAAGAATGTTCCATTCAACCATAGTTTTTTCGTTGTACCTAATCTTTCTACAATAAGGCCAACCTTGAGTTGAGCCTTGAGTTGAGTCTATGAATCCACAAGGGAAAAATCACCTATGGCTGGCCCTAACTCTTTTAAGTTTTCACATAGCCCAATTCCTGGATATCACGGTTTGCGAATTCTTACAACGATCCCATTCTACTGACTTTCTTTCCTCATCAATCTGTACAACTTAAAGAACGGGATCCCTTTTCATGCAATCTCTCAGGATATCCCACTTTCCTAAGGGGCACCAGCACAGATTAGTCAGGAAATCTTACTTATTGAGGACTCTAGGGATGATCAGCTATGCTTACGTTTCTTCAATGACAATAATGTTCCACACCCAATCATATAGTTTCATAACAGCTTCTATAGTTATCACAATCCATCCCAGTAGACTAGCTTTCCTCTCCCATTAGGCTGCACAACCTAAGGAATGGGATCCCTTTCTTTGCCACACAGTCCCTCCAAGTATCCAACACAAACCTGTCGGAATCTCATTGGAAACTCCAAGGATTTTCAGCTTTAGTTAAATTTTCTTCACATACAACAATTAACCATACAGATAGTCATAACACTTAATAGTTTTCAGGGAACTATTCTCCCTTCAGTTTCTAACATGGCAGCTTGATCTGTTAGAAAAAAACTCGTTTAGGAGGGAATGAATTGATATTCCACTCAGGAAGAATGACTGTGAAAAGTTCCCTTGCATGTCCAAAATTGGCTGATTGTATTTGCAATATGCATACATGGGAGATAGTGTTATCAGAACTGGCAGAACTGATCAGTTTGAAACCATCGAGTGGCAACTACCAGCCCTTCCATCCCATTTTTGGGTGGAAATGTCTAAGGGGCGCTTCTTTGGGGGTGACCCGTACCAAATGGGAACTCCTCCCCGAAGTTCCTAACCATCCCATTTTTGGGTGGAAATGTCTAAGGGGCGCTTCTTTGGGGGTGACCCGTACCAAATGGGAACTCCTCCCCGAAGTTCCTAAGTCTAAATGTAGGGTTGACCTGTCCTGTAAGGTTCGGATGGGTTCCTGGCCAGCACCGGAACATTCAAAGCATTCACAATTAGGAGTAGATTGAAAATTCATCAAATGGATCTTTGGCGGAAATCTTTATTTCCCCATTTTCCATGATAAATTAGGTAGGCACTTTTTTCTAATGGATCTTTGAATGATTAGTAAGCAAAAATTTATATCAATTGAATGTTTCTTTAAAATTGATTGCTAAATCTGGTATCTCCCTTTTGTCTGGTCTTATTCAAGCTTTACACAGGAACTTCGCTTAACGATCATAAGTATCTTCATCTGAACTTTGGGTATTTATTTTTGCAGGGCCAACAACTGTAACTGGGAAGATCAGTGGTCTGAGCCCTGGTCTCCATGGTTTCCATGTTCATGCACTAGGTGACACAACAAATGGTTGCATGTCAACTGGTATGATATATGTCCTGGACGCATTTGTTGGCTTGCCTTCCATCATGTTTCTTTGTTTAAGTTGTGATCTGTGCTTAGCAGTATAATGACATGACCCTTTTTGGGTTCTCATTATTTATCAATGAATGCTAGGACCACATTTTAACCCGTTAGGCAAGGAGCATGGTGCACCCACAGATGATAACCGACATGCTGGGGATCTAGGCAATGTAACTGTAGGAACGGATGGTATGTCTTTTGGCAAATTGCAAAACTTGAATATTATCTGGCACATTTATGCAATGTTCATGAAAGTATATTGATGTTCAGAATTATAACTGCACTGATGTGTAATGTGTAATATCTCTCTTCAGGGACTGTCGAATTTTCAATCACTGACAGCCAGGTATATTGCTTCTTCTTTATACTGTTTGTGTGTACTGCCATTGTCTACCCATTGGCCTTCTCTCTCTTGAGAGGTTCTTGGGTTGTTGTCCAAACTCACTGAGTTTCCTGTAACACCGTACCTTTGCTGCTTTTTTTTTTTTTTTTTTTCATTTATACGTATGTTCTGATGTTATATCTTGTAGGTTTCCTTTTTTTATATTATTTTGTGACTTATCTTGTAGGCTTTTTTTTTTTGTTCATTATTTTCAACATTTATAGGAGTTTGCAACTCCCACATTGTATTCATACTGATTGTACTCTTCAGTCCAATTGACTTACTTTTGTGGTCATTTATAGGATATTAATATAATTATGATATCATCTTATCTTATTACTTTTTTATGATTCTTGGAGATTCTTTGACCAGAGTCCTGTATTTGCAGATTCCTCTCTCTGGGCCACATTCGATAGTAGGACGAGCTGTAGTTGTCCATGCTGATCCTGATGATCTTGGCAAAGGTTAGTCAACTACTGCATTAGCTAACTAGATTAGCATTTCCCTAGTAACTTTATTTCATTTGTAAAATTCATCTGTGTTCCTTTGGTCATCAAAATTTCATATGGGTGTCTATTACTGGAGTTTTAGTCAATTCAAATATTGCTATATAATCCATTTAGTTCATCAAGGCTTTTTCTATCTGGTTAAAATTGAAGCTGTCAGGATAATTAACATATTTTTTACGTCCATATATGTGAACATTTTATATTAGCCCTTGCAGAACGGTGAACCACATACTGCCGAAGTTATATGAATGTTATTTTCAATTATTCGTTGTGTATTATGACTGGGATTTTAAATGATTTTATAATACATTTAATTTGTGTACTTGGAAAGATAGTTCTGAAACAAAATTAATTATTGTCCCAGCAATTAGTGCTTATTATTTTTTCTTCTCAAGAAATACATATCCGCATGTGTGCATTGGATTGTAGGTGGCCACGAACTGAGTAAGAGCACAGGAAATGCTGGTGGCAGACTTGCTTGCTGTGAGTGTCTCTTTTCTACTTCAAATTCAATAACACCTGAAATGTAGACATTTTAGCTGATTAAACTGAGGTGCACGTTGTTCTGTTGGTCTTTGGCAGGGGTTTTCGGTCTTCAAGGATGAATATAGCAGTTGGTTATTTATAGGCTGGCTTTGTTCAAGTATGAATAGGTGTATCTATTACTCGTCGCTCTAGTTTGCATTATGCGAAAGGGATACAACAGTAAGCCAGATACAAACATTTGGAAGGTGGTTATTAGGTGAACCTAACAATAAATTGAGTACGCTGTGCTACATAAGGATTTTGCATGTAATAGTTTTGATGATGTTCTACAAACCTATTCAGGCTAATGGGTGGCCAGTTATATTCCTTGCGAATGTATTACTTTTCGGTTTTCTGTTATTTTTATTGCCATTTGTGTTCCGATGGTGAATGGTTTGGATAGGAAAATGCAAAAGGTATGTTATTTGTGGGTTCTTTCTCACTCTTCCATGCATATCCCAAGGATGAAAACTCGAAAGTAGACAGTATGAACGACAGGTCACGGATGAAAACTCGAAAGTAGACAGTATGAACGACAGGTCACGGTTCTCGTCCACCTCATCCTGTTAAAACATGCATTCGAACATGATAATTGGATAATCACCGTTGGAAGGCCATTTTCTAAATTGGGTGATGTGAGGAATATCAACGATTAGATGTTTTTGCTTTTTTCTACTGGAATTTGGCAGTAACTATTAGATGTTTTTTTTTTTTTTTTTTTTTTCTTCTTCTTCTGGAATTTGGGGATATAATTTCTGGTGGAATAATGTATTTTAGTGGAATCATGAATTTTAGCCGTTTAAAATCTATTTTTGAATATACAAATGGGTGGAATAATGAATTTCAGTGGAATCATGAATTTTAGTCGTTTAAAATCTATTTTTGAATATACAAATGGGTGGAATCATGAATTTTAGTCGTTTAAAATCTATTTTTGAATTGAATAGATAAATGGATTCAGTGTTGAATGAATTTTAGTGGAATCATGAATTTTAGTAGTTTAAAATTTATTTTTAAATACACAAATGGATTCATTCAGTTGCGAGAGAAACGACTAAAATTTATTTTTAAAATAAACAAATGGATTCAGTGTTGAGAGAATGGGGCACTTGAATTCTGCAGATTATATAGCTAAAAAATTGCAATTCCAAGATTTGCCTACTGAATTCTGCAGATTATATAGCCAAAAAACTTGCAATTCCAAGATCTGCCTAACTGGATTTTGAGCAAAATTAACTGGATTTCGAGCAAAATTGATTGGATTTCGAGCAAAATTGCAATTCCAAGATTTGCCTACTGAATTCTGCAGATTATTTTTTTTTTCAGAAGAAAAAGCTGAATAATTCTTTCATTATGTTTCAAAAAAGTTCCATATACATATGTAAAGTTTTTATCCCCAGCATAAAATCAAAACCAGCAAATATTTGCAGCATTACATCCATATTACTAGAGTCGGTATGATATCTGTCAATAGATCTATTCAAATTCTGGAGAATATACCTATATAAGAGAAGTAAAATTGACTGACCTATAATAGACCTTTTCCAATATAAAGAAGCCAGATGCATACCAGATTTTGTTCTGACCTATAATAGACCTTTTCCAATATAAAGAAGCCAGATGCATACCAGATTTTGTTCTTTTAAAATCCTGGCATAGAAAAAGACTCTATGGCAAATGTAAAATGATCCACAGAGATACATAGATGCCACTTATCATCTGAAGACTGCATGCCCTCCTTAGATAGTTTGTCCGCTTCCTCATTTTGTCCCAGCTTTATGTGAGTGATAGGGAACTGAGATGGCTTCCATAGGGATTTAATCCTGCCTATCCATCCAGAAAGATTGTAATTTATCCTATTTTGGTTCCCCTTCACTAGATCTATGATTATTTTGGAATCCCCATAGATGTTAATGGGTCCAATGTCCATAAAAGTGCAGAAGATAAGCAGGCCATGGCCTTTGCCTTCTTATTAGTGCCTATGCCACCATTCCAATACATGAAATATTGTAGCTCTTTTGAAAGACAGATATAAACTCCACATGCACATTTTCCTTCTTTTGCTGCTCCATCGAAGTGTGCCCATGGAAAAAGTAGCTTACAGGAATCAGTGACAGATTTTTGTTGTATGAACTGTTGAGGGATGTTTGGGAGGATCGAATGGTAGTAGGTGACTATCTCATCAAATATATGCCCAAAATCCTCCTTGCTGTTCTGAAATATTTTTTTATTTCTCCACTTCCATATGAACCAGT
The DNA here is from genome assembly GCA_031772625.1 of Pinus tabuliformis. Taxonomy (NCBI): domain Eukaryota; kingdom Viridiplantae; phylum Streptophyta; class Pinopsida; order Pinales; family Pinaceae; genus Pinus; species Pinus tabuliformis. The sequence goes on from CM062808.1 coordinate 870,697,872, forward strand.
TTACTATCAAAGGAATGGGACGCCAAACAGTTTTCTGGGAAGCCCACCATTCGTATGCTTCTGTTGTGGAGGGATGTGAAGCCATAGGAAAACCGAAGAACAATGCCATCCTCTTCCATAGAATCTGAGATAGTGGACAGTTAAAAAAAATATGCATATTATCTTCAGTATTAGCAAAACAAATAATGCATATGGCAGGTCCCTGCCATCTTCTTTTTTGTAAATTAGTCCAGGTGAGATTTTTGTTGTTGTAGACAAGCCATGAAAACAAAATTATTTTTAGTGGACAGCCAGTTTTCCAAAAGGGGTATGGAAAGATTTTCTGAGCTCTTTCTCTACTCTGTTCTATCAAGGCAAGATATATATCTCTGACTAACACTTTTGGCTGACCTTTCTTCACCTATCAAACAATCCTGTCTCTGTTCTCAGTTTTGTATATCCCGGCATTTTTCAAAGTCCAGGTAATCTTTTCCCATTGGGCAGCCAATGATCCCTGCAATCCCAGCTCTCTATTCGATTTCCATATAGGAATAGCATCATTCCATTCAACGATTACTTGTGCCCAGTAAAAGAGTCCTTTTTTGTGGAGGAAACCGAGAAGTGGTTGAGAAACCGGGGGTTCCATCTCAACCCCTATGATTGCATCGGTTCCAATGAGAATGTTGTTTCCTGTTTGCAGTTTCCAGATTATGTTTCTTTTGAAGAAAGGGAGGATGTTTTGAAAACTTCTCCAGATCGCCGATCCTTGGGGCGATCACATAAAATTGTTCCTGTACCAATACTGAATATCTTCATTCCCCATATATTTCAATCTGATAGCTTTACACCATAAACTTTCACCAAATACAACTCTCCAGAATGATTTGCAAAGAAGCGCTAAGCCGAAAATACGGAGGTTCATTATGCTCCAGCCCCCCATTTTTTTTGGGAGAGTTAAGTTATCCAGTTTAGTGAGATGAAATATTTTCTTCTCTTTACATCCACCCCAGATAAAAGTAGCCATTAGACTGTTTAATTTCTTGATAATAGTTGAGGGAATGTAAAACAGGTGAGCCCAATAAACAGAGATCTGAGCTAAAACCGATTGAGAAAGTATCATTTTGCCAGCGATGGATAGGCATTTATTTTCCCATCCCGAAATTCTCTTATAGAATCCGTAGGTGATCCATGCCCAGTTTGTTATGTTATAACCCGTGGGCTTTAGATGGTAACCGAGATATTTGATACCCTCTATAATGGAAACCGCCTGAATGTTATATAATTGAGATATATATTCCATCACCTCCATATTAACGATTCCGAAATGGAAAGAGGATTTCTCTTTATTGATCATAAGTCCAATGGCCTTTTGAAATGATATTAATATCTTCTGCATAAAAAGCCATGAATGTCTACAAAGCATAGCGAAGTGTAAGACATCATCCACAAAGAGATTGTGTGAAATATAGTTACCTCTGGATATTGAAAGTGGTTCTATATTACCTGCAGCAACCACTCTCTTGATGTGTAGACTGAGTGTATCCATGACCAGAATGAATAAGAGGGGTGACAGGGAGCATCCTTGGCGCAGACCTCTTTCCGCCGAGAAGAAGGATGTGGGATAACCATTAATGAGAATGGTGAAATTCACCCCTTGCACACAAGCCATGATCCATTTAGTGCACTGGTCATTCAACCCGATTTTTATAAGTAAACACCTCAAATAACCCCAATCTACACTGTCATATGCATTTTTTAGATCAATTTTTAGGATGGAAGCTCCAATTCTTTTTGTTTTCATTGAATGTAAGGCTTCCTGGGCAATAGCGACTGCATCTAAGATGTTCCTTCCACTAAGAAACCCATGCTGTTCTTTAGATATTTGGGTTGCTAAGATGCCACGGATTCTTTCAGCAATTACTTTTGATATGATTTTATAGATTGCATTGCATAGAGAAATCGGCCGGAAGTCAGCAAAGGTAGAGGATTCCTTTTTTTTGGAATCAAAGCTATATAGGTGGAAGATATGTTATGATGAATCTTCCCTTTTATTCTGGTCTCTTCCACCATCCCCAACATGTCCCTTTTCATCATTTCAAAGAAGTGTATGAAAATGTCTATGGTCCAGCGATCAGGGCCAGGGCATTTATCTTTCTTAAATGATTTCATTACTGAAAGTAATTCTTCCTCAGAAACAACAGCATATAATCTTGAATTATCTTCCTCATCAAACATCTTTTGGAAAGGTTCAACGCCCCATAATATATCTTCTATATTCCTGTTAGTATCTCGGGAATAAGCCTTTTTAAAGAATTTGAGAGCTTCATTTGATATTTCTTCTTGGGAGTGAACGAAAGTATCTTCTTCATTTTTTATTTTCCATATAGAATTTGAAGCTCGCCTTTTGCTTGCAAAACGATGGAAGAATTTTGTGTTTTTATCACCTTCTTTTAGCCAAGTGACTCGGCTTTTTAGCTTCCATGTTGTTTCCTCCATCTGCAATAATTTCTGTTTTCTTTTTCCGAGCTCCCAAATCCGCGCTCGACAGTTCCAAGGAATAGTATGTGACGACATACCCTTAGCTATTTCTTTTAGCTCTTCGTCAATCTTCTTCAATTCCAGACTGTTTTTTTTCTTCTTCTGTATCTGCCAATCTTTTGCTTTGGACCTAAGGATTCTCATTTTATTAATCAGGATTTCAGTCGACGAACACTTCGTTGCTGGACCATTAGCATTCCAGATTTCACGGACCATGCAGTTAAAAGATTCATCCTCTAGCCAATATCTATTAAATTTAAAGGGATAGCCTTTTTGTGGCTTATGTTCCGTCCACTGTAAAGAAATCGGCCTATGGTCCGAGATGAAAACAGGGAGTGTAAGAGAGCTCGGGTTACCATGTTTCTCTATCAGCATTCCATGCAGGATGAATCTATCCAATCTTTTAGCTATGTAGGCTTCCCCCGCTCTGCCATTTTCCCAAGTGGGGCCCAATAAATCAGGAACTATGTCTAATAAGTTATTATGCAGCATTTCTTCCCTGAATTTTTCCCCAATAAGATCGAACTTTTTCCCCTTTCCCCACACTTCATCTGGTCCCAAAGTACAATTAAAATCACCAGCGATGAGAAGAGTTTCTATCTCCAAAATATCAGAGGCATAAAACAAGTCCCAGAAACAAACTTTGTTCTTGTATGGAGCATATACATTCAGAATGTGGAAACAGTCAGCATGTCCTCTGAATTTGGCGACCACCAAAATTCCCCCAAGACAACGGAAAGTCACTGCAAATCCACCTCGGATCCCATAATACAGCTAGTCCACCTGATAGGCCATTCGCCTCCGTTGCCGCCATATACCAGGCAGGTAGCATACGCCTGAAGAATGAGATGGTATCCTTTCTGTCATGCATGGTTTCCTGGATTAGAATTAAACTGTACGGGCCACAGAGAAAAAGATCTTTGAGAGCTAAAAATTTGGGGCCAGCTCCGAGACCCCTTATATTAATAGAAAGTATTTTCATCATCTGGAAGCCTTCTCGGGCAAATCTGCTCTAAGGGGCCTGGATTCAGAAACATTCGAGATGGGAACATCAATGAGGGAAGACTCCTGGAAATTGAGACTCCGAGAGCCACATCTGCCCCTAAAGTGTCTACTGCCTTTGTTGTTTTTCCGGCAAACAGTTATGTTTTTCACCGAATTGGGACTTATAACCTGAGAAGACTCAACACTGGGTTTGTGGATAGTCAAGGGGAGCAGTTGCAGAGAATATTTCTGGAGGAGCAATTCAATATCACTTCCAATGGAGTTAGAAGGGGAATTATAAGGAGTGGCCGAGGGGGAAATCATTGACATGGGCGCTTTCCCTTTAGAATCGTAGTTTTTCGGCTGTAAATGTTCATCTCTGTCAGGGGACGATGAGGAAGAGGGGATAATAAGGATGGGATCATTTATACGGGACAGACCAATGACATTAGGAATCTGAGAGGGAGATTTAACAGGAATATCGAGAGGGGGTTCCGGAGGAGGGGGCAGGGGCGAAAAGGTCGAGTACCTTGCAGCATTAAGATTTCCCATGGAATATGATCTTGTAAAAGGAATGGAAGGAGATTTTATGTTTCTGGGCGATATGAAAGGACGATGGGTTAGACCCTCCGAATTAAGCGGTGAATATTTATCCTGAGAACAAACAGGTGTAGAGATGATATGTTCAGAAGGAGACGCATTATTGAAAATGCAGGCCCTTCTCCATCCTTATTAGGTGACAAAGCTGCCTCTCGGGAGAAATTATCCATTTTGTGAACTTTTTTCCAAACCTTTCCCTGCTGCTTCCTGGGGCACTCGTCTCCCGTCCTATGACACATGGAGCACCTAAAAGGTACTCCCCAGTAATCTAACCTTTTGCAGGCAGTTAAATTACCCCATTTCAAAACGATGTGGTCGGGAAAACCACCTCTATAATCTCTTTCAATCAGAAGCCACGTCACGCGTTTGTCTTTTGCACCTAGACATCTGGGGTCTACGAATACAAATTTCCCGATGGCGTTTCCAATGAAGGAAAATGATTCCTTCGTCCACAATTCTAAAGGCAATGCAGGTAATTTAACCCATATGAAATTGTTCTGAGGAGTATTCCTAAGAGGGTCGAATCCTATATACCACTTGTGCAGAGCCAAGAAACTCCGCCCATGCACCCACGGCAGTCCCCATATGATATTGAGGTCTTTAACTTCCAAAAAATGGAGGCTGTACCAGTCATGCATAAGTCGGACTATGGTGGGAGTATAACCCAAGAGAGGGCTCTATCTGGCACTTAGCCATTTCCTTATCTGTTCGTCCTTCATGTCCTGAAAATGCCACTTCCCTATGAGCGCCTGGGATTGCAAACTTGCGATTCTGTCCGACAATTTTACGCCATCCAAACATATAGCAGATGGGGGAGGAGTGATTTTAGCAGGCTTGAAATGCTGTTTGCGATGGAGATCCGAGGGAGAGGATTCATTCAAATCAGCCACGAGATTTGATGGGAGAAGGTGGTCAGCCAAATTAGATTTCCAATCCGTTTGATTGGCTGAACCATGGTAATTTTCTTCTGCTGCTATCGCGGCTTTCACCAGGTCCGACGTGTTGGACACGTCGTTTAGAATGTCCATCCAGAAACGATAATGGACTGGTGACAGCAACCGGCCGAGTAAATGCCACCGCAGAGAGAGTAAATGCCAAATCAGGTAGAGTATACGACAGCCAGACAAATAGCCACCTCGGGATATTAGCAGGATGTTCGAATTAAAGGAAAATCAGTGGAATGATCGGGAGAGTTAAAAGCCAGAACCGGGAAAGTAAAAGCCAGTATGACAAATAGCCACTTCGGGATTCGACAGGGTGATCGGATTAAGGAAAACCTGTGCGGCATATTCAAAGTACATGTTCAACAACTCCGAGGTATCAGAACAGATAAGGTCAAGGACCTCCCGGCGTTAATAGAAAGTGGAAAGGATTAATGATGAAAGACTAAAATAAGTCGAAAAAGGGACAAATGAGGCAGGACGAGGGAGGCCTTAAGTCCGATGAGCATACGATAAAGTATAAATGCTATCCACGTCAATACGCCGGAAAATGGATACGGGCAGATACTCCCGGCAATGGAAAAAGAGCAGAGGTCGAGACCACCGGAAAGTTCAGACAGCGTAGAAGAATACTGGACATACTATACCGCATCAGCAAAATGGAAGTGCATCATCAATGACACACCTAGAAGAACAATCCCATAGCAGGGTCAATCTTCAAAAGAGAGGTCTATGTTATCCCACAGACGACCATCACCATTCAGGAGATTAGATCAGGGACACGGGATTCCATTAATCCCACACTCACAGACAAATCTTTAATTATTTAAGATCACATACAGTTAGCAGACCGGATAGTCAGGTTACGAGGAGGAATCTGGGCAGACGATGCTGCAGCAGAAAAATTCCAGTATGCACCGCCATTTGCACACCTTGAATCGAATATCGGAGCAAGGTCTATAAACAAATATGAATTTTTTAATATATTCCACAGCGACCAAAACCTCTCGGAAGCATAAAACCAGGACATGATAAACACTCATATCTCAAGCTCTCACCCAATTCTAAAATCTTCCTACAGATAACAGGAGTATTGTAAGCAGAATAATATGTCCCCTGTATTCCTATATCTCCCAAAATCTCAGAACACTTTAGACCCCTGAAAACGATACTGATATCTAGGGAATGCTAATGATAATTTCTACATTCATAACTGTGAAATGAAAACGGAATGAACTAACCTTTCATAGAAGCCAGAGCCGAGTGAGAAGCGCCTCCTTCGTCCGCCGTCCGCCAGATTCAATATTTGGAATTAATTATATGCCGAAATTGTTCCATGACATGAGACTGAAAGCTGTAACGGTGGTCTGAGGGTGATAAGGGGTAGAAACAGTAGGGAAGAAATCCCCGTGCAAGGGTGTGCAGAGACAAAAGGGAACTAGCCGAGTATGACAATGGAGGAAGTATATCTAAAGATGCCACTTGTGAAGAATGTAGGATGACAAATGACATTCCTGGAGGATGAAAAACTTACAGATGTAATGCCCAGGAGGCGGCTCTTTTAGACGGTCTGTGAGGTGTCAATACGAGAATAGAGCGCAGAATTGCATGTTAAGTGCTACCCCCCACATCTGATGAAAGGTTATTGGTCCGCCATGGACCCAGGTGATTGGCAGTGGTGCGGCGCTCCTCCACTCAGACCCTGGACTCCTCCACTCAGACCTTGGACTCCCTTCTTCTATTATCAAATTCTGCAGATTATATAGCTAAAAACTTGCAATTCCAAGATTTGCCTACTGGATTTCGAGCAAAATTGATCGGATTTCAAGCAAAATTGATTGGAAAGATGCCTGGTAAAGGACAAAAACATATATATAGTTAGACTATGCAGTAACAATAGCAATAATCTGTGAAGATTTTTAGGTAGTAACGATTTCTGAGCAGTAATGCTAGTAAATTAACACCAAATGTACGGCCACTTGATTTCCTTATGTCATATTGTTAGATCTTTCTATGCAGCACCTTGGTTTGACAAACTTTGGTCAATTTTCCGTGTTTTATAGATGCATTTTAAGAAAATATGATGCGTCAAACAGTGTCAACAAATATGGTTCCCTTTTTTTCCAGAGAAAAAAAGCCGAATTTTATTATATTAAGATAATATAACAGTCTTCATGTGATAACAAATATGGTTCCCTTATTCCAAGAATTCAGGTGGTAACAAATTCTAGAGCAGTTGCTAGGAATTTAACGACCATTCCCTTATTTCAAGAATTCAGGTAACAAATTCTTGAGCAGTATTGCTATGAATTTAACAGCAGCCATAGCAACATTTCCGCATGGCATAGCAACCATGTGGATTTGACGACTTTTGATCAAAACATCTTAAGAGAATATATTTGATGCTGCAAACGGTGTCGACAAATATGGTTCTCTTAAGCCAAAATATGGAGAGTAGCATGTGATTTGGGATGCATGGGACATGTCAAGAAAAACTTGTTTTTGTTTAACAGACTTTTGAAGGTGATAATGTAAAGACTACTATATCAGGGTTCAAAACTTTTTCTTTATGGAGTACAAATATGGATTTTGTGTTTTCATCTGGTTGACCCAGAATTCGTGCCTCCCTCTTCTTTTCTCAAGTTACTTTCAGAGGGGCTATTTGCCCGGAAATGAGTAGTTTGATGAAAACTTTTAACTGTCCTTGGAGGACAAAACTCTAACACGGTCTAGTTATGAGCAGGTTTTCTCTAGTTACTTTCAGAGGAGCTATTTGCCCGGAAATGAGTAGTTTAAATAAAACTTTCAACTGTCCTTGGAGGACAAAACTCTAACTCGGTCTATGAGCAGGTTGAAGAGTTGTATTTTGAAAGTTTGTGGAAGACAACCCTTGGAATGCACAATCACAAACGTAGTGAGCATTTTTACTCTTATTTATTCCAAAACTGAATTTTGTACACATGAAAAGGTCGGTACTCTGTTCAAACAAAACAGTCTATCTTTTTTTCAAAGAAATGGATAACGTTTATATTAGAAAGGAAAATTGGATTTTTTTGGGCTAGGACCCTTCCAAATTTCTTTCATGTTTCTTTGAAACAATACTTAATACTTTCATTTGAGACACTACTTTCAGAGGTCTAGAAAATTGAAAATCTGTTTTTATGATAGTATATATTTACTATCTTTCGAGCATTTTTGTACAAGTGTTGGAATGCAAGTCAATATCAGCAAAACGAAAGTAGTGATTTTGTCTTAAAAAAAGAAAACATAACTAGCATAAGTTTTACTTTGAAAGCAACATTATGGAAGAAGTTGTGGATTACAAATACTTCGGAATTGACTTATAAAAATCTAAGCTGGGATGGTTGTAGAAAGAAAAAAACTTTGGGGTGTTGGAAAACACTCTATGCTTTTCAAAATAGGTGTAGAGAGGTAGAGTTATGGGGTTGGAAAATGATTCAAAATCTTTTTGTGCTTTTAGTGATTCCGGTGATTCTCTATGGTTGTTAACTATGGGTCAGCAGTACATTCGACATGCAATGGAAATAAATTAGAAAGTTCAAAAGCGTTTGATTACAAACAAATTCATGATTAAAAGCGCGGTTCCTTATGCTATCTTGTTAAGTGAAACATGGGTTGCTCCTATTGGAGCAATTGCTATGGTGAAAGTCACAAGGTATTTAAAAAAAATGAGCAAATGAAAGAGGGTAGATGACCTAAGTTTGTCTTTAATGACATTGTACAACGAAAAAAAAATGGATGCATCGAAATAACAAATGGTTTAGTAAATGGGGTATCTGTTTGAACACGTGTCCCATAAACAACAAAGAAATAAAAGCTTTTGTTATGGATAATTTCCACAAGCGTACTTGGGATAAAGAGCTAGGAAGAAAGAAAAACTTACTATATTGAAGTGTTTAATCCCACTCATACTCATCAATCAAAAGCATACATAGAGGCCAAGATTTCTTGGAGAGCCAAAATTCTTATTACTCATTTGAGGACTAATTCTCATCAACTCTGTTGTGAAACAGGGTGCTGGAAAATGCCAAAAGAAGTGTGGGAGGAAAGAGTATGTATTTTTTATTCTTCCGGAAAAGTGGAAACAAAAAAGCATTTCATTTTAAAATGTGAGGCCTTCAAAGGCAACAGAGAAAATTATGCAGATACGCTGGCAACGAGCTCTTGGGATAATCTATTTAGAGAGGGATTTGTCGAGACGCTGAGAACATTTATTGTGAGGGTTCACAGAAAAATGGCCGAATACATCAAGCAAATGAAGAAGCAATTTGTCCCATAGGCTATTTTTAGCTTTGTGGACGTTAAAATAAATTTCTTTCTTTCTTTCTTTTAATATAAACTTCCATAACATTAGAAAATTTCGTAAGTTACAAAATAATCTTGTCAAATGATAGTCTATATTTGTTCATCCCACCATGCTTCATGTTTTCCCATGCCTAGCTCACTATTCTCGCCGTCCCTGCCTCCCAATCGTGCTTGGCCTTTTTCTTCTCCGGTTCATTGTTGGTCTCGACCTTTCTTGCATTGAACAAATTGCCTTTGCTAGATCTTTCCTCTAACTCAACCACCCTAATGTCCAAGGCAATCAACTCCCTCCTAATTTGAGCTTGGCATTGCTCCATTTTACCCTGTAATAGTTCATACTTAGTATTCATGGGCAGTTTGTACATTTGCCTCTCATGCTCCTCTGCGGAGTTATTTTGATTAACGTGTTCAACAACCCTTCAATCGATTCTAATAACCTTGCCAACAACTTGTTGGTTTTGGCTTGTTCATCCTCTTGAATTTGGTTGCCCAAGATCTCCATTACAGAAGTATAGTGCTCCGTGCTTTGAGCTTCAAAGGATAATGTCCACCTCTATTCACAATTGTGAACGCTCAATAGCAGTGCAGTGCGGGTCCGAAGAACTATCCAATGGCATATACATACATACCTTCCTTTGGACTGCCTCCCTGAAACATTGAAATGTGGGGTCGCCAAATCTATACTTGAATCATGCCAAGCTCCTTGGAATGTCAATCACATGATACATAGATAGAGGTGAATTAATCCCAATGTGTAGAGGATTGAATGCTCTACTAGGGCCAAGGCTCCCCTTGCTTGTGTAAACGATTTACCACCTTGGAGCATCAACACCTTATGCCACTTGTCGTGATTCACCACAGGGAATTGACAGATAATATGATTTGGACTTCCTTGGATCTACGTGGATGGGGAGTCAATGTGTTCCATCGATCCTTACGTACATGCGCTGTCTTATAGGTTGTAATTCAAATACTTGACGTGAGGAGTGTGTGGATGGTCTCCACCATGGGGATTCGTTCGAATATATGGTTGTATAGGCCATTAAATTGAATATTAAACCCTTGATGATTTAATTTAATATTCGTGGAATGGGTGAGTTGTGGATCGACCCATGATCCAATTCTAATTTCCCATGTTGTAGTAAGGCTCCTTTATTGGCTAATGAATTTTCCATTGTATTCAATTACTTTAACACATGGACGAATTCAACTTTCTCAAATTGTTTTGTTTGGAAAATGATCCTTGCAAGATAGGAGGAATAATTGAGCTTTGTGATCCTTTGGCTTTCTACAACTTTCGTAGAGTCCCCGAACACTGTCAATTTGGTGATTTTCTTTGCCATTGTGATTTTCAGGCATTGCCAAAGCTCGAGATATTCATCTTGGTTATTGGTTGCCATACCCAATCCCCATGTGTATTGAGTCTCTATTTGTTCGTCGAGGCAAATGATAACCCCTCTCGCTCTTGCCATCCTTGGATTGCCCTTCTAAGCTCCATAAAAAATATAATGAGAATTGGTGTTTGTTTAGATGCCATTATAGAAAGTTTGGTGAATCCTATTTGATACAAAAGTTCCATCGAAGTTTTGGTTTAAGTTTGAAATTGCTAGCATGATTTGGCAGCTTTCCCACTTTAATCCAATCCCTTTCCGCTTGGGTTAAATCTTCTAGATCTGAATTTTTAAATCCGTGAACCGTGATTGCCTTAAACAACAAACTAGTGGCCTTTGGGCTACTAATCGATGCTATCACTGTTCATCTTCGAAAATTGTTCTATTCCTAGTGATCCAAATTGACTGACATAGAAATTTGGGAAGAGCTTCCCAACAACAAATTGGGATAGAGGAAATATTCCATGGCCATGAAAATTTGTTTCTCTAGGTTTCAAACATATTAGCACATCTATCGGGAATTTATTTGACGTTAATTAAGGGTGCGAATGCAACTTTCCATATCAATAGGGAAAAGGAGCATTGCCTAAATAAGTGTGGAATGTTCTCCTCTGATTCCATGCATAGGACGCATCTCGATGGGCCTTGAATATTTATTTTCTTGAGATTTTTTGCAGTGTTTGTTGGTGCACTAGGGTCCAACGAAAGGTATAGACTTCGAAAATTCCATCCCAATGCCATAATTTTCTCCATAGTTTGTTGGGGGTTGGGTGAGGAAGGATTTTGAGAAGGATATCGTATCCTTCTTTAACTGTGTATCCTTGATGAGGCCTCATCTTCTAGGGTTGTTGATCTCGAGATGAGATAGAGATAGGATCCAATCCATTTAAATCACGAATTAACAATTCCCTTTATTGATGTAGATGAATAGGTAAGTCTAGGCATGACCATCCTTTCCAAACTCCTTGTTCATTCCAGTTGGTGATGTCTTTTAATTTGAAATATCCCTGTTGTTGCATTCAATTTGCCAAGTCACTAAATTCCTCTCGATCACTGGGGGGTCCTTCTGGAGCAAAGTTATCTTTTTGTATATTGATATGTGCTTCATTGGCTAAGCACCAACTCAGGTGTTCTATGATTAATGGGTTAGCTTCCTTATAGAGCTTACAAATCTTGGACCCTATACTCGTCCAATCAGCGGAATCTATTCTTATCATTTGGGGTTTATGAAAGTATTTTTGCAAGAAGGCCATTTTCCATCACTTTTTGGAATCAGAAATGATTTGGCATATGATCTTCGCCCCGAGATTTAGATTCATGAGGTGGGGATCTTTGATTGCCAATCCTCCATACACCTTTAGGAGTCGGACAATATTCAAAAGCATTAGATGGAACTTCGTTTCGTTATGTTTATCCCCTTGCCAAAGAAATTTGTGAATTGAAGCACTTATTTCGTTGATCACACTTTTGGGAGCCATAATACTGAAGCACATATATAGTGGGAGTTGACAAGATTGATTTAACCAAGGTTGTGCTTCTTGCTGTATTGAGCCACTGGCCCCCAGGACTAGATGTTCTTTTTAAATTTGTGAATGACTTCATTCCAATCATCCATGTTTGAGGATCACAATAATATGGGAATTCGTAAGTGCTTAAAGGATCTCCATCCAATCTCAACTGGGAATTCAAGTGCCTTGGAGATCTCCCGCATTGTTGAATCAGAGCAGTTCAAACCAAATAGTTGGCTCTTTTTTTATTCATTAGCCCTCTCGAAAGGTCCAGATGGGATTCGAGCAAGAATTTGAATGAGGATGCTATTATCTTTGAGGCTCCTCCAAGAAGCAGCGTATCGCCCACAAACTGCAGATAATTCACCTCTTTAGCGTTCCTTGTAATGCTAAGAGCCAAAAATTTGCTTTCCACATGAGTTAATGCTAGATTTCTGCTTAGGCTCTTGGTTACCAAAATATAGAAGGGGGAAAGAGGGCAACCTTGTCTTAAGTCCCCTTGAGGCAGAGAACGAGGAGGTGGGTTGATCATTTATTAGGGGACAATCCTTGGGGCATTGGTACAAGGTTTTATCCATCTAACAAAATCTAATCTTTCCTGGATCCAAATTTTTCCATAGCTTAAAACAAGAAAGAGTGCCTTCCTTGATCGAAGGCATTAGCCATGTCTAATTTGATGATAATCCCAAGTTCCCCCCTTTCTTTCCTTCAGTGAATAGCCCCTTGCACTAATATGACATTGTCAAGGATTTGACGATGCTGCATGAAGCCACCTTGATTTTCGGATATTATTGAAGCGAGAGAAATTTACTGGCTTTAGAGGAGTTTTTTCTCCCTCCCAATTTATCTTTTTTCTTGGATGAATTGATTATTCTCATTAAATATTTTTGGATTAGATTCCAAAAGGATTTGTAGAGGTTGATTGAAAAACATCTGGATTAGGGACTTCGATGGGTGTAAGGACTAGAGTGCCTCAACGACATCTTTCTCCTCTATAGTCTTGGTAAGCTGCTAATTTTCTATTTCTGAGACTATTGATGGGAGATTGGAGAGAAAATTCCTCGCCTTTGCCATAATGTTCTCTTTGCTCTCAAAGTATAGACCCTGGAAGTGGAGGAAAGGCTCTTGCTTTATTTCAGGAAAATATGACATTTTTGGTTTGTCGTCGGGAATAATTTCTTTGACTTGATTTTGAATTTCTCTGGCCTTGGTCTGCCTGTGAAAAATGAAACTTGTTTTATGAAATGTATAGAAATTTGCTATTGCTAGTGAAATCAAACTAAAATCAAGAAACAAAAATTTCTTCTACTGTTGTGCGGAAAGGAAAAGACATGATGGAAACCCATGCAATAACATGCAACCATCAAAAACAAAGAACACAATGATTTACAGGGGAACCCAACTGGGAAAAACCTCTTTGTTGCTTTTCATTAATCAGAGGAGAATGACAAACTATTACAATGTCTTGTTTCAACTTTGAAGCACACCTTGCACTGTAAGCGAGTTCTCTTGTTGTTTGTCTTGCTCTGGCCAACACTTAGCCAATTCAAGCCTCTATCTTTCTCCTATTTCCTTGTGCAAATCCAATTGAAATTGATTACCTGCTCAGTGCAAAAGCATTGTACACTCAACAGTAAACAACTATAAATACAAATGTGCATTTAACATCCACTCAATTAGGCAATTCGAATTCCATGCATCACTAGGTTTATTATTTGCTGATTGACTAGTCAGCTGAGAGATCAGTGAGTTACCAACAATCATAACTACTCCACGAACCTTCAATTGACTCAACTAATGATTAGAGCTCAGCTAATTGAGTTCAACTAACAATAACTACACTAGATTGCTAAATTTTAGCAATCAATCCATTCACAACTCTACTTATAACCTACAAACTTGAATTTACTGACTTAACTAGTAGACAAGGCCATGTCACTCTAGTTAATTGCAACCCAAGTCATCCTGCTGAAGTGGAAAATCGAATTTTCTCCATTTGCCTAAAGCACTAATCTAATGCAGCGTTTTCTTGCTAGAATTCCAACGCTCCCTCTTAGAATGAAAAAGATCTTGCACAACCCCAATCGTGCTCCTATAGGAATGCACTGTAACAAGACACCCTCTTACTGTCGTTGGTGCTACTGCAACAACTGTGACTGAGAAGTATCCGAAATACTAAATCAACTGTCTCTGAGCTACAACTATCTCCTAAGTTTCTGACTACTACTAGTCTCTGCACTGTCTATTGGGAAATATGCATTGCTGCTGACTCTGCTACTGAGCCTCCTGCTCTGTTGTCAACACTGCTTTGTGCTCCTCAGTATCTCACCGCTCCAACTGACACTGATCCTCTTGTAATTGAATACTGTGGGCCCCTATAGCAAGGGTAATGCTCTATGAGAAGAGTATACTGCCACTGCTCCCTTATGAACCCTGCCCAAATGTTTGCAACTCTGGGACTAAGGCTCTACATCGCCCCACCTCACCCCTGGTGGTATAACTGCATGCATGGCGAAATCTACCTCTAGCTTGTAGAGATTTTTAACTCTAACTCCAATCTGTTTCACTTATCCAATAGCTACATGCTTCAATTTTTTTTTTTCCCTTATTGAACACCACATCATAACCTCAGTCCTCCAATACAACTACATAGATCAAATTCTTTTTCAGCCCAGGCAAACACAGTACATCTTTCAGATGAATATGGGTGCTTGACTCCCTCTTAAATGTTACAGTTCCAATTCCTTTGGTATTGTACCTCTTATCATCCCTACTTCTATGTGCATCTGAAGATCCTTCTCCTCAAGGCTACTAAAGAATTCTTTGCATCTTGCCATATGGAATGAGGCACTTGAATTTAGGGACCACACACTCCCCATTACAGTGTTGGTCATGCATGCAATTAGGGTGAAGTTTAATTCGAATTGTGAGGCAAGTGATTCACCTCCTATTCCTCTTGAAGGCTTCTTGTTAGACTTCTTGCACAGACACTTTGTTGCGTAGTACTCATATTTGTAGTACTGAAATATTTTTCTCTTGCTTAGGTCCGTCTTGCCATTGTTCTCATTGGACTTTAGCTTGTTTTGGGCCTTCTTTCCCTTAGCTTTCTTGCCCTTCCCAATGAAGGAAAAATTCTCTTCCTCCTCAGCTTTGGATGTTACTCCATCTCTATTGTTCCTTCGAATTTCTTCTTTCACCAAATCTAATGAAAGTCTCACACAATTTGGTAATTTTCCCCTTCCATTTACAGAGTCCAAGTAGCCATGCCAAGATTTTGGAAGGCGTAGGAGAGCTAGGTGCACTAGCTTAGAAGATGGTACATTTTCTCCCACTCCTCCAAGTTCTTCTTGAATTTGAGTGATTTTGGAGAGGTAATGTGGAATGGATTCATTTTTCTCTATTTAGATGTTCCCGAGCTTGTCCCTCAATGCCAATTCCCTGACATCATTGCCATTTTCGAATAAATTAGTGAAGGTCTTCCACATAGCAAATGGAGTTTCTTTGCCATGTAAATTAGAGACTATGTGGTCTTTCACACCCTCTAGGATGATCCTCATGGCTTTTGTGGTATCCTTCTTCCATTGGGCTCACTGTTGTGCATTCGATACTTCTGGTTTTGCAATGTCAGTTTTGGTGTATTTTAGCACTCCATTATCATCGAGTACAACTTGCATCTTGTTCTTCCAAGCTATGAAATTCGAGGTTCCCTCCAAGGCATACTCCAATCTCAATCTGTTGATAGACATTTTCCCGCACAAAAGAAAAACTGCTTCACTGAATCGACAAATTGAAATTTCTGGAGAATATCTGGAACAAGGTTTTTATGTCGTCTTCCAAGGCTTTGATACCATGTAGAAATCAATAGAAATTTGTTACTGCTAATGAAATCGAATTAAAATCAAGAGGAAAAAATTTCTTTTACTATTTTGCAGAAAGGAAATCACACGATAGAAACACATGCAATAACATGCAACCATTAAAATACGAGAACACAATGATTTACAGGGGAACCCAACCGGGAAAAACCCCTATGTTGCTTTTCATTAATAAGATGAGAATGATAAATTATTACAATGTCTGGCTTCAACTCTAAAGCACACCTTGCACTATAACCCTGTTATCTTGTTGACTGTCCTGCTTTGGCCAACACTTAGCCAATTCAAGCCTCCAACTTCCTCCTTTTTCCTTGCACAATTCAGGGGAAATTGAGCTCCTAAATAATAGGGAAATTCCCTATTTCCTAGCGCAAATCCAAATGGAATTGATCACTTGCTCAATGCAAAAGCACTATGCACTCAACAATATACAATTATAAATACAAATGTGCCTTTTCCATCCACTCAACTATGGAATTCGAATTCCATGCATGACTGAGTCTATTTTTAGCTGATTGACTAGTTAACTGAGAGATTAGTGAGTTAACAATAATCATAACTATTCGACCGACCTTCAACTGACTAACTAATGACTAGAGATTATATTAGTTAACTGAATTCAATTAACAATAACTCAACTAGATTGTTAAATTTTAGCAATTAATTCATGCACAACTCTACTTCTAGCTTACAAACTAGAATTTACTGAGTTAACTAGTACACAAGGCCATGTCACTCTAGCTAACTGCAATCCAAGTGATCCTGCTGAGGTGGAAAATAACATTTTTTTCCATTTGACTAAGACACTAGTTAATTGAAGCCTTTTCTTGCTACAATTTCAACATTATGATCCCTTGCCTTTAACAATGTGTTGCGTAATTTAAGCCTCCAATATTTCTTTGCATGTCTATTGATTTTGTGAATCTATTTGCTTAATTCCTTTTCCTGCTTTATGTGCCACTCCTCCATCGACCTTGAGTCCATCATGTGATGATGATTTTCCAATCACTTAATAATATCAGGTTTTTCTTGCCCTAGGGGTTTAACTTTCCTCCTTGCCCATGATCTGAGGCCATGTTTGATGAAACTCGGTTTGGATTCCCACACAAAGGCGGGAGATTCAGAAATTGGTCTTGAATCCAACGTGCGCTATATCTAAATGGAATCGGTCCCAAGTCTTCCAAGGGATCAATCTCCAATTTGTTAGGCCGATGGTTCAGATCCCCTTATGCTAGAATTGTAGAAACACACTCGATTCCCTTGGTTAGCCAGTTGTTGTGCAAAGGGAAATGATCTAAATTCGTTCCTGTGTGACCATCTCCACTTCTTTGGTTGTTCCAAGTATATTTACCCCTTTTTGGGATGATGTCTATGAGGTCCCATTTGCTCACCAGATCCTCCATTCTCTCTATATGGGTCTCTAACATGCTACCCCCATGCTTCTTCGTGGAATATAAAATTGTGTTGAAGTCACCCTTGACTATACTATTTCAGTGCCAATGATTTTCCTTTAAATTGAGTAATGAGTCCCGAAACTCAATTTTTTTCACCATCAATTTACTGGAACATAGACATTCACTATGGGTAATTTTTCTTTGGTTCCATTCTTCTCTAATAGCACTGCAACTCAATATCTAAATTTAGCACATTTAGCAGTGTGAAGTGGGAGTCTAGCCAAAAAGTACCTAAACCTCCTGATGCTCCTTGCCAGTTTTGAGCCATGCCAAATCATTCTCTCCAAAAGTTTTTTGAGAGGTTAAGAACCACATTATCTTTTACCTTTGTTTTCTGCAAAAGAAGGATCTGCAATTTTTCCTGTTTAACTATATCTGTTACAGATTGGGATTTTGCAGGGTTTCCAAATCCCTTTGCATTCTATGGAATATATTTCATTTAGTTTTGGGGTCATTGGGCTTACCTCTTCTGTAACGAACAAAGTTCGTATACTTAGAGCAATGCTCTGACACCAATGTAACGAACAAAGTTTGTATACTCAGAGAAATGCCCTGATACTAATGTAACGAACAAGGTTCGTTATACTCAAGGTTAAATAATCCAGAAGACTTGGAATATGAAGATCTCCATTGATGATACAAGAATATATATTTAAAATGTATGAATGCGAATGAATAAGATGTTACAAATGAGAGCGAGGGCTTGCTTATATACCCTACCTTAGCCAATTACCTCTTCATGGAAGGTCATGTCCCATTTAGACATGTCTCTTCAGTACTAATTACTAATAAACTAATCATTATGACGATTATCATCATTATTTTTATTTATATATATATATTATTCATAACATTGTCTTCCTCCTAAAAAATCTTTGTCCTCAAAGCTTACTGATGAAAAGGCTTGATCTCTTTTTCTGCTTCACATGTTTTCTTGTCTCGGTATTTCCATCTTCGTTGATACAAGACGATATGATCCTTGGAGTGATATATAAAATTGTCGCACGAAGGAAGGATTTGACCATCTTAACTTAATCTTCTGTGGAATCTTTCGAGTATTGGAAACTTGTGATGAATTGTTATCATTGGGCTGAGTTGTGTGCACTTCAGTGTCCTTCTGAACATAAATTTGTTGATTATGTTACGAGTGATACAGATTCGTAGATTGATTGAGATGTCTATTCTTGTGATTCGAATGTAGATAAGGAGTTCTTTTGGTTTTTCCTTCGTTTATCATGCGTGTGGCAAGACTTTGATTTACTTCAGGCTCTGATGTCGTCGAGTTGATTAAAAAATCTTCACTTGGGTTTTTCACCGTTGGAACTGCAACTTCTGAACATGTTTTCCTTTCAACTAGGTTGCCATCTTCTTGAGTTTTGAGATTGATTAGCTTAGTATTCATTCATTTTTCTTCAACTTGGATAGTCATGTCTCAAGACTTTTGATATGTCTTTCATGATGAATTCTTCTAATTTGTTTTTCAAGGATTTCTTGTGATTTTTAAAATTTTTAATTTGCGTCAATAATTTGTCGTTGTGGTCCTTGAGGCGACTAAATTCTTCATTCTTGTCAGCAGTGATTTTGTCAATTTTTGCCTTTGCATATTTTGTATCGTTTTTTTACTTTGTTGAAGAATTACTTTTGAGATTTCTTTTATGTCTTTCGGTGTCACTGAATCTGGTTTCAGGGTAATTTCTTGTAGTGTTATTTTTTTCTTCTTGTGGGAAAATGTCAATTTATTTATTTTCCTCGTATTTAGGATGAAGGACTCTAAAGTTTCCATCCATGGTGAACCCAAAATAAAGTCACCTTGTTCGCTTCATAGGGATTGAACAGAGAATTGCGAAATAAATGTGTAGTCCCCAATATTTAATTGTAAATTGGTTATGTCATTTTTTTTATTGTCAAAAAAATCTAATTTTTCGATTATATTTGACTCAGGAATGACTAATTGGTTTGCGATTTTAAGCTTTATATAATTGTTATCTTCAGCAGGTGAGATAACAATAGTAGCATTTTCAGCAAGTGAGATAACAATAGTAGCATTTTTCCTACAATAAACTCTTTAATTCTAAATAGCACCAAAACATAATTACTGAAAGTTTTTAAAAATCTTCTTTCTTTCATTTCAAGATTAGAATCTATTTCTTTTTCTTCAATGGTTAACTTTGTTTAAAATTTTTCCACTTTATTCAAATGTTATTTAAATTTTACCATTTTCTTGGTAAACAACTACTTTAAAACTTCAAAAACATTTATTTTTTTAACTTTTCTTATTTCTGAGAATACACTGCCAACCTTTAGACCTTTGTAGCTGGCAATACAATAATTTTTATTTATAATATTTTTTTTAATAATAATAATTTAATTATTATAAGCTTCTTTGCTTAATAAATTACTTCCCTCTTTATAAGATATGGTCTACAACAATATATTAATAATCTTAGGTCACAACTTCTCTTATGAATTGTAACTTTTGAAATATGGTTGTGTATTAAGAATAAGAATACCGTAAGGTCACGGCTTTAATAATTGTATGATTGATTTAATTTCTTGTATGACGGCCGAATTAAGAAAGGTCGGCCTAGTGATTCAGTGTAATCATTTTTTAATCATTTTTGTTTTGTTTTTTAATTTAATATTATGAGAATATTCCACGGATTTGTATAGACACGTTAAAATGGTTTTGTATGGACATGATGTTTTGAATCAACAATATTTGATCAGCAATATAGTGCGAGTGGCTGGGCAAATACTGTGCAACTGCAGTCTGACTAAGTTTTACTATGGTCGTGCTCCAATTTTCTTGTTGAATTATCTGACGGTGTTCGAGGGCATAAGGTGAGTCAGCGACAATACAACAAAGAAAGAACAACGATGGGTGCAATCAGATGGTCTCGCTGTTGTGGAGGTCGTGGACAACGGCTGTATGAAGAACGTGCTAGACGAGGGTGAAATCAAGAAATGGCGGAGGGCGTAGATGGGTGTAGACATGGACAACGAGAGTAGTGGAGCAGCCACGTCCTGCAAGGGTGCAAGCAAAACGACGACTCGTCGTTTTACAGGTTATGGTGAACGCTGGGTGTTGAGTCCTTAGCGGTGTCTAGAAGTTGCGTTCAACGTTGATGGTGGCCGTGGGTTGGCCAGTTTAAGCAGCAACTAAGTGTGGTTGGGCGCCTTTTCCTGCCAGACTGTTGAGGGCTGCCCATAATGGCTTGCCAACTGACGGTTGTTTATTTTTTAATGTAATTTTTATTATTTATTTATTTATAATTTTATATAATTTCTTTTCATATATATATATATTAATTTCCTCTATATTAATTTTTGTTAATCACCCCATATATATATATATATATATATATTTTAATCAACCAAAGGTTTAATGGAAGGAGGGAGAATCTCCAGAGACTATAACAAAACACTTCGATTGTGACGGCAACAAGGTTGACGAAGGATCAATGGCCAAATGCCGGATCAAACTAGTTCTCTATGCAACGATTGAGTGGCTAGAGGTTCGAACAAGTTTGATACCAATGTAATAAACAAAGTTCGTCCACTCAGAGTAATGCTCTGATACCAATGTAACGAACAAAGTTCATTTACTCAGAGGAATACTCTGATACCAATGTAACAAACAAAGTTTGTTATACTCAAGGTTAAATACTCCAGAAGACTTGGAATATGAAGATCTCTATTGAAGATAGAAGAATATATATTAAAAATATATGAATGAGAATGAATATGATGTTACAAATGAGAGTGAGGACCTGCTTATATATCCTAGGTAGGTACCTAGATCACGTCCCATTTAGACATGCATCTTCAATACTAATTACTAATAAACTAATCATTATCACAATTGTCATCATTATTTATTTATATATATATTTTATTCATAACATCCTCCTTTGACGCTTCCTCACTCTCTATATGCGATGGATTTAAAAACCTCTGAAATTTGGGGCTGACTACCCAACTTTTTATTTAGCTCCGCCTTTGCTTCTCTTTCCTCTTTTTTGGAAGATTTTCCTCCCTTCTTGAGGTTTTCCGATTAGTGGCTTTTTGAATTGTCTCCCTAGGTTATTTTATTTCTTGTGTTTCTTGTCATAACTTTCTCGATTCTCGACTTTGCTTCCTTTTATAACAAGGGCGTTCCTTCTCCCTTTTGTCCTTGATTTCCTAGATCTAGTGGGTTTTATCCATTGTTTTGAGATGGGGGTTGCTACTTTTCTGGAGGGTTTGTGATCTCTATAGGTTTTTGTTTAGGGATTCCCCCCTTCTTCCTCTAAGATTTCCTCTTTGTCATCCAATACTTCGTCTCCCTTCTTAGGGTCTTCTTGCTCAGTCCCTTCTTGTTATTGAAGGACTTCGAATGGGTTTGCCGAAGTTGAGGCTTTGTTTCTATTTTGTCTTGGGGTTTTTTTTGCTTGGTGCTACCTTTCATCTATTATTCCCCTTTATCTGAGTCTGCCATTGTTTTTCTGGAGTTGTAGCTGCGCCTTCCCCTTTCCCAGATTGAGACTTGCAATCCTGAGAAAAATGCGCATACTCATGATAGATCTTGCATTTGAATGGCAATTGTTCATAATCCAAGACCTATCGATAGCTCCATTCCCCTTGTTAGGTTAATATCAAAGGGTAATCCTTTTTCTAGGTCAACCTCTACACATATTTTTGCGCAAACAAATCGGTAACCTTTTGGTTCAACTCGATCCAAATATTTTCCCAATCCATTCCCTATTATTGGCCTCGAAAAAGTATGGGTGATTCTTGAAAATTACATCTCTATCCTCTTTAAATTAAAAAAATCTATTACTACAAGCATAAAGACCAATATTCTCTTCATCATTGGTTTCCAAGATTTTTCTATCTATTGATCCATGGATTTTGGAGATGATCACATACCCGTAAACCTACCTAGTAGAGCCCTGTTTATGAAAGTAAGAGGCATCCTTTGAGATCCCCCCACTAGGAGAGCAATGATAGGAATGTTTTCAGACTTCTTAACGAATCACGAATGTGTTTCCTTTGATCTCGGTTTCTTCCTCAGAGATGCCACTAATGCTTGGGAGGTTGCCACATCATCCTATGGAGGGGGAGGAGCCCCCTCTAGGCCAGCGACCATGGGAGCCCAACAAAAATCTCTCCTGATAGATGTAGGGTCACATAGCTCCTCTTCAATAAGCATTTTTACCCAATTTAAACAAAACAATTTATGGTATTAGTGGCCTTTCAATAGGTTGGGAAGACAACCCTTGGAATGTACAACCACAAACATAGTGAACTTTTTTGCTCTTCTCACAAACATAGTGAGCATGTTTACTTTTCTTTAATCAAAAGCTGACTTTTGTACTAATGAAAAGGTCGTTTCTTTGTTCAAACAAAACAACGTTGTCTACCGAAGCAGAGGAATTGCTTGGACGACCAAAAGTGGTTGGAATTTGGGCAAAAAAATTTCAAAAAATCTTGCAATAGCAATGTTTGAATTATGTTTTTGATGGCGAAAATAGATTCAACACCATCAAAAACCTCTCGGAAGCCCAAAATCTTGAAGTCTTTTAGATTTCATCAAAATATTACTAGAATTTCCATGATTTTCAAGGCAAAAAAAACTCTGGTTAAACTACCACAAACAAAACAAGGTATGTTATTAGTGTTAAAATAACGAATCAAGCACCAAAATCCGTGCATTGTGTGGTTGATATTTTGGATAACCATAACTAATAGTGGCCAGGGGAGTTGTGGGTTTTACCAGTTTGTCCATCAATCAACGGAACATATAGAGATATTTAACAAATATTTGAATCATGCTCTTATCTAATGGAGTGACAAAAACATCTCTACTAATAGTGCTGGCAAGGAGAGTTGGAAGGTTTGCTAGTTTGTCCATCAAACAATGAATTTGTAGCTTTAGACATTTAATCATACCTATTAGCCGACAACCTTTTATTTTTTATTTCTAATGTAAAATACGTATATGTGAATCATGGTGTTATGTTTGCCCTACGTAGCCATTATAACGGAAAATAGCCACGTTTGAATCACGGTGTTCGATTAAACATGTTCAATAGCCATAGTGTTTAAATATGTACAACAACCATATTTGAGTCATGCCTACATCTTTCATTGGCATTTCTTAAAGACTATGTTGTACTCGACGAGGTACGAGTTTCTAGCACAGCTAAAGCGCACTTCCAAATTTTGAGGGACAAGGTGTGTGGACGATAAGTGTGACAATTATTTTTATATTTATTAAAAAATTAAAATAAAAATAAAATTTAGTATTTTAATATAAACCTGAATGACAAATTAAAATATAAAAATTAGAACTATTATTTATTTTGAGATTCAAATTACAAAATAAAATATTAAAGTCTAATACTATCTAATAATTATTGCGCATCACAACTCACCATCATTACCCATTGTTGAAAACTTAAAAAGTACTATTAGTCTACGACAACTTACAATCTACTACTGTCTACATAATGATTCTATGATGCATGATGAATCATTTTCAAAATTTAAATAGAAGTGAAACTTTAAAGACTAAAGTAAAATTGATTAAAACTATAAACATGAACAAGTCATTAAGATTTAATCCTAAATCCTAAATTAAGAGTCTAGAAATTAAGAACCTCGCGAGACCTATTATCAATGTAATGTATGTCATAATCATTCAGAATCACTATTATTTACAAAGCACAAAGAGTATTACCATACCATCTATTTAACTTATAACATCAAGTGTTAAAGATGAGTTAGGCATTGTAATGTTTATTTTAGGACTAACAAATGTTATGTATAAAAGTAATAATGTCATAAAGTGAAATAAATGATGTTTATGTTAATGTATTCAAGGAAATAGTTGATTGGTTCCTAAAATGAATAATGAAACTTGCTACGTATATAGACAACACCACTAGTAATTAAGTAGCACATTGGTATATCATCTTATCTCTCATCTAGTCTCTCTTGCTTGTCTCTTGTATATATTTAACATGGTATTAAAGTAATGGTGATTGTGGCATTGAGAAATTTCAAAGATTCATGACAAAAAAAATCTCTATTGCTTGCCTCTTGCTTGTCTCTTGTATATATTTAACATGGTATTAAAGTCATGGTGATTGTGGCATAAGGAAATTTCACAGATTCATGTCAAGAAAAGATTTGTCACAGACATGGAGAAAGAGACAAGTTCAAATTGAAGGCAAATTAATTCATGGAGTATAATGACTGTAAACAATAAAAATGAATAAGTCATTAAAATTTAATTATAAATCCCAAATTAAAAGTCGCATACTTCGCCTCATCGCTCGACTCTTACCTCACCAACAACTTTCGCTTGAGTTCTCTCAACTATGTTTACCTTTGACACCGTGAATAGAGTTCTTTGTTCAATATTTACCTTCGCTCGCTGTCTCAGATTTCGCTCGACTCTTACTTGTGTTTACCCACAACCTTCCCTCAAGCTCAAGCTCATTGTTTACCTACAACCTTCATACCCCGTGTTTACCTTCACTATCGTGTCTCTACAACAATGTTTACCTTCACCACTGTTGTGTAGTATAGCATATAGTATGCGATAGGTTTAGGTTGCGATAGGGTTTAGATTTTGAAATTTATTTTTTAATTTTTTGACTTTAAAGTCAACAACTTAAGTTTTCATTTTTTTTTTAAGTTTAATATGTATAATATTAGAGGACGTCCTAAAGTCCCCTAACTGAAAAGTCCCCAATTTTTCGAGGGACGCCTTAGAAATCCCAAAATCCCCAATGGAATTCCCAACCAATTAGGAAAGTTTTTAACGAGTTCCAAAGTAACTGAAAAGTCCCCAATTTTTCGAGGGACCCCTTGAGGACACCTTAGAAATCCCAAAATCCCCAATGGAATTCCCAACCAATTAGGAAAATTTCTAACGAGTTCCAAAGTACCCAGATCGTGGGAGGCGGAAAACGCCATGAGTTTTGGTGGAGACGTCCCGTGCAACATAGCTTGAAGATGAATATTTTGCTTTGAATAAAACACTGGTATTATGTATGCTTTGTAATGTCTGTGCAAAAGCAAAATCATCCTCTCATAGATTCATTTATTTCTTTGAATAAAGCACTTGGGTATTCTACTTGCTCACGTAGTCTTCGTAGTGAGCATTCAAAGAAGTGTTTTGGTTTGAGGGTATTCAATTTGCCTACGTAGTCTTCGTAATGTGTTTAAAAAAACAAGAACTGCCATCCGATTAATGGAAACACTGTTTTCAATTAGAAAACAGCAATATGATTTGCCATATAGGCTTTTACCAAAAACTGTCTTTTTATTCTCTATTCAGCGTAATGACAGTTAAAAAGCAGTTTTTATTCTGCATCCAACCTATTTTTCAGTAAGAAAAACAACATACCTTGCCATATAGACTTGAACAAAAGATCTGTCTGCGTATTCTCTATTCGGGTAGTGACAGTGAAAACACAGTTTTATCCTGCTTCTTTTTATTTCTTCATCGGAAGAAATTGTACGTGCATTCAGATTTCTTTGTTCGTTATTTATATATAGATGGTTTATTTTCCATTTTCCAAGATTTCCAAAGGGTTTTGCAACCAGTACCTTTTTCAGAAATGTTGCCGTTTTCCTTGTATTGTGCAATATAGTCTCCAGTTCTGTAATGTAACACAATGTTTTCTATCGTCTCATCATCCTGAACAACTCTGTGTTGAAAGGGCCTTTCTGAAAACTCCACAGACTGGAGGTAAAGTTGTAAAGATTGCTGTCCTCCTAGTTCTAGTTGATAACTAGTTTGGAGTGTGATTTTCATTGAGAAATAGATTCTATTAGGTGGAGGTGACGTTTTCATTTAGAAAGGAATGGAAAATCCGGAACAAGGATAGGATTTTGATGAGATCTGGTGGGAATTTTTGGAAATCCAGATTACACTTGTCAAGCTTCATAATTTTGGGTGCCCAAAAAATTCTTGTTTTAAATACTCGTACCAGATTCCCATGATCATAATTCTTGAAAAAAAATTACATTATATAATGCTTAAAAAAATTGCTGGATTTTGACGAGAAATTGTTGCCTGACTTCTCTAAATCTATTTGTTGCACATTTCTTAGCCAGTTCATTTTATTCAATCCATTCTACCTTACTTTAGAGCAACTTTGTAAAAGATCTCCCTTACCTCAGAGTAACTTTATAAAAGATTGAGAAATAGAATTCTGCATGCGTGACATTTACGAGAAATACAAGATTTTAGGGGGCAAAACCACGACAATATATCAGGGAAATCTACATGGGGGCAAGGTAGGGTATTCTATTTCAAGGAGTTACAATCAGGGCTACATCTCTTTAACTCTTGGGAATTAGTATAAATGAAAGCATGCGTCATTACAAAAACTATTATCGATCAGGGCTACATCTCTTTAACTCTTGGGATTTAGTATAAATGAAAGCACGCGTCATTACAAAAACTATTATCGGTTTAATTTTTTTTTGTCATATTTAACAATTTCTACCTTGCTAACAATTTTACCTACTACCTTGCTTAAGCTTGTTTAAACTATTATCGGTTTAATTTTTTTTGGGTCATATTTAACAATTTCTACCTTGCAAACAATTTTACCTACTACCTTGCTTAAGCTTGTTTATTAGCCTTTTTGTAAGCCTAAGGGAAGCGAGAAGCATCTCTTTAACTCTTGGGATTTAGTATAAATGAAGCATGCGTCATTGCAAAAACTATCATCGGTTTAATTTTCTTGTCATATTTAACAATTTCTACCTTGCCAAAAATTTTACCTACTACCTTGCCTAAGCTTGTTCATTAGCCCTTTTGTAAGCCAAGAGAAGCAAGAAACCTGACATCAGTGCAATTTCTCTAACAACACTAGTTTCATACATGTTTGCATAGTTTTCTTGAGTGCGTACTTTTAAAAATCCAGTGGACCTCCATCAATGACTTGTACAAAATAGTACTTGATATCAATAAGTTTAGTCTTACATTGATAAGTTAGGTTTGGAGCCAAATGTATAGCACTTCGACTATCATAAAATATATTTACATTGTTTTGCGCTCTACTAAGCTCACCTAGAAGACCCTTCAACCAAATTGCCTTTGCCTCTTTGCAAGTATGTGAGACGACAATATATTCAGGATTTATGGTGGATAAGTAATTGTTCCCTGAAGCTTTGACGTCCAACTAATGGATCCTCCTGCGAAAGTAAAGATATATATGGAAGTGGATCTCCTATTGTCCAAATCACTAGCAAATTTGAATCAACATAACTGCATACATAATCACTTAACTTGTTTTTTTTTTCCTCGTAAATACTAATTCTATTAAAAAAGGTGGAAAAATATATACAATGAGGTCAAGACCTCAGAGGAGGCCAAGGCCATTCCTCAACCAGAAACTCAGAGACATTACAGTTCAGGCCTTCTTCCAAATTTACAGTACAGACTTCAAAATTTTGACTTTGGGCTCTGAAATACTGAAATATTTTACCAGGACTGAAATCGTCATGCCCTTCATTGACCAAAAAGGCAGAAAAGCAACCAGCATAGCCATGTTTGTAACAAAAAGTAGACCCTATATTGGCTGTTGCCACTGCCTGTAGCAGGAGTATGAACCAGACACAGACATCTAACTTCAGAATCAAAGACACAAAACCAAAATTGCATAGCATATAGGCTAGAAGGCCACCCGGCAGAGAGGAGACATGATTAATCTGCATGTTTTGGTGAAGCTGGCGTATCCTGGTCCACCTGGCTGGAAGAAGCTACCCAGGTCACGAAACCGTCTTCATCATATGCCGGTGCGCCTCCATCAGGAGTAGTTACCAGATTTAAAATACCAACTGCCCTTTGAGACGGCCCGCAGGCCAGAATATCACTCTGAGTCGGATCCACTGGCTGCTGAGGCGCTTCCGAAACAGGGGCATCCTCTTGCATGTGATCCGCATGGAACACCATCCCTGTCAAGTCCCCTTGAAGAACACTATCTTCCTGAGAGTGGGTGGAGATAGTTGGAGTCGAGCTGAGCTGGTTGCTCTCCTCCTCCGAGACAATTATGGTAATACTTGCTGTCAAAACAGGCCTGTTGAGCCGACTTTGAAAAGTAAACCTGGAGGTCTGGAATGAATTGTTCGGGATAGGCCTAGCTTGATCCAGAGGCGGAGAAGAAGGGGGAGCTGAGGCGATAGGGGCAACATTCTGTGGAACAGGGCGAGAAGGGCGGCCTCTGTTCCCTGTATGGCTACCTCGACGTGGGATTCCTCGGCTGCGAGGCATAGTCAGAGAGGCAAATGTGCCGGGAGAGCGACTGAGGCAAAGCAGGCCAGAAACAGTAGGAGCGCGGAAAGTTTCAGGGAGCTTCCAAATCCAGGCTAACAGCCAGACTCGAAAGACCAAGCAGGGGTGCTGAAGCGGCTCTGCTTCACAATAAAAAGAGCCAGTAGCTGAGACAGGGGCATTGAGCGGATCCATGCCAATAAGCCGACTTGTTTGCAGTGCAGCCATGCTCGCATTAATGCCAGACCATATTCGAGACTGCTCGATATTAATTTCATCTGCCCTTAACTTAATTCGCCATCCTACGACGCGTATCCTACGGACCATCCGCCTGCCATCCGTCAGGCCAGATGTCTGAATTGTGCGGTTTGTCATTGATAACTGTTAATGCCACCCGCATCCGGGTATAATCACTTAACTTGTTAAAGATGATGCAATAATCAATTGTGCAAGATATTAAAGCACCCATTTCATTGCATTCTAATGTTCTTTCCTAGACTTGTCATGTACCTATTAACACCACTCATTGTATGTGAAATATCCAGTGTGGTACATACCATTGCATACATTAGAGTTCCTACTACATTAACATAAAGTACATGAGACATACAATCTTTTTCTTCCTTATTACTAGGACGTAAACTTAAATAAAGCTTGAAATGGAAAGCGAAAAAGATATTTACAAGTTTCACATTATTCATCTCAAAATTTACAAGTATTTTCTCAACATACTTTTGTTTTGAAAAATTGAGTTTTCCATTCTCTGTTTGTGTATTTCAATGCTCAAGATTTGTTTTGCTACTTGTAGATCCTTCATATTAAAGGTCCGAGCCATCCGAGCCATCCGAGCCATCAACTTCTTGATCTTGTCCATGTTTTTGCTTGCAACAAACATATTCCCAACATATAACAACATGATAATCAATACACCATTAAAACTCTTGAAGTATACATAATGGTCATGCTCACTTCTGGTATTGATTTTGGTTGGTTCATCATGTGGTGGCTGTAACGTACTCGTAATCTCTGCCCTTTGTTGAAGCTACAGGGTACCTCTTGAAATAATCAGTGGCCACCAACTTCTTGCTGGGATACCTTTCTGTAACATATCCAATCATTTGATTGGGCTGATTTCAACATTTTTATATCATTGATATCATTGCATTTTTGTTAAATAATGCGTGCAACATGTCAATGCACGGATATGCAAATGCAATTGAAACATCCATAGTTACAGATGCAAAGAAAAACAACATTCAAATCATGACAAGCAATTTTCAACACAATCTGCAGCTTCTCCTGACGATCTGCAGCTAGACGGGCGATCTACAGCTTCTCCCGGGATCGTTCCAGGCTTCCAGCTAAGGCGATCCTCACTGGTTTTTGCTTCTCAGATTTTCCACGGTAAGAAAGTAGGGACGTCCTGAGTGACCGCTTCTCCCGCTGATCTGCGGCTTCCCCGACGATCTGCAGCTAAACGGGCGATCTACAGCGTCTCCTGGGATCTCCTCTCATTGGTCTCGCTGCTGGCGTAGGGCGTCTTCTGATACGAACATCTGCCCATTTGGCCGGTGCTAGCTTGGTTGGGTATGCTCACAACCCCGGTGCTGCTGCTCACGGGGTATAAGGAGATCATCTTCTGCTCACTTGTAGTGGGGTCTGCGATCGTTGTCCTCGATGCAGCATCTCTGCCGCTGGGTTCTATATCTAATCTTCTGTGGCTAGATCTAGATCTAATCTTTAAAATATGGCTCCCAACTTCGCGAAAATAGCTGTTGGCTCAATTCCGTCCTCTTCTGGAGGGCAAGCTCCTGCCCATATCATCAGTGGAGCCCCAACTCCCATTGTCCAGGTGGTCCAGGCCTCACTCGATGAGGCTTTGAAGTTTTCCGAAAGTGCTCTAATCTGCAGGTTCAGTGGTTTTTGGCCGCGGTTGACAATTCTCCACAAATGGATCTCGGAGGTATGGAAGCCTGTCATCTCTGATGAAATTAATATCTACCCCTGTGCTAGGGGTTTCTTTATAGTAGATTTTGGAAATCTTGAAAGTAGACAATGTATTCTAGATTTCGGCCCTTGGTTTTGGGAAAAATCGGGCCTATTCATGAACCCATGGAACCCATCATTCGATCCCTCAACAGCAGTCATAACCTCAACACCAGGTTGGGTGAGATTGCCAACCCTACCCTTGCATCTCTGGGATCTCTTCTCGCTACAAGCCATTGGAAATGTAATTGGGAAATTTTACTACAGGTACCCAGAAACAGAGGAATATGCCAGAATCACCTATGCACGCATCTATGTGGAAATAGACTTCAGCGCCAGATTCCTAGCTGAAATAAACTTAACAAGTAAAGACTATGTGTGGAACC
Source organism: Pinus tabuliformis (assembly GCA_031772625.1). Lineage (NCBI taxonomy): Eukaryota > Viridiplantae > Streptophyta > Pinopsida > Pinales > Pinaceae > Pinus > Pinus tabuliformis. The sequence goes on from CM062808.1 coordinate 870,729,118, forward strand.
AGAAATTCGATTATGAAAGTGTCCTCTTCCGATGTCGATCCTGCTTCAATAAACCTAACAAGTAAAGGCTATTTATGGAACCAGAAACTCGATTATGAAAGTGTTCTCTTCCGATGTCGATCCTGCTTTGGAACAGGCCATCTAGCCAAAAATTGCCTGAAAGCCTCCCATAAAAATTCTGCTAGAAAAAACCACCACAGATCTACATGGTGGGAAGGAGCACAACAAAAACACTACACTGTCATCAAAGAAGAATACTCTAGAGAAAACTCTGAATCACAAGAAATCGAACAAGAAAGAAACAACTCTCAAGACAAGCAGGGAGAAAGCCCCGCCCAACAACAAAAGAGTGAACTCGACAACCCCTCAAGCAATAGTTATGAGGATTTGAATACCGCACAAAATAAATTTTCATTTAACAGCAAAGGAGATCTCCTAGACCAAACTTCTTCTCCGACTATCTTCAGAAGGACGAACACAATAGATCGCGAAGCTAAGACACCAATGTCCCAAGAACCAGAAGAGATGAAGGAGATGCAAGATAAAGGAAGTTGGAAGACCGTAGAGAAAAAAAAGAAAGCTACAGCGTCAATCTCGCCAAGAAAGATGAGGAGCTAGACAATCAAAAACTAAGAAAATTATAGGTTCGATAGACCAATTTGGTCTCAGTGGACGTTAACCACTATCATTATCATCATCATCAAATAAATCACGAGCACTTATCTTTCTGGGAATTAACTACCAAATGAACGCAGACAAAGAATGTTCCATTCAACCATAGTTTTTTCGTTGTACCTAATCTTTCTACAATAAGGCCAACCTTGAGTTGAGCCTTGAGTTGAGTCTATGAATCCACAAGGGAAAAATCACCTATGGCTGGTCCTAACTCTTTTAAATTTTCACATAGCCCAATTCCTGGATATCACGGTTTGCGAATTCTTACAACGATCCCATTCTACTGACTTTCTTTCCTCATCAATCTGTACAACTTAAGGAACGGGATCCCTTTTCATGCAATCTCTCAGGATATCCCACTTTCCTAAGGGGCACCAGCACAGGTTAGTCATGAAATCTTACTTATTGAGGACTCTAGGGATGATCAGCTATGCTTACGTTTCTTCAATGACAATAATGTTCCACACCCAATCATATAGTTTCATAACAGCTTCTATAGTTATCACAATCCATCCTAGTAGACTAGCTTTCCTCTCCCATTAGGCTGCACAACCTAAGGAATGGGATCCCTTTCTTTGCCACACAATCCCCCAAGTATCCAACACAAACCTAAGGAATGGGATCCCTTTCTTTGCCACACAGCCCCTCCAAGTATCCAACACAAACCTAAGGATCTCATTGGAAACTCCAAGGATTTTCAGCTTTAGTTAAATTTTCTTCACATACAACAATTAACCATACAGATAGTCATAACACTTAATAGTTTTAAGGGAACTATTCTCCCTTCAGTTTCTAACATGGCAGCTTGATCTGTTAGAAAAAAACTCGTTTAGGAGGGAATGAATTGATATTCCACTCAGGAAGAATGACTGAAAAGTTCCCTTGCATGTCCAAAATTGGCTGATTGTATTTGCAATATGCATACATGGGAGATAGTGTTATCAGAACTGGCAGAACTGACCAGTTTGAAACCAGCGAGTGGCAACTACCAGCCCTTCCATCCCATTTTTGGGTGGAAATGTCTGAGGGGCGCTTCTTTGGGGGTGACCCGTACCAAATGGGAACTCCTCCCCGAAGTTCCTAAGACTAAATGTAGGGTTGACCTGTCCTGTAAGGTTCGGATGGGTTCCTGGCCAGCACCGGAACATTCAAAGCATTCAAAGCATTCACAATTAACATCAGCATTCTGTTAGGAGTAGATTGAAAATTCATCAAATGGATCTTTGGTGGAAATCTTTATTTCCACATTTTCCATGATAAATTAGGTAGGCACTTTTTTCTAATGGATCTTTGAATGATTAGTAAGCAAAAATTTATATCAATTGAATGTTTCTTTAAAATTGATTGCTAAATCTGGTATCTCCCTTTTGTCTGGTTTTATTCAAGCTTTACACAGGAACCTCGCTTAACGATCATAAGTATCTTCATCTGAACTTTGGATATTTATTTTTGACAGGGCCAACAACTGTAACTGGGAAGATCAGTGGTCTGAGCCCTGGTCTCCATGGTTTCCATGTTCATGCACTAGGTGACACAACAAATGGGTGCATGTCAACTGGTATGATATATGTCCTGGACGCATTTGTTGGCTTGCCTTCCATCATGTTTCTTTGTTTAAGTTGTGATCTGTGCTTAGCAGTATAATGACATGACCCTTTTTGGGTTCTCATTATTTATCAATGAATGCTAGGACCACATTTTAACCCGTTAGGCAAGGAGCATGGTGCACCCACAGATGATAACCGACATGCTGGGGATCTAGGCAATGTAACTGTAGGAACGGATGGTATGTCTTTTGGCAAATTGCAAAACCTGAATATTATCTGGCACATTTATGCAATGTTCATGAAAGTATATTGATGTTCAGAACTATAACTGCACTGATGTGTAATGTGTAATATCTCTCTTCAGGGACTGTCGAATTTTCAATCACTGACAGCCAGGTATATTGCTTCTTCTTTATACTATTTGTGTGTACTGCCATTGTCTACCCATTGGCCTTTTCTCTCTTGACAGGTTCTTGGGTTGTTGTCCAAACTCACTGAGTTTTCTGTAACACCGTACCTCTGCTGCATTTTTTTTTTTTCATTTATACGTATGTTCTGATGTTATATCTTGTAGGTTTCCTTTTTTTATATTATTTTGTGACTTATCTTGTAGGCTTTTTTTTTGTTTCATTATTTTCAACATTTCTAGGAGTTTGCAACTCCCACATTGTATTCACACTGGTTGTACTCTTCAGTCCAATTGACTTAATTTTGTGGTCATTTATAAGATATTAATATAATTATGATATCATCTTATCTTATTACTTTTTTATGATTCTTGGAGATTCTTTCACCAGAGTCCTGTATTTGCAGTTTTATGATTCTTGGAGATTCTTTGACCAGAGTCCTGTATTTGCAGATTCCTCTCTCTGGGCCACATTCGATACTGGTTGTACTCTTCAGTCCAATTGACTTAATTCTGTGGTCATTTATAGGATATTAATATAATTATGATATCATCTTATCTTATTACTTTTTTATGATTCTTGGAGATTCTTTGACCAGAGTCCTGTATTTGCAGATTCCTCTCTCTGGACCACATTCGATAGTAGGACGAGCTGTAGTTGTCCATGCTGATCCTGATGATCTTGGCAAAGGTTAGTCAACTACCGCATTAGCTAACTAGATTAGCATTTCCCTAGTAACTTTATTTCATTTGTAAGATTCATCTGTGTTCCTTTGGTCATCAAAATTTCATATGGGTGTCTATTACTGGAGTTTTAGTCAATTCAAATATTGCTATTTAATCCATTTAGTTCATCAAGGCTTTTTCTATCTGGTTAAAATTGAAGCTGTCAGGATAATTAACATATTTTTACGTCCATATATGTGAACATTTTATATTAGCCCTTGCAGAACGGTGAACCACATACTGCCGAAGTTATATGAATGTTATTTTCAATTATTCGTTGTGTATTATGACTGGGATTTTAAATGATTTTATAATACATTTAATTTGTGTACTTGGAAAGATAGTTCTGAAACAAAATTAATTATTGTCCCAGCAATTAGTGCTTATTATTTTTTCTTCTCAAGAAATACATATCCGCATGTGTGCATTGGATTGTAGGTGGCCATGAACCGAGTAAGAGCACAGGAAATAACAACTGAAATGTAGACATTTTAGCTGATTAACCTGAGGTGCACGTTGTTCCGTTGGTCTTTGGCAGGGGTTGTCGGTCTTCAAGGATGAATATGAGCAGTTGGTTATTTATAGGCTGGCTTTGTTCAAGTATGAATAGGTGTATCTATTACTCCTCGCTCTAGTTTGCATTATGCGAAAGGGATACAACAGTAAGCCAGATACAAACATTTGGAAGGTGGTTATTAGGCGAACCTAACAATAAATTGAGTACGCTGTGCTACATAAGGATTTTGCATGTAATAGTTTTGATGATGTTCTACAAACCTATTCAGGCTAATGGGTGGCCAGTTATATTCCTTGTGAATGTATTACTTTTCGGTTTTCTGTTATTTTTATTGCCATTTGTGTTCCGATGGTGAATGGTTTGGATAGGAAAATGCAAAAGGTATGTTATTTATGGTTTCTTTCTCACTCTTCCATGCATATCCCAAGGATGAAAACTCGAAAGTAGACAGTATGAACGACAGGTCACGGATGAAAACTCGAAAGTAGACAGTATGAACGACAGGTCACGGTTCTCGTCCACCTCATCCTGTTAAAACAGGCATTCCAACATGATAATTGGATAATCACCGTTGGAAGGCCATTTTCTAAATTGGGTGATGTGAGGAATATCAACGATTAGATGTTTTTGCTTTTTTCTACTGGAATTTGGCAGTAACTATTAGATGTTTTATTTGTTTTGTTTGTTATTTTTTTTTTTCTTGGAATTTGGGGATATAATTTTTGGTGGAATATTGTATTTTAGTGGAATCATGAATTTTAGCAGTTTAAAATCTATTTTTGAATATACAAATCTATTTTTGAATATACAAATGGGTGGAATAATGAATTTCAGTGGAATCATGAATTTTAGTCGTTTAAAATCTATTTTTGAATATAGAAATGGGTGGAATCATGAATTACACAAATGGGTGGAATCATGAATTTTAGTCGTTTAAAATCTATTTTTGAATTGAATACATAAATGGATTCAGTGTTGAATGAATTTTAGTGGAATCATGAATTTTAGTAGTTTAAAATTTATTTTTAAATACACAAATGGATTCATTCAGTGTCGAGAGAAACGACTAAAATTTATTTTTAAAATACACAAATGGATTCAGTGTTGAGAGAACAGGGCACTTGAATTCTGCAGATTATATAGCTAAAAAATTGCAATTCCAAGATTTGCCTACTGAATTCTGCAGATTATATAGCCAAAAAACTTGCAATTCCAAGATCTGCCTAACTGGATTTTGAGCAAAATTAACTGGATTTTGAGCAAAATTGATTGGATTTCGAGCAAAATTGCAATTCCAAGATTTACCTACTGAATTCTGCAGATTTTTTTTTTTTTGAGAAGAAAAAGCTGAATAATTCTTTCATTATGTTTCAAAAAAGTTCCATATACATATGTAAAGTTTTTATCTCCGGCATAAAATCAAAACCAGCAAATATTTGCAGCATTACATCCATATTACTAGAGTCGGTATGATATCTGTCAATAGATCTATTCAAATTCTGGAGAATATACCTATATAAGAGAAGTAAAATTGACTGACCTGTAATAGACCTTTTCCAATATAAAGAAGCTAGATGCATACCAGATTTTGTTCTTTTAAAATCCTGGCATAGAAAAAGACTCTATGGCAAATGTAAAATGATCCACATAGATACATAGATGCCACTTATCATCTGAAGACTGCATGCCCTCCTTAGATAGTTTGTCCGCTTCCCCATTTTGTCCCCGCTTTATGTGAGTGATAGGGAACTGAGATGGCTTCCATAGGGATTTAATCCTGCCTATCCATCCAGAAAGATTGTCATTTATCCTATTTTGGTTCCCCTTCACTAGATCTATGATTATTTTGGAATCCCCAGATCTATGATTATTTTGGAATCCCCATAAGATGTTAATGGGTCCAATGTCCATAAAAGTGCAGAAGATAAGCAGGCCATGAAGGGCAATGGCCTTTGCCTTGTTATTAGTGCCTATGCCACCATTCCAATACATGAAATATTGTAGCTCTTGTAGCTCTTTTGAAAGACAGATATAAACTCCACATGCACATTTTCCTTCTTTTGCTGCTCCATCGAATTGTGCCCGTGGAAAAAGTAGCTTACAGGAATGAGTGACAGCTTTTTGTTGTATCGACTGTTGAGGGATGTTTGGGAGGATCGAATGGTAGTAGGTGACTATCTCATCAAATATATGCCCAAAATCCTTCTTGCTGTTCTGAAATATTTTTTTATTTCTCCACTTCCATATGAACCAGTTTACTATCAAAGGAACGGGACGCCAAACAGTTTTCTTGGAAGCCCACCATTCGTATGCTTCTATTGTGGAGGGATGTGAAGCCATAGGAAAACCGAAGAACAATGCCATCCTCTTCCATAGAATCTGAGATAGTGGACAGTTAAAAAAAATATGCATATTATCTTTAGTGTTAGCAAAACAAATAATGCATATGGCAGGTCCCTGCCATCTTCTTTTTTGTAAATTAGTCCAGGTGAGATTTTTGTTGTTGTAGACAAGCCATGAAAACAAAATTATTTTTAGTGGACAGCCAGTTTTCCAAAAGGGGTATGGAAAGATTTTCTGAGCTCTTTCTCTACTCTGTTCTATCAAGGCAAGATATATATCTCTGACTAACACTTTTCGCTGACCTTTCTTCACCTGCCAAACAATCCTGTCTCTGTTCTCAGTTTTGTATATCCCGGAATTTTTGAAAGTCCAGGTAATCTTTTCCCATTGGGCAGCCAATGATCCCTGCAATCCCAGCTCTCTATTCGATTTCCATATAGGAATAGCATCATTCCATTCAACGATTACTTGTGCCCAGTAAAAGAGTCCTTTTTTGTGGAGGAAACCGAGAAGTGGTTGAGAAGCCGGGGTTCCATCTCAACCCCTATGATTGCATCAGTTCCAATGAGAATGTTGTTTCCTGTTTGCAGTTTTCAGATTATGTTTCTTTTGAAGAAAGGGAGGATTTTTTGAAAACTTCTCCAGATCGCCGATCCTTGGGGCGACCACATAAAATTGTTCCTGTACCAACACTGAATATCTTCATTCCCCATATATTTCAATCTGATAGCTTTACACCATAAAATTTCACCAAATACAGCTCTCCAGAATGATTTGCAAAAAAGCGCTAAGCCGAAAATACGGAGGTTCATTATGCTCCAGCGTCCCATTTTTTTTGTGAGATGAAATATTTTCTTCTCTTTACATCCACCCCAGATAAAAGTAGCGATTAGACTGTTTAATTTCTTGATAATAGTTGAGGGAATGTAAAACAGGTGAGCCCAATAAACAGAGATCTGAGCTAAAACCGATTGAGAAAGTATCATTCTGCCAGCGATGGATAGGCATTTATTTTCCCATCCCGAAATTCTCTTATAGAATCCGTAGGTGATCCATGCCCGGTGTGTTATGTTATAACCGGTGGGCTTTAGATGGTAACCGAGATATTTGATACCCTCTATAATGGAAACTGCCTGAATGTTATATAATTGAGATATATATTCCATCACCTCCATATTAACAATTCCGAAATGGAAAGAGGATTTCTCTTTATTGATCATAAGTCCAGTGGCCTTTTGAAATGATATTAATATCTTCTGCATAAAAAGCCATGAAAGTCTACAAAGCATAGCGAAGAGTAAGACATCATCCACAAAGAGATTGTGTGAAATATAGTTACCTCTGGATATTGAAAGTGGTTCTATATCACCTGCAGCAACCGCTCTCTTGATGTGTAGACTGAGTGTATCCATGACCAGAATGAATAAGAGGGGTGACAGGGAGCATCCTTGGCGCAGACCTCTTTCTGCCGAGAAGAAGGATGTGGGATAACCATTAATGAGAATGGCGAAATTCACCCCTTGCACGCAAGCCATGATCCATTTAGTGCACTGGTCATCCAACCCGATTTTTATAAGTAAACACCTCAAATAACCCCAATCTACACTGTCATATGCTTTTTTTAAATCAATTTTTAGGATGGAAGCTCCAATTCTTTTTGTTTTCATTGAATGTAAGGCTTCCTGGGCAATAGCGACTGCATCTAAGATGTTCCTTCTACTAAGAAACCCATGTTGTTCTTTAGATATTTGGGTTGCTAAGATGCCACGGATTCTTTCAGCAATTATTTTTGATATGATTTTATAGATTGCATTGCATAGAGAAATCGGCCGGAAGTCAGCAAAGGTAGAGGATTCCTTTTTTTTTCGAATCAAAGTTATATAGGTGGAAGATATGTTATGATGAATTTTCCCTTTTATTCTGGTCTCTTCCACCATCCCCAGCATGTCCCTTTTCATCATTTCAAAGAAGTGTACGAAAATGTCTATGGCCCAGCCATCAGGGCTAGGGCATTTATCTTTCTTAAATGATTTCATTATTGAAAGTAATTCTTCCTCAGAAACAACAGCATATAATCTTGAATTATCTTCCTCATCAAACATCTTTTGGAAAGGTTCAACGCCCCATAATATATCTTCTATATTCCTGTTAGTATCCCGGGAATAAGCCTATCTAAAGAATTTGAGAGCTTCATTTGATATTTCTTCTTGGGAGTGAACGAAAGTATCTTCTTCATTTTTTATTTTCCATATAGAATTTGAAGCTCGCCTTTTGCTTGCAAAACGATGGAAGAATTTTGTGTTTTTATCACCTTCTTTTAGCCAAGTGACTCGGATTTTTAGCTTCCATGTTGTTTTCTCCATCTGCAATAATTTCTTTTTTCTTTTTCCGAGCTCCCAAATCCGTGCTCAACAGTTCCAAGGAATAGTATGTGACGACATACCCTCAGCTATTTCTTTTAGCTCTTCGTCAATCTTCTTCAATTCCAAACTGTTTTTTTTTCTTATTTTGTATCTGCCAATCTTTTGCTTTGGACCTAAGGATTCTCATTTTATTAATCAAGATTTCAGTGAAAGAACACTTCGTTGCTGGACCATTAGCATTCCAGACTTCACGGACCATGCAGTTAAAAGATTCATCCTCCAGCCAATATCTATTAAATTTAAAGGGATAACCTTTTTGTGGCTTATGTTTCGTCCATTGTAAAGAAATCGGCTTGTGGTCCGAGATGAAAACAGGGAGTGTAAGAGAGCTCGGGTTACCATGTTTCTCTATCAGCGTTCCATGCAAGATGAATATATCCAATCTTTTAGCTATGTAGGCTTCCCCCGCTCTGCCATTGTCCCAAGTGGGGCCCAATAAATCAGGAACTATGTCTACCAAGTTATTATGCAGCATTTCTTCCCTGAATTTTTCCCCAATAAGATTGAACTTTTTCCCCTTTCCCCACACTTCATCCGGTCCCAAAGTACAATTAAAATCACCAGTGATGAGAAGAGATTCTATCTCCAAAATACCAGAGGCATAAAACAAGTCCCAAAAACAATCTTTGTTCTTGTATGGAGCATATACATTCAGAATGTGGAAACAGTCAGCATGTCCTCTGAATTTGGCGACCACCAAAATTCCCCCAAGACAACAGAAAGTCACTGCATTAATCCACCTCAGATCCCATAATACAGCTAGTCCACCTGATAGGCCATTCGCCTCCGTTGCCGCCATATACCAGGCAGGTAGCATACGCTTGAAGAATGAGATGGTATCCTTTCTGTCATGCATGGTTTCCTGGATTAGAATTAAACTGTACGGGCTAGAGAGAAAAAGATCTTTGAGAGCTAAAAATTTGGGGCCAACTCCAACACCCCTTATATTAATAGAAAGTATTTTCATCATCTGGAAGCCTTCTCGGGCAAATCTGCTCTAAGGGGCCTGGATTCAGAAACATTCGAGATGGGAACATCAATGAGGGAAGACTCCTGGAAATTGAGACTCCGAGAGCCACATCTGCCCCTAAAGTGTCTACTGCCTTTGTTGTTTTTCCGGCGAATAGTTATGTTTTTTGCCGAATTGGGACTTATAACCAGAGAAGACTCAACGCTGGGTTTGTGGATAGTCAAGGGGAGTAGTTGCAGAGAATCTTTCTGGAGGAGCAATTCAATATCACTTCCAATGGAGTTAGAAGGGGAATTATAAGGAGTGGCCGAGGGGGAAATCATTGACATGGGCGCTTTCCCTTTAGAATCATAGTTTTTCCGCTGTAAATGTTCAACTCTGTCCGGAGACGATGAGGAAGAGGGGATAATAAGGATGGGATCATTTATACGGGACAGACCAATGACATTAGGAATCTGAGAGGGAGATTTAACAGGAATATTGAGAGGGGGTTCCGGAGGAGGGGGCAGGGGCGAATAGGTCGAGTACCTTGCAGCATTAATAAGATTTCCCATGGAATATGATCTTGTAAAAGGAATGGAAGGAGATTTTATGTTTCTGGGCGATATGAAAGGACGATGGGTTAGACCCTCTGAATTAAGCAGTGAATATTTATCCTGAGAACAAATAGGTGTAGAGATGATATGTTCAGAAGGAGACGCATTATTGAAAATGCAGGTCCCTTCTCCATCCTTATTAGGTGACAAAGCTGCCTCTCGGGAGAAATTATCCATCTTGTGAACTTTTTTTCAAACCTTTCCCTGCTGCTTCCTGGGGCACTCGTCTTTTAAGTGTCCCATCCTCTGACACATGGAGCACCTAAAAGGTACACATCTAACCTTTGGCAGGCAGTTAAATTACCCCATTTCAAAACGATGTGGTCGGGAAAACCACCTCTATAATCTCTTTCAATTAGAAGCCACGTCACGCGTTTGTCTTTTGCACCTAGACATCTAGGGTCTACGAATACAAATTTCCCGATGGCATTTCCAATGAAGGAAAAGGATTCCTTCGTCCACAATTTTAAAGGCAATGCATGTAATTTAACCCATATGAAATTGTTATGAGGAGTATTCCCAAGAGGGTCGAATCCTATATACCACTTGTGCAGAGCCAAGAAACTCCGCCCATGCACCCACGACAGTCCCCATATGATATTGAGGTCTTTAACTTCCAAAAAATGGAAGCTGTACCAGTCCCGCATAAGTCGGACTATGGTGGGAGTATAACCCAAGAGAGGGCTCTATCTGGCACTTAGCCATTTCCTTATCTGTTCGTCCTTCATGTCCTGAAAATGCCACTTCCCTATGAGTGCCCGGGATTGCAAACTTGCGATTCTGTCCGACAATTTTACGCCATCCAAACATATAGCAGATGGGGGAGGAGTGATTTTAGCAGTGTTGAAATGCTGTTTGCGATGGAGATCCGAGGGAGAGGATTCATTCAAATCAACCACGAGATTTGATGGGAGAAGGTGGTCAGCGAAATTAGATTTCCAATCCGTTTGATTGGCTGAACCATGGTAATTTTCTTCTGCTGCTATCACGGCTTTCACCAGGTCCGACGTGTCGGACACGTCGTTTAGAATGTCCATCCAGAGACGATAATGGACTGGTGACAGCAACCGGCCGAGTAAATGCCACCGCAGAGAGAGTAAATGCCAAATCAGGTAAGAGTATACGACAGCCAGACAAATAGCCACCTCGGGATATTAGCAGGATGTTCGAATTAAAGGAAAATCAGTGGAATGATCGGGAGAGTTAAAAGCCAGAACCGGGAAAGTAAAAGCCAGTATGACAAAGAGCCACTTCGGGATTCGACAGGGTGATCGGATTAAGGAAAACCTGTGCGGCATATTCAAAGTACATGTTCAACAACTCCGAGGTATCAGAACAGATAAGGTCAAGGACCTCCCGGCGTTAATAGAAAGTGGAAAGGATTAATGATGAAAGACTAAAATAAGTCGAAAAAGGGACAAATGAGGCAGGACGAGGGAGGCCTCAAGTCCGATGAGTATACGAAAAAGTATGGCGACGTACGGTGGCTAGGAGAACGATAAGATATAATAAATGCTATCCACGTCAATGCGCCGGAAAATGGATACGGGCAGATACTCTCCGCAACGGAAAAAGAGCAGAGGTCGAGACCACCGGAAAGTTCAGACAGCGTAGAAGAATACTGGACATACTATACCGCATCAGCAAAATGGAAGTGCATCATCAATGACACACCTAGAAGAACAATCCCATAGCAGGGTCAATCTTCAAAAGAGAGGTCTATGTTATCCCACAGACGACCATCACCATTCAGGAGATTAGATCAGGGACACGGGATTCCATTAATCCCACACTCACAGACAAATCTTTAATTATTTAAGATCACATACAAGTCCCGGCAGTAGCAGACCGGATAGTCAGGTTACGAGGAGGAATCTGGGCAGACGATGCAGCAGCAGAAAAATTCCAGTATGCACCACCATTGGCACACCTTGAATCGAATATCGGAGCAAGGTCTACAAACAAATATGAATTTTTTAATATATTCCACAGCGACCAAAACCTCTCGGAAGCATAAAACCAGGACATGATAAACACTCGTATCTCAAGCTGTCACCCAATTCTAAAATAAAGCTTTATATTCATTGGGAGAGTCCAGGAGAAAGTAAAAACTTCCTATAGGTAACACTGTAACAGGAGTATTGTAAGCAGAATAATATGTCCCCTGTATTCCTATATCTCCCAAAATCTCAGAACACTTTAGACCCCTGAAAACGATACTGATATCTAGGGAATGCTAATGATAATTTCTACATTCATAACTGTGAAATGAAAACGGAATGAACTAACCTTTCATAGAAGCCAGAGCCGAGGGAGAAGCGACTCCTTCGTCCGCGTCCGCCAGATTCAATATTTGGAATTATTAATTATATGCCGAAATTGTTCCATGACATGAGACAGAAAGCTGTAACGGTGGTCTGAGGGTGATAAGGGGTAGAAACAGTAGGGAAGAAATCCCTGTGCAAGGGTGCGCAGAGACAAAAGGGAACTAGCCGAGTATGACAATGGAGGAAGTATCTCTAAAGATGCCACTTGTGAAGAATGTAGGATGACAAATGACATTCCTGGAGGATGAAAAGCTTACAGATGTAATGCCCAGGAGGCGGCTCTTTTAGACGGTCCGTGAGGTGTCAATACGAGAATAGAGCGCAGAATTGCATGTTAAGTGCTACCCCCCACATCTGATGAAAGGTTATTGGTCCGCCATGGACCCAGGTGATTGGCAGTGGTGCGGCGCTCCTCCACTCAGACCCTGGACTCCCTTCTTCTATTATCAAATTCTGCAGATTATATAGCTAAAAACTTGCAATTCCAAGATTTGCCTACTGGATTTCGAGCAAAATTGATTGGAAAGATGCCTGGTAAAGGACAAAAACATATATACAGTTAGACTATGCAGTAACAATAGCAATAATCTGTGAAGATTTTTAGGTAGTAACGATTTCTGAGTAGTAATGCTAGGAAATTAACAAACCACCAAATGTACGGCCACTTGATTTCCTTATGGCATATTGTTAGAGCTTTCTATGCAGCACCTTGGTTTGACAAACTTTGGTCAATTTTCCGTGTTTTCTAAATTGGGTGATGTGAGGAATATTAGCAGTCTAACGATTAGATGATTTTGCTTTTTTCTGCTGGAATCAGCAGTCTAACTATTAGATGTTTTTTCTTTTTGGCTGGAATTGGACTTACTTTTTGGTGGAATCATGAATTTCAGTCGCGTTTAAAATCTGTTTTTGGTGGAATCATGAATTTCAGTCGTTTAAAATCTGTTTTTTTTGCTGGAATCATGAATTTCAGTCGTTTAAAATCTATTTTTGAATTCACAAATGGGTGGAATCATGAATTTTAGTCTATTAAAATCTATTTTTAAATACACATGGATTCAGTGTTCAAGAGAAACCTGCGGGAATTCTGCAGATTTTTTTCAGAGAGAAAATCATCATGGATTATATTAAGAGAATATAAAGTTATGAATACATACAAAATGACCGTCTCATCCTGGAACAAAATTCAGAAAAGGTCGAGCAGGCAGCAGATTATACAGATACTCCACAAAAACTATGACAGTCCAGATAGCTTACAGATATTCTATTTTTAAAAGCAAAATATGACATCATCCATAAACCATAGAGATAGTATCAAAAATGAAGACTCCCACATAAAACCGAGAAAACCGATGAAGGCCAGATAAACAGATTTAAAGAAACCTGCAGATTATATAGCTAGAAATTTGCAATTCCAAGATTTGCTTACCGGATTTCGAGCAAAATGGATTCAGTGTCGAGAGAAACCTGCGGGCAAACTTGCAATTCCAAGATTTGCCTGCTGGATTTCGAGCAAAATGGATTCAGTGTTGAGAGAAACTTGTGGGGCACTTGAATTCTGCAGATTATATAGTAAAAAATTTGCAATTCCAAAATTTGCCTGTGGGGCACTTGAATTCTGCAGATAATTATATAATTAAAGGCTTGCAATTCCAAGATTTGCCTGCGGGGCACTTGAATTCTGGAGATTATATAGCTAAAAACTTGCAATTCCAAGATTTGCCTACCAAAACTTGCAATTCCAAGATTTGCCTGTGGGCACTTGAATTCTGCAGATTATATAGCTAAAAACTAGCAATTCCAAGATTTGCCTACTGGATTTTTGTGCAAAATTGATTGGAAAAGATGCCCGGAAAAGGACAAAAACATTTAACAGTTAGACTATGCGGTAACAATACAGACTAAGCAGTAACAATAGCAATAATCTGTGAAGATTTTTAGGTAGTAACGAGTTCTGAGCAGACTATGCAGTAACAATACCAATAATCTGTGAAAATTTTAGGTAGTAACGATTTCTGAGCAGTTGATCGATGGCATCTAATCGATCCATGTAATCATGTAATTATCAAATAGTTTATATGATCTCAATATAACATATACAGATTTTTTCCTCTGAAAAAAAACGATTTCTGAGCAGTAATGCTAGGAAATTAACAAACCACCAAATGTACGGCCACTTGATTTCCTTATGGCATATTGTTAGATCTTTCTATGCAGCACCTTGGTTTGACAAACTTTGGTCAATTTTCCGTGTTTTATAGATGCATTTTAAGAAAATATGATGCGTCAAACAGTGTCAACAAATATGGTTCCCTTATTCCAAGAATTCAGGTGGTAACAAATTCTAGAGCAGTTGCTAGGAATTTAACGATCATTCCCTTATTTCAAGAATTCAGGTAACAAATTCTTGAGCAGTATTGCTATGAATTTAACAGCAGCCATAGCAACATTTCCGCATGGCATAGCAACCATGTGGATTTGACGAATTTTGATCAAAATCTCCGTTTTGAAGATACATCTTAAGAGACTATATTTGATGCTGCAAACGGTGTCGACAAATATGGTTCTCTTAAGCCAAAATATGGAGAGTCAATTAATATTGAAGTATGTAGCATGTGATTTGGGATGCATGGGACATGTCAAGAAAAACTTGTTTTTGTTTAACAGACTTTTCGAAGGTGATAATGTAAAGACTACTATATCAGGGGTCAAAACTTTTTCTTTATGGAGTACAAATATGGATTTTGTGTTTTCATCTGGTTGACCCAGAATTCGTGCCTCCCTCTTCTTTTCTCAAGTTACTTTCAGAGGGGCTATTTGCCCGGAAATGAGTAGTTTGAACAAAACTTTTAACTGTCCTTGGAGGACAAAACTCTAACTCGGTCTAGTTATGAGCAGGTTTTCTCTAGTTACTTTCAGAAGAGCTATTTGCCCGGAAATGAGTAGTTTGAACAAAACTCTCAACTGTCCTTGGAGGACAAAACTCTAACTCGGTCTATGAGCAGGTTGAAGAGTTGTATTTTGAAAGTTTGTGGACAACCCTTGGAATGCACAATCACAGACGTAGTGAGCATTTTTACTCTTATTTATTCCAAAACTGAATTTTGTACACATGAAAAGGTCGGTACTCTGTTCAAACAAAACAGTCTATCTTTTTTTCAAAGAAATGGGTAACGTTTATATTAGAAAGGAAAATTGGATTATTTTGGGCTAGGATCCTTCCAAATTTCTTCACAATACTTTCATTTGAGACACTACTTTTAGAGGTCTAGAAAATTGAAAATCTGTTTTTATGATAGTATTTACTTACTATCTTTCGAGCATTTTTGTAGAAGTGTTGGGATGCAAGTCAATATCAGCAAAACAAAAGTAGTGATTTTCTCTAAAAAAAAGAAAACATAACCAGCATAAGTTTTACTTTGAAAGCAACATTATGGAAGAAGTTGTGGATTACAAATACTTCGGAATTGACTTAAATAAAAATCTAAGTTGGGATGGTTGTAGAAAGAAAAAAACTTTGGGGTGTTGGAAAACACTCTATGCTTTTCAAAATAGGTGTAGAGAGGTAGAGTTATGGGGTTGGAAAATAATTCAAACTCTTTTTGTGCTTTTAGTGATTCTGGTGATTCTCTATGGTTGTAAACTATGGGTCAGCAGTACATTCGACATGCAATGGAAATAAATTAGAAAGTTCAAAAGCGTTTGATTACAAACAAATTCATGATTAAAAACGTGGTTCCTTATGCTATCTTGTTAAGTGAAACATGGGTTGCTCCTATTGGAGCAATTGCTATGCTGAAAGTCATAAGTTATTTAAAAAAAATGAGCAAATGAAAGAGGGTAGATGACCTAAGGTTGTCTTTAATGACATTGTACAACGGAAAAAAAATGGATGCATCGAAATAACAAATGGTTTGGTAAATGGGGTATTTGTTTGAACACCTGTCCCATAAACAACAAAGAAATAAAAGCTTTTGTTATGGATAAGTTCCACAAGTGTACTTGGGATAAAGAGCTAGGAAGAAAGAAAAACTTACTATATTGAAGTGTTTAATCCCACTCATAGTCATCAACCAAAAGCATACATAGAGGCCAATATTTCTTGGAGAGCCAAAATTCTTATTACTCAGTTGAGGACTAATTCTCATCAACTCCGTTATGAAACAGGGTGCTGGAAAATGCCAAAAGAAGTGTGGGAGGAAAGAGTATGTATTTTTTATTCTTCCGGAAAAGTGGAAACAAAAAAGCATTTCATTTTAAAATGTGAGGCCTTCAAAGGCAACAGAGAAAATTATGCAGATACGTTGGCAGCGAGCTCTTGGGATAATCTATTTAGAGAGGGATTTGTCGAGACTCTGAGAACATTTATTGTGAGGCTTCACAGAAAAATGGCCGAATACATCAAGCAAATGAAGAAGCAATTTGTCCCATAGGCTATTTTTAGCTTTGTGGACGTTAAAATAATTTTCTTTCTTTCTTTCTTTTAATATAAACTTCCATAACATTAGAAATTTTCATAAGTTACAATAATCTTGTCAAAGGATAGTCTATATTTGTTCATCCCACCATGCTTCATGTTTTCCCATGCCTAGCTCACTATTCTCGCCGTCCCTGCCTCCCAATCATGCTTGGCCCTTTTGTTCTCCGGTTCATTGTTGGTCTCGACCTTTCTTGCATTGAACAAATTGCCTTTGCTAGATCTTTCCTCTAACTCAACCACCCTAATGTCCAAGGCAATCAACTCCCTCCTAATTTGAGCTTGGCATTGCTCCATTTTACCCTGTAATAGTTCATACTTAGTATTCATGGGCAGTTTGTACATTTGCCTCTCATGCTCCTCTGCGGAGTTATTTTGATTAACGTGTTCAACAACCCTTCAATCGATTCTAATAACCTTGCCAACAACGTGTTGGTTTTGGCTTGTTCATCCTCCTGAATTTGGTTGCCCAAGATCTCCATTACAGAAGTATAGTGCTCCGTGCTTTGAGCTTCAAAGGATAATGGCCACCTCTATTCACAATTGTGAACACTCAATAGCAGTGCGGGTCCGAAGAACTATCCAATGGCATATACATACATACCTTCCTTTGGAATGCCTCCCTGAAACATTGAAATGTGGGGTCGCCAAATCTATACTTGAATCATGCCAAGCTCCTTGGAATGTCAATCACATGATACATAGATAGAGGTGAATTAATCCCAATGTGTAGAGGATTGAATGCTCTACTAGGGCCAAGGCTCCCCTTGCTTGTGTAAACGATTTACCACATTGGAGCATCAACACCTTATGCCACTTGTCGTGATTCACCACAGGGAATTGACAAATAATATGATTTGGACTTCCTTGGATCTACGTGGATGGGGAGTCAATGTGTTCCATCGATCCTTACGTACATGCGCCGTCTTATAGGTTGTAATTCAAATACTTGACGTGAGGAGTGTGTGGATGGTCTCCACCATGGGGATTCGTTCGAATATATGGTTGTATAGGCCATTAAATTGAATATTAAACCCTTGATGATTTAATTTAATATTCGTGGAATGGGTGAGTTGTGGATCGACCCATGATCCAATTCTAATTTCCCATGTTGTAGTGTGGCTCCTTTATTGGCTAATGACTTTTCCATTGTATTCAATTACTTTAACACATGGACGAATTCAATTTTCTCAAATTGTTTGGTTTGGAAAATGATCCTTGCAAGATAGGAGGAATAATTGAGCTTTGTGATCCTTTGGCTTTCTACAACTTTCGTAGAGTCCCCGAACACTGTCAATTTGGTGATTTTCTTTGCCATTGTGATTTTCAGGCATTGCCAAAGCTCAAGATATTCATCTTGGTTATTGGTTGCCATACCCAATCCCCATGTGTATTGAGTCTCTATTTGTTCGTCGAGGCAAAGGATAACCCCTCTCGCTCTTGCCATCCTTGGATTGCCCTTCGAAGCTCCATAAAAAATATAATGAGAATTGGTGTTTGTTTAGATGCCATCATAGAAAGTTTGGTGAATCCTATTTGATACAAAAGTTCCATCGAAGTTTTGGTTTAAGTTTGAAATTGCTAGCATGATTTGGCAGCTTTCCCACTTTAATCCAATCCCTTTCTGCTTGGGTTAAATCTTCTAGATCTGAATTTTTAAATCCGTGAACCGTGATTGCCTTCAACAACAAACTAGTGGCCTTTTGGGCTACTAATCGATGCTATCACTGTACATCTTCGAAAATTGTTCTATTCCTAGTGATCCAAATTGACCGACATAGAAATTTGGGAAGAGCTTCCCAATAGCAAATTGGGAGAGAGGAAATATTCCATGGCCATGAAAATTTGTTTCTCTAGGTTTCAAACATATTAGCACATCTATCGGGAATTTATTTGACGTTAATTAAGGGTGCGAATGCAACTTTCCATATCAATAGGGAAAAGGAGCATTGCCTAAATAAGTGTGGGATGTTCTCCTCTGATTCCATGCATAGGACGCATCTCGATGGGCCTTGAATATTTATTTTCTTGAGATTTTTTGCAGTGTTTTTTGGTGCACTAGGGTCCAACGAAAGGTATAGACTTCGAAAATTCCATCCCAATGCCATAATTTTCTCCATAGTTTGTTGGGGGTTGGGTGAGGAAGGATTTTGAGAAGGATATCGTATCCTTCTTTAACTGTGTATCCTTGATGAGGACTCATCTTCTAGGGTTTTTGATCTCGAGATGAGATAGAGATAGGATCCAATCCCTTTAAATCATGAATTAACAATTCCCTTTATTGATGTAGATGAATAGGTAAGTCTAGGCATGACCATCCTTTCCAAACTCCTTGTTCATTCCAGTTGGTGATGTCTTTTAATTTGAAATATCCCTCTTGTTGCATTCAATTTTCCAAGTCACTAAATTCCTCTCGGCCACTGGGGGGTCCTTCTGGAGCAAAGTTATCTTTTTGTATATTGATATGTGCTTCATTGGCTAGGCGCCAACTCAGGTGTTCTATGATTAATGGGTTAGCTTCCTTATAGAGCTTCCAAATCTTGGACCCTATACTCGTCCAATCAACGGAATCTATTCTTATCATTTGGGGTTTATGAAAGTATTTTTGCAAGAAGGCCATTTTCCATCACTTTTTGGAATCATAAATGATTTGGCATATGATCTTCGCCCTGAGATTTAGATTCATGAGGTGGGGATCTTTGATTGCCAATCCTCCATACACCTTTAGGAGTGGGACAATATTCAAAAGCATTAGATGGAACTTCGTTTCGTTATGTTTTTCCCCTTGCCAAAGAAATTTGTGAATTGAAGCACTTATTTCGTTGATCACACTTTTGGGAGCCATAATACTGAAGCACATATATAGTGGGAGTGGTGACAAGATTGATTTAACCAAGGTTGTGCTTCTTGCTGTATTGAGCCACTGGCCCCCAGGACTAGATGTTCTTTTTAAATTTTTGAATGACTTCATTCCAATCATCCATGTTTGAGGCTCACAATAATATGGGAATTTGTAAGTGCTTAAAGGATCTCCATCCAATCTCAACTGGGAATTCAAGTGCCTTGGAGATCTCCTGCATTGTTGAATCAGAGCAGTTCAAACCAAATAGTTGGCTCTTTTATTTATTCATTAGCCCTCTCGAAAGGTCCAAATGGGATTCGAGCAAGCATTTGAATGAGGATGCTATTATCTTTGAGGCTCCTCCAAGAAGCAGCGTATCGCCCACAAACTGTAGATAATTCACCTCTTTAGCGTTCCTTGTAATGCTGAGAGCCAACAATTTGCTTTCCACATGAGTTAACGCTAGATTTCTGCTTAGGCTCTTGGTTACCAAAATATAGAAGGGGGAAAGAGGGCAACCTTGTCTTAAGTCCCCTTGAGGCACGAGGTGGGTCGATCATTTATTAGGGGACAATCCTTGGGGCATTGGTACAAGGTTTTATCCATCTAACAAAATCTAATCTTTCCTGGATCCAAATTTTTCCATAGCTTAAAACAAGAAAGAGTGCCTTCCTTGATCGAAGGCATTAGCCATGTCTAATTTGATGATAATCCCAAGTTCCCCCCTTTCTTTCCTTCAGTGAATAGCCCCTTGCACTAATATGACATTGTCAAGGATTTGACGATGCTGCACGAAGCCACCTTCATTTTCGGATATTATTGAAGCGAGAGAAATTTACTGGCTTTAGAGGAGTTTTTTCTACCTCCCAATTTATCTTTTTTCTTGGATGAATTGATTATTCTCATTAAATATTTTTGGATTAGATTCCAAAAGGATTTGTAGAGGTTGATTGAAAAACCATCTGGATTAGGGACTTCGATGGGTGTAAGGACTAGAGTGCCTCAACAACATCTTTCTCCTCTATAGTCTTGGTAAGCTGCTAATTTTCTATGTCTGAGACTATTGATGGGAGATTGGAGAGAAAAATCCTCGCCTTTGCCATAGTGTTCTCTTTGCTCTCAAAGTATAGACCCTGGAAGTGGAGGAAAGGCTCTTGCTTTATTTCAGGAAAATATGGCATTTTTGGTTTGTCGTCGGGAATAATTTCTTTGACTTGATTTTGAATTTATCTGGCCTTGGCTTGCCTGTGAAAAATGAAACTTGTTTTATGTAGAAATGTATAGAAATTTGCTATTGCTAGTGAAATCAAACTAAAATCAAGAGACAAAAATTTCTTCTACTGTTGTGCGGAAAGGAAAATACACGATAGAAACCCATGCAATAACATGCAACCATAAAAAACAAAGAACACACTGATTTACAGGGGAACCCAACTGGGAAAAACCTCTTTGTTGCTTTTCATTAATCAGAGGAGAATGACAAACTATTACAATGTCTTGTTTCAAATTTGGAGCACACCCTGCACTGTAAGCCTGTTCTCTTGTTGTTTGTTTTGCTCTGGCCAACACTTAGCCAATTCAAGCCTCTATCTTTCTCCTATTTCCTTGTGCAAATCCAATTGAAATTGATTACCTGCTCAGTGCAAAAGCATTGTACACTCAATAGTAAACAACTATAAATACAAATGTGCATTTAACATCCACTCAATTAGGCAATTCGAATTCCATGCATCACTAGGTTTATTATTCGTTGATTGACTAGTCAGCTGAGAGATCAGTGAGTTACCAACAATCATAACTACTCCATGAACCTTCAACTGACTCAACTAATGATTAGAGCTCAGTTAATTGAGTTCAACTAACAATAACTCAACTAGATTGCTAAATTTTAGCAATCAATCCATTCACAACTCTACTTATAACCTACAAACTTGAATTTACTGACTTAACTAGTAGACAAGGCCATGTCACTCTAGTTAATTGCAACCCAAGTCATCCTGCTGAAGTGGAAAATCGAATTTTCTCCATTTGACTAAAGCACTAATCTAATGCAGCATTTTCTTGCTAAAATTCCAACGCTCCCTCTTAGAATGAAAAAGATCTTGCACAACCCCAATCTTGCTCCTATAGGAATGCACTGTAACAAGACACCCTCTTACTGTCGTTGGTGCTACTGCAACAACTATGACTGAGAAGTATCCAAAATACTAAATCAACTGTCTCTGAGCTACAACTATCTCCTAAGTTTCTGACTACTACTAGTCTCTGCACTGTCTATTGGGAAATATGCATTGCTGCTGACTCTGCTACTGAGCCTCCTGCTTTGTTGTCAACACTGCTTTGTGCTCCTCAGTATCTCACCGCTCCAACTGACACTGATCCTCTTGTAATTGAATACTGTGGGCCCCTGTAGCAAGGGTAATGCTCTATGAGAAGAGTATACTGCCACTGCTCCCTTATGGACCCTGCCCAAATGTTTGCAACTCTCGGACTAAGGCTCTACATCGCCCCACCTCACCCCTGGAGGTATAACTGCATGCATGGCGAAATCTACCTCTAGCTTGTAGAGATTTTTAACTCTAACTCCAATCTGTTTCACTTATCCAATAGTTACATGCTTCAAAAAAAAAAATTCCCTTATTGAACACCACATCATAACCTCAGTCCTCCAATACAACTACATAGATCAAATTCTTTTTCAGCCCAGGCAAACACATGACATCTTTCAGATGAATATGGGTGCTTGACTCCCTCTTAAAGGTTACAATTCCAATTCCTTTGGTATTGTACCTCTTATCATCCCCAATTCTATGTGCATCTGAAGATCCTTCTCCTCAAGGCTACTAAAGAATTCTTTGCATCTTGCCATATGGAACGAGGCACTTGAATTTAGGGACCACACACTCCCCACTACAGTGTTGGTCATGCATGCAATTAGGGTGAAGTTTAATTCGAATTGTGAGGCAAGTGATTCACCTCCTATTCCTCTTGAAGGCTTCTTGTTAGACTTCTTGCATAGACACTTTGTTGCGTAGTACTCATATTTGTAGTAGTGAAATATTTTTCTCTTGCTTAGGTCCTTCTTTCCATTGTTCTCATTGGACTTTGGCTTGTTTTGGGCCTTATTTCCCTTAGCTTTCTTGTCCTTCCCAACCAAGGAAAAATTCTCTTCCTCCTCAGCTTTGGATGTTACTCCATCTCTAGTGTTCCTTCGAATTTCTTCTTTCACCAAATCTAATCAAAGTCTCACACAATTTGGTAATTTTCCCCTTCCATTTATAGAGTCCAAGTAGCCATGCCAAGATTTTGGAAGGCCTAGGAGAGCTAGGTGCACTAGCTTAGAAGATGGTACATTTTCTCCCACTCCTCCAAGTTCTTCTTGAACTTGAGTGAATTCGGAGAGGTAATGTGGAATGGATTCATTTTTCTGTATTTAGATGTTCCCGAGCTTGTCCCTCAATGCCAATTCCCTGACATCATTGCCATTTTCGAATAAATTAGTGAAGGTCTTCCACATAGCAAATGGAGTTTCTTTGCCATGTAAATTAGAGACTATGTGGTCTTTCACACCCTCTAGGATGATCCTCATGGCTTTTGTGGTATCCTTCTTCCATTGGGCTCACTGTTGTGCATTCGATACTTCTGGTTTTGCCATGTCAGTTTTGGTGTATTTTAGCACTCCATTATCATCGAGTACAACTTGCATCCTGTTCTTCCAAGCTATGAAATTCGAGGTTCCCCCCAAGGCATACTCCAATCTCAATTTGTTGATAGACATTTTCCTGCACAAAAGAAAAACTGCTTCATTGAATTGACAAATTGAAATTTCTGGAGAATATCTGGAACAAGGTTTTTATGTAGTCTTCCGAGGCTTTGATACCATGTAGAAATCAATAGAAATTTGTTACTGCTAATGAAATCGAATTAAAATCAAGAGGCAAAAATTTCTTTTACTATTTTGCGGAAAGGAAATCACACGATAGAAACACATGCAATAACATGCAACCATTAAAATACGAGAACACAATGATTTACAGGGGATCCCAACCGGGAAAAACCCCTATGTTGCTTTTCATTAATAAGATGAGAATGATAAATTATTACAATGTCTTGCTTCAACTCTAAAGCACACCTTGCACTATAAACCTGTTATCTTGTTGACTGTCCTGCTTTGGCCGACACTTAGCCAATTCAAGCCTCCAACTTCCTCCTTTTTCCTCGTGCAATTCAGGGGAAATTGAGCTCCTAAATAATAGGGGAATTCCCTATTTCCTAGCGCAAATCCAAATGGAATTGATCACTTGCTCAATGCAAAAGCACTATGCACTCAACAATATACAATTATAAATACAAATGTGCCGTTTCCATCCACTCAACTATGGAATTCGAATTCCATGCATGACTGAGTCTATTTTTAGCTAATTGACTAGTTAACTGAGAGATTAGTGAGTTAACAATAATCATAACTATTTGACTGACCTTCAATTGACTAACTAATGACTAGAGATTATATTAGTTAACTGAATTCAATTAACAATAACTCAACTAGATTGTTAAATTTTAGCAATTAATTCATGCACAACTCTACTTCTAGCTTACAAACTTGAATTTACTGACTTAACTAGTACACAAGGCCATGTCACTCTAGCTAACTGCAATCCAAGTGATCTTGCTGAGGTGGAAAATAACATTTTTTTCCATTTGACTAAGACACTAGTTAATTGAAGCCTTTTCTTGCTACAATTTCAACATTATGATCCCTTGCCTTTAACAATGTGTTGCGTAATTTAAACCTCCAATATTTCTTTGCATGTCTATTGATTTTGTGAATCTATTTGCTTAATTCCTTTTCTTGCTTTATGTGCCACTCCTCCATCGACCTTGAGTCCATCATGTGATGATGATTTTCCAATTGCTTAATAATATCGGGTTTTTCTTGCCCTAGGGGTTTAACGTTCCTCCTTGCCCATGATCTTAGGCCATGATTGATGAAACTCAGTTTGGATTCCCACACAAAGGCGGGAGATTCAGAAATTGGTCTTGAATCCAACGTGCGCTATATCTAAATGGAATCGGTCCCAAGTCTTCCAAGAGATCAATCTCCAATTTGTTAGGCCGATGGTTCAGATCCCCTTATGCTAGAATTGTAGAAACACACTCGATTCCCTTGGTTAGCCAGTTGCTGTGCAAAGGGAAATGATCTAAATTCGTTCCTGTGTGACCATCTCCACTTCTTTGGTTGGTACAAGTATATTTACCCCTTTTTGGGATGATGTCTATGAGGTCCCATTTTCTCACCAAATCCTTCATTCTCTCTATATGGGTCTCTAACATGCTACCCCCACGCTTCTTCGTGGAATATAAAATTGTGTTGAAGTCACCCTTGACTATAGTATTTCAGTGCCAATGATTTTCCTTTAAACTGAGTAATGAGTCCTAAAACTCAATTTTTTTCACCATCAATTTATTGGAACATACACATTCACTATGGGTAATTTTTCTTTGGTGCCATTCTTCTCTAATAGCACTGCAACTCAATATCTAAATTTAGCACTATTTAGCAGTGTGAAGTGGGAGTCTAGCCAAAAATTACGTAAACCTCCTGATGCTCCTTGCGAGCTTTGAGCGATGCCAAATCATTCTCTCCAAAAAAAATTTGAGAGGTTAAGAACCACATTTTCTTTTACCTTTTTTTCTGCAAAAGAAGGATCTGCAATTTTTCCTGTTTAACTATATCTGTTACAGATTGGAATTTTGCAGGGTTTCCCAATCCCTTTGCATTCTATGAAATAGATTTCATTTAGTTTTGGGGTCATTGGGCTTACCTCCTCTGTAACGAACAAAGTTCGTATACTTAGAGCAATGCTCTGACACCAATGTAACGAACAAAGTTTGTATACTTAGAGAAATGCCCTGATACTAATGTAACGAACAAGGTTCGTTATACTCAAGGTTAAATAATCCAGAAGACTTGGAATATGAAGATCTCCATTGATGATACAAGAATATATATTTAAAATGTATGAATGCGAATGAATAAGATGTTACAAATGAGAGCGAGGGCTTGCTTATATACCCTACCTTAGCCAATTACCTCTTCATGGAAGGCCATGTCCCATTTATACATGTCTCTTCAGTGCTAATTACTAATAAACTAATCATTATTACGATTATCATCATTATTTTTATTTATATATATATATATATATTATTCATAACATTGTCTTCCTCCTAAAAAGCTTGGTCCTCAAAGCTTATTGATGAAAAGGCTTGATCTCTTTTTCTGCTTCACATGTTTTCTTGTCTCGGTATTTCCATCTTCGTTGATACAAGACGATATGATCCTTGGAGTGATATATAAAATTGTCGCACGAAGGAAGGATTTGACCATCTTAACTTAATCCTCCGTGGAATCTTTCGAGTATTGGAAACTTGTGATGAATTGTTATCACTGGGCTGAGTTGTGTGCACTTCAGTGTCCTTCTGAACATAAATTTGTTGATTATATTACGAGTGATACAGATTCGTAGATTGATTGAGATGTCTATTCTTGTGATTCGAATGTAGATGGTTTTTCCTTCGTTTATCATGTGTGTGGCAAGATTCTGATTTACTTCAGGCTCTGATGTCGTCGAGTTGATTAAAAAATCTTCACTTGGGTTTTTCACCGTTGGAACTGCAACTTTTGAATATGTTTTCCTTACAACTAGGTTGCCATCTTCTTGAGTTTTGATATTGATTAGCTTAGTATTCATTCATTTTTCTTCAACTTGGATAGTCATGTCTCAAGATTTTGATGTCTTTCATGATGAATTCTTCTAATTTGTTTTTCAAGGATTTCTTGTGATTTTTAAGATTCTTAATTTGTGTCAATAATTTGTCATTGTGGTCCTTGAGGTGAGTAACTTCATTCTTGTCAGCGGTGATTTTGTCAATTTTTGCCTTTGCATATTTTGTATCGTTTTTTTACTTTGTTGAAGAATTAATTTTGAGATTTCTTTTATGTTTTCCGGTGTCACTGAATCTGGTTTCAAGGTAACGTCTTGTAATATTATTTTTTTCTTCTTGTGGGAAAATGTCATTTATTTTTTTTTTATTTTTTTTTCGTAGTTAGGATAAAGGGCTCTAAAGTTTCCATCCATGGTGAACCCAAAATAAAGTCACCTTGTTCGCTTCATAGGGATTGAACAGAGAATTGCGAAATAAATGTGTAGTCCCCAATATTTAATTGTAAATTGGTTATGTCATATTTTTTTATTGTCAAAACAATCTAATTTTTCGATTATATTTGACTCAGGAATGACTAATTGATTTGCAATTTTAAGCTTTATATAATTGTTATCTTCAGCAGGTGAGATAACAATAGTAGCATTTTCAGCAAGTGATATAACAATAGTAGCATTTTTCCTACAATAAACCTTTTAATTCTAAATAGCACCAAAACTTAATTACTGGACGTTTTTAAAAATCTTCTTTCTTTCATTTCAAAATTAGAATCTATTTCTTTTTTTTCAATGGTTAACATTGTTTAAAATTTTTCCACTTTTTTCAAAGGTTATTTAAATTTTACCATTTTCTTGGTAAACAACTACTTTAAGACTTCAAAAACATTAAATTTTTTAACTTTTGTTATTTCTGAGAATACGTTGCCCACCTTTAGACCTTTGTAGCTGGCAATACAATAATTTTTATTTATAATATATATTTCTAATAATAATAATTTAATTATTATAAGCTTCTTTTCTTAATAAATTACTTCCCTCTTTATAAGATATGGTCTACAATAATATATTAGTAATCTTAGGTCACAACTTCTCTTATGAATTGTAACTTTTGAAATATGGTTGTGTATTAAGAATAAGAATACCGTAAGGTCACGGCTTCAATAATTGTATGATGATTTAATTTCTTGCATGACGGCCGAATTAAGAATGGTCGGCCTAGTGATTCAGTGATTCAGTGTAATCATTTTTTAATCATTTTTGTTTTGTTTTTTAATTTAATACTACTAGCATTTGCACCAAATGTTGTAAAGGAAACGCCGTAAGGCATAAATTGGGGAGCAATGGCGACATAGGAATAGGAAAATCTAAATAAGATGCAGAAATGTGCATAAATTGAGGAGCAATAGTGACATAAGAATATGCAAATCTAAATAAGATGCAGAAATGTGCATAAATTGAAGAGCAATGGCGACATAGGGATAGGCAAATCTAAAAAAGATGCAGAAATGTAACAATCAACATCTGGGGACATTTGTCCCCACGTCGCACCTCCTTTAATAAAAGCTCTGTCACGATGGTGTACATGCAAGCCTATACAACTTGTACCAAATTTCAGTTTAAGATTGCATTGACAACAAAGAGCAACCTAGAAAAATTCTTTGTTTCTGTTAAACTGTTTTCATGGCGTACACCCAGTTTGGATACCAACTGTCCAGAAGAGCACATTTCATTGTATTTTCCTTCATTTCCGGTATAACCAGAATCACCATTGGAATTCACATGGAAAAACAATTCAGTCTCTATCAACGCCATTAAATGCAATACACATTAAATATAGGTGCACAGTATCTATCATCTCATGTTGGCAGAAGCAGTAAAAATGATTTCAATTATTGAGAAGTAAATCAGTCATCTAATCCAATCTAGCACAAAATTAACACTCATGGCATCCATCAACATTATGGATTGGTTAAATTTGCAGGTATGGATCCTCCCATATTTTGCTATTTCATGACCCTTCACAGTTTAAAAAATGATAGCTTCTAGAAGTTGTAATATTAGTAGCCAATCAAATTTGAAATGAATTAATACAATCAAACAAAATATGTAGCCTACATTCTGTCCAAATACGATTTGCAGGCTCTGGATTCATAAACCAAAGAAATTTGCAAGTCCAAAGGAGGCTCTTTGAAAATGCTTCGATTGACTTTGTAAGAGTGTTGATATTCATTTGTTATTGTATTAAAAATGGCTGATTCGAACATGTGAATCCTCACTTTGGGGTCATCATGTCTCTTACATATGCAAATGGCAACTGATCCCGAGGATCGAAGATTTCTAATTCATTGAATAACAGGTAAAAAATAGCTTCATTGGAAGGGTGTGCTTTCTCAATATCAGTGCAGTGTCAGCCACATTTGTAATGCCAACAACAACACACAAAATAAAAAAATTAGTTACAGAGAGAACCAACCTCAAAAAAAATCTCAGATGCTATCACACTAAAACTTCACCATAATTGAGCAAAGTTGAGTTCTCATACCACTGCTTGAGGGAAGATTTTCAGAGCTCCAAGGTTGCAAGCCATCGGCACAGTAACTGTCCATTTGATACCTCACAGCTTCTTTGCTCCACTTTCTCCATATGACTGTAAAAACGGCTTCCTCCATGGTATGAGTATTGTAAGGATGCTTTGAGACAACAATATCAACATTGTGAGTTACAAGGAGATTTTCCAAAATTAACAAAGGATCAAGAACAAGTTGTAGCTTGGCATCCATCCAAATGTTGTAAACACAGTTTGGGAAAAGCCTGTGGGAAAGATACTTGGGAATGAGGCCATTCATTACAGATTCCTTGTATGGCAACTCCCTGACCAAAACAATGTGCCAAATTCCAATTCTATGAGACTCATTGGGCTTGATCTGGTATCTGGCAAGAAGTGTGAGAGTTGCATTGTCCATAAACACGAAGAAACAAATGTTTTGTTGTGATTTTCCTAACATACTTGGGTTTTTTAATCTTTCTTAGGCTCCAAATATAGTTGAAATTACCACACCCCCCTTGCACTGTTCCATGACCTTCCTGTCTTCTTCAGACACAAGGAACCCTCGGGTATGGTAATTGGCAAAACCACAAGGCAAATCAGTCCCTTCAGAATAATTGAAATACCTTTTTCTTTCCTTCACATCCAGAGTTCCACTGAAGGTCACTGGACCTGCTGTTGAATTGGGGTTTTCAGGTCCTTTCATGTACTGTAGTCGAGATTTACCAAATAACTCTTCTTTCTGAATCTGATGAATAATAGCTGAGACTGCCATCAACAACGAAACATAGTTTTAGCCTGATTTCTTTAACAAACATGCATGCCATAAGGTAATGTTTCTTGATAGATCTCTCAAATTGTTAAATATGAGGATCAAGACTGATTCACCATGGTTGTAGCTTTCCTAAGAAAATACTTCTCCACTTCATAATCTGAAGGGTATTCGAGGAACTGCATTGCAGAAGACAATAGAAATTGTATATTAATACCCATCATGATCGAACCTTTCAGGACTCATATAAGCACAAGTGCCCACAAAGGAATTGCACTAGGCCAAAGTGTGAGCCAACACAGTTCTGACACCGAAATCGGGAATCTTGACTTCTCTTATTGATCAGTAAATTGGAGGGCTTTATATCACGGTGAACAATTTTGTTCTGGTGCAGGTAATGCAAGCCCTTGAGCACCTGCCTGGCAACCTCAGCCAAATAGTGTTCTGGGATTTTCTTGTGGGTTTGAAGAACCTACGCAAGGGTTCCACCGTCCATGTAGTCCAACACAAAAGAGACTCATATATTTGTACCGTCTCAAATCAACATCTGTCCCCACATTGCACCTCCTTTAATAAAAACTCTGTCACGATGGTGCACATGCAAGCCTATACAACTTGTACCAAATTTCAGTTCAGGATTGTGTTGACAACGAAGAGCCACCTGGAAAAATTCTTTGTTTCTGTTTGAGTTAAAAATGTTTTCATGGCATACACCGAGTTTGGATACCAGCTGTCCAGAAGAGCACGTTTCATTCTATTTTCCTTCATTTCCGGTATAACCAGAATCACCACTGGAATTTACATGGAAAAACAATTCAGTCCTATCAACTCCATTAAATGCAATACACATATTAGATATAGGTGCACAGTCTCTATCATCTCATGTTGGCAGAGGCAGTAAAAATGACTTCAATTATTGAGAAGTAAATTAGTCATTAAATCAGTCATCTAATCCAATATAGCACAAAATTAACACCCATGGCATCCATCAACATCATGTATTGGTTAAATTTGCAGTTATGGATCCTCCCATATTCTGCTCTTTCATGACCCTTCACATTTTAAAAAGTTGATAGCTTTTGCAAGCTATAATCTTAGTATCCAATCAAATTTGAAATGAATTAATACAATCAAACGGAATATGCAGCCCACATTCTGTCCAGATACGATTTGCAGGCGCTGGATTCATAACCCAAAGAAATTTGCAGGTCCAAAGGAGGCTCTTTGAAAATGCTTCGATTGACTTTGTAAGAGTGTCAATATTCATTTGTTATTGTATTAAAAATGGCTGATTCGAACATGTGAATCCTCACTTTGGGTGTCATCATGTCTCTTACATATGAAAATGGCAACTGATCCTGAGGATTGAAGATTTCTAATTCATTGAATAACATGCAAGAAAATAGCTTCATTGGAAGGGTGTGCTTTCTCAATATCAGTGTCGTTTCAGGCACATCTGTAATGCCAACAACACACAAAATCAAAAAATCAGTTAAAGAGAGAACCAACCTCAAAACAAATCTCAGATGCTATCACACTAAAACTTCACTATAATTGAGCAAAGTTGAGTTCTCATACCACTGCTGTAGGAAGCTTTTCAGAGCTCCAAGGTTGCAAGCCATTGGCACAGTAATTGTCCATTTGATATATCACAGCTATTTTTCTCCCCCCACTTTCTCCATCTGACTATAAAAATGGCTTCCTCCATGGTATGAGTATCACAGGGAAACGATAAAGAATACCAAATGTAACCAATTACCTGGAAAAAGCAATAAAGGCCTTGTGCGTTGGGGCACTGAAGGAGAATTGTCAATATGTCAACTACAAAATATATCCATCCCATGTTATTAATTTATTTTTGCACACAACTTAGAAACTAATTAGAAGCATATGTTAACAATAACATAGACAAACTTTAATGTACATTTTGCTGAATTTAACAATAGTATTGGCTTATTAGATTCTGTTTGGAACAACTTAGCAAATGAAACTGAAAATTTTGGGAGTTTTATATGCCATTTATGCTTTTTATTTACCTTTGTTCTGCTTGTCCATTGCAAGTATTAGATCAAACTCTTTAAAGTCTGTAGGTGATATAGACCTTGATATAGAAGTTATCTCTATTCCACGTTTCTTGGCTGCATTCTTCATCTTGGGATCTGCAGGATCGCCCTTCAAATAATTTCAACATATTAATACATGACACCTATTTATTGCATTATAATAGACAAAAATACCGATTCAATTAGCCTTGACCCATGATAAGCTAAAACCTACCTCATCGTAGTCAATAGTTCCAGCAGAGTCAATTTTGAATGTTGATGTCAATCCCCTTTTCTGCACAGCATCACAAAATACAGCCTCTGCAGTGGGACTCCGACAAATGTTGCCTTCCAAGAACAAGAATAAAAAGAGATTATTTTCCTGGAGAGATTAGCAAATATTTTTTCAACTACTTAAGATATCTAAACTTGCAATGCTTTTATCATCCCAATTGCAACAATAGGAGCCAATAACAAATCATTATCCTTGACAAATCAGATAATAATTTTTCCACAGCTAATAATCATTATCCTTCTTGACACTGATATGCATCACGGCCCTGAAAAAGCAATCATGAGCATTGAGATATCAACGGTAACTAGTTACTAGAATTTCTGCTTTGTAAAGGACTGAAGTAATGCATAACTCTACATGAATTGGTAATTATTCTACGAAGTTTTTATGAAGAAGTTTATAGTGGATATTATCTCATGTGATTGTTCTTTTTGTTCCATTTTCCACTGGCAAGTTGAACTCATGATTAAATATTAAAAAATGTGTATCATTATAAACTCAACAACTTATGTAAACATGAAGCGGGCTCACGTATTTAAATAAAACTGAAATGCATCACTCAGCATTAAAAACAGAAAGATGGAAACCAAATCCTTGGCCCTGGATTCCACTAAAATGTTTCAGCTAGATTTAATGACTAAAGACACAAACATTGAGTGCAGAGAGCATAATAAGCCACACTCCTTGGTGACCGACTCTGTTTTGACATGAAACTGACAACCAGAAACACACAAAAATAATCTAGAAAATACATACTATGGAGAGACCTTATGGAAGCAGTAAATTGACCATTGAACTTAGAAAGTTCAGGCAATTGGAAGTAGCAAACAAAGTGATCATGTCAAGAGTCGGACCCTTGTTTCAATGGCCCTCCGCACACCACAGCCTTTGATTTGATTTCTTCCTTAGAAGCAGAAGGGCTTATTTGTTAAAGGATAAGCCCTAGTCCAATAAGATTGATCATCAAAGCATCTACTTTCAGGGGTTGTATGATGGGGAAAATAGTTGAGACAAAGCCAAGGCCTTTCTGAGGTGAGATTTCCCTTCCTCTCTCTTCCACATCCAAGGCTGGGCCTTGATGTAATGCTCTAAGTTACCAGAAATAACTAGAGAAATACTAAATACACCAAATATAGAAAGGCAGTGTGGCTCAAAAGTATAATAATGATGAGACACATTTACATCTCTTAGAAATAGGAAAATATCTCTTAATAACCAAAACATTGAAAAATCAGACACAACTGTGTGAGAATGGCTATAATAATCTCTTGTATATAGTAATTAGGCCCTCCTTATTCATGAGGACCCAGTTCCCCGTTAATGTACCATTTCTTTATCTTGTGTCATCATGGCAAAGTTGTACCCTAACTAAAAACCCCAACTGCCCCGCAGCTTCCACCCAATCAAGAGTTGGCATTTAGCCCCTAGACTCCATACTAATTTCTCTAGCAATTTTACTCAGATATGGTTTTATCGTAAAAACTGCCAGGATTTTGTCAACAGTGGGTCCTTAAACATCAATGAAAATATTTAATGGTATTTCTGTGCTCGGTATAAATATATAAGGCTGTTAAAAATATATTATTGTAGAGTTATTGTCTGTATGACTATTACTTACCTTGATGGGACTTTGAGAATCTGAAAATGTGTAGAGAACCGCACACTGAAAGCTCTTGGATAAACCAAAAACATGTCATAGATGGAATGGCAATGGGCATGATAAGCAGCGTGCCTATTGTGGCAATAAATGCTATTCTACCTATGAGTTCCAAAATAAATCTAAGCATTGTTGTTTGATAAAGCTAACACCACTAATAGTCCCTGGGCAGGTCA
Source organism: Pinus tabuliformis (assembly GCA_031772625.1). Classification (NCBI taxonomy): domain Eukaryota; kingdom Viridiplantae; phylum Streptophyta; class Pinopsida; order Pinales; family Pinaceae; genus Pinus; species Pinus tabuliformis. The sequence goes on from CM062808.1 coordinate 870,763,179, forward strand.
ATCGGCGGTGGATGTCCTATAAAGTCTTATGTAAAGTTTGTGATCCAAAATCCTTAATTAACTTTGTGGACATTGTGTGGGAGCGTGCATAGATTCACCTAAAAGTTGTAGTGGTAATAGTCACAATTGACTCCATATCATGCAAGTTCAAACCTGTACCCGGTTTAGTTTGTTGATTCCTTTATATATATATATAAAAGTAGCTGGTAAAACACTCTGATGATGTACCAGGGATCTAACAATGATAGGACAAGGGATAACCATGCGGGTCTCTGCGTTGCAGAACTTCAATAGAATTTAGACAACAAGGCACATAAGGATAGTGCAAAGCCTTTAGTGTCTATGTCCTTTTGTATTTTTGACAGTTGGTTGTCGGTAACTAGCTTAACGGGTTGTAAAGTTGTTCAGTGATATCCACTAATTCTGTAAGCTTCACAATAGCAAGGCAAGGATGACAAAATGCCCTTGCGGGCACCTTAGGCTAGTTTGAAACTCGTCAGAGAAATGGTTGTCCAATTATGAACAAACGATGATAAATATGTAATCTATCGTAGTAGTATCATTTTGTACAAAAGTAGCCCAATGAGCTATCTTAAAAAATGTTGCGGTTCCAATACAATAATTTTTATTTATAATATATATTTTTAATAATAATAATTTAATTATTATAAGCTTCTTTTCTTAATAAATTACTTCCCTCTTTATAAGATATGGTCTACAATAATATATTAGTAATCTTAGGTCACAACTTCTCTTATGAATTGTAACTTTTGAAATATGGTTGTGTATTAAGAATAAGAATACCGTAAGGTCACGGCTTCAATAATTGTATGATGATTTAATTTCTTGTATGACGGCCGAATTTAATTTAAGGTTATGGTGAACGCTGGGTGTTGAGTCCTTAGCGGTGTCTAGTAGTTGCGTTCAACGTTGATGGTGGCCGTGGGTTGGCCAGTTTAAGCAGCAACTAAGTGTGGTTGGGCGCTTTTTCCTGCCAGACTGTTGAGGGCTGCTGATAATGGCTTGCCGACTGATGGTTGTTTATTTTTTAATGTAATTTTTATTATTTATTTAGTTATATGTTTATATAATTTCTTTCTTTATATATATATATATTTTATTTTTCTCTATATATAATTTTTGTTAAGCCCCCCACATACATATATATATTTAATATATACTCTTTTTTTTTTTTAATCAACCAAAAGTCTAATGGAAGGATGGAGAATCTCCAGAGACTACAACAAAACACTTCAATTGTGATGGCAACAAGGTTGACGAAGGATCAATGGCCATATGCCGGATCAAACTAGTTCTCTATGCAGCGGTTGAGTGGTTAGAGGTTCGAGCAAGTTTGATATCAATGTAATAAACAAAGTTCGTCCACTCAGAGTAATGCTGTGATACCAATGTAACGAACAAAGTTTATATACTCAGAGGAATACTCTGATACCAACGTAACAAACAAAGTTTGTTATACTCAAGGTTAAATACTCCAAAAGACTTGGAATATGAAGATCTCTATTGAAGATAGAAGAATATATATTAAAAATGTATGAATGAGAATGAATATGATGTTACAAATGAGAGTGAGGACTTGCTTATATATCCTAGGTAGGTACCTAGATCACATCCCATTTAGACATGCATCTTCAATACTAATTACTAATAAACTAATCATTATCACAATTATCATCATTATTTATTTATATATATATTTTATTCATAACATCCTCCCTTGACTCTTCCTCACTCTCTATTTGCGGTGGATTTAAAAACCTTTGAAATTTGGGGTTGACTACCCAACTTTTTATTTAGCTCTGCCTTTGTTTCTCTTTCCTCTTTTTTGGAAGATTTTCCTCCCTTCTTGAGGTTTTCCGATTCATGGCTTGTTGAATTGTCTCCCTAGGTTATTTTATTTCTTGTGTTTCTTGTCATAACTTTCTCGACTCTCAACTTTGCTTCCTTTTATAACAAGGGTGTTCCTTCTCCCTTTTGTCCTTGATTTCCTAGATCTAGTGGGTTTTGTCCATTGTTTTGAGATGGGGGTTGCTACTTTTCTGGAGGGTTTGTGATCTCTATAGGTTTTTGTTTAGGGATTCCCCCCTTATTCCTCTAAGATTTCCTCTTTGTCATCCAATACTTCGTCTCCCTTCTTAGGGTCTTCTTGCTCAGTCCCTTCTTGTTATTGAAGGACTTCGAATGGGTTTGCCAAAGTTGAGGCTTTGTTTCTATTTTGTTTTGGGGTTTTTTTTTGCTTGGTGCTACCTTTCCTCTATTATTCCCCTTTGTCTGAGTCTGCCATTGTTCTTCTGGAGTTATAGCTGCGCCTTCCCCATTCCGAGATTGGGACTTGCAATCCTGAGAAAAATGCGCATACTCATGATAGATCCTGCATTTAAATGGCAATTGTTCATAATCCAAGCCCTGCCGATGGCTCCATTCCCCTTGTTAGGTTAATATCAAAGGGTAATCCTTTTTCTAGGTCAACCTCTACACATATTTTTGCGCAAACAAACTGGTAACCTTTTGGTTCAACTCGATCCAAATATTTTCCCAATTCATTCCCTATTATTGGCCTCGAAAAAGTACGGGTGATTCTTGAAAATTACATCTCTATCCTCTTTAAATTAAAAAAATCTATTACTACAAGCATAAAGACCAATATTCTCTTCATCATTGGTTTCCAAGATTTTTCTATCTATTGATCCATGGATTTTGGAGATGACCACATACCCGTAAACCTACCTAGTAGAGCCCTGTTTATGAAAGTAAGAGGCATCCTTTGAGATCCCCCCACTAGGAGAGCAATGATAGGAATGTTTTCAGACTTCTTAACGATCACGAATGTGTTTCCTTTGATCTCGGTTTCTTCCTCAGAGATGCCACTAATGCTTGGGAGGTTGCCACATCATCCTATGAAGGGGGAGGAGACCCCTCTAGGCCAGCCACCATGGGAGCCCAACAAAAATCTCTCCTGATAGATGTAGGGTCACATAGCTCCTCTTCAATAGGCATTTTTACCCAATTTAAACAAAACAATTTATGTTATTAGTGGCCTTGCAATAGGTTGGGAAGACAACCCTTGGAATGTACAACTACAAACATAGTGAACTTTTTTGCTCTTCTCACAAACATAGTGAGCATGTTTACTTTTCTTTAATCAAACGCTGACTTTTGTACTAATGAAAAGGTCGTTTCTTTGTTCAAACAAAACAACGTCGTCTACCGAAGCAGAGGAATTGCTTGGACGACCAAAAGTGGTTGGAATTTGGGCAAAAAAATTTAAAAAAATCTCACAGTAGCAATGTTTGAATTATGTTTTTGATGACGAAAATAGATTCAACACCATCAAAAACCTCTCAGACACCCAAAATCTTAAAGTCTTTTAGATTTCATCAAAATATTACTAGAATTTCCATAATTTTCAAGGCAAAAAAGCACTCTGGTTAAACTACTACAAACGAAACAAGGTATGTTATTAGTGTTAAAATAAAGAATCAAGCACCAAAATCCGTGCAGTGTGTGGTTAATATTTTGGATAACCATAACTAATAGTGGCAAGGGGAGTTGTGGGTTTTACTAGTTTGTCCATCAATCAGCGGAACATATAGAGATATTTAACAAATATTTCAATCAGCGGAACATATAGAGATATTTAACAAATATTTGAATCATGCTCTTATCTAGTGGAGTGACAAAAAATCTCTGCTAATAGTGCTGGCAAGGAGAGTTGGAAGGTTTGCTAGTTTGTCCATCAAACAATGAATTTGTAGCTTTAGACATTTAATCATGCCTATTAGCCGACAACCTTTTATTTTTTATTTCTAATGTAAAATATGTATATTTGAATCATGGTGTTATGTTTGCCCTACGTAGCCATTATAACGGAAAATAGCCACGTTTGAATCACGGTGTTCGATTAAACATGTACAATAGCCATAGTGTTTAAATATGTACAACAACCATATTTGAGTCATGCCTACATCTTTAATTAGCATTTCTTAAAGACTATGTTGTACTCGACGGGTACTAGTTTCTAGCACGGCTAAAAGCACATTTCCAAATTTTTAGGAACAGGTTGTGGACGATAAGTGTGACAATTATTTTTATATTTATTAAAAAATTAAAATAAAAATAAAATTTAGTAATTCAACATAAACATGAATGATAAATTAAAATATAAAAATTAGAACTATTACTAATTTTGAGATTCAAATTACAAAATAAAATATTAAAGTCTAATATTATCTAATCATTATTGTGCATCGCAACTCACCATCATTACCCATTGTTGAGAACTTAAAAAGTACTATTAATCTACTACAATTTACAATCTACCATTGTCTACATAATGATTCTATGATGCATGATGAATCATTTTCAAAATTTAAATAGAAGTGAAACTTTAAAGACTAAAGTAAAATTGACTAAAACTATAAACATGAACAAGTCATTAAAATTTAATTATAAATCCTAAATTAAGAGTCTAGAAATTAAGAATCTCATGAGACCTATTATCAATGTAATGTATGTCATAATCATTCAGAATCACTATTATTTACAGAGCACAAAGAGTATTACCATCCCATCTATTTAACTTTTAACATTAAGTGTTAAAGATGAGTTAGGCATTGTAATGTTTATTTTAGGACTAACAAATGTTATGTATAAAAGTAATAATGTCATAAAGTGAAATAAATGATGTTTATGTTAATGTATTCAAGGAAATAGTTGATTGGTTCCTAAAATGAATAATGAAACTTGCTACGTATATAGACAACACCACTAGTAATTTAATAGCACATTGGTATATCATCTTATCTCTCATTTAGTCTCTCTTGCTTGTCTCTTGTATATATTTAACATGGTATTAAAGTAATGGTGATTGTGAAATAGGGAAAGTTCAAAGATTCATGACAAGAAAAATCTCTATTGCTTGCCTCTTGCTTGTCTCTTGTATATATTTAACATGGTATTAAAGTCATGGTGATTGTGGCATAGGGAAATTTCACAAATTCATGTCAAGAAAAGATTTGTCACAGACATGGAGAAAGAAACAAGTTCAAATTGAAGGCAAGTTAATTCATGGAATATAATGACTGTAAACTATAAAAACGAATAAGTCATTAAAATTTAATTATAAATCCCAAATTAAAAGTCGCATACTTCGCCTCGTCGCTCGACTCTTACCTCACCAACAACTTTCACTTGAGTTCTTATTGAAAAGAGAAATTAACTCAAAGAGATTACAGAAAAAATACACATAAAAATCAGAGAAAAAATATTGGCGGAAAAAGGCTGAAGCCTCATGTATTCTCTCTCACTCTTAATCTTCATTCATCCAAATAATTGAATATAGTGTTACAAATAAAGAGATGAGAGATAGTGTTCTCAAGATAGTGCGTGCTATCTTAGACACTTTTGGTTGAGATAATTTCTCCTTTGGTTGAGATAATTTCTCACTAGACACACACCAATATAGGAGTTACCTAAACTAACTCCTATCTTAGAGGAACAACCCAAGAGTTAGGCACAAATTCCTAACTTGGAATATTTAATTTATTTATTTATTTTTGGATTTATTATTGTTTTGTGAGAGAGGCTAACATTCCCCCCTTCAATGATAAATCCAAAATAAGAACGAGGAACCATCTTCCAAGTTCTCATGTTGATCCTAAAAAAAATTGCCTGAAAAAACCGCCAAAACTGGATGCTGGAAAAAACTAAAATCTGAAGAGAACATGAATCAGCTGCATGCCTGATTCATCTCTGAATGTTGCTTGACAACTCCATCACGTGCCAAGCCGCAAAAGGATCCAACTGTCCTTTGTTTGAAAACAACATCCGGTGTCCACTGACACAATTTGATGAACGCCCACTGGCGTGTTTGCTGATGATGATTGCCCATTGGCTGAAGATGTCGAAAAACAACTCAATGTTGCTTTTGCTATGAAAGCTGCTCACTGCTGCTTTGGTTGTCGATCGCCCACTGGCGAATTTGCTGATGCTCACTGCTGATGACAAATGCCCACTGGCTGATGAAGATGCCCACTGGCTACTTCGCTGATGTTGACGAGACTTTCAGTCTGACAACCACTTGTCAATTTCATTGACATTTTCCCCCTTTGTCAGCTGAAAGGAGAGACAATCTTCTCCAAAATATATCTGAACTCCCCCCCTTCAGGTGTAGGAGAGTTTCACTGTTGTACTCCCTCATTCAATTGCATGAGAGTACCATCATCGGTTCACTGCTGGCTGCACTATGTGTGATTGTAGTCGGTTGTAGAACTGAGATAACCGTTTGACTGTGGATGACCATTCCCAAGGATCAATCCATTCATAATGTATCTTCAATCTGGCTGATTTTTGTTGGTTGCGACATTTTTCTGAGGAATGATTGGGCTTGCCACAATGGCAACACGGATGGAGATCAAAACATTGATCTTCCATATGACCGACTCTTTGACAATGAGAGCATTTCGGTTGGACATGAACTTCAGGTTGCATGCAATTCTGTTTGTCTGCAATTTTCTCAGAACCTTCTGAGATGAGTTGGTCAAGAAATCCTGCACTCACAAACTTAATTGGCTTGGAATAATCTGAGATTTGTAAGTTGGTGTCATCAGTGACATATCCTAAGCCTCGTCGATTCTTGTTATTTTGAATCTCTTCCCAGGGCTTGATGATGGGTTTGGAAGAAATTGGAATTTGATCATGAACAACTTTGACACTTGAAGTTGTTTGGATGAGTGATTTGGAATCAACATTATTATCTTCATCTGTATGGTTGAATGACTTGGAAGAAGCACTCTTTTGTTGCAGCTCATCTCTTTGTAGTTGCGACTCTAGTTGAAGAAACTCAATGGTTTCATGTGTTTGTTGTAGATGCCGTGAAATATCAGCAAGAGTTTCTTTGCTGATGTGCACCATGTCTTCATCACTGGAGATGATCAAACTGTGAAGAATGTTTAACAACTGAATATGTTGCGCCATCTGAACTTGCTTACTTGAAATCAGGCTCTCTTGTCTTAGATGTCGTGCTTTGAACTGTTTCACTTGATTTTGTTGCTTGAATGACAGGCTCACTTGCTATGGGACTTGAATGGCACGCTCGCTTGATGACGATCGCGTTTGTGTGAACGCTCACTTGAATGAATAGCCACGCTCGCTTGATGTCGATCTCAACTTGCTTGATTGGTGTTAGAGTTGAACTTGTTTTGGTTGCTGTGATGGTTGTTTCAAGGAGTTAAAACTCATGGACTCACTTGATTGTGCTTTAAAGGAAGGGTGTCGAACACTGTCGAAAATGCACCCAAAAAAGCTTACAATGATTTCAATGATTCACTACAATGAATTCTATTTGTCTCAATTCAAGACCTGGGTGTCGGTTTCAACCGAGAATGCACCCTTACAATTCAATGTGATTTGAGTTTGATTACAAGTTCAACAATGTTGATGTAGACTGTGCACTGAAACATTGAAGTTTACAGATTCATTAACTTGATTGTAGTGATGTATACTTTGCTTTGAAATGCTGGAGTTTGCAGATTCATGAACTTGATTGTATTGAGTGAATTTGTTTGTTGAGGTAGAATGTCGATGTTGAAAACTTTGATGAGTTGTTGTATGTGTGGAGCTTAGTTATCCTTCCTTGCAGCTATTTCATTATAGGTGTTGTGCTTGCTTGCATTGAACTTTATGTGTGTTAAATGAGATCATTTATGTGTCAAAACTAGACACAAATAAAAAACAACAACATGAAGCATGCACCATCATCAACACATTCTTCGTGTACCTAAGATCCCCTTATTCAATTTCGGGCGGATCTAGGACACAATCACCACAAATAATATGTCTTTATTAATCACTGAGTACATTTGAAGCAATGATAATCATCATCAGCAAACACGCCAGTGGGCGTTCATTAAATTGTGTCAGTGGACACCGGATGCTGTTTTCAAACAAAGGACAGTTGGATCCTTTTGCGGCTTGGCACGTGATGGAGTTGTCAAGCAACATTCAGAGATGAATCAGGCATGCAGCTGATTCATGTTCTCTTCAGATTTTAGTTTTTTCCAGCATCCAGTTTTGGCGGTTTTTTCAGGCAATTTTTTTGAGGATCAACATGAGAACTTGGAAGATGGTTCCTCGTTCTTATTTTGGATTTATCATTGAAGGGGGGAATGTTAGCCTCTCTCACAAAACAATAATAAATCCAAAAATAAATAAATAAATAAAATATTCCAAGTTAGGAATTTGTGCCTAACTCTTGGGTTGTTCCTCTAAGATAGGAGTTAGTTTAGGTAACTCCTATATTGGTGTGTGTCTGGTGAGAAATTATCTCAACCAAAGGAGAAATTATCTCAACCAAAAGTGTCTAAGATAGCACGCACTATCTTGAGAACACTATCTCTCATCTATTTATTTGTAACACTATATTCAATTATTTGGATGAATGAAGATTAAGAGTGAGAGAGAATACATGAGGCTTCAGCCTTTTTCCGCCAATATTTTGTCTCTGATTTTTATGTGTATTTTTTGTAATTTGTCTGAGTTAATCTCATTTTCATCATGTGGTATCAGAGCACTGAGCAAAAATCACATTGCGTCAGCATCCGCAAGGACCATCGCAATGCTTTGTTTTAATTAAACAGTTCTGTCAACTATGTTTATTTTTGACACCGTGAACAAAGTTCTTTGTTCAATGTTTACCTTCGCTTGTCGTCTCATATTTCGCTCGACTCTTACTTGTGTTTACCCACAACCTTCCCTCAAGCTCATTGTTTACCTACAACCTTCACAACCCGTGTTTACTTTCACTATCGTGTCTCTACAACAATGTTTACCTTTGCCACCGTTGTGTAGTATAGCATATAGTATGCAATAGGTTTAGGTTGCGATAGGGTTTAGGTTTTGAAATTTGTTTTTAATTTTTTGACATTAAAGTCTAGAACTTCGGTTTTCATTTTTTTAATTTTTTTTTCAAAGTTTAATATGTATGATATTAGAGGAGTCCTAAAGTCCCCTAATTGAAAAGTCCCCAATTTTTCGAGGGACCCCTTAATGGAATTCCCAACCAATTAGGAAAGTTTCTAACGAGTTCCAAAGTACCCAGATCTTGGGAGGCGGAAAATGCCATGAATTTGGTGGAGACGGTCCCGTGCAACATAGCTTGAAGATGAATATTTTGCTTTGAATAAAACACTGGTATTATGTATGCTTTGTAATGTCTGTGCAAAAGCAAAATCATCCTCTCATAGATTCATTTATTTCTTTGAATAAAGCACTTGGGTATTCTACTTGCTCATGTAGTCTTCGTAGTGAGCATTCAAAGAAGTGTTTTGGTTTGAGGGTATTCAATTTGCCTATGTAGTCTTTGTAATGTGTTTAAAAAAAAGAACTGCCATCCGAATAATGGAAACACTGTTTTCAATTAGAAAACAACAATATGATTTGCCAAATAAGATTTTACAAAAGAACTGTGTTTATTCTCTATTCAGCGTAATGACAGTTAAAAAGAAGTTTTTATTCTGCATCCAACCTATTTTTCAGTCAGAAAAACAACATACCTTGCCATATAGACTTGAACAAAAGATCTGTCTGTGTATTCTCTATTCGGCGTAGTGGCAGTGAAAACACAGTTTTATCCTGCTTCTTTTTATTTCTTCATCGAAAGAAATTGTACGTGCATTCAGATTTCTTTGTTCGTTTCTTCTTCTTCTTTTTTTTTTTTTTTTCCAGGGCAGAAAAAGCATAATATTATTTATATGAGAAATATAAAAGAGTCTAAAATGTACATTCAGTCAGGAGATAGCATATGTTCCAAAGATAATGAAACTGTAACATCAGTGAAGCCATATCCTGATATAGCTAGATCAGGCCTGAGAAACCGTGACGATAGAGCAAAGAAAGAAAAACGACAAACGTCGAAATGAGACCATATACAAAAGCAAGATCGGTATAAAGGTCCTCCGCCAGTATGGACAAAGAGAAACTGTATGCAATCCGAAGTAAGCCGAGAGATTGAGATGAAGCCTGTTCAACCAAAACACATAGCATATAGTTCATAGCTACTAGCATCTTATATAGCACAGAAATAAAAACAGAGAGAACTATGAAACGAAAAACTAGAAATTGGGAGGGAAAAAGTCCTGCATGGAAAAGCATTTTCCATCAGAGGAAACCTGAAGATGCCACAAACCCGGAGCAGCTTGAAGACCTTTTTTTGATAAGGAGTCAGCCATTTGATTTTGCTCCCTGTGGATGTAATTTACTGAAACACCTTTTAAGGAGGTCCAAAAGAACCTGATCCGTTCTAGCCACCCCACAAGATGAGGCTTGGAGATGGTATTTTTCCCAGCAACATAATCCACCAAAACTTTTGAGTCCCCATAAATAGAAACATCTTGAAGATTTAAAAAAAGACAGAAACTCATGAGGCCTGCGAGAGCCATCACCTCAGCCATCATATTTGTACCCCTCCCCCCATTCCAATGAATAGAGAAAACATTGTCTTCGTCTGCTAATATAAGAAAACCACAGCCACAAACACCGTTCTGTTCAGCACCATCAAAAAACGCTCTAGGCAGAGATGTAGACACCAGTGGGATATTTATATCATGAAGCTCCTTCTGCATGGGAGAGGAAAGCGGAATATCCTCATAGAGAGCACATATGGAGGAGAAAATTTCCATCATCGGAGTTCTTTTGTCATTGAAAATGAAATTATTTCGCCACCTCCAAATACACCAGAAACACTACAACAAAACAGGCAATTTGCGCCAAATTTAGCACGAGATTTTAGTGCATTTTTTTCTCAATTGGGATGAGCAGCTTGGCGCTAAATCTGGCTCTATTGTACAATTTTTAAAGCATCCTTTTTTGCACCAAATTTTGCATCTTTTTTATGCCAAAATTTCCATCATATTTTGCACCAAGATTTTCATTTGGTTTTACAACAGGTTTTGCTTCTAGTTTTGTGCCATTTTTTGCATTTTTTGCATCATTTTTTGCTTCCTCTTTTGTGGCATTCTTTGCTTCTAGTTTTGTGTCATAATTTGCATCGATTTTTACACCAACTTTGGCATCGAATTTAGTGCCTTTTTTTATATCCAGTTTGTGCCAATTTTTGCATCTGGTCTTATGCCATTTTTTGCTTCTAATTTTGTACTTATTTTTACATCTATTTTTGTGCCAATTTTTCTCCCTTTTTTTACACCATTTTTTCCATCCAATTTTGCACCATATCTTGAATCTGATTTAGTGTCAAATTTTGCATGCATTTTTGCACAATTTTTTGCATCCACTTTTGTGTTTTATTTATCTCCCTTTTTTGCATCATATTCTACATTTAATTTTGCATCATTTGTTTCATCCAATTTAGCATCATTTTTAACACCATTTCTTGCATCCAATTTTGCATCCTTTTGAGCATCTAAATTTGCATCCTATATTGAACCATATGTTGCATCCACCTTTGCATCCCATTTTGTGTCTATTGTTACGTTCAATTTTGAGCCATTTTTTTCGTCTACTTTTGCATTTGTTTTGCAACAAGTTTTGAATGATTTGTTGCACCTCATTTTACATCCAATGTTGCATCTCAATTTGCATCCAAATTTGAGCCATTTTTATGCCCATTTTTGCACCATTTTTCTTCTTTTGCGTCCAATTTTGCACCATTTTTATGTCCAAATTTGCATCCTTTTTTCTGCCACATTTTGTGTACACATTTGCATCTCATTTTGCACCTAGATTTTAGTTTGAATTTTCATCTAGTTATGCATCATTTTTGACATCCTTGGTTTCACCCTTTTTTAGTCCCATTTTGCATCTTGTTTTGTGTCTTTTCTTACAAACTTTTTTCATCCTAATTTTACACCATTCTTTGAATCCTCATTTTGGTGTCCATTTTTGCATCCTTGTTTGTGCCCAATTCGGTATCCTTTCATATGCCCTATTTTGTTCCCTTCTTTGTGTCTAGTGTTGCACCATTTTTTTATTTTACTTTAAAACCCTTTTTGTGTCATTGTTTGCATCTTGTTTTGATGGCTAGTTTAACATCCAATTCTACTCCCAATTTTGCATCCATGGTTAAATCCACTTTTGGCTTCTTGTTTAGAGTTTTACTTTTATTTCCATTTATGACCCCCTCTATGGGTTCATTTTACTAAGTTCATTTACATAGTGAAATATATTAAAGTTTCTAAATATCATTTTGTTGTAGGATTTAATGCATGGTTAGATGAAAATAAAACCCTCTCAATTGATCCCAGAAACCTAGGACAAACCAATTAAGAGAAAGGTTGTTCTAAGGCTTAGGATTCTTAGTAGATCAAGATGTAGAGTATAGATTAAGAAAAAGAGAATGAATTCTTGTGAGTCCTCGCATGCAGGTCTTCTTGGATTTTTTAGTATAACTAGGAAGCGCTCCTAGCTAGCTCCAAATCTTGGTCCTACACATAAGAGAGAGAATAAAGAAACCTTCACAACATAATATCTTGATAATCAAAACTATTAGAAACCTATAAATATTGTTGAATAAATAAATACAAACCAAAATTCGATACATCCATTAGTTAAAAAGAAGAAGTAAAGAATGAATAGAAACATATGGAAGGAAGAACAACTGATCTATATGAATAAAGGAGTTGGAGGAAAGTTACAACAATCAGATGTAGTTGCAATAGCACCTCCCCCAACTCATAGCTCCAAAACTCTCCCTCTCAAGATAGATCTCAACAGTGTGACAATACAAGAATTCCCATAATTTTTTCAATGGCCAAGCCTCCAATATATAGTAAAGTGAAGGCTATGAAGATTTCCAAAATTCCTCATTAATTCAATTTGGGAAAAATCTTTTGGGTGAATAATGTTTCCTCATATAAAAATGGTCTTTTCCACTTTTTAGATGCTTGTGTGCTTAGGAAAAAGCTTGCTGATGCTTTATGGCTCTTTCCCACTTTTGTATGCTTTTATTTTTTAGGAAAAAGCTAAAGATGAGGATAAAGAGATCACATTCCACCATATGAGTTTCCGAAAGTGAACAAGAGTGTCAAATTCAAATTCTAGTTTGCTTATGTTTTAGGTTTTTTTTAATATATATTTAGTTTTAGTATTTTTTTATTTTCTAAAAAAAATATATTTAGTTTTTGGTATTTTTTTTCTATAGGAAAAATTATATTTTGTTTTTATAAAAATGGATTTTAAACATTCCATTCATGTTAAATTTGTGATTTTATGATAGGAGTTTAAATTATATATAAAAAAGTAACTCAATGCCATGTGTTGTGTCGTTGACATGGGTGTTATACATCTCTTCCCTGCTAAGTTATAGCATGTGCTTGGGTTTTCTTAATGTAATAAGACTAATTATGTTCTTCATGATATCTTGAAATGTTCATCTTGAACCAGGCTAAAAAAACAATAAAGCTAAAATAGGTTTGCCTTTGTCCTTTGTAGATATTTGTACCCATTAATCTTGATCTTAACAGATTAATTGTCTTATGGTGGCCTTGAGTGGTCACTTCCATTAGTTGCATGCTTTATAGTTTTCTGTTAGTGACATTTTTTAGGCTTGATAATATGTTATTTAATTTATCAAAATGTGTTATTGTCCATATTATTGTTAAATATGTTGGTTTTTGAGCATGTTTTAGCAAAACGTTCCCAAAATGTTTATAGATTGTATTTTATAATGCAATGATTCATTGCTTGATGAAATTGTTTTGGATATTTTTTTTAATCATTCATTGATTGATAAAATTATTATGGATTTTTTTTTAGTATATTAAATTGTATGTGATAAAGTCAAAAGGCACCTCTTTTTTAGATTTTCATTGGTCAATTTCCCTTAAGGCCATCAAGTTCATCATTTGGTCCCAGGTTAAGGAAATATAGGAGTCATGAAGTGGAATTATCCAAGCACTTGAATCTTGAGACATGTTTTTTTTAGTCACATTATACTTCCTTTCTATGTAAATTCTTGATGAAAATGGTCTCATGGAACATGAGGGGCCTCAATAGTAAAGGAAAACAAAGACTCCTAAAAGAAAAATGGTATGCAAAGCACCCATCAATAATGTTGATATAAGAAGCAAAAATATTAAGTGAGGTTCTACCTCATATAATTAGAAAATGGGGGAGGAATTTCCAAGTAGTAGTGATTGATGCTTAGAGATACTTGGGTGGAATGGTTATTATTTGAAATGATCAAGACATCAAGGTTACCAATATGTTTATCTCTTTTCACATTATGACAATACAATTTTAGTTAATTGACATCAAGGACTACTACCATGTATCCAATGTTTATGACTCCAATATTGCAAATGGAAAACCTCTATTTCTCAATTCTATTTCTAGCACAAGTAATTTATACTCCCCATCTCCATGGATTATTGGGAGTGACTTCAATATTATCAAGTGTCTCAAGGAAAAGAAAGGATGAATTGCAATGTTTAACAAGATATTTTGTAAGCTATACCATTAAAGCCATAAAGTAGTCTCCATTAAAGTTGTCAAGCAATGAGTCTCTAACCCACACATGTGGATCAATGAGATGTAATACATGTGTGTGTGGTGACTAACTTAATAGACCACTTTAATAACTCCACAAACTTATGTATTTAACTTTGTCACATAAATTGACAGTAGTGTGACATAAGTAACCAAGAGTAGACATGAAAGCCTTAGGCAACAACCATTCCCTACATCCTTAATTAGGTGCTTAAATGATGAAGTGAAAATGCAAGGAGAAAAGAGGAATTCATTATTTAACCATCACAAACATGTGATCAATGTGACTAGGAGTGTATATATTCATATATTTTCCAAAGAGGGAGTTAATACATGAGTTTCCATTCATTGGCCCTTATTTTTCTTTATTTTTCATTTTCTTAAATATAGGACTTAGGGAATAAGGTTTTCATAAGTTTGGCACAACTCGTAGATATAAGATTTACATGAATTTTCACTTCAACCTTAGAGTTTAGACTTAGATAAATCAATATAGTGTATCTTTAATGATTTTGGCTTTCACTTTTTGATTTTATTTCATCACAAATGACAAAAGGGGAAATATTTTGCCACAAATATATCAATGCTTAACTATAAAGGCGTCATGTGATGAAAACAAATTAATGATGTTATTCTCTATGAAAATGATGGGTATTCTTGAGAAAATCTTATGCTGGTGGATGTCTCCTCTTTGGTTGAGAGGGAGTGAGGGTAGACACCATATTATCCATGTGTCATGTACTATGGCCAGGACTAACAATCGTAAGCCTAGTAAAGATACTAGTACGGAGAATGGTGGATTGGATAAACATCTGGGACCAATATTCTTTGAGAATTTGAACTTTGACTAGGACTAACCACCATAAGTCAAGTACATTAATCCAAGATAAGAATAGTCATGAGGATTGACATTTCCTGGTGTCAAATATTATGATAGTGGATTAGGAAATGCTTATGTGAGGACATGCCTGGTGAACATCCTAGTGGAGTAAGTTCCTAGAGAGGCATTGGTGTCCAAATTTATGCGTCCAAACATTGTGCTCTGATCTAATGGAGAGATAAAATTGTTAGTCAAGGCCTTACTATTTTGACAATGTTGGCTATGATGATGTAAATAATCATTGATGCTTATCAATCTAGATCCCTTCTTATATGGATATTTCAACTTAAGAGTACTTTTTTGTCTCATTATGAGTACCTCCCTAGTTTAGAGGGAGGGTCATCATCTTCATTATCGCTCTCATCACCACCATCAATGTCATCATTTCATTATCTTCATAATCACCATTCATGTCTTCATCATCATCATCATGATTATGGATATTGTCATCAATTGTTCATAATTATAGGCATCATAAGAAATATCATCAACCTAAAAAATGTTACGAGTGCTCGAAAACGGTTGTTAGGACAATGATATATGCAAGAAAAATAACAACTTTATTTTTTATAGATGATCGATGAACATCATCATTACTACCATTATCATCGTCATTATAATTTTCATCATCCCCATCATCATAACTAATATAATTTTTATCATAATTGTTGTCATCTTCATCATGAACATCATAATCATCATTCATGCCATTATTGTTCTTGATGATGACCAAGATGAAAATAATGATAATGATGATTAGATGATGATGACTTGGAAGATGACGCCAAAGATAATTATTATGATTTTGACCATGACAACAATCAAAAATTGGGAAGAATGGCCAAGGTCATTAGAATCATCATCATCATCATTGTCATTGTAACTCTCATCGTCTTTATCATCATTGTCATTATCATAACAATCACAATTCATGTCATCGTCATCATCTTCATTATCATCATCGTTATAATTATTGGCATTGTCATCGGTTGTTCATAATTTTCAATGTCATAAGAAATATCATAAATGTAAAAAATATGATGTGTGTTGGAAAAGGGATGCAAAAGTGAACAAAAAAAATGGGGGTAAAAATAGACGTAAATTTGGATGAAGAGTGGACACAACATGAGTAGATGCAGAACAAGGCATAAAAATTGACACAAAAGTGGATGAAAAAATAGATTCAATAGTTGATGCAAACTTGAACACAAAATAGGATTCAAACATGGATGAAAAAGTGGAAGAAAACATGGGCACAATAGTAGGCGTAAAACTTAGCATGAATTGTGGTGAAACAAATGTGGATAGTACAATGAATGTAAAAAAAAAAAAAAAAGACACAAACTTGAATGCAAAAAGGAGGAAAAATTGGATGAAAAAAGAGATGTAAACATGGGCCAAACATGGGTGCAATAGTGAACACAAAATTAGTTGCAAAATTGGACGAATCAAAAGTGGATGTAAAAGTATATTCGAAATGGGATGCAAAAAACATAAACAATATTTGATGCAAACTTGGACACAAAAGAGGATACAAATGTGGATGAAATAGTGGAAGAAAATGTGGGTTGCAACGATAAGCATAAGATATGGCACAAATCATAGCACAAAAAAAGTGGATGTAATAATAGACAAAAAAAAAGATGCAAACTTAGATGCAAGACAAGATGCTATAAGGGATGTAAAAGTGGATGCAAACACGGGTGCAACATGAGAAACAAAATTGGATGCAAAATATGGATGCAATGGAAGTACATGCAAATGAAGATACAAAATGAGATGCAAAACCCAACACAAAAGTGGATGCAAAAATAGATGCAATGTTTTATGCAAAAGAGGATGCAAAGATGGATGCAAAATTGGAAGAAAACGTGGGTACAATAGTAAGTACAAAACATGGCACAAATTGTGTCACAACAAAAGTGGATGTAATGATAGATACAAAAAAAGAAGCAAATGAATATGAAAAATAGGATGCAAAAAGGGATGTAAAAGTGGGCGTAAACATGGGTGCAACAATGGATGTAAAATATGATGCAAAAGTTGATGCAATAAAATTCTATGCAAAAGTAGATGCAATACAAGACACAAAACCTTATGCAAATCTTGACACAAAAGTGGATATAAAAAGGGATTATAGATAGATGTAAAAGTCGATGAAAACCTAGATGTATATGAGGATGCAGTCGTGGATGCAAATTTAGAAACAAAAGAAGGTGCAAAGGGAGGTGTCAACCAAGGTGCAAATTATGGCACAAGAAAAATGGATGCAATAGTGGACACAATAACAGATGAAAAAGAGGATGTAAATATGGATGCAAAACAAGATGTAAAATTTAATGCAACAAAAGTAGATGCAAAATTAGATGCAAAAACTAGACACAAACCTCGATGCAAAACTTGGAACAAAGGGGATGCAAAAAATATGCAAAAATTGATGCAAAAAATGATTTAAAAAATGATGCAAAAGAGGATGCAAGAGATGATGCAAAAGTTGATGCAAGTGTAGGCGCAAAAAGTGGATGCAATAGAGGATGCAAAAGATGGTGAAACAAAATTAGGTGACAAACTTGATGCAAAACATGGTGTAAAGGATGGCACAAAACTTGGCATAAAACATGGCGTAAAACTTGGTGTAAAATCTGGTGCAAAACCTATTACAATCCCTGGTGCTGAACTTGATGTAAGACTTGGTGCAAAACTCGGTGAAAACTTTGCATCAAGTTTTGCACCATATTTGATAAATGGATAGAAATAGCACCAAAAATGGTCTCTAGACGCAAAAAAAGAAGAAAAAATGGATGCTAATCACAGGGTTTTGTTGTAGTGAAAGTAATGATAAAAATTGATCTCCATGAGGCATTTTGATTACTACACCATATAAAAGCTTCCATGATCGACAAATGAGGCATGAGTTGTATCCCACAAAAATTCTCCAGGAGCAACCATATTTGACGAGAGCCCTTGCAATTAAGAAATAAATGAAAGTTGTCTTCCTCGGCAGATCTGCAAATGGGACATATACCTGGTCCCAGCCAACCACGCTTTTTTAAATTCTCCCACGTAAGATTTTTATTATGGAATGACAACCATGAAAAGAAGACCATTTTTTATTGACACCCAGATTTCCAGAAAATGCTCGGGAAGGAAGAGTCACTTTGATGCTGTCTATCACTAATCAAATTCCGATATATATCCTTTACCCTGATGGATCCCATCCCATTTGAGTTCCGCCATATGAGACAGTCCTGCTCTGAAGAGCGAAAAATGCCACCATTCCTGAGTCTTGATCTGATTTGATCCCACGACATGGCGATATCTTCCGGCATTTGCAAACTTTCAGCCTCACACCAGATTGGGATTGAGCCATGCCATCTAGCAATCAGGCCGTCCCAGAAGAAGACGCCTCTCCTGTGTAGAAACTTTAATAAGGGTTCAGGAACGCAGATCTCCTCTTTGCCACACAGAAAAATGTCTTTTCCTACCAGAATCCTTTTCCCCGATTGAAATCGCCATATTAAATTCTTCAGGAACATTTTTTCTATTTTGCGTAGGCTCAACCAAATCGAAGATCCGTGAGAGGGACCTATGCTTCCTTTTCTGAGCCAAAATGATAAGTTCTTTCTGCCCAGATACTTTTCCTGAATAATACTGCTCCAAATACCTTTCTCATAAATCCCTCTCCATAAAGTCTTGCAAAGAAGGGCCTTCCCAAAAGACCTCAGGTCTAACAGACCCCAGCCACCCATGCTTTTTGGAACAGATATATATGAGAGCTTCGAGAGGTGATACTTTCTTTTCCCTGCCTGTCCACCCCAGATAAAATTGGCGGTGAGTCTGTTCATTGATTGGATGATGCTTGCAGGGAGAAAAAACAGATGTGCCCAGTAAACTGCCAACTGATTTAGAACCGATTGCGCCAATACAACTCTCCCTGCCAAAGAAAGGCTTCTGAACTCCCACGCTGATATCTTCTTGAAGTATCTCTCAGGGATCCACAACCAGTCTGATCTTGAGTAACAATTTGCTTTTAACATAAAACCCAGGTACTTGATTCCCATACTGATGGATTGCACTTCATAACCAAACAGTTCAGATAACCAGGCCAGCTCTTCCTGGTTAATATCACTGTGATAAATAACAGACTTCGAACTATTTATCTGCAAGCCGGATGCCTTTTGAAAATTTTGAAGAATTTCATAATAACACATCCAAGTTAGTCTGCATAAAATGCCGAATAAAATAACATCATCGACGAAAAGATTGTGAGAGATAGAAATGTTTCTGCATAATTTCATCGGGGAACACCTGTTATCATCAACAGCCTTGTTTATATGAAGACTGAGAGAATTCATGGCCAATATGAATAAAAGAGGAGACAGAGGGCAGCCCTGGCGGAGGCCTCTAGATGCTAGGAAGAAAGCCGATGGCATCCCATTGACAATGACAGCATAATTTACCTGTTCAACGCAAGCCATGATCCAGTTGATCATGTTTGCTCTTAATCCAACCTTTGCTAGCAGACATCTTATGAATGCCCAATCCATGCAATCATAGGCTTTACAGAGATCAATTTTTAGAATGACAGCATCGCATTTTTTTTCCCGGATGGCAAAAAGACCTTCTTGAGTTGTAGCAACCGCGTCTAAGATGTTCCTCCCCTGTAAGAAGGCATGTTGATTCTTTGTTAAGAATTGAGACAAAGTTCCTTTGATCCTGTCTGCGATAATTTTTGATATTATTTTGTAAGATATATTACACAGAGAAATTGGACGGAAATCCGTGAAAGAGATGGCATTTTCTTTTTTTGGGATGAGAGCAATATAGGTGGATGTTGTTTTCTGATTAATGCTGCCCGACATCCTGGACCCTTCCACCATTTTTAGCAGATCAGATTTGATGATGTCAAAAAAGTGACAAAAGAACTCTATAGACCACCCGTCCGGGCCAGGACATTTGTCCTTTTTAAAGGCTTTTAGAGTTCTCAGCAGTTCCTCCTCAGTAACAGGTTGAAAGATTTGATTATTAGTGTCCTCGTTGAACATCTGAGGAAACACATCGATGCCCCACAGAATATCCTGAAAAGACCTGTTTTCCGTTCTCTTATATTGTTTTTCAAAAAACCTCATTGCCTCCTTTGAGATTTCCTCTTGGGAATACAAAAAACCCCCTCTTCCATCACTTATTTTCCAGATTGTATTTTTTTCCCTTCTTGCGCTCGCAAATTTATGGAAGAACTTTGTGTTTTTGTCCCCTTCTCTTAGCCACAAAGCCCTACTCTTCAGCCTCCAAGATAATTCCTCTTGTTCTAATATTTTTGATTTCTTCCTTTGTAACTCCTTTATGTGGCACCTCTTTTGAAAAGATATGCTGTTCGATGCCATGGCATCCGAAGCATAATCTAACTCCTTTTGAATTTTCCGAAGGTCCAACCTGTTTGATTGCCTTTTCTTAAATTGCCACTCTTTAACCTCTTTTCTTAAAAAGTCCATTTTATCTCTGAAGGACATAAAAATGAAGTGTGGATTAGAAGGCAACCGCTCACACTAGAGATTTTTAATGAGATCATTGAAAGCTGGGTCTTCCAGAAAAGTCCTATTGAATTTGAAGGAATAACCCTTCCTGAAACCTTTTTCCTTCCATCCCAACACTATCGGTCTATGATCGGAAATAAACACCTTTTCTATAGATGAAAAAGGCATGCCCATCTTGTCAATTAAACTAACATGTAGAATAAAATGATCAAGCCTCTTTGCGACATAAGCCTTATCAGATCTTCCATTTTCCCACGTCGGATGCATCTGAGCTAGGAGGATATCCACAAAATTTCTACACAGCAACTCATTTTTTAATTTTTCGGCCAACGGATCCTTTCTCCGGTTTAAGCCCCAAATTTCATCCATATTTAGAGTGAAGTTTAAGTCCCCTACAATCAGTAAATTTTCAATGTCAAGAACTTCAGAAACAAAAAGATTCTCCCAGAACGACGCTCTATTCCTGTAAGGAGCATAAACATTTAATATATTTATGGGAAAATTTTGACCCCGAATTTGAGCCGAAATCAAAATTCCCGCCAGGCAATTGTATGTTTTTGCCATGATCCAGACCGGATCCCATAGGACTACTAATCCGCCCGAGAGGCCGTTTGCTTCTACAGCCGATATATACCATGAAGGGAACATTTTCCTAAAATAAGATATAGCAACAGAAGCAGCATGCATTGTTTCCTGGATTAAGATAATCTTGGGATTAACAGAGATGAAAAGATCTCTTAACTCCAAAATTTTTTTCCCCACCCCCAGCCCCCGAATGTTCATTGATATCATAAAATTCATTTTGATAGCTTCTTGGCCCTGCTTGCTCTAAGAGGCCTCTCATCAGTCATATCTACAATAGGAACATCAATAAGCGACAAGTTACGGATACCCCTGCCCGCACTCTCCCCCCTACCTCTAAAGTGTCTACTGCCCCTGCCATTTTTCCTCCTTACTGTGATATTGCTGGCGGAGTTTGGGCTAATGAAGGGAGATTCCTTGGAGCCAGGTTTATGGATAGTGAGTGCTTTAAGCTCCAACGACTTCTTTGAAAGCAAGAAATCCAAATCGCTACCTATCGAATTAGTGGGAGAAGAAGTCGGAGAGTTCACCGGGGTGGGAGAAATCATGGTTTCCTTACCTTTCCCTATCTGAGAGCAAGGCACATAAGGAGATGGCGAAGAATGACTGATGAGAATTTCATTGCTGCTGTTAATATAGGGAGGAGGAATCGGAGGCGGATTGGGAACCTCATGATCAGAGGTCGGTTCAATGGGATGAATGGGCTGGGATATGATCGAAAAAGGGGCATCTTCTAAAGGAGGCATCGAAGGGGAAATAGGCTCCACAGGAGAGGGAGGTTTAGATCGCGGAGGAAGACAATGTGGAACAGCAGGAGAAGATGCTTGTAAGTCTTCCGTTCCATAGGAGGATCGACTTTTTGAAGATAGAAAAAACTCTGAGTCCGGGTAGGGAGAGGATGCCTTACCAGAATGAGATTTGATATGATGAGCTCCCTGAAATTTCCGACTATAATGAAAACGCCGAGAACAATTCTTTATTAAATGACCTGTGTGGTGACATGCTGAACATCTAAAAGGAATCCCCCAAAAGTCCAACCTCTGCCTGATATTCATCTCCCCCCAGGAAATGTCAATATGTTCCGGAAAACCTCCCCTGTAAGATTTATCAATCAATACCCACGCCACTCTCTTATCTTTTTCTCCAAGACACCATGGATCCACGTATACACACTTTCCAATGGCATTCCCAATCTCAAACAAAGTTTCTATTGACCATAATTCCAAAGGCAACCCGGGGAGCTTAACCCAAATGAAGTTGTTTGAGGGGGTATTCCTAAGCGGATTAAAACCCATATACCATCTGTGCAGAACCAGGAAACTCCGGTTGAATACCCACTGATGCTTTAGAATGGATTCCAAATCACTTGACTTTAAAAAATGGAAACAATACCAGTCCTTTAGAAGGCCAGCTATGATAGGGACATAACCTATAATCGGTTTCCACTGGGACGCGAGCCAGCTTCTCATCATAGAGTCGTTCATCTCCGGGAAGTGCCAACGCCCGATCAAGGCTTTTTCTTGGAGACTGTTTATGCGTTCTGCAAGGTGGGAGCTGTCTATTCTTATGGCAGCGGGAGGAGGAACAGTCTTGACCGGTTTCTGGAATTTCTGAAATGAACCTTCATCCGGATCCTTCCGAAAATTATCATTTCCTTTTCGTCTGGAAGATCGCGAAGGTTCTCCCTTATGCCTGACATAACCACCCACGTCCACCTGTGGGACCGATGGCCTAATCAACAAATCCCCCAGAGTGGATTGCCAGTCGGATGACAACCGAGCTTTTACATGGGCGGATTCTGCAATGGTGGCAGCTTGAATCATTGCCTCCGTAGCGGATGAGTCGGAGGGAAAATCCATAATTGAATGAGCCACCAACTCTTACCTCATAGGTACCCCAAGAATCCAATTTCGATATGGTCCGGACAAAAAGGTACAATCCACATCTGAACAAGATGCCTGGAGAGAGAAAAAAGGAAAGCAGGCTTCTGACAAAGGAAACCTCGAGAACTAATTGACTCTCTTCCCCATAAGGCATAAAGGATATGAGAATGCCATCTGTCCACCAGTCTTTAATAACTATGACCTCAGCCAGAGCAGGACTCTATCAAGGGGAAAGGATTTCAAAAATTGACGGCTCCAAGTAAATACATCCGAATGAGCTGAATTTCAAGAATAATAATTATTCAGGAGAAACTTCAGAGTGACATCACTAGGAGGGTACCGATGGATAACATCCGATGGTCGGAAAAAGAAAAACCGGCCTGAAAAAACCAGGAATAGTCGAAAGGTGGCACACAAAGACCGGCCCGGGAAAACCAGGAGGGGTCGAGAGGAAGCAAACAAGCGTCCCAGACTAATGAGTAAGACAGACAATAACCAGGAGAAGAAACCTCACGTAGCTTCTTCGGGACAAACTACGCAGCAACAAAACAAAACACAAATACACCACCATGGACCTAATTTGAACCGAACATCTGTACAAGGCTTAGATATAACTATATAATTCTGAATCTTTAAAGCTGTAACCCTTAACCAGTTTAAAACCATCGCTTGCATTCAAAATTATAGAAGGGAACAGAAACAAACAGGTCTTCTTTATGATAAAAACAGTCTAAACAAAGCATGTATATGAGAAACCTGGATGAAATGCTTCAAACTAATAACCAAGAACATAGCTCAAAACTCCATTTTATGATTGTTCCAGATAAAACCTTTCTACAACAACAATTTTATATAGTTCAAAAGATAAGGAGAGCTCAACTGACCTGGAGTCGTGAGCATGCCGAGAGCAGAGTGCAGCATAAAAACTATCGACCCACCCATCACCAAAAAGCAGGAACCGATAAAATAAATAGATAAGATGGAAAGCTCATGGAAAACCACGACTGTGCCTGGAGCGCACAGAGGGGAAGGGAGAGAGCAGAAAAAAAAAACTATCTCCTCGCAACGAGGTTGTTTTAAAACAGCAGCTAAGAGTGGATTGGAAATGAGGACAACCCAAGCAAAAGCCTTTCTCGAGGAACAGTTGTCAGCGAGAATGCATGCATGGAGAGCGCTCCTGTTCAGAAACTTGGCATGACAATGGCAAGCAGCGTGTATTGGAAAGATCATTAGGAGGACGCACTTGTTAATGGGTAGAGGCCATCAGAGATCAGAAAAACGCTTCTGGTTGGCTGCACTCCACTGCTCAGCAGCCACGCGCACTCCCGCTCCGTGTATTTTTGCTATTTGTTTTATTGTTCGTTATTTATATGTAGAGGGTTTATTTTTCATTTTCCAAGATTTCCAAAGGGTTTTGCAACCAGTACCTTTTTCAGAAATGTTGCCGTTTTCCCTGTATTGTGCAATATAGTCTCCAGTTATGTAATGTAACACAATGTTTTCTATCGTCTCATCATCCTGAACAACTCTGTGTTGAAAGGGCCTTTCTGAAAAATCCACAGACTGGAGGTAAAGTTGTAAATATTGCTGCCCTCGTAGTTCTAGTTGATAACTAGTTTGGAGTGTGATTTTCATTGAGAAATAGATTCTATAATAGATTCTATTAGATGGAGGTGACGTTTTCATTCGGAAAGGAATGGAAAATCCGGAACAAGGATTTTGATGAGATCTGGTGGGAATTTTTGGAAATCCAGGTTACAATTGTAAGCTTCATAATTTTGGGTTCGCAAAGAATTCTTGTTTTAAACACTCTACCAGATTCCCATGATCATAATTCTTGAAAAAAATTACATGATCATAATTCTTAAAAAAATTGTTGGATTTTGACGAGAAATTGCCAGGAGAAATTGTTGCTTGACTTCTCTAAATCTATTTGTTGCACATTTCTTAGCCAGTTCATTTTATTCAATCCATTTTACCTTACTTTAGAGCAACTTTGTAAAAGATCTCCCTTACCTCAAAGTAACTTTATAAAAGATTGAGAAATAGAATTATGCATGCGTGACATTTACTAGAAATACAAGATTTTAGGTGGCAAAACCATGACAATATATCAAGGAAATCTACATGGGGGCAAGGTAGGGTATTCTATTTCAAGGAGTTACAATCAGGTTTACATCTCTTTAACTCTTGGGAATTAGTATAAATGAAGCATGCGTCATTACAAAACTATCATTGGTTTAATTTTTTTTTTTGTCATATTTAACAATTTCTACCTTGCTAACAATTTTAGCTACTACCTTGCTTAAGCTGGTTTATTAGCCTTTTTGTAAGCCTAAGAGAAGCGAGAAGCATCTCTTTAACTCTTGGGATTTAGTATAAATGAAGCATGCATCATTACAAAAACTATCATCGGTTTCATTTTCTTGTCATATTTAACAATTTCTACCTTGCCAACAATTTTACCTACTACCTTGCCTAAGCTTGTTCATTAGCCCTTTTGTAAGCCAAGAGAAGCAAGAAGCCTGACATCAATGCAATTTCTCTAACAACACTAGTTTCATATATGTTTGCATAGTTTTCTTGAGTGCGTACTTTTAAAAACCCAATGCACCTCCATCAATGACTAGATAAAAATCAAACTTTGAATTAAATGAAGGAGTTGCAGCTCACAGGTGTGTATTGCACCTGGATACTGCACTCAATCAAAGAGGAGACTCTCTCTCTCGTTCACTCTACATTACATCAAATGAATATTACAATATTAAATACATGACTGAAAATTAGGTAGTTGTGAACAACCTCCTAAACTCTAGGAACAAATCCTAAACTAAGGAGATGCATTACAACCATATAACCATTTCTCCATTATTTTTAACTCCCCCCCCTTAATGGAGAAAGGGTTATTCTGCACTCCTAACATCCCTCTAAATAACTCAAACTTTACTCGCCCTAGAGGCTTAGTAAAAATATCAGCTAAATTATCACAAGTGTTACAATACTCCACACATATTTCTTTTGACTGTATATTTTCTCGAACAAAATGAAACTGAGTGTCAATATGTTTAGTATTTTTATGGAAAACTGGATTGTATGCAAGCTTTATTGTGCGCTGGTTGTCAGTTTTGATGCTAGTTGCTTTTTTCTTTCCTTCACCTGCATCACTGAGCAATCTCCTCAACCAGATAGCTTCGCATGCGGCTGCACATAATGCTTGGTACTCAGCTTCACATGATGATAGTGCTACAGTACTTTTCTTTCTGCTACTCCACGAAATAACCCCGGATCTAATACTAAATGCGTAACCTGTGATGGATCTTCGATCATCCAGGTTACCTGCCCAATCAGAATTTGAATATCCTGCTAAAGTAACATCAGAAATGTCAGTGTATAAAATACCATAATTACAAGTACCACTAAGGTACCTCAACACACTTTTTGCTGCAATCCAGTGACTTTCAAGTGGTTTGGACATGAACTGGCTCAACACACTAACAGAATATGCCAGATCAGGTCTAGTTGTCGTGAGATATATCAAACTTCCCACTAGCTGTCTGTACAAAGTAGCATCCACCTGTTTTGTGCCATCATCACTGCTTAACTTGAGATTCTGCTGCAATGGTGTTGCTGTTGTTTTGCACTGTTCCATTCTAAATCTTTCCAACAGGGTTCTGGCAT
Organism: Pinus tabuliformis; assembly: GCA_031772625.1. Lineage (NCBI taxonomy): Eukaryota > Viridiplantae > Streptophyta > Pinopsida > Pinales > Pinaceae > Pinus > Pinus tabuliformis. Next base: position 870,790,256 of record CM062808.1, read on the forward strand.
ACTTCCCTTGAGTAAGAAAAGTTTGACCAGAATCTTTCCATACCTCCAAACCTAGGCAATAATGAAGATCTCCAAAGTCTTTCATTTCAAATACCTGTGACATTTGCTGCTTGATTTCTTTGATCAAATTATTTGCATTTCCTGTTATGATCATGTCATCCACATACAAAGAAATCAAAATGATTTGCCTCTGTTTATTTATCTTGGTATACAGGTTTGGATCGTTGAGGTTCCTATGAAAACCATGCTGTATAAAAAATGAATCAATTTTCTCATACCATGACCTGGGTGCTTGTTTCAGACCATAAAGTGCCTTATGCAATTTACACACTAAATGCTCCTGCCCCTTTTTCACAAAACCAAGAGGCTGTACTAAATAGATTTCTTCCTTTAATTCACCATTCAGAAATGCAGACTTAACATCTAGCTGGTGTAGCTTCCATTTATGTTTTGTTGCTAAAGAAATTAGCATTCTAATTGTATTTAATTTAGCTACAGGGGCAAAGGTGTCATTGAAATCTATTCCTTCTTGCTGTGAGTAACCCTTTGCTACCAGTCTAGCTTTAAATTTTTCTACACTCCCATCTGAATTTATCTTTGGTTTATACAGCCACTTACATCCTATGGGGGTTTTTCCTTCAGGCAACTCAACTAAATCCCAAGTATGGTTTCTGTATATTGATTCAATTTCCTCATGCATTGCAGCCCTCCATGCATCTGATTTACTTGCTTCTTCATAATTTGCAGGTTCTACAATGTTCAATATTTTAGACATTAAAGCATAGTCTCTCAATTTAGCAGGTAGTCTAGTCTTCCTACCTGATCTCCTAGGTAGAGGACTTACCTCAACTCTATCTGTTTCAGCGCTTTCCGGGCTTGCATCATCACTTATTATACCATCTGCTGCTACTTCTTCCTGTTTCTGCTCCTGCTCCTGCTCTTCATCTTCGTCACTGTTCATTTCTATCAACAATGGAATGTGGCTATCATTGTTAGAGTCTTCCTTTCCATCTTCAGCCTGTTCATGAAAAATAACATCTCTGCTTGCAAAAACTTTATGAGTCACAAGATTATATAACTTGTATGCCTTATACTCTGTGCCATATCCAACAAATATACATTTCAGAGCTTTGGGGTCTAACTTCATTCTATCTGCTTTCGGTATATGAGCATAAGCTTTTGATCCAAATATTCTTAAATGACTAACTGCTGGTTTGAGTCCAAACAATGCTTCAAAGGGGGTTTTGAAGGCTAGACATTTAGTAGGACTCCTATTCTTTAAATAAACAACAGTATTAATGGCTTCTGCCCAAAGACCATTTGATAGACCCTTACCTTGAAGCATACTTCTGGCACACTCCACAAGGGTTTTGTTCTTCCGTTCTGCTACTCCATTCTGCTGTGGAGTGTGTGGCACTGTGAATTGCTGCATAATCCCATGTTGCTTGCAGAAGTTCATGAACTCTCCTAACCTGTATTCTCCCCCTTGGTCCGACCGGAGAATCTTTATCCTCCTTCCTGTTTGGTTCTCTATCATAGATTTGAACTCTTTAAAGTACCGAAAGGCTTGACTCTTTTTACTTAAAAAATACACCCATGAAAACCTAGTGCAATCATCTGTAAACAACAGAAAGTAATATGCTCCTCCTAAAGACCTAGTTTGCATAGGTCCACAAATATCTGTATGCATTAGTTCTAGGATGTCTCTTTCCTTTTTGTTGACATGCAAAGGGAACTCTTCTCTATGCATTTTCCCTAATGCACATCCATCACATTCTAGCTTGACATTATGAAAAACAGGGAGTCCATCGACCATACCTTTCTTCTGAAGTAAGATGAGGTCTTGCAAATTGAGATGTCCAAATCTCTGATGCCAGAGATTTTCGACTGTTGATCCAGCTGCAACCATTGCTTGTCGTGGCATACTCTTTGCATCCAATCTATACAAATTCCCCACGTGCACTCCTATTGCAACTGTTTCCATCTGGCTATCCTTAATGACACAACCATTCTTAAAGAATTGCACCTGCATGTCCTGGTCTGTAATCATTGAGACAGAGATCAAGTTTTTCTTAATTCCTGGAACATATAATACATTTTTAAGATGTTTAATGTCGCCACTAGGTAGCTTCACAGGAATATCTCCATATCCTTTGATCTCATATCCACTGTCATCTCCTAGATAAATTTTTGATCCACATGCAGATCTTCAAGAAATTCAAAACAGTCCTTCTTACCGATCATATGTGAGGATGCGCCAGAGTCGACATACCATATGTCGTCCTCATCTCCCTTTGATGCTGAAAGAGCACAATCGACTGTGAATAGTCGAAGATCATGGCTGTGGTCCTCCTCTTCTCCAACAAAACACCCCTGATGTTTCCTCTGTTTGCTTCTTCTTTCATCCGCCTGTCGCTTATAACATTCTTTAATTTGATGACCAGGTTTCCCACAATAAAAACATTTCTTAACATAATTATCGATCATACCTTTAAATGATCTCTTTTGAAATGTGTTGGCCCCTTTATGCTGCTGCTACTGCGGTTGCTGGTGTTGGTGCTAGTGCTTCTTTCCTTTGTACTGTCGCCTCTTCGCCATCAGAACAAGGTCATTGCTCTGAGTTTTCAGATTCTGTCGTCGCTCCTCCTCCTGGAGCAGAATCGCTATCAGCTCATCAAATGAAGGGGCTTTCTCCCTCGTTGAGAGTCCTGTGATGAACGTCTGGTATTCATCAGTCATTCTGTTCAATGTAAGCGTGACTAGATCTGAGTCGGACACCTTTTCTCCAATATCTCCCAGTTTGTCACTCAGATCCTTGACTCTGGCCATGAATCCAGCAACGGACTCATTCTCGTCCATCTTCAATGCAAACAATTTTTCTTTGAGTGCCAGAACACGATTTGTATTCTGAGTCTCGTACAAGTTCTTGATCGTTGTCCATATATCAGCGACCAACTTAGAATCTCTGATATGTGGGATAATATTGTCCTTAACAGACATCTTCAGTATAGCTTTTGCTTTCGTTTCTCTTTTATCCAAATCTTGTTCTTGGGTTTCTGTTCCAGATCTCTGCTCATTTCCCTCAACGATCGACCATGCATTTACGCTCTCTAGCAAAGTTTGCATTTTGAATTTCCAGTTGGAGAAATTCGATCATCGAATTTGCCAGACTCATGGAGATATGATTCTATACTGTTATTCATTTCTATCCAACTGAACACTTCAATCGGTCACCACCGGGCAAGTCCGATCTGCTACCACCGAACAGATCAGGAACTTCACTATGCCACCACCGGGCAAGTCCGATCTGCTGCCACCGAACAGATCAGGGACTTCACTGTGCCACCACCGGGCAAAACCGATCTACTACCACCGAACAGATCAACAAACAAGCTCCAACACGCCACCACCGGGCAAAGACGATTTTCTTCCACCGAACAGATCAAGGAGCTGCACTGCACCACCACCGGGCAAAAAACCGATCTGCTTCCACCGAGCAGATCACAGAGCTCTGATTCGCCACCACTGGGCAGGTCTGATCTGCTACCTCCGAGCGGATCAAGGAACCCCAGTTCTCCACCACCGGGCAAATCAAATCTACTGCCACCGAGCAGAAATCTCCACGTGCCACCACCGGGAAACTCCGATCTGCAACGAAAAATTGCAGATTTTCAGAGAGAAAGAGGTTGGCTCTTTGGTGCTCTGAACAGCCACGAATCCGCACCAATTGCAGAAAAGAAAAATTTATGGAGTGCACCGAAAGATTAACAGCCACGGATCCGCGCTAATGTAGTCACGATTTTCATGGCGCGCTTTCAGCCTCAAACCCGCGCCAATGGGCGCGTCTGTTCTCTAAAAAATCGCACCAATCCGCTTTTGCTTTTAAAGGCGTGCAACAAGTTCGAGCCAACCCTTTCTTGCACTCAGAGATGATCAGTCATCTGAGATCCATCTTCACTCTATGTGTTACTGCAGTTTCACCTGATCACACAGATACATTTACATGCTCTCGTACCACTACAGATATGTAACTAATGATACATCCCTAAAACAAATTTGAGGCTATCTCTACCCTAAGCTCTGATACCAAGATAAAAATCAAACTTTGAATTAAATGAAGGAGTTGCAGCTCACAGGTGTGTACTGCACCTGGAGACTGCACTCAATCAAAGAGGAGACTCTCTCTCTCGTTCACTCTACATTACATCAAATGAATATTACAATATTAAATACATGACTGAAAATTAGGTAGTTGTGAACAACCTCCTAAACTCTAGGAACAAATCCTAAACTAAGGAGATGCGTTACAACCATATAACCATTTCTCCATTATTTTTAACTTGACTTGTACAAAATAGTACTTGATATCAATAAGTTTAGTCTTACATTGATAAGTTAGGTTTGGAGCCAAATGTATAGCACTTCGACTATCATAAAATATATTTACATTGTTTTGCGCTCTACTATGCTCACCTAGAAGACCCTTCAACCAAATTTCCTTTGCCTCTTTGCAAGTATGTGAGACGACAATATATTTAGGACTTATGGTGGATAAGTAATTATTCCCTGAAGCTTTGACGTCCAACTAATGGATCCTCCTGCGAAAGTAAAGATATATATGGAAGTAGATCTCCTATTGTCCAAATCACTAGCAAATTTGAATCAACATAACTGCATACATAATCACTTAACTTGTTAAAGATGATGCAATAATCAATTGTGCAAAATATTAAAGCACCCATTTCATTGCATTCTAATGTTATTTCCTAAACTTGTCATGTACCTATTAACACCACTCATTGTATGTGAAATATCCAGTTTGGTACATACCATTTCATACATCAGAGTTCCTACTACATTAACATAAAGTACATAAGACATACAATCTTTTTCTTCCTTATTACTAGGACGTAAACTTAAAGAAAGCTTGAAATGGAAAGCGAAAAAGATATTTACAAGTTTCACATTATTCATCTCAAAATTTACAAGTATTTTCTCAACATACTTTTGTTTTGAAAACTTGAGTTTTCCATTCTTTGTTTGTGTATTTCAATGCTCAAGATTTGTTTTGCTACTTCTAGATCCTTCATATTAAAGGTCCGAGCCATCCGAGCCATCAACTTCTTGATCTTGTCCATGTTTTTGCTTGCAACAAACATATTCCCAACATATAACAACATGATAATCAATACACCATTAAACTCTTGATGTATACATAATGGTCATGCTCACTTCTGGTATTGGTTCTAGTTGGTTCATCATGAAGGAATAGAATTTGTGTCATTGCTTGGGTGATTTCTTCCAACCATATAATGACTTCTTAAGATTGCAAACTAAATCTTCTTTTGTGATGTTGCACAACTTTCTCACAACTCCATGCATATCTCCTCGTCCAAATATCCATGCAGGTATCTCATTTTTTCTAAATCAACCAAAACTACTAATGCTAACTCAATACAAATAGATACAAGCTTAACAACTGATAAAATATTTCATGGAAATCTATACCTTCCATCTTAGAGTAACCTCTGAGACCAATTTGGTTTTATACATTTCAACATTACAATTAATGTTTTTCTTTAATTTGTAGGCTTATCTACATTTAACAATCTTTTTATATCTAGGATGTTATACTAGGATCCAAGTTTTGTGTTTATCCAAGGCATTCATTTCTTCTTTCATAGCCACCTTCCATTTGGCATTGTTGCTATCATCGATTGGTTTCTGATAACAAGAAGGTTCCCCATCATCCGTGACCAAAGCAATAGATGAAGTAAAAATTGTATACCTTTTAGGAGGATTTCTTTCTTGTGTAGATTTTCTGGGATTTTAAAATTTGTTATAATTAATGGCGATCGTTTTACAAGATAGAAAGTAGTAGTGATTGCTTTGTTGACAACTTTGGTCACTAATTGGTATCGCTGATCCTCCTTCTTGCTCATTCTAGAGGAGTTTTGCTCATGTTTTGCATGCCATTTTGTTGGAGAGTACATATAGTAGTTTTTGTCTTACAATCTTAGCTTCTTTATATTGATTTTGGAATATGATGAAGTGAACTCACCTTTATTATATATTTTGAAACATCTGTTGTTATGTTGGTTTTCTTTTCTACCATTACTCTAAATTGTTTAAATGTATTAAACACCTCAATTGTTATTTTTAAAACACGAATTCACACTTTTCTAGAGAAATCATTCTTAAATGTTACAAAATGTGACGATCCTTAGAAATAAACTGTAGGGGATGGAGCCGAAACATCAGAATGGATATAATCAATAATTCTTTTACTAATATGATTGTTTGCTTTAAACTTCAATTTGCATTGCTTCACAAATATACAATGTTTTCAAAATTCAAATTCAAAGATTTTAAATTTGGAATTAATTTGTGATTTATCAGTACTTATAATTCTTTTTTCACTCATATGATCTAGTGGTTGATGCCACAAATGAGTGAATTCAATCATCTCCTTGGATACCATTGTTGCTTCATTGGTTTGAGTACTTCAGTCCAACTTGTAAACATTTTTGTCTTAAGAGTGTTTATAACCATTAAAACACTTTTGGACACTTTTGAGCCTCCACCTTGACCTGTGAATTTATGACCTCCATAATCCAAAGCTCTAGAAGAAATTATTTTTTTCTTTATTTTAAACCCGTCTAACATAATTAATTTCCTTGTAATACCATCAAACATTTTAATTTTGACACTCTCAACCCTAACACTCTTTCAAGAAATGTGATTTTCCATAATATTAATTTTTCCATTAACAACTCTTAATGAAGAAAACCAATTTCCATGTGGACACATATGAAAGAGAAGCTCCATAATCTAACAAACCAATCTTCAAAGTATTGAGGAACATTACTAATAGACAAAACTTCATCAATTATACGTGGATCTGTTGTAGTTGTCTCCTTTTAGGAGTCTTCCTTGGATCCTTGCTTCTTCGACTATCTTTCATGAGATGCCCCATCTTATTACAATACCAACATATGAGTTTGCTTCTTTTGCCTTTTGACTTTGATTATGATATACTTCTCGATTTTCTCCTCTTTCCTTGGACTGACCTCTAGCGACCATTGGTTCTAGTGTGAACTGTTCATGTTAGGGTCCCACCCTAACCCGCTTATTTATGTAATGGGATCGAGTCATAGTCAAGAGTCAATAAAGCCCATATTAATAATTGTAAGTGGTTAACCCGCAATTAATGACGAGACCACAGTTAGTTGCAAATGGGCCGTAGTATTATATAGATGCTATTAATAAAACCCATGGTATTGATCCTTGGTATTGCATGTATGAGTCATATATAAAGGATAGAGACTCCCTGCGAGGAGCATCGTGTCTTAATTTTGTATCGAGCTCTGCTCTATTGGAGGTTGCCCCTCGAAGAGGCCAGTGAACATTGCTTTCTGAATAATAAAATATTTGCTGTTGTCTCTCACTGTTCTATGTTCTGGGTATCTTTCTTCGCATATTCTGTATTTGGGTATCTTTTGCAGGTTAAGAGCATAACAGTTCAATACTTGATTTCCTCCTCACCTTAGACAACAATGTTTCAATCGTAGAATCAAATTTAAGAGTCTTAGTAGTACTAAAGTTAATGGGCATTATCAAATCATCTTACAATTTAGACAATGAACACAATTGTGTAATTTTCTTATCTTCACCATTGCGTTTAACATTCATACTACTCAATTGGAAAATAAGAGTTTTAAAACACATCCAATTGATTTGCATTTTTCATATTATCTTTCATTTTTAAACAATATAGTTGCTTCATTAAGTAGATCCAATTTGTCAAGGATTTAGTTATTTAAAAGTCTTCCATCTTGCTCCACAAGTTTGTTGTAGTTACTTCCCCAACAATGTTAAACAAAACATTATTTTCAAGACATAACTCACTAGTTATTAAAGGTCTTCCATCTTGCTCCACAAGTTTGTTGCAGTTACTTCCCCAACAATGTTAAACAAAACATTATTTTCAAGACATAACTCACTAGTGCCGAGTGGTCTAGCATCTAGGTTTTCCCACTCTTCATCGGTCATGGTTGTAGGTTTCTTCTTCCTCCCTTCTAATTCCTTATGTAACCTTTGTTGTACTAATAAATCTTTCATTTTTAGTTTCCATAACTCAAAAATATTTTCTAAGCAAAGTCTCTCCAATTTGATTTTTCTTTTGTTAAATGTGTCAATTCAAAAACTCCATTTCACAAACTTTGTTTTCAAACCTGGTTTTTCTGAGGCTTAATTTTTTAGAAACCCTATTTAGAAAAAATTCTTGTTTCAGACTCTATTCCTTTGAAAGATTTATTCCTACATAAAAATGTTTGTGAGATTTGTTGTCTCCACATTTTTTTTACACCAACAAGTAGATTTGATGTTAATTCTGCACTCAAATGCAACAAAATACTCCAGAAATGTTTACATTAAATTCAAGTTGCTTGTTCTTAAAAAAAAAATAACAAGCAAGGACTTCCAAATTCTTATCTAAAAAACTATTGTTGACATACATTCTACCAACCAAACGCCAACTATATGCTTTGCAAAATTGATCAAACAAAAAAAAGACTTTACAATATGAGATCAATTCAGAAGAGGGATCAATTGATATCTTATTAGACTAGCTTCTCGAAGTGCTACTTGCAATACTGTATTGTTCACCGACAGTGCTTTGAATTTGTAGCTCAACGAGTTGGCATCACAAGTCATTGATTTCATCTCCCTGTCAATTCACCTAGGCTTTGAGCATTTGTAATTCCTCAAGCAAAAAAAATATTGTCTTAAACTGTTGATGAATTTTGCATTGGAGATCCAGGTTCTCGACTAGATATTCGACAGGGCGTTGCAGACAATTGCTGCAGGTATTAATGCAATCTGAAGTGGCTGGAGTATTCATATTGTGCTCTATGAGAGACTAAGGAAAGGGGACTATTTCTAAGAAGGGCCGAGTGCCAGATATGCACATAGTTCAAACAAAAGGGATAAGGAGCAGAGAGGTCAACAAGCGAAGGAGCTCTCAGAGCTGATTTGATGGCAGGGCAGGGGGAGGACTGGGTTCTCAAGGAATAGGAAACGCAGACAAGAAGAGAGAAAGGCTTAGACGCACCAGAAAGAGAAAAACTAGACCAAACTGAAGACAACTCTAGAATTAACATCAATGCACATAATGGGGTACCTTTAAATAACAGGCGAGCCAAATTTAGCATGGAAACTCCCATACAGTTGCTTCCATAGACCATAACCACGACTGTCCAAAGTATGGGGGGATGGAAGTGCATGAGCCAGTAGAGGGACCCCGTATTCTTTAGAGAGGATGACAACTCTGCTTAGGACCCCATAATTTCCCTCCTGGACCTACTGAGAGACCAAAAACAAACTAGAGGAGAAGAATTCACAACTTCTCGCCGAACAATAGAGAAATTTGGTTGCGTAATAGAGCAGGGGGAAACCACATGGCTACGTTCATGACATAGTGTTGATGACTCTTGCTACTTTTTGGTTCAAGCCTGTGACTGAAATCTTCCCGAATTTCAAGAGCCCCCCTGCACCAAGAATAATTAACTCGGATCCCATACAGACACAGGCTTCATGAAGCTTGAATACTCATCACCTTACCACCATCCATGAATTTAATTGTAAAACCTGAAAGCTTGCATGCAAGAAATATCTTGTCAAAATTGAATTCCATTAATGCCCACCACCCTGAAGCCTTCAAGAAATGTGATACGAGGGAAAAATATGTTTGTAATACTGTCTGGAGGATAAACTTGCCACATGCAAGGGCTGTAAGGGCCAGGATTTTTCATGGCATGCTCGCCCTCTGGTAGGCACCTTAGCCATGATGATAGGCAGTGACTAACCAGCCTGCCATAGGGCATTAAATGCCCGGTTATATGCAGGCTGGATAACCCGATAACACGCGCGCGCCCATTTCTTATTTATCTAGTCTCCGCGCGCGCGTGTTATCGGGTTATCCAGCCTGCATATAACCGGGCATTTAATGCCCTATGGCAGGCTGGTTAGCTCCTGCCATGATGATAGGCTCACAAAACAAAATAATTGTCGTATGACTGCCAATGTTAGGAGCAGTGGAGGACTTAATCTAGTTTTCCTTGATATCCTACAAGATGGTCTCTCTCTCTTTCACATACCTATATGCACTAATATAGATATGATGCGTAGAAACATGAAAGGAATTATTTATGGAATAGATTCCATCCCAACAAACCATCGATGACATATGCCTACCTCTAGTAGACAAGCCTGATTTTTCTATGCATATGGTTCCTTATTTTCGCTTCTTAAGATGTGATAGAAGGTTTTGTGAGGAAATTAGTTCATAATAATAAGAATTCTATGGAGAATAAGACTTAAGTGGTTATTTTTAGGAAGAGATCCTCTTTGTAAATGTTGAATGATGAGAAGGGAATCTCCCAATATATCTATCTTGGAGAGTTTCCTTTCTTTAGCCAAATGGAGCCCAAGCAGGACCCCATACATTTTAGGCAGATTGTTTGTCCTCTTACCAAGTCCCTAGGAATACTTAAATCCTTGGTTTCCCTCGGGATTTAAGAGAATCCCTCCCCCTCCTGCCACCTCTCTCCACATTTTTTTAATAAACTCCATAGAATTAAAAAAATTGAAATGTGCCCATTTTTTCCAAAGTCCTTTTGAGCCTTTGTCAATAGCCTTAATGCTCTAGCTTTGTCTCTGTTGATATGCTCCACTGTTTTACTCCTTCACAGGAAGACTTGGACCAACTATTTTATCATTGGATGAGACTTGTGTGATATGCGACTCTTCTTCTGGTCCCTGCAAACTGTGGCTAGGGTTTTAAGTGGGTTAGAATATCATATACTATGCGGCCTCTAGATGGCATTTCAAAACCAACTCGACAAACATTTGTGGATGCATGACAACTTCTCTTTAATGGCGGGTCAATGCATATCAGTTGCTCCTCCATGTGAATGCTTTCTCCTTTGTAGTTGGCTCCACTAGACCTTCGTTGGATAGCCTCTGTGTGTGGGTTTCCAAATTTTAGGACAAAAACTATCAATGGTTTCTTGTTAATCAAACCAACAAATATTTATTTTTGTAAATTTTGGTTTTTACATTTCATTTAACTAATTTTACTATTATATTTGACATGTACAATTACTCTTGAAGATTCTTTTAGTCCAAGTTTCCACACTCTTCCACACCCTTCGATATGCATCTATGATTTGATGATTATCGTGAAGAACTTCATTGTTATTAAACAACATTTTCTTCCTTGCAAGCCTTAGGGCTCAAGAAACTACATAGAATAAAGCCCTATGACCTCTTGTTACCTTGCCATTATACCAAGCTTGCAAACATTTTACCATAGAGTTACCTAGCTAAGAACCTAGTTTTCCAATCCATGAGAATGATTCCTTCCAAACTTCTTTTAGGAAGGAACAAAAATTCTACAAGTGATTAATGATTTGTTCATCTATAAAATGATTGGTGATTTTTTCATCTAATTTACAAAGAACACAATGTTTGGACCTTGCCATCCTTTTTTCTTTAATACCTTTCGATCCAAAATTTTATTAAAGAGTGCTAATGATAAAAATCTCGATTACTAGGATCCTTCACCTCCTAGATAGGGTTCCACCACCTAACATGTTTTCTTGGAACCTCCTAAAAAGGTGTTTCCTTATATCATAATTGTGTGGTGTATCTTTTTGAAGAGCTATTTTTTCTTCTTCTCATTTTCATTATCTCTTAGTGTTACAATACTTTTTTCATAATCTTGCACATAGAAACTTCAATTTGTAATTTCTTTGTTTCGTAGAATGAAGGTGTTTGTAATTTTCCATCTGTTATGCCTATTTGAAGAAAGATTTGAATCCATTTCCTCTTTGAAATGATGTATGTCTTACATATTTAAGTTGGCGATCAAAGCCTTAAAAAGTTGATGTTATCCAATGCCAATGAAAGGCTTTGCTCTTATCCTCATTGTAGCCCCATTTGCATCTTTTGTCCATCCAAAGGGCCTTCCCTACAAGAGAGCATGATTTAACTAGTGCCTTTAGAAGATACAAACTCGACATATAGATTTCATAGGGAGTTTGATACAATTTTCTCGATATAGAGGTTTGATGAATGTTTGAAATATTTCTTCTTTCCATAGATCTTCTTAAGAGCCTTCATAAGTTATTTGGTCCTAGAGCTTATATTTCATAGTGATTTTCCTTTGATATAAAGTATTTACCACTAAAAGCTTAAGGATCCTTAATTTTAGATTTCAAAAAAGTTTGATCTAATCTTCACATGACAAAGTTCCTACTAGAGACTCAAGGTTCCTATTAGAAGGTGAAGGTTTCTTTACTTTTAGATCTCACAAGAAGTTTAATATAAGCTTCACATAATAATGTTAAACATTTTTTAAATAGTGACATATGTTGGAATATTCAACAATATTGAGAGGGGAGGGGGTGAATCAACATTAACAATTTTTAACTCCAAAAACTTGTAAATGCATTCACAGTTATAAAGAGAAACACATAAATATATAGAACACAAAGATTTTTACGGGAAACCCAAAAAATGATTTTCTTAATATATATAAAGAGTACATTCAATTTTGTTAGCACTGGTTGAAAGGAAGCACCAATTCTCTGGTTTATAAACACCAACTAAAAGGAAGCACCAACTCCTTCATTTATCAACACTAAAGCTTGTACAAGAGTCTATATTAGTCGAAGAGTATGCCCTTTTGGAAGCTGCTCCTTTGTCCTTCACACAAGCACTTGACTTCCTAAATATGGCCTTCTTATCAACCTAACTTCCCTCAAAAAATGATCCTTGAACTTGACCTCCTTATCAGTAGAACTTAGCCTCTAAAACTTAGCCTTATCCATAGGGTTCAACCTCCTCAATAGAGGATAGTCTTACTACTCTTAGGACAAGCCTGAAATTCAGCCTTAAAATGTGACAAAATTTGGTCCTCAAGAACAGGTTTGTAATCAACCTTCTAACCAAGGCTAAAAGCCTTCAAATAGTGTGCCAAAAATCCTTCCCAAAAACTCTCCCCAAATCAATTCCTCTTCACTTCTGGTTCATGAAGTACGAACCTCATAAGTAATTTTCTTCAATTGTTTGAATAGATATGAACTTTCTTGAGTGAATGACTTGAAATGATCCTTCTCATGCCTATTTATAGTGCATTCGAGGTTTACATTGGGCCGACTTGTGCAATTGGTGGAATGTATAGTGAATGTTTAAAAAATCACTTCTTCTCAACCATGACGAGTTAGAGAGAGTGCCATATACCATGGGAAAGACATTGAAATAAGATTTCTAACCATATATGTTATGCTTTTATTTGAGTTACATAAATGGAGTAAAAATTCATTTAAAGATATGGTATCCAAATGGGGCATAAAAAATCCAAAAAACATATTACGAAATATGCTATTTGAATATGTAACTTTATTTTTCATTTGGGTAACCTTGGACATTAATGACAACTTCTTTCAAAATGTCCCCCTTTGTCATTGATGGAAACCATCATACTCCACTTGTGATCATGCTCCCCCTGTTTTCGTGTTTCTTGATCTTTCTCTCTCCCTTTGAAAAGGGTAACTTCCCCTAACATTGTCTCTCCCATCGTCATTCTTTGCTAAAGATTGTGCAAATCAATTTGGAGAAGGAATTACTCCCAATTTCTATCTAAGATACTCAAATGTATCTCCTGGTAAGTGGTTTGGTGAAGATGTCTGCAATATGTTCTTTTGTCCCAACATATTCTAGCTTGATATTATTTTATGTGACTTGCTCCCTTGGAAAATGAAACTTGATAGGAATATGCTTGGTCTTGGAATGCATCATTGAATTCTTGGAGATGTTTATTGCACTAATGTTGTCACAAAGTATCAAAATAGGTTCATCATATTGTATTTTTATGTATTGTAAGGTTTTCTTCATCCACAGGACATGAGTACAACATATTGCTGCTACAATATATTCTTCTTTTGCTGTAGACAAGGATATATAATATTTCTTCTTGCTCAACCATGATACTAAGAAATATCCCAAGTAAAAGGCTGCTGCACTTGTACTTCTTCTATCATATATTTTTCCTACCCAATTTGCATCTTTGTAAGCTACCAATGTTAATTCCTTTCCTTTCGGATACCACAACCAAAACTCTGTTGTTCTTTTAAGATATCTGAAGATCCTTTTCACTACTAGAACATGAGTTTCCTTTAGTGCTATTTTAAATCTTGCAACCTATACAACTTCTTGCATTACATATGGTTTTCAAGATTTCACATAGAATAGACTACCAATCATTGATCTATTCTTTGATCCACTTCCTTGGATTCATCTTCTTTGATCAATTTGCATCTGGTGACCATAAGAGTGCTCATAGGTTTGTGATCTTTCATTGTGAACTTCTTCAACATTTATTTGATGTACAAGGTTTGAGAAATGAAAATGCCTCCATCTAGTTGAGATATCCAGAGTCCCAAAAAGAAAGTAAACTCCCAAGCAAGGAAATTTCAAATTCATTTTACATATCTTTTGCAAAGTTTTGACTTAATCTATCATCATCACTTCCAAATATGATGTCATCAACGTATATTTCAATGATGATCATAATGTTTTGGTCTTCCTTTATGTAGGGATTATTGTTTGCATTTCCCTTTTTAAATCCTTATTGCTGCAAATACCTATCCAATATTGAGTAACAAGCTTTAGGGGCTTGGTTAAGTCCATACAAGGTTTTCTTCAATCTACAAACAAAATCTTCGTCATTTGATAATAAGAATCCTTCTAGTTGTTCTATGTAGACTTCATATTCTAGCTCTCCATTAAGAAACAATGATTTTACATCCTTCCGATACATTTTGATTCTTTTGGAGCATACATATGCCAAGGGAATTCTGATTACTTCCATTTTGGCTACTGGAGAATTTTTTTCTTCAAACTCTATCCCTTCAACTTGGGCATATCCTTTGCACGCTAGCCTTGCTTTGTTTCTGGTGACCTTTTAAAATTCATATAGTTTGTTTCTGAAGACACATTTTGTACCAATCATATTTTTTTTCTTGTGTCTTGGAACAAGTTCCCATGTCTCATTATTTTCTATTTTATTTATTTCTTCTTCCATGACATTGATCCAATTTTCATCATTTCTAGCTTCCTCAAAGTTACTTGGTTCAATTGTGGACAATAATGATGGATTCCCTTTCTCTTGTGTTTGTGCTTGTTTTTTCCTTCTGGTTTCTACTCCTGCACTCTTCTCCCCAATTATTTGTTTTGGTGGATAATTCTTCTGAGACCAACACTTAAGTTTCTTGGCAGGTGTGTGAAAATCTTGCTGATTATCTACTTCTTCTGGTTCTGTCTCTGGTTACTTTTCTTCCTTTTTCTTTGGTTCTTCCTCTTTTTCTTTTTTTTTTGGTAAGAAAATATATTCCCATTATATTATCAAAATAATGTACATAGCATACAATCTAGAAGCTGTGGGAAACTAGAGACAATGAACCAAAGACAACAACATAAAAAACTGGTTTAAGATTGTTACATAACATAAACAGACAAAATTTTGTAGTTGTATACTATGTGGCTCTAGGCCACAAATTTACCACCCTTAGAGAAAGTGTCACGATTCCAAAATAGACCACGCTGATGAAAACCATGAGAGATATGAGCAATTTAATGAAAACCTGTTGAGGAGTCGACCTGTTGAAGATGAGCCCGAACAACAGTTGCAGATCTTATCATGATGGATGCTTCTTCTGGCTTCTCCTCTATAATGTAGCACCCTTGAGGACTAGGGTGAGGAGGAGAGCCCGTATGAGATGTTTCCAAGGAATTTTTTAGTGGCAGAGCTACTTTTGGACATTTACAAACAAGAGAGGAGAAACCTCCAGGAGCCATGAAGATGGGGGAGGGAGTTGAACCTAGGGGAGGGAAATTGGAGGTTGAGGTAGTCGAGGAGGAGGGAGAGGGGATATTGGGAGGGAATTTGATTTATAGGTTGCAGGAGAGATGTCTTAGAGAAGTGGAGGCATGGCTATGGTAGGATGAGAGCTCTGCAATCCAACAGGTAGCGTGAGATTTTTCCTTCTCACGGTCCTTGAGTTGGTGAGCTAGCAGATTACGAAGAGCTCAGAGTGTGTTCCTTCCATGGCTGATCTCTTCTGCTTCGAGCTCAAGAACCTAGCAGTGGATATGAGGTGGGATGGCATTGTCGAACAATTCCAATTCCACATTCTCATCGAAGGTGGTTGGAGGGCATCCTCTTCCCCTGCCTCGGTAGGCGTGACTAACTTTACCATGCTGGCAACAGGGTTCAGAGGGTTTTGAGTATGGTGCAGAGGAGGCAATCGGAGCTGTAGCGGGGTTGGTGAGTGGGAGGGACCAGGATTTGAGTAGAGGAACTGGAGGGAAGTAGCATATGGTGGCCATGTTTTGCATAATAAAACCATAGAAGAGGTAGGTTAGACTGCAAGATGAGCATGCAAGATTAGGTCAAGGAGATATGAGGTGACGTATTTAAAGAGCATGGTGGCTAGCTATGGTATAGAGGAAGTGATGGTCGACAGGTGGAGGGTGTCATTGTTTGTTAGTAGAGCAAGTGGCAAGGACTGGTCATGCACCTAGATCTGGGGGATTGATTCTTCCTCTTCTTGTTCCTCAAAGATGTGTGAATTTTTTTTTTTCATTCTTGGTCTTCAAGAACTTCATTTCATCCATTTTTACATTGATTATTTCTAGTATCTTGTTGAGTCTAAGATTGTATAACTTTTATGCTTTGCTTTTACATGTGTACCCAACAAGTATGCCTCCATATTTTTGGGAGTCAAACTTTCCTAATTTCTAGTTGTCCCCCTCTATGTAACATTTTCTTCCAAATATTCTGAAATGCTTGACATTAGTTGGTCTTCCCTTCCACAATTCATAGGTATTTTTGTCATTGTTACTTTTGAGCAATCCTCTTTTCAAAATGTGAACAAATAGCTCTATATACTTCTTGTACCTAAAAGATATTACTTAACTTGGATTCAAGCTACATATTTCTAATCATCTTTTCCACAATTATGTTCTTTCTTTCAACTAGTCCATTTTGCTGAGGAGTTCTAACTGTTGAGAATTGCTTTCTTATTCCATGTTCTTCACAATAGTCATTGAATTCATTTGAAGTAAATTTTCCTCCCTTTTTTGATCTTTAAGCATTTTATTTTCAAATCGGTTTCATTTTCAAAAAGTTACTTGAATATTCTTAGGTTTTCAAAAGCTTTTGACTTCTTTAAAAAAAACAAACCCAAGTCATCCTTGTGTAGTCATCAACAAGGAAAATGAAGTATTGTTTTCCATTTAGTCCTTTTTTTCTTGTTCTCCCACATAACTAATTATGTACAAATTCTAGTGGTTTTTTCGTGGAATGTTCCTTAGTTTTGAACTTAACTCTTGTTTGTTTTCCATGTTGAAAATACTTGCATATAGTATTTGAAGGCTTAGAAATTTCATGCATATCTCTTACAACTTCCTTCTTGCTGATCTTGACAAGATTGTTAGAGTGTATATACACCAATCTCCTATGCCAAAGTCGACTTTCATCTTCCTTTCCCATGCAACATCTCTCCTTTCCAATCTCATTCAAGATATATATGTTGTTTGAAGTTATTATTGCAGTTGCAACTAATTTCCGCGATCCTTCTTTCCTTACATTCTTTTGAACTGAATAAAATGTGTCTCCCTTATCACACATTTGGCTAAAAATTAGCGAATTATGCTTCATATCTTCAACAAGTAAAACATTCCCTACCACCACATTTTTGCTTTCAAGGCTCACTGTGCCTTTCCCTATAGTTTTGGTAGAGCTATCATTCCCAAAAGTGATAGATCCTTCTTATTTCTTTAATGTTACAAATTTGTTTTTGTCTCCAATCATATGTTTTGATCATCCACTATCAATATACCATTGACTTCTTTTTCTTTAGGCTTGTAGGGAAGCCCAAATTCCTCAACCTTCAAATCTTCCTATTTTTTCCAAGTTCTTGGTTGTCGAACCTGTCTTGTTTCCCTTGAAGGAACCATCAAATTGCTTTTACAATTTTTGGCCGTGTCCAAAATTGCCGCACTTGTAACATTCATTTTCATAACCAAAAGCACCAAAGCTGTTATAGTTTTTGTTGAAAGCCTCATGAGATTTTCTACCATATCTTCCTTCCTAATAGTTCTTGGGATTTACATAGCTATTTCTTGTATTTCTACCTCTTGTATAGCCTCTACAATTTATAGCTTTATGCCCAAAATTACTACAAGAATAACACACTCCATGAAGAATATTCTGGTACCCGAGTGTAGGTGGTTTTCTTGATGGTGTTGTCCTTCTAAAGCCATGATATTTTTCTTGAATCTTCTTCATTACTGGTTGTTATACATTCTCCTTTAGCGGCTTGCATTCTTCCTTCTTGATAGGACCCTTGAGTGCATCAACTTAGCTTCCTTGCTTTGATTCATTTCTTGTCATCATAGAGCTTGAACCTTTATTAATGTTATTTTGTTTATATCCTAGTCCGGACTAGTCATTGAATGGTTTTTGGTTTCTAATAATTTCATGTAGTATTTTGGTACTATTATCAAAGTTCTGCCAAATATCCTTCTTCCATAGTTCCTTCCTCAAGGAGAATATCTCAACTTCTAGATTCCTGATTATTTTATCCTCTTTGTTGACACCTAATCTTTGGGATTAGGAAAAATCATATAAATATTGTAAATAGTAAATAAAAAATGTTGGAAGAAGAATCCCAATAGTCTCGCCCCTCGTATATGTCTATGTTTTATTTTAATGCAAAAACACAATTAATTCTTGGAATTTCTCAACTGACTTGACTTGATATCAGAGCATAGAGTCCCATTTTAGATTTGTAACTCTTGTTCTATGATATCTTCCCTGCTAGTTTTCTCATAACTGTTCCTATCCCTGAGCTCCATATTGTTTGTGCATGCGTTTTAGGAAATTCAATAGCCCGTCAAGCCTGTGATACATTCAGAGGAGCATTGTCTGAACGAGTGCGCATACTCTTGAACTGTATTTTGTGATTGGAAGGTGTACAAAATATCTACTGGTTACATCTCTGTGAAAAGTTGACTAGTTGATTTGGACACAAAACAAAGAAAAGACTCCAGTGCATAATATTTGTCGCATCGTCTCACTCTTTTTCTGAGTTACATGGAGTTGAAGGGCTGTGCTATATGGTATGTACATTTTTGTGTTATCTGTTGTTGGCCATAAATGTTATAATGTGCTGTGTGTATTGTGAATACATTGGGCATTCTACGTTGTGCGTTGATGCTGCAATGGCCGTGAATACCTTATGAGTAATTTTCTAAACATCATGTAATTTGATATGCGATGCTTGGGTGGTGTATGATGAATAGTCAATGAAGGCCAATATATGCTTTGAGTCTAAGGCTTTTTCAACATATGTGATGGCACATTGATATGTGATGACAACACTTTTGTAAACCTATTCTTAAAAGGTTGCATTCCTTTCTTATATGTTATTTTAAATGGCCGTAGTTCATAAGTGGTGTGATGATTCATACATGTGTTGAATAGTTAAAAAAAAAAGACCATATATGAGTGTTGGTTTCTTTTGAAAAGCCATGCAAAGTGTTGGTTAAAAGATATATTGGTGATGGGTAATGTCTTAAATATTTATAAGTGGGTACCATAGTATATTATGTAATGGTATGAAAGTGAATTTGGTATTTTTTTGAAGACATAGTTTATACAAATCAATGGAGACATCAATTTTGTTGCAAGTATTATAATTATTTTGAGGCCAAATTAGATATTGATGATGCATTCACTCATCTCCATAGTGGGAGTAGTTTTCATTAGCAGAGAGAACTACCATGAGTGGTCTAGGAAGATAAAATACACTGTCATTTTCAATGAACTTTGGAAAGGAGTTTACGAAGGAGAAGGAGACAATGCACCCGAAAATCCCACTTTAGACAAGGAGCTTGCCATTTCAGAAAACAAGAACAACAAGGCCTATGCCTTGATTGCAGCGTCACTAAATGAAGAGGTGAGTTGTCATATTTTTCCATTTTCAAATGCTTTTGATGTGTCAAATAAGTTGAAGGAATTATATGACTCACACTCTGAGCTTGAAGTTGTTCAATTATGGTCGAGTTGTTCAATCTTGAGTTGAAAAATTATGACCCTCTTGCCTTAGCATCAATAATAAGATCCATAATGCACGATATTGAAGCTATTGGCGTTAAAATATATGTTCCTCTCACAACTTATGTCAAGGAACTATATCCCACATATTCACATTATCTTGAGTCATTGGAAGAAAGTGGAAAACTTAAGGAGATTTTCTTTGACTCCCTTGAGAAGAAGTTTGTTGAAAGAGAGAAGGATTTTAGGAAGAGGACAACTCCTCAGTCTTTTGAAGAAGTTGTGTGCCTTACAAAGAAAGAGAAGAATCATGCATATGTTTCTTATAGAGGTAGAGGTAGAAGAAGAAGATGCGAAAAGAAGAATTTTAGAGAGGGGGGAGAGGGCGGGGGACAAATCTAAGGAGAAAGATATGATCTTTATTGCATATGGCGTAAAATAGTCATGATGCTTCCACATGTAAGCTCTGATGGGACATGATTAGACATGAAAGGGATGAAGAGAAAGGAAAATCATGAGATAAAGGGAAAGGAAAAGCACCCAAGTCTACTCATTATGTTGTGGCACATTGTAACATTGGAGTAACTGAAGACTTATTTAATGCTTCACTTGCTTCATGGAAAGATGCTTGGTTTATTAATTTAGGAGAAACTTACCACATGAATTTCATAAGATATTTCTTTGAATAATTCATTGGAAATGTTGATGGAGCAGTCTACTTTCCAGAAAAATAAAAACTCAAGCCATCAGGCTCAGACTTCCTAGTCTTCCAAACTTTCTACATGATGTTCTCTACTTCCCGGAGCTGAGGAGAAACTTGCTGTCTTTGGTCCAAATCCACTAGCAAGGACACTCCATTCACATATTTTATGGAAAGGTCGAGGTCAAAAAATCATCATACCACTCACTTGTCATGACTGGGATAGAAGAAGAAAGATGCTGAAGCTGCAAGGAACATCTACTCATGCCTATAACTTTTCATACAATTCTCATTATGATGAAGGTATGCTTCCATCAAGTCTTTTATGACATTCTAGATTTGAACATTTGAAGTATGACAACTTTCATTTATTGAAGAAAAATGGTGGTTACTGATTTGTCTACAATTCTTATGAAACTTAAACAATGTGATGCTTGTATCTTAGGAAAGAACAACAATATTTTCATGATTCTCATTCCAAAGCACATAGAAAGCTTGAAATCATTCATTTTCATTTGTGTGGCTCAATTTAAGTTCCTTTTGCAAATGGTAATAAATACATGATGACATTTATTGATGATTACACCAAAATGTGTCCGGTTTATTTATTGAAGAAAAAATCTGAAGCTTTTGAAAAATTCAAGAACTTTCATGCATGGATTGAAAATGATGCACAATCTCATATTAGTTCTATTCGTACTAATAATGGAAAAGAATACACTTCAAATGAATTTGAAAACTATCTTCACCATCATGGGATCAAACATCAAACAATGGTGCCTTATTATCCCCAATAGGACGGAGTAGCTGAAAGAATGAACAAGACAATTTTAAATATGGTACATTCAATGATGTTTTTCAAGAATGTTAAGCTGATGTAGTTCTATGTGTTGTGTATATAAATAATAGGTGTCCATATAATGCTATCAAAAACACGACTCCCTATGAAATTTGGTATGGCAACATTCCTTCGGTGAGGCATCTCATGGTTTTTGGTTCCATCTGTTATGCCTTGATACCTAAGGGACAAAGAAACAAACGCAGTGCAAGGAGTCAAAAATGTATCTTCTTGGGGTACTCAGATACCTCCATAGCATACCATCTCTCTGATGAAGTAAATAAGACGTTTATAATATCTAAAGATGTGATCTTTCTTGAATCTTCCAAGACTGACAATGTTGTTGAGCGACAAATTTATTGCTTGGATAGATTTAGACATGCAAAGTCTTTTCAAGGGTTTGATAATGAGATTCCACATCTTGAAGGTGGGATTCCTATACTGGATCAATATGTGGAATCTCCTTTTGAAGCACTCTCTCCCTTGTATGAAGCTCCGACCACTTATCAAGATGACACTCCAAGTGATGTGATTGAGAGAATTAGGAGGCTAAATATTGATTCAACCACATCTCAGTCACCTGAGCAGCCTGGGCCATCTTAGAAAGGTCCTCCAAAATGGCTAACAAAGACACTTGAAAGTGTTCATCCTGATGAGGTTGGTGATCTGGAATTATTCAAGAATGAAAATAAATACAAATATAAGCATAAAAACAAAGATGCATCATAAATAAATCTTCATTCCATTAATCAAAGAACTGAAAGATGCTTACAAGCATAATGGAAATAAACTATCTTGGACTATGGTAGCTTATCTATGAGAAGAGATGTGGCGGCTACATGCCTCTGAACTATATTACAATGAGGCTTAAGGGATTTTTTTATTATTGAACAATAAGGGGAAACCATAAACAACAAAAAACCTAACCTCAGGAGATGGAACACCAAGAGTTTGTGGGCCCCGTTAGGGTTAGTTTGACAACCAACTTTCCGAGGTTGTAACTTGGTCATATGATCTCCGTTTGGCGCATACGATACCTTGTTAGAAATATCTATCTGAGTACTCTAGGATTTTCCGCAGGCCCCTGCCTATGGCTATCGCCCTATTGAATACCTAGAAAAAACGCCGTTTAGGGGGGAAAAACAATGCCGAAAGTTCATGTTCTAAAAAATACTAAAAATAGTAAATTGTGCTATAATCAAGGAAACTGATGAAACCAACTGGAGGTCTAGGTGGAATAGGTGGTTGGCCACAAATATCCACCTGTATCCTTACTCCCCCCTTAGGAAACAATGGTCCCCATTGCATGAAGAGCCTCCATGAGGTGTGAACTTTTTGTTGAACTTGGTCCCTGGTGAGCCACTTTCCCTAATGAAGGAGTTGGCCTACTTTGACAACTTGATATAGTGCTGGCAAGTGTTCTTGATCTGTATGCCCATGATCCTACCAGTTGTGGTCTATTCAATGAAGCTTGGGTTGAGTTATGTTGGTGTCAACTGCTCAACAATGTATGATGTATCCAGCAATGGGGGAAAGTGTGGTCGCAACCGGTCCACATTGAATATTAGGTGCAAGACAAGGAATTGTGGAATGTTGAGCTCGAAAGCATTGTCCCCTAGAACCTTAGTGACTATGTAAGGCCCATATCAGAGCTAGAGAATCTTGATGTGGGCCACAACGAGGTGCTCCTTCTGTAAATGTAACCACACTTTGTTTCCCACCTGGAACTTGTGTGGTACCCGATGCTGATCATGACACTATTTATATTTAGCATTTTCTCTGTTCAATATGTCATGGAACTACTAGAGGATGTCCTGAATGTGCTCAATGAAGCTATTAGCCCTGTTAGATTCGGATTGGACATGAGTTGAATTTTTCTGAGTAGCTGCAAATGGTATGAAAACATCAATGGGACAGAGTGGCTGCAATTCCAACTCCACCTGAAAGGGGTTGTGGCCAGTTGAGCTATGGAGAGCTCTATTATAGCTGTGATGGACATAGGGAAGAATCTCATCCCATGTGCATGGATTCTTTGAGTTGTACATGCGTAGGATGTGCACAATCATTCCATTGACGAACTCTATTTGGTCATCAGTTTGGGGGTGGAAGATTATGGACATAGTGAGCTTGGTATCCAACAACGACTAGAGGCTTGACTAGAATGAACTTAGGAACCGACTGTCCTGATATGAGATAATGGATTGTGGGATCCCAAAGTGTACCCATACTTGTTCAAAGAAGGGTTTGGATGTGGCTTCTGCTGTGATACTCTTCTTGCATGTTCCCAGAATGATCATATTAGATAATCTGTCAACGACCAAGAAAACATAGTCGTTGCCATGCTTAGTAGAAAGAAGGCCTGACATGTAATCCATGGAGATGGATTCCCAGGGTCGTATATAGGCCTTGATTCTTGATTCTAGGTTTGGAAATGGTGCAGGAAGTTCAGGATTTGATGTACCTCCAAATATCTTGTCGAAGGTTATGCCAATAAAAATACTTCTACAACACTGCCACTGTTTTCTCTACCCCAAAATGTCCAACGAATTATTTGTAGTGTGCCTCCAAAATCATCTTGGCACACTCACTTAAAGGAACACAAAGGTGTCCCAAGTGGCATAACAGTGTGTCCTGAAGGTGAAAGTTTGGAACTTGCTTACCTTTCAGGAGCATCTGGTATGTGGTACTGAATTCTGGATCACTCTTGTAAATATGTGGCCATTCCAAAGTCTCATGTCCATAAGGGTCAAGCACTATGGTTAGCACTATGACTGATGGTTGAATAAGGCAATCTGGAAGATTATTGATGCTATCCTTCTTGTACTTGATGTTCAAATGGAGTTGTTGAAGGTATGTGGACCATTTCTGATGGAGATCATTCTACAACTTAACTTGTGTCTGTATGAACTGTAGGGGTCGGTGGTTTGTGTGGATGATCATCTCCTTCCACATAATGTAATGCTTTCATTGTTTGCATACCTACACAATGGAATAGATCTCTTTATCATAGGTGGGATACTTTCAGACTATGTCTGAAACTGTCTCACTATGATATGCCACTGGATGCCACTGATGAGTAATAACTGCCCTGATAGCATAGTCAGAGACATCTGTCTCAATCTAAAATGGTTACTGCAGGTATGGTAATGTGAACACCAGTGAAGAGCAAAGACAATGCTTCAACTCGAAAAACACCTTCTATTGGGGTTTGCACCAGAAGAATTTTTCTTTCGCTCCTCCCTTGGTGACTTGACTCAAATGCCAAGTGATATGAGAGAAACCCAATGCAAATCTACGGTAGAAATTGGCAAGACCCAAAAAGTTACGTAGCTTTGTTAGAGTGGTTGGGGCTAGCCATTCTTGAAGAATTATATCTTGGCTGGGTCCACATGCACACCCCGCTCATTAATGATGTTCCCTAGATATTGAACCTGGGTCACACCAAAAGTGCATTTCTCCAAATTGGCACACAAATTATGTTGTCTCAGGGTTTGGAGGACCTGCTGAATCTGGTGTAGGTTCTCTTCCCAACTCAACTTGTCTTTTTCAACATTTCTGTCACTTTTTGTGTTTTTGCTTGATTTATTTGAATGCTTGTTGTTGTTTACATGCATACTAGCTTGTACTAGCACCATTTCAGTTTTCGTTGCTATCTCACTGTTATTGTATGCATGAAACTATTTTGCACGAACAATCGCTGATTCGTGTTGGCATTATGATTCAAGTGTTGTCCTTGATGGCAACTCACTCAGTGGATGGTACAGGTGCTCAGAGGTTAGTACAGGTGATGGCAACTTAATCAGAAGACAGATCTCAGTACAGCATGCCAAGGAAGGTCATACACGCTGTTTCGTTAAGCCCAAGTCGCGTGTACACGCTAGTTAGATTCAGAAAAAGCGCGTGTATGTGGAAAGGTTCCTTTGGTTCATGGTGGTTAGTCCTTGGAAGTTGTGCCTATGATTTCGGACCATTATGTCTCGACGGGCGTGTCGATCCCTAGTTTTAAAGTTGATGGTATTGTGTTACTATGGTTTTGGCTCTTGGTATTGAGAAAGGCCTAAGGCTATATAAGGAGAAGAAGATCATTAGGCAAGATCATCTTTCGACAAGACATGAATATCTAAGAGAGAAAGAGATCTGATATGCAGGTTCTGAGTTGCATGATCTAAGCCAAGGAGAGATCACATCGGTTAATGGAAGACTAGATCTAAGGATAGATCGGGATCTAATGGTTTGAAATGCACTATCATGATATGGTTGATTATGCGTATTTCTAGATCTGCATATTGTCGCAATGTTACGTTCTGAGTCTAACTAATGTCTGGTACAGCTGCAAATTGAGAAAGTTTATTTTTAGATCTGTACGCAGGTTGGCTTCGGTAAAAGAGCGTGTATACGCGGGTTCTGCTCATTAAAGTAGCGTATATCTTTTGAAGCTTGATTTGGGTTTACAGTGGGGTCTGACTGTTATTGCAGAGTTCTGTAGTCTGCTCTGTGTTCTGGTAACTGGTGATTGACAGGGTTCAGTGGTTCAGTGATTCAAAGTTTGGTTGTTTTATGCTTCAATGATCTGTTGTGGAAATTGAATGAATTGTGGTCTTCAGATTGTAATGTTGTGCTTCAGGAATATCCAAGTCTGAAAATGTATGAAAAGTGATACCTGGAAGAAGGAAGATTGTAGGTCACACCTACGTACTAGTATCTTGGCTAGTACAAGAGCAAAGGGGGTTGGAGCTCCCTTCCAAGGAAGTTTGGAGAACGAGAGAAGGTTGAAGCCTTCTGCAGGTTGTAGCCTGCGTACTGGTATAAGGCTGCACCAGTACAAAAGATTGTAAACTGAAGTTTCATATTAAGAAAGATAGAGACAACTTGCAGCAGGTGGTTTTCACCCACATTGGGTTTCCACCTTATATCTTGGTGTTCATGTGTGTGGCTTTTTATCTGTTCTGTTATACTGCACATGTTTACTGTTAATATGATGAATAATGTCCTGATGCACTTAATTGAAGAATAAGCTAACTAAATTGTGAGTTTTCTGCTTATACGCTGTTTTACTTCGTCACAGTAGCGTGTACACGCTGGTTCACTTAACTGAAGTAGCGTATATGTTTCTGGGCATTTGAAAAGTTTGATTAATCTGATAATACTGATTCACCCCCCCTCTCAGTATTATTTCCAACAATTGGTATCAGAGCAGGTCCTTCAGAGAAGCTTGATCGCTTGAAGGAAGATCATTCATCATGAGCAACTACGAGAAAGAAGCATCAATCAGGCCACCGGTTTTTGATGGAACAAATTTCAATTATTGGAAGGTAAGAGTTACTGCATATCTTCAATCTCTTGGTACAGAAGTTTGGGACATTGTAGAAACAGGCTATGCTTTTCCTTCAGCTACTCCTACAGATCCAGCTGAGAAAAAGGCATATGAAACAAATGCAAAAGCAGTCAGTACTCTATTAGGAAGTATATCTCAAACAGAATTCATGAAGGTCATGCACTTCAAATCAGCAAAAGAAATATGGGACAAAATGATCACTAGCTATGAAGGAGATGAACAGGTAAAGCAAGCTAAACTTCAAACACTCAGGATTCAATATGAGACTCTCAAGATGTATAATGATGAAAGTGTGGCTAATTATTTTCTTCGGGTAGATGAGATTGTTAATTGTATGAAAAATTTGGGTGAAGAAATAAGAGAAACTATAGTAGTTCAAAAGATTCTAAGATCTTTATCCCCCAAGTTTGAATCTAAAGTATCTGCAATAGAAGAAAAAGAAAATCTCCGTGTTCTCACTATGTCTCAGCTACATGGAATTCTAACCGCTTATGAAATGAGAAAGGGAGGTCCATCTGACAGAAGGGAAGCTGCTTTTAAGGCATCAGGAAAAGAAGATTACTATGAAGCAAGCCATGTTCCAGAAGAAGAGGAAGAAGAATCAAATTTTGTCAGAAATCTTCAAAGGGGTTCTGGAAGGTTCAGAGGTAAGCTACCTTTCAAATGCTTTGCTTGTGGGAAAGTAGGTCATTATGCTGCAAAATGTCCTTATAAGGATAAAGGAAAAGAACCTGCTAGATGGAACAAGAAACAAAGTGCAAATAGGAAAAGCTACTACACCCATGAAGATAGTGATGGCTTATCAAACAGTGATGAAGATGAACAAGGTAATAAATATAAGCTGTTAATGGCATTTGAAGATGATGATTATGAGGATGCTATAGATGTGGATAATCTCTATAATGAAATCACTAGACTCAAGAGAGGCATAGAAGAAAAGAATGTGATCATTGATACTTTGCAATTTCAGATTGATGAAAAGGAAAAACATCTTGAAAAACTAGAAGGTGAAATTGTTGGTCTCAGAAAAGAAATTGAGAAAACAAAAGCTATTAATCTTAAATTTGTCAAAGGATCTGAAACTTTGGATGAGATTATCAGTGTGCAGCGGTCTCCTCTAAACAAGACAGGTTTGGGCTATAATGGAGAAACCTCTCAAGCATCCACCTCAAAAAGTTATCTTGATGCAGCAAGAGGAAATGAGCGGAAGAACAATGAAGATAATCAGGTAAAGCAGGGACGAGTTACAAACAGAAACTATCAGGGACAATCCTCCTTAAGGATGAACAAAAGCTACAACCAACCACAGGTAAAATCTTCTCAGTTTGGCTCAAGAATAGATGAAAATAGAAATTACAATCAGTTGGCTGGTAGATTCAATAACCGCAGAAGCTTCTTCAATGGACAATGCTTTTCTTGCCACAACTTTGGTCACAGAGCAGCTCAATGTGTTGCATATAAAACAATCATGACTAGGGAAGCTCAAAAACAAAGAAGTATGACAGGGATTACAAAAAGGACCTATAACAACTTTTCGGTGCTTGAAAATGAAGTTGAATGTTCTATTTGCAATAATTTTGGTCATAAAGACTCTGAATGCAGGAGCAGGTTTCAGGAGAAAAAGGAACAAGCCACAAGCACCAAAACATGGAGAATAAAGGAACCTCAAACAGAAAGATGTGGGATAGCATTTTATGCAGAAGGACAGGAAAATCTATGGTACATTGACAGTGGATGTTCGAAACATATGACAGGTGATAAAGAAAAACTTGAATCTTATTCTACTTTAGAAAAGGGAAAGAAAGTTTCTTTTGGAAATGATACTCCTGCAACTATAAAAGGAAAAGGTATTGCTCCTTTGAAAGAAAAGGTCAAGGCTGGAAATGTTTTGTATGTTGATGGATTGAAGCATAATCTTCTAAGTGTCAGCCAGATGTGTGATCAAAAAATAGAGGTTATTTTCAGATCGAATGGATGTCTTGTTCGTGATCTTGATACAGGTAAAACAGTTCTCAAAGGCAAAAGAACTCCAAATAATCTGTACATATTTGAAGAAGGACAACAACAATGCTATCTTAGCAAGGATGAAGAGCACTGGTTATGGCATCGAAGGTTGGGACATCTAAGCTTCTCACAAATAAGGAAAGCATGCAAATATCAGGCAGTTCGCGATCTTCCAGATATCAAAATTCCAGACAACACCATATGCAAATCTTGTCAGTTTGGAAAGCAGACCAGAACTAACTTTCCAGAGAAGGAAGGATCAGCTAGCTTGCCTCTTGAGCTAGTCCATACAGATGTATGTGGTCCATTTAGGAAAAGGACACCTCGAGGAGAAGAATATCTGATATTATTCATTGATGATTTCTCAAGGTTTGTTTGGTTAGGGCTTATGAAGCACAAAGATGAAGCATTCGAAAAATTCAAATCCTTCAAAGCATTGGCTGAAAATGAATCAGGACACAAAATCAAGTGCCTCAGATCTGACAGAGGTGGGGAGTTCACATCAAATGAATTTTTTGATTTCTGCGATGAACATGGGATAAGAAGAGAATTCTCTACAGCTAGAACTCCTCAGCAAAATGGGGTTGTGGAAAGAATGAACAGAACTATCCAACAAATGGCTCGTGCTATGCTCGATGAATCAGGTACTCCTGCAACCTTCTGGGGAGAAGCCGCACATGCTGCTGTTATCATTCTTAACAAAACAAATGTCCGAGTAAACAGCACTCAAACACCTCATGAGCTTTGGAGTGGTAAAACTCCTTCCGTGAAGCATTTCAAAATCTTTGGGAGCAAATGTTATATTAAGAATACTGATGAGCAACTTGGCAAACTTGAACCTAGAGCAGATGAGGGCATTCTTCTTGGTTATTCTCCACATAGCAAAGCATACAAGTGCTACAATAAAAGACTTGGCAGAATTGTTGACAGTATTGATATAGTGGTTGATGAGAAGGGATATATTCCTAGGCAAGTTCATCATGAAGAAGATGAAGGTTACTCTCAAAGGCGAAATGATGAAGAAGAAGAACCTCAAGAAGAAGAAGAATCTCAAGAAGAACCAGAGGAGCAGACAAGAATAGAAGAGAAGACTCCATCCAGATATGTCCAAAAGAATCATCCAGAAACTCAGATTGTGGGGCAGAAAGAAGCAGGAGTACAAACAAGAAGGACACTTGCAGAAGCTTCAAGCTACTTGGCTCTACTCTCCTCCATTGAACCACAAAATGTGAAAGAAGCATGCAAAGATGAATGTTGGGTCAAAGCAATGGATGAAGAACTTGAGCAAATCGAAAGGAACAACACTTGGGAATTAGTTCCTAGACCAAAAGATAAGAATGTAATAGGAACAAAATGGGTCTTCAAGAATAAGTTAAATGAAAATGGAGAAGTAATTAGAAACAAGGCCAGACTTGTTTGTAAAGGGTATGCACAGCAAGAAGGAATAGATTTTGAAGAGACCTTTGCTCCTGTGGCAAGACTAGAGGCCATCCGAATGTTCCTTGCTCTCTCAAGCTTTCAAAACTTCAAGGTATTTCAAATGGACGTGAAATCAGCCTTCCTGAATGGAGACTTAGAAGAAGAAGTATATATTGAGCAGCCAGATGGGTTCATTCTTGGGAATGATCCAAACCTTGTATGCAGATTGAAAAAGGCTCTCTATGGGCTCAAACAAGCTCCAAGGGCTTGGTACTATCGGTTGGACAAATATCTTCACCAACAAGGCTTTTCAAAAGGATCAGCAGATAGCAATCTCTATATAAAAGTTGAAAATAACAAATTGCTAATTCTTGTTGTTTATGTAGATGATATTATTTTTGGCAGCAATGAAGAGACTATGAGTCAAAACTTTGCCTTGGTTATGCAGAAAGAATTCGAAATGTCACTTCTTGGAGAATTGACATATTTTCTTGGATTGCAAATCCAACAAAATGAAGGAGGTATCTTCTTGTCTCAAACCAAATACCTCAAGCAGATCTTGAAGAAGTATGGCATGGAAGAGTCAAAACCAGTATGTACACCCATGGTTACAGGATGCAGCCTCAGTGCAAATGATGAATCAGCAGCAGTCCACCAACCCACTTATAGATCCATGATTGGGAGTTTGCTTTATTTGACAGGTACTCGACCAGATATTACACATGCAGTAGGAATGGTTGGAAGATTTCAAGCCAACCCAAAGGAAACTCATCTTCAGGCAGTCAAAAGAATCTTCAAATATCTTCAAGGGACCCAAAACTATGGCTTATGGTATCCTAGAAATACAGATCTCACTCTTCATGCTTACACAGATGCAGATTGGGCTGGAAGTGTGGATGATAGGAAAAGCACAAGTGGAGGTGCTTTCTTCATGGGTTCCAGATTAGTATCTTGGTTCAGCAAGAAACAAAGTTCGATTGCCTTATCTACAGCTGAAGCAGAATATGTGGCTGCAGCATCTTGTTGCACACAACTTCTTTGGATGATGCAGACCTTGCAGGACTTTCAAATCACTTGCACTCCACCTGTCTCTATCTTATGTGATAATACAAGTGCAATCAGCATTTCAAAGAATCCAGTCATGCACTCAAAGACCAAGCACATACCAATCAAGTACCATTTTCTTCGGGAACAAGTGCTTGAGCAGAAGGTCAAGTTGGAGTATGTTCCTTCTAAGGAGCAAGTTGCTGATATTCTCACAAAACCACTGCCCAGGGAAACTTTTGAATATCTCAGACAAAAGCTGGGAGTAGTTAATGCTTCATCCTGTTGTTGAAATTTGTTTGTTCTACAGAAAAGTTGGTATACGCAGGTTACGGAAGGGATATGAGCGTATACACGCGGATTCATGCTGGGTAAGTCGCGTGTATGCTGGACGCTTGTTGCAGAAAGAATATCCGCGTACATACGCAGTTTTATACAGGATAAAACGCGTATATGAAGTTCTGAACAGCAAGGGAAAACTCTGAAGTTCTGAACAGCAATAGGAATGTCAGAATTATTCAGGCACAGTTTCAGGGAGTGCAACAGGCACAGGTTCAGGGGGAGCAGCTCAAAAGTCTCATAAAGCATTGTTGGCATTCAGATGTTTTTGGTTGTTGGTTTCAGGAGAAGGAGCTCAAAAAGAAATTCTAGTTGCTGATCTAACAAGATGTTTATCAGATGCTGCTGATGTCTTTCCTAAGTCTTGGTCTAGATCTGTTGTCTCTATGTCATGTATCTCTCTTGTCTCTTTTATGGTGTCAAGGTCATGTAACGGCCTTTGTTGGTTTCCCCACTATGCCTGGGATGAATGCTGTAATATAATTGGTTGTTTCTGATATGTTATGGTTGTATGTATTGAGTCCTTTGGTGATAGAAAGGTCCCATATGGTGTATAAGTCTTGGTTCTTGTTGAAGAACATCTTTTGCAGATCTGGCCTACTGTCAGGGGGAGCACGAGTCAGCACAGCCAAGCAGAGGTATCAGCATGTCCTCAGGGGGAGCATAGCCCTTTGCCCTTGATGTCAAAGGGGGAGAGTGACTTGGCGTGGTGGTTGCCATCAAGTTCAAAGGGGGAGATTGTTGGCATTATGATTCAAGTGTTGTCCTTGATGGCAACTCACTCAGTGGATGGTACAGGTGCTCAGAGGTTAGTACAGGTGATGGCAACTTAATCAGAA
Source organism: Pinus tabuliformis (assembly GCA_031772625.1). Classification (NCBI taxonomy): domain Eukaryota; kingdom Viridiplantae; phylum Streptophyta; class Pinopsida; order Pinales; family Pinaceae; genus Pinus; species Pinus tabuliformis. The sequence continues at coordinate 870,822,959 of CM062808.1, forward strand.
GACAGATCTCAGTACAGCATGCCAAGGAAGGTCATACACGCTGTTTCGTTAAGCCCAAGTCGCGTGTACACGCTAGTTAGATTCAGAAAAAGCGCGTGTATGTGGAAAGGTTCCTTTGGTTCATGGTGGTTAGTCCTTGGAAGTTGTGCCTATGATTTCGGACCATTATGTCTCGACGGGCGTGTCGATCCCTAGTTTTAAAGTTGATGGTATTGTGTTACTATGGTTTTGGCTCTTGGTATTGAGAAAGGCCTAAGGCTATATAAGGAGAAGAAGATCATTAGGCAAGATCATCTTTCGACAAGACATGAATATCTAAGAGAGAAAGAGATCTGATATGCAGGTTCTGAGTTGCATGATCTAAGCCAAGGAGAGATCACATCGGTTAATGGAAGACTAGATCTAAGGATAGATCGGGATCTAATGGTTTGAAATGCACTATCATGATATGGTTGATTATGCGTATTTCTAGATCTGCATATTGTCGCAATGTTACGTTCTGAGTCTAACTAATGTCTGGTACAGCTGCAAATTGAGAAAGTTTATTTTTAGATCTGTACGCAGGTTGGCTTCGGTAAAAGAGCGTGTATACGCGGGTTCTGCTCATTAAAGTAGCGTATATCTTTTGAAGCTTGATTTGGGTTTACAGTGGGGTCTGACTGTTATTGCAGAGTTCTGTAGTCTGCTCTGTGTTCTGGTAACTGGTGATTGACAGGGTTCAGTGGTTCAGTGATTCAAAGTTTGGTTGTTTTATGCTTCAATGATCTGTTGTGGAAATTGAATGAATTGTGGTCTTCAGATTGTAATGTTGTGCTTCAGGAATATCCAAGTCTGAAAATGTATGAAAAGTGATACCTGGAAGAAGGAAGATTGTAGGTCAGCACCTACGTACTAGTATCTTGGCTAGTACAAGAGAAAAGGGGGTTGGAGCTCCCTTCCAAGGAAGTTTGGAGAACGAGAGAAGGTTGAAGCCTTCTGCAGGTTGTAGCCTGCGTACTGGTATAAGGCTGCACCAGTACAAAAGATTGTAAACTGAAGTTTCATATTAAGAAAGATAGAGACAACTTGCAGCAGGTGGTTTTCACCCACATTGGGTTTCCACCTTATATCTTGGTGTTCATGTGTGTGGCTTTTTATCTGTTCTGTTATACTGCACATGTTTACTGTTAATATGACGAATAATGTCCTGATGCACTTAATTGAAGAATAAGCTAACTAAATTGTGAGTTTTCTGCTTATACGCTGTTTTACTTCGTCACAGTAGCGTGTACACGCTGGTTCACTTAACTGAAGTAGCGTATATGTTTCTGGGCATTTGAAAAGTTTGATTAATCTGATAATACTGATTCACCCCCCCCTCTCAGTATTATTTCCAACAATTCGGTGAATTGCTTCACCCACATGTTGTTGTTTTGTTTTATGAGTCTTTCGTTCCATGTTTGCATGCATGATCATTTGCTTCTGCCTTCACTCAGTATCGCCATGCATTCACTTTCACATTTGCATTCAGTTGCCCGCCGACGGGTTTGAGCAACCTTGGCCTGGACTCTACCTCACCAAGACATCATTGCCCAATCCTGAGAGGGAAGGCTCTGTATTCCCCTCAGGGAATGCACATTCCTTCCCAATAGCTGTTCCCTAGGCCTACTTTATGTAATTTTGAGGGATAGTGACTATTGGCCCAGAAAATTATGTAATGCAGTCATTGCCAGCTGGAATTGTGCATTGCGCAATTCCAACAGTCAGTAGTAAGCATGGATTGTGCATTGTGAAAATCCAGCAGCCATTCATACCTACCAGATATCCCAGACTTCCTTTTGTGTAGTTTTGGCAGCTAGTCACCCAACCTCCCAGAAGAAATTGCATAATCTTTGCCTATCAATCCCCAGGTATGTGTTATGTCATTCTCGAATTTGCTTTGGTTTTCGCTAACAAATTTCTTGCCATGCATGTCGCTTTGTCTCCAGATCTAGCAGGTGTTCATCCGCCTCTTACAGTTCAAGATTAATGGCCTCCAAGAGAGTAGGATCAAAGGACACTGATGGAAGTGCAACTGGAGCAGCAGTTGAGCGAGTGTCCACTAGTCCACCGATCTATGAAGATACCAAGATGATTCTAGACAAGGACATCAAACTGAAATGGAAAGAGGTCAATGATGCATTTACAAGCACATTTTGGGAAGACTTCAAAGACCGCTAGGTATACGTGACCATTCACAAGTTTAGCTTGTACGAGATTGCATGTAGATACCCCGTGCGCCCATGCGCGGACATGATACACTGGATTGTCTCACACACTGTTACCAAGACGATGACCTTGAGAAGTGTTAGCGGGATGAAGATTGCAACCTTCAAGGTAGAGGATTATGATGATATGTATCAGATGTTGGAGCCCGTAACTATCATGGAGACTCCCTTCAACATACACAACAACAATGCCAACTCTAGAGACATTCTAAAGAACTGGGTAAAGGAGACGGATAGATTTAGGATGACACCCAACCAGAGCTACAAGACGAAGATAATATGGAAGGTGTATCAATACTTGGTCATATTTACATGTCGACTGTATGGCCAAGAAAGCAAGTAAACCTCCCCACTGAGTTGGGTGATTGTGCTGGACCAACTGGCCAGAGAAGGAAAACCATGCAACTGGTCCCGTATGTTGGCTCATTAGCTGAAGGAATATGTAACGAGGGCTCGATAGATGTCCAAAGGTATGCAAGTAGAAATCTACATGTCCGCATATATCTTGGATGCAGTCTGTGCCCTACAGGAGTTCCCGTGCTTGAAGTGGGCATGGTCATCGACGAAGATTGTCGTGAACAATTATTGTAAGTTGTTGTCCAAATGCAACTTTATAGGAGTTATCACACGAATGTCCGATCATTTTGTCACCCTGGTTTACAAGATGATATTCAAACATGATCCACCTTGCATGTCAAAGGAAACAATGGAGGCACTGATAGACATAGCTGATTGGTATGCCTTACCGTCCGACACCTTCATACATATGTACAACGTGGAGAAGCCTCTGCACGTTCTCTCGAAGTTTTCGTTGGACATAATTGTCATGCAGGAAGTAGCATATCACATCTCGATCTAATTGACAGCTAATTTGCACTAGAAGAAGAAGGAATCTTGGCCCGCTCTTCCCTTGCGGATTGGTTTATACGAGATCCAGAGTTTCAAGCACGTGGATGTCGAAGCAGAGCAGATGAAGAAGTATCCATTCGACCTTCGAAGTTACAATATGTATGATCCACATTGTCTTGTGAAAGATCACTACACGAGAGTATAGTTCAACTGGATCCACAAGGCATTACATTGGGCAGAGGAGGACCCATGGAGATATTGCTATAGTTTCTCCAAACCCAATGAATGTTCGGCTTTGCTATGGAGTGGTTAGTGAAGCAACATGAAGCAACAACAATAGTAGAGGTGAACATACCAATGCACGACAAGGGCAAGAGAAATATTTTTGATCACATGGAGGAAGAGAAAAGCTGCAAGTTCCGAGTAGATCCACTTGTAGAGAAAGAAGCTACGGCTATAGAGGCTAAGAGGAAACAATGCAACAAGAGAATCGCGCAAAGGCAGAGGGAGAAACGAAGAATGGGGGAAAGAGAGAAGGAGTTGCATGAGTTGAAGGAGCAACTCCGAAAAGAACATGAGCTGTTCAAATAGTAGAGGGAAACACATCAGTAATAGGTGCAGCAGGGGGCGCAACATGTGTAGACAGATGAAACAATGACTGCACAGGTAGTGGAATCTTTAGAACAATTGGCATTAGGCAAATAGGGTGAACCATAGCAGGAGCAAGACTTCGCTTGTGAGATAGAGAAAGCACTTCAACAGTTGGATATGGATATGGAGCAACAATAATTGGAACAAGACATCGACCTCATGCCTCATCACCAAGAGGTCGACTTACCTGCTTCACTACATCCAGAAGATGAGCAAGTCTCAAGAGACCAAGGGGGCACTAAGATCCTTGGAGATTAGCTGGAAGGAGAGATGCACAGCATCTCATTCGACGAGTCTCAACATAGAGTTGTGCAGTCTAATAGAGCATCGACTTCAGATGATCGTACATCACCTGCGCAATTTGAGGAACGAGTGATCGTTTCTGATGTACGAAAACATCCAAAAGCCTTGGCCGATGCCACTAGAGCATATGCCGAAGCCACTAGCTTAAGTGTTTGCTTTCTGATAGCTGAGAATGAGTGAATGCCTAAGGAGCTACAAACGGCTAAGCAAGGAGGAGAGTTGGTGACAGTGCCCGCCAGAGTTGAATTGAAGAAGGAAATACTAGATGAAGTATTGTCCCTTGACATAGTCATGCAGGAGTTGTATTCCAAGTTTGGTACCATGCACAAGGCAGTCGTCCATCTCAACGTGTGGCGGCAACGATTTGTTAGAAGAGCACGTATCTTGGAAAAATTGCATGTTACTGTTGATTACATGCAAAGATGGATGATGAGATATAAAGGAGCCCTGCTTCACTTTCCTAAGATGTTGAAGTCGAGAGCGGTCGAGCTGAAGGCACATATCCAGAGTCAGATCTAGAACTATGAAGAGCTCTCGTAGCTCATCACTAGTATACAGGCTTCCTATGCATGTGTATGCAAAAGTATGGATGTTGTGGTGCATGCACATGCGATCCCATCTATTGGGACTCTCACCCAGGCGAAGACAAAGGCACAGGTCCGACTAGAGTGTGACTCGTACTTTGATGAGTTGGTGCACATTTCCACCAGCCCAAACTTGCCCATCAGTGAAGACATCATGCACAAGTATGTTGTTGGTCCGACCGCATTGAAGACAATGATGTACATTTTTCATATGAGTTGGACAGAGGAGCCCAAGCAGTGTACTTGGATGATATGGAGGCAAGAGTCAGGTTCCAGAAAGATGTCACCTTGGAGCACATGGACACCATCGCGGACTACCGGTCTTGGTATTAGTACGCTACTTTCAACCACAATGAAGATGTCAAAGAGTTGGTCTTCCAATAGTTGTCCAAGTCATAGTGATGTCTAACATGGCTTGCTCAAGCCATTTTGTCTCACACGGGTACATGTGCATTGTAATGTAATGTCTTGTCAAGTGTAAGTTCAAGTGTTGATAGTTGGATGTAACAGTCATAGAGTAGATGAAGAGTCATGAGGATAGATGAACTGTCACAAAGGGGAATGTCAAGTGTCACCCCACCCATTGCTATAAATAGTCCCTCATAACTCATTGTAAATTATTTTTGGTCAGCCAAGCTTCCGATAAGACTATCTTGGAAAGAGCTTGGAAAATATTGTAACAAGCTTTGGCTTCTCCATTGCGCAGAGCTAGTACATCTCTTTGGAGGAGAAGGCAATTGTGGATGTAATGTTCCGCTGTCAGAACTAGTGGTTGGACATGGATGTATTGTATCACTTGAACTTACACTTCTTAATATAATAAGAGTCAACACATTTCATGCATATGTTGTATTGTATTCTATGCTATTTGGTGTACTCTAAATGATATATGTATCTATTTTCTTACGCATGCATGTATAGCTTCCTGTGTATGTATGTATGAATATTTCTGAAATGTGCTGTTGGTTTAACCATCACTTTGGATTGCTAGCTAACTTGCCTTCCATGTTATGATGCATCTTTGCTCGTGTGTTCCCTTCTTAACTCTATGCTATCACAGGTTTCCAAGGAGCGCACCCATCTCACCGCCCATGTGTTAGAACCTCTCATGCACCTTCCTTGGCTCACTACATATGTCACACCCTTGCTACCAATAGAGTTATCTTACTTGCCTCTGTGCGGTATCATGGTCAAGGCATTACCATATGACCCACTACTGGGACTCCTACACCAAATGGTTTGAGGTCTAATTAGGACTTCTTACGAGGGAGATTCCCTGACATGTTGGCAGGTCGAGAACTGTCAACATTTCTAGCGCTAGAAGGAGGGCCATATGAAAATATGTGTCCTCTCATCCCGTTTTGAACTTTTGCATATATATCATGGATTCTTGCATTCTTCTCCCTCCACGATGTTTTTTGAATAATGGAGATGTCACCATCACGAGGGAGTTCTTTGATCTCTTGTCCACTTACATGTATGATGGTGAAGGCGAAGTGGCCTGACCTGATTTCTTACATGACTTTCTTTCCATGCTTCATGAGGAAGATGGATGTTTTGACGAACAAGCCAATTTTCTGCTTGCATACACACTTCGCGAATCTCCACATCGGTGGCTGTGCAGCCTATCGGTTGATAGTGTGCACTCACTTGAGCACTTCTGTGATCTCATTGAAGACACTTTCTATCATTTTGATCCAGACCATCTTGACCAAAAACTGTTACAACAATGGAAGGCTCCGCATGAATCGACTATGGATTTTTGGCAGCGCTTCTGTGATTTGCAGTTTCAAGCTCCGAAGAGCCAGATGAAAATTTTCTATCTTTGGGATCGATTCAAGTACTATGTTAAGAAATCTGCTCATCCCAAGAAGAAGTTTGAAATCAAACCTCGCTCAGTATTATTCAGTGATGGAGCTGCGCAATCATAGACGGATGCCGTCGCTGTCACAAGTGACTGTTTGCCATCCCCTCATCAAACTACTCCACCACTGCAAAGTGATGCGAGAGATCATGCTCGCACATCTGTTCAGCTGTCACATTGTCCCAAAAATACTTCGCTTAATTTTCTCATAGATTTGGTTATGAGTCCATCGATTTGTCACATGCATTTTGTTCCACAACCTCTGTCTTCATACTCGGCTAATCCTCCGGATGATACTGTCTTGTGTTCTTCCATTTCAGACTCTACACTTGTTGTGAATGAGGAACAAGCCACTGACGCAGTTGGTGTTGCACAACCAACATGCGCTGTCATTCATGAAGAGTATGAGGGGGAGCTTGATCATTAACTCTCGGCAAAGGATGGCTCCCTTCCATCCGAGCCTCCTTCGTTCTTTCCTGACATCTTTGGTGAACCTTCCATCCATGATTTCGCATGTGTATCTTCATCCATGGATGCACCCATTGTTTATCATTCCTAGGGATGTCAGTCCATCATCTGAAAACGGAGAGGATAAGTTATTCATAAAAAATCCACTTGATTTTTCATTTGCATTTTCCAAAAACAAAGAGGATGAATTTGACCACTTTTCATCTACCCCTTTGTTTGATTCATCAGATCATGAGGATGCTGATGAAATCATTGATTTTTCTAATCATGACTGTTGTGATCCATTTACTCCCATATTCGATCTCGATCATGTTTCTATCGCAGTTGATTTTTTGAAGCCACCGATTTATGATGATCTATATGACGATGAAGTTGAAACATGCAAGACTGTCGAGGCACTTCAGCCCACACTGATGGTTATGTTAGACCCTCACTCTCTTAGGGTTAGTTTCACTTCCAATCAGGAAATTGTTTAATCTCCTAAGGCTCCTCATCGCTCATCTCTATGAATTGAAGATCAATCTCACACACAGATCATGCTTCCTCCACTCGAACTGTATGATCCCATCACTCATGCATTGGAAGAATCTTACATTGAAAGCATGCGTGCATGATGCCAGTTGTCTTTGTTTATTTCATTTGCTTGCATGTCACAGTCGAGTGTGCATATGGTTCAAAACTGCATGCAGTGTTTCACAACACCATGATAAGTGCATGAACTGCTCATCATGCACTTGCACTCACTTATGTCCTGTGGACACTTTTAAACATAAAGTGTGTTTGTCTTCATTGTTATATCTTTCTTGCTTGTTGGTTTGCACAATTGGGTTGCTCGCAGACCAAGCCTTCACAAACATGGGTCAACCAATGCATCGGTGGCTGCATTGGAAATATCACTTCACGTGATCAGGCCCATGCAACGTTAGGTTAGGAGTAGGAGTAGTGTTGCTTTCAGTTGGTTTGCTTACATGCTTGTCTGCTTACTTGCTTTGTTTTTTTGTTGTTTGCTTGCTTGTTTTCTTACTCACTTTGCTTTAGCTTTTTCTTCTAATTCTGCTTTGCTTTGTTATTTGTTTGCTTGTTTTGTTCATAGGTTAGTTTCACATGAAACCATGTGTGACTCTTAAGACAAGTTGGGTTAAGTACAAGAGGCCTTGTACTGCTATCACTACTTGGTTATATGTCATCCTACGTCTGTATGATGTACTTGTTATCTTTAGTCCATGATACGTTGAAGGAAAATATATACTGTTCGAAGTGAACCTTGGTGAAAACACAACACCTGCGCACTAACTAGTGTCACCTACTCTAGTCGGTTTTTTTGGGTTAACCCTTGTCAGCTCTGTCAAGTAGAGTAAGGTGAGGGGGAAAACCTTAACAAGCACGTCAGAGGTATATAATAAACTACTCTAAAGGAACAACCTCTTCTGCTCTCAATAAGCCGGGATCCCTCTTTCGCCTCTGAAATGAATAAGTGCTATGCACAGTTGTGAAAATGAAAAATTAAAAAAAATGAAAAGTGAAAATTTCAAAAAAATGAGAAATGAAAAAGGCGAAAGAAGAGAAAGGCTTCCTATGCAGAGAGGTGATGCAAGTAACTCCACTGGGGTACTGACCAAGCTCATTGGCAGTGGAGCCATGCTTTTGTTCCTATGTGACTCTGTCGGGGTACTGTCTAGGCCTGTTGGCATCGGAGCAACACCAGAGATGAAACTAAGACTCTGACGATTATATTCCTTGTGCACCAATATACCCCTCAACCCCAATTGAAACAACTGTGTTGCATTGGCTTGGAATGTGTGTCAATCGACCAAGATTTTGGTAGATGCTACATCTTACAATCAGGCTAGTGTGAAACCAAGACAAACTAAGAATTGAACAATACTTCCAGAGGTGTTAGACTTGTTTTTCACGAACAAGGGCCATTCAGAGAGCTGGAGTTATACTAGTGTGTCGCCAAGTGTTGTAGCAGCTACAACCACGCTCCAAATTTTTTCTTTAGCTTCGTTTTGGAGCCTCCCTACCAACATTTCACAACAACATGTCTTGCAGAAAGGCAACCTATCAACCAGAGCTTGATGCATTGCCCTCACAGGCTATTTCTCCAGACTTGTTCCAGCTGCAGGCTGAGAAGCTCCTTAAAGAAATTGCGCAATTCTGGAGGGAAACCAGCTTTCCCTCCAGAAATAACGCAATTCAGTCTGGCAGCCTACTAGGCTAAAAAATTGTGCAGTTTTTCTAGTCAGGCTTCATCGAGAAAATTACACAATTCTTCCTAGCAGGGCTGCTCAGCCCAGGAATTGTGCAATCCTGGGCAACAGTCAGCTTCTCTACCCAAAAATTGTGCAAATCTCCCGGGAAGCCAACCCAATTCCCATTTAGAAATGCACATTTTCTCCCAGCAGTTGAGCAACCTTTTGCATGTGCAACATGAAAAAAGCATCCCTTGATTCAAGGAGCTATTTTTAGCAGCTCAAGGTTACACACAAAGATCGTTTTAGAATCTTTCCTCCAATTATCGTTTTATCCTAGATTCATGGCATGCGCGTCATGAGCCCAAAATTATTTATTTGACGCATTATAGCTCATTCTTTCACATCGATCTTGGAACTCTGACATCCCATAGCACATCAAGGGCTCTTCGACACATTCGGCTCAGCTATCCACGGGCAAGTGGTCTTAGCTTGTCTTTTTCAGAATTTCTACCGCTTTTTGTGTTTTTGCTTGTGTGAGTGCTGTTTGCTTTATTGTTTTGAACATTTGCTATTGTTTACATGCATACTATCTTGTACTAGCACCGTTTCAGTTTTTGTTGCTATCTCACTGCTGTCGCATGCATGAACTTGTTTTGCACGAACGGTTGCCAATTCGGCGACTCGCTTCACCCACATGCACGTTGTTTTGTTTTCTGAATCTTACATTCAATGTTTTCATGCATGATCATTTACTTTTGCTTACACTCAATATCGCCATGCATTCACTTTCACATTTGTATTCAGTTTCCCATTGGCGGGTCTGGGCAGCCTTGGCCCAGACTCTGCCTCACCAAGACAACATTGCGCAATCCTGAGAGGGAAGGCTCTATCTTCCCCTTAGGAAATTCACATTCCTACCCAACAACTTCTCCCTAGGCCTACTTTGCACAATTCTGAGGGACAATGACTGCTGGCCCAAAAAATTGCGCAATGCAAGCACTGAGCCTGCAGTCATTGCGAGTTGGAATTGCACATTGCGCAATTCCAGCACTCAGCAGTCAACCTAGATTGTGCATTGCAAAATTCCAACAGCTAGTCATGCCTCCCAAACAACCCAGACCACCTTTTGCACAGTTCTGGAAGCCAGTCACCCAACCTCCCAGAAGAAATTGCACAATCTTTTCCTATCAATCCCCAGGTATGTGTTATGTAATTCTCGAATTTTATTTGGTTTTCGCTGATATATTTCTTGCCTTGCATGTCACTTTGTCTCTAGATCTAGCAGGCGTTCGTCTACCTCTTACAGTTTAGGATCAATGGCCTCCAAGAGAGCAGGATCAAAGGACACTGATGGAAGTGCAACTGGAGCAACAATTGAGCGAGTGTCCGCTAGTCTATCGATCTATGAAGATACCAAGCTGATTCTAGACAAGGAAATCAAACTGAAATGGCAAGAGGTCAATGATTCATTTACAGACACATTTGGGGAAGACCTCGAAGACCGCCGGGTATACATGAACATTCACAAGTTCGGCTTGTACCGATTTCATGCAGATACCTCGTGCTCTCATGCATGGGCATGATACTGTGGATCGTCTCACACAGTGATCCTAAGACGATGACCTTGAGAAGTGTCAGTAGGACGAAGATTGCAACCTTCAGGGCAGAGGATTATGATGATATGTATCAAATGTCGGAGCCCCTAACTATCATGGAGACTCCCTTGAGCTTACCCAACAACAATGCCAACTCCAGAGACATTCTAAAGAACTGGGTAAAGGAGCCAGTTAGATTTAAGATGACACCCAACGAGATATATAATACGAAGATACTATGGAAGGAATATCAATACTTGGTCATATTTTCATGTCGACTATATGGCCAATAAATCATGAAAACCTTCCCACTGAGTTGGGTGATCACGCTGGACCAACTGGTTAGAGAAGGAAAACCATGCAACTGGTCTGGTATGTTGGCTCATTAATTGAAGGAATAGTTAACGAGGGCTCGACAACTATCCAAAGGTATGCAAGGAGAAATCGACATGTCCACCTATATCTTGGATGCAGTCTGTGCCCGACAGGAGTTCCTGGGCTTGAAGTGGGCATGGTCACCGACGGAGATTGCTGTGAACAATTATTGTAAGTTGTTGTCTTAATGCAGCTTCAGAAGAGTTATCGCACGACTATCCGATCATTTTGTCACCCCATTTTACAAGATGATATTCAAACAGGATCCACCCTACATGTCAAAGGCAGCAATGGAGGCACTGATAGACATAGCTGATTGGTATGCCTCACCGTCCGACACCTTCATACGTATGTACAACGCGGAGAAGCCTGTGCATGTTCTCTCAAATATTGCCTTGGATATACTCATCATGCAGGAAGTAGCATATCACATCTCGACAGGATTGACAACTAGTCTGCACCGGAAGAAGAAGGCACCTTGGCCTGCTCTTCCCTTGCAGATTGGGTTATACGAGATCTAGAGTTTCAAGCACGTGGATGTTGAAGCAGAGTAGATGAAGAAGTATCCATTCAAACTCTGAAGTTACAATCTGTATGACCCACATTGTCTTGTGAAAGAGCACTGCACGAGAGTACAGTTCAACTCGATCCACAGGGCATTTCATTGGGTGGAGGAGGACCCATGGAGATATTGCTATAGTTTCACTTGACCCAATGAGTAGGTCAGCTTCACTGTGGAGTGGTTAGCGAAGAAACTTGAAGCAACATCCTGGAGAGCACCAGAAGCAGCAACAATAGTAGAGGTGAACATATCAGTGCGCGACAAGGGCAAGAGAAAGATTGTCGATCACATGGAGGAAGAGAAAAGCTGCAAGTTTTGAGCAAATCCACTTGTAGAGAAAGCGACTATGGCTATAGAGGCTAAGAGGCAACAATGCGACAAGCGAATCATGCAAAGTAGAGGGAGAAATGAAGAATGGAGGAAACAAAGAAGGAGTTGCATGAGTTTAAGGAGAAACTACGAAAAGAACAAGAGCTGCACAGAAAGGAGAGGGAAAGGCAACAACAACAGGTGCAACAGGGGGCGCAACATGTGCAGATAGATGAAACAGTGCCCGTACAGGTAGTGGACTCACCAGAGCAGCTGGCATCAGGCAGATAGGGCGAACCATCGCAGGAGCATGACTTCGCTCGTAAGATAGAGCAAGAACTTCAATAGTTGGATACAGATGTGGAGAAACAAGAATTGGAACAAGACATCGACCTCATGCCTCATCACCAAGAGGTTGACTTACCCACTTCACCACATCTAGAAGATGAGCAAGTCTCAAGTGACCAAGGGGGCACTAAGATCCTTGGAGATTAGCCGGAAGGAGAGATGCACAACATCTCATTCGACGAGTCTCAACATAGAGTTGTGTAGTCTCGCAAAGTGTCGACTCCAGATGATCATACATCTCCTGTGCAAGTTGAGGAATAAGTGATTGTGTCTGACATTTGCAAACATCCAGTAGCCTTGGCTGATGCCACTAGAGCATATGCCACAACCACTAGCTCAAGTGTTCGCTTTCTGATAGTTGAGAATGAGCGAATGGCTAAGGAGCTACAGACGGCCAAGCAAGGAGGAAAGTTGGTGATAGCTTCCGCCAGAGTTGAACTAAAGAAGGCAATACTAGATGAAGTATTGTCCCTTGACATAGTCATGCAGGTGTTGTATTCCAAGTTTGGTACCGTGCACAAGGAATTCTTCTATCTCAACGGTTGGTAGTAGCAATGTGTTAGAAGAGCACGTATCTTGGCAAACGTGCATGCTGTTGTTGATTACATGCAAACATGGATGATGAGATACAAGGGAGCCCTGCTTCAATTGCATAAGATGATTAAGCACAAATTGGTCGAGATGAAGGCACGTATCCGAAGTCAGATCCGGAACTATGAAGAGATCCCGTAGCGCATCACTAGTATACAGGCTTCCTATGCACGTGTATTCAAAAGTATGGATGTTGTGGTGCACACACATGTGATCCAATCTATTGGGACCCTCACCCAGGCGAAGACAAAGGCACACATCCAACTAGAGTGTGACTCATACTTTGATGAGTTGGTGCGCATTTTCACCAGCATAGACTTGCCCATCAGTGCAAACATCATGCACAAGTATGTTGCTCGTCTGGCCACATTGAAGATAATGATGCACATTTTCAAATGAGTTGGAAAGAGGAGCTCGAGCAGTGTACCTGGATGCTATGGAGGCAAGAGTCAGGTTCCAGAAAGAGTCACCTTGGAGCACATGGACACCATCGTGGACTACAGGTCTTGACATCAGTACACTACTGTCAACCACAATGAAGATGTCGAAGAGTTGGTCTTCCAACAGTTGTCCGAGTCATAGTGATGTCTAACATGGATTTCTCAAGCCATTTTGTCTGACATGGATACATGTGCATTGTAATGTAACGTCTTGTCAAGTGTAAGTTCAAGTGTTGATAGTTGGATGTAATAGTCATAGAGTAGATGAAGAGTCATGAGGATAGATGAGCTGTCAAAAAGGGGAATGTCAAGGGTAACCCCACCCTTTTCTATAAATGGACCCTCATAACTCATTGTAAAGGATTTTTGGTCAGCCAAGCTTCTGATAAGACTATCTTGGAAAGAGCTTGGACAATATTGTAACTAACCTTGGCTTCTCCACTGCGCAGAGCTAGTACATCTCTTTGGAGGAGCAGGCGGTTGTGGCTATAATGTTCCGCTGTTGGAACTAGTGGTTGGACATGGATGTATTGTATGACTGTAACTTACACTTCTTAATATAACAAGAGCCAATGCATTTCATGCGTATTTTGTATTGTATTCTATGCTATCTGGTGTACTCTAAATGATATATGTATATGTTTTCTTATGCATGCATGTATAGCTTTCTGTGTATGTATGTATGAATCTTTCTGAAATGTGCTGTTGGTTTAACCATCACTTTGGATTGCTAGCTAACTTGCCTTCCATGTTGTGATGCATCTTTCTCGTGTGTTCCCTTCTTAACGCCATGCTAGCACAGGTTTCCAAGGGGCGCACTAATCTCAACCCCCATGTGTTAGAACCTCTCATGCACCTTCCTTGGCTCACTGTTGGTACTATTTTATTGCCATCCTTTTCTTCTAAAAATCCATCATTTATCTATCATTTTCCTCCATAAACCCCTCATAGTCCATTGAAATTGATTAATGAAGCATTATAATTGTTATTTTACATTAAATTTAATTTATGGATTTTTATGTTAAAAATTAGAAATTTTCAACAAAATTACAGGATGTCATGACATCCTGTAATTGGTTTATGTTGAGACACATGGCATGGAAGGAAAATAAAAACAGAGGATAGGGACGTGATCATGGATGTACATACATGGTGAAAGATCTATTCAGCATCGCATCTGGAGCTCCTGGATACATGGTCAATGCTGGTCAAACCCAGCCTTTTTGGTCATAAAAGTAGCAAAAATCCAAAGTTACCTTAGAAATCAGTTAAGATTAGAAAAAAAAAAAACGCCTTTTTGATTGTAAAAGCAGAAACATCTGCATGATAATGTATGTACATTTGATTGTAAACCTTAAGGAATGTTAGCGAACGAAGGATAATAGACATTGGGCAGACTTAAGACTGCGTATTGTATTGTTACCAGAACTCTGTTCTTGCATGTAATTGATTTCCAGACTTTAATCACAGGCAACATTTCATCATTCCAGTGTTTTATGTGTTAACGATTTCATCATTTGAAGTTTTCTAAGTGTACCATCAATGCGTGGACGGGCCCTACGTGGGGACTGGTATACTTTCATTTCATTTTCATAGCATTTAGACTTCAGATCTGAATAGTTTTTGATGCCATTTCTTTGCTTGTGAATTAATTAATTTGATTAGAAGTTCTTGTGAGTGTTATTGTATGATTCATGGTGATAGCTTGAAACTTCAATTGCTAAATTATTGAACAAGATCTTGTAAAAGATTTAATTGAGCACTGAATTTCGAAGTATCTCTGTGGACTCTGTTTTCATGCATTTGAGTTTGAGTATGCTTAAAAGAGTCTTTAGTTTTCTTGAATTTGATTGTTAGGATGCTTAGTGTGTTACCGAGAAAGAGTTTTTGTGAATGATATCCTTGTAAGAGGATTGAAGGCTCCGACTAGTCACACTCTATTTTAGAACAACTAATTAAATTAGAGGATATAGGTGTTTAAATTGTGAAAGGAAACATATTCCAATCTCTTGTAAAAGAGTGATGTAGCCTGTCACAATAGACACTTATTTAGATAGCTGAGATCCTTTTAGGTATATAAACTTTAGACACGTGCCTCTAAGTTTACCGACCTTGGTTGACATTAAATTTAGTCTAATCTAGACCCCTGGATTGGTCACTACATTTTGGCGCCGTTGCCGGGGAGGCGCAACTAGAGGATTTCTAAAAAAAATTAAAAAAAACATAAACAAAAACAAACAAAAACATAGATTTAATTTTAACTCATCATTTTAGAAGTCATGTTTACTTATGTCTAGATTTAGAGATGATAAAGGTAGATTCATAAAAACTCCCCATCCAAAAACTAATTCACCAATAGGAGCAGACCCTTTAAGAAAAGTTGAACACACAACACCAGCTGGGAAATTCACCATACAAAAATTAGAGGATAAATAGAAATCAGGGCAAAGACTGACAGTTATTGAGAGACAAATTCTATTGGCACACGAATCACAGAAGAAACATCTCCCTGAATCCTCTATAAAAAGAGAAAGTAGCACAATAACTCAACAATCTCTCCTTGAACCTACTGACTTTAAAAAATCTCAAGAAGGAGAAAAATCACTAGAACAACTTCTCTTTGAAACAAGTGACACTGAACAAGGAATTAAATCAACAGAGGAACCTATCAAAATGGCTGAGGAAGGAGATGGATCAGCAAGAGGACCACAAAATCAAGGTCGAAGAGAGGAGGAAGAGTCAACCTTTAAATTTCCTATTCAAGAACCAGGAGAAGATGAGGAAATAAAAATGAAAAACATACCTCCATCTGTGTTACCAAACTTTTATGGCATGGCTTCAGAAGATCCACATTCATTCTTGTTTGAATTTGACATAGTATGCCGCACATATGGTTACAAAGATGATGCCCATAGGCTTAGACTCTTCCCAGCAACATTAAAAGCATTAGCATTAAAATGGTTCATGGGACTTGGTGAACATGCAATAACTGATTGGGATGGCATGAGAAGAATATTCCTAAAGAAATACCAACCTTATTGCAGATCGAAAGATTCTAAAGATGATATCTTTAGGATGAATCAACAAGAGGATGAAAATTTAGAGGAGTATTTGGAATGATTTGTTTATAATTTACAAAAATCAAAACATAGGACCATGTCTCTTGATCTGATTCGAACAATATTTTTGAAGGGCATTCGAGAGGAATACTTAGATGATCTTAATTTCATGGGAAAAGGTGATATTTCCACTTTACCTTTTGAAGAAATTGCTGATTTATGTGAAAAGTATTCAAGGAGCAAAGCTAGATATGGAAAAAGAGCTCTATCATCTAAAGCCACAAAATTTGCTTTAGCAAGTGTCATAAGGGCTGAAATAGGAAACTTGTTAGAAGAATTCAAAGCAGATCTATTATGTACCTTAGGAACTCAAATTGACACTCTGAAAGCCAAGAAAAGACAAGAAGAGGAAGACCAAATAATGGCTGTCTTTTGTCCAAAATTCCGGAAGAAACATGCCTTGAAAGACTGCCCATTAGAAAGCATTCAAGTTTGTGCCTTTTGTACTGAAAATCATGATATATTTCATTGCTCTAAAGTCAAGATTTTGAAAAATTGTAATGTGGAAGCAGCTAACACAGATATGGAGAATGCGTATTTCATGGGCGCTAAGAGACCATGGCAACCTATACCTCCCCCTCCAGGTATATTTCCAAACCAAAATTTGCAATTTCCTGCACAAGATCAGATGTATGCTCAGAATTCTTGGAATGTGCCCATGCCATGGCAACACCAAAATTACCCACAACAATAATGTAGACCATCTCAGAAATACTCTCAACAATATCAACCATATCCTCAACCATACCAACCATATTCTCAGCCATATCAACAATATCATCAGCCACATCCACAGTATCCTCCAACATATCAGCAATATCCTCAGCAGCAAGTTGTTTATCAACCCCAAAACACTCAAGAAGCATTGCCTGCTCCTCCACCAATAAATCCACCTCACTTACAACTCCCATCTAACCAACAACCTCCTAGACCCACTCAGATTCCTGCTCAGCCTGTACCAAATCCAAATAACAGAGTAGAGAGACCAGCTTATGATGTACATGAGGGACCATCATATCCCAAACTATTCATGTTATTGGACATTTAGCTGGCTTTATGACAAATACCATTTCAATGGAAAAGTATGTTGATCCTAGTATTCCCAGAGTCACTACAATCATTAACAACATACATATTCCAAACACCTTAATTGACCTTGGGGCCGCAATAAATGTGATGACTCTTGAAACAATGAAAACATTGCAGCGCACAAACTTGCAGCACACAACAATTGTTCTAGAACTAGCTGATAGGTCTAAAGTGATTCCTGAAGGGATTTTGGAGGACATAATTGTTTCACTGGACTCCTGGGAGTATCCAGTGGACTTTTTAGTTCTTAAGCCAAAATCTAATTTAGGAGGACACCCCATCATCCTTGGTAGACCATGGTTAGCATCTACTGATGCATTCATAGGATGTAGATCGGGTAATATGATTATTTCACGAGGAACTGAAAGGAAACAACTCACTCTTTACCCATCAGCACAATCACCAGCAGTAGCACACAATTTATGGCTTGATGATAAATACAATGATAAGGAAGAAATTCAATCTGTTTTCAGCATCAATCAAATCTATGATTTTCAAGAACATAATAATGATGATTTGGTAGAATTGTTCCTTTCTCAACCTGATATTTCTGAAGAATTAAGAAATGACCAATACCATGCTGCAGATGAACTTTTGGAATAGAATTTTCAAGGAACATGTACCATTCATTCTTTACAAACAACATTTCAGAACATTTTTCCCATTCAATCTATCACAAACACACAAAGCAAGACCATAGAGATTAGTCCAGGAAAAACTTTGAATATTAGCACTCACCTAGACTCATATCAGGAGGAAAAATTGATTCAATTATTGAGAAAATATCAGAAAGCATTTGCTTGGGATTACACCGATATGCACGGAATTCACCCTGAAACATGTACTCACCATATTTACACGGATAGTAATATCAAACTAGTGAGGCAAACACAGAGAAGAATGAATCCCATGCTTCAGGATATTGTTCGAGATGAATTACAAAAACTATTGAAAGTCAATTTTATTTATCCTATCTCTGACAGTCGGTGGGTATCCCCATTGGTAGTAGTGCCCAAGAAAAATGGTAAGTGGATAATTTGTGTTGATTACAGACAATTGAACAAAGCAGCACTCAAAGATTATTTCCCACTACCATTTATCGACCAAGTGCTAGACACGTTAGCTGGGAAATCATCATTCTCTTTTCTTGATGGTTTCAGTGGCTATAACCAGATCAGGATAGCCTTAGAGGACCAGGACAAAACCACTTTTACTTGTCCCTGGGGAACTTATGCCTATAATGTTTTACCATTAGGACTTTGCAATGCTCCAGCTACATTTCAGAGAGCTGTATTAGCTATTTTTGCTGATTTAGTTCATGAATGTGTTGAAGTTTATATGGACGATTTTCAGTGTATGGTAATTCATTCGAGCATTCATTAGAAAATCTTGAAAAAGTTTTGAAGAGATGTATTGAAGCTAATCTGTCCCTGAGCAATGAAAAGTGTTTTATGATGTTAAATGAAGGGATAGTATTAGGTCACTATATTTCTTCTCAAGGCATTAAAGTTGATCCATCAAAAATCCGGATCATTGTCAATTTGCCAATTCCGAAGACTCAAAAAGAGGTAAGAAGTTTTCTTGGGTATGCAAGCTATTACTGAAGGTTTATTGAACATTTTAGTAAAATAGATTCACCTCAGTTTAAGCTTCTAGCAAAAGATACAGCTTTCAACTGGAATGAGAATTGTCAACAAGCTTTTGAAACACTCAAAGAAAAGTTATCAACCACACCAGTCTTAAAAGGCCCTAACTGGACCCTACCAGTTCACATCTTTACAAATGCATCTGATACTGCAATAGGTGCCTCATTAGGCCAAAAAGAAGAGTCTTTCAATTATGCCATCTATTTCATTAGCAAAAATCTAACACCTGCAGAATTAAACTACACAGTCACTGAAAAAGAAATGCTTGCCATCATACATGCTGTGAATAAATTCTGACATTATATCACTGGTTATGAGATTTTTGTACATACTGACCACTCTGCCATTAAGTATTTAATGAATAAACCAATCACTAATGGCAGAGTTACCAGATGGCTGTTTTTTTTTTTCCGAAGAAAGAGAGTTCATAATTTCTATTAAGAGAGAAATTACATGCTGTTGATGCCAAGGGCATATGCTGTAGTGTGGTTTTCACCACTGTTCAGAAATATATAAAAAATACATCAAGAAAGACCCACTGGGATACGATGGTTCTGTATCCCTCATAGAAATAACAGTGTCTCACAAAAAACCAAAATAAACAGAGTTTTGAGGAGTATATCCCTCATACAGTAAATATAAAACCGATCTGTGCTGTGCTGTTATATACAATAAGAAACATATAGAGCAAAATTATATGGGGGGGGTGTCCCCCTGTAGGAGGCCGTCTATATATGGTCGATGAAAAAATCTGTGCATCCCCTCTGGTTTGTATTCCTCAATCAGCCAGTCTCCTAGAGGTCGATCCGCCGCTTCTTTCGAGAGCCGGTCAGCAGTTGCATTTCTTTCCCTGTAGATGTGAGAAACAGTGATCTGGTCAAAATGTGTTTTAAGAAAAACAATTTCTTCCAAGATGTGTTTCAATGAATATGCATGACAGATAGATTTGTTATTTGCCCAATCAATCACAATCTTTGAGTCCCCAAAAATTTGTAGTTGCCGACAGTTTTTGGATATAGCAAAATAGAGTAGATGTCTCAGTGTAATAAGTTCAGCATGGTTGTTGGTACCCGGTCCAAGTCCCATTCTCAGGTGAAAAAAGTGTGAGTCAGATAGATGAAATAATATACCCCCCCCACATCCTTGCATTGGTGCAGCCCCATCAAAATATGCCCAAGGCATGTCTCTGTTGATATTTTCAGGCATAATGTTCCTGGGTGTATTAAGTTTATTTTCAAATGGAATTTCCGTGTATGCCGCGCAGATGGACGGCGGGAGAAGATGCCAATTGACCCTGCAGTCCTCAAAGATTATGGCATTACGCCTGTTCCAAATGTACCAGGATACCACAGGCGGTAAGTTCCTAGCCTTTTCTGAAGCCACCGCAGACCACCACTGATCCCAGGCTGTGAGAATATCTGCACCCTGCCAAACTGTGTTTATGTTGAGGGTCTGTGTGACCTGGTACCATAGATCCTTAGTGACCTCGCAGGTAAGAAATAGGTGTAGTGTTGTTTCCTCCTCTTTTCTGCAAAGGACACACCAAGTTGGTCCAGCGAATGCCCGTTTTCTGAGGATGGAGCCAGTAGGTAACTTGTCTGCAAGAATATTCCACATTAGAAGACGAGCCCTTGGCTGTGCTTGTAGATGCCAGATATCAGACCACCAGTTTTTATGAATGTCGGGTTTCTTTGCTTCGATCAGCTTGTAGTAGCCAAGCTTCGGTGCGTAAATACCAGATTTGGCAGGCGCCCAAATGAGCTCATCTTCCTCCTCATGTAGCTTGATGTGCGATTCGGTAAGTGCTTGTATGTAGCCTTTCCAGTATGTGTTCCATTCATCTGACAGTTGCCACTGACGGTCCGTGACCCATGCCTGTGTGAAGATAGTAGATCGTTGAATATCGCCAATCTGTGCAAGATATTTTATGCCCCTATTGTTTAGATAACGGACCAATCCTTCCGGCAGTAGATGTGCATTCCCTGAGCCAGGCCAAGGGTCTAGGCCAATACGGACTTGTGTGCCATTGCCAATTCTCCATAGCAGGTTATCTCGAATGAGTGGCATAGCTTTTAGCGTGGCCCTCCAGATCGCAGATATGCCTTGTCGGTTCCAAGTGGGTCTGCGGATCCAGTCAATGATGTTGGAGGGCCAAATATACTTTTGGTGTATTACTTCCGCCCATAAACTGTCAAGTTTGAGAAGTGACCAGCCCTGTTTAGCTGTTAACGCTTGTGCAAACTCTGAGAGAGATTTTAGTCCCCACCCTCCCCATCTCTTGGGCGTGGAGACCATTGACCATCTTGTCCAAGCAAAAATCTTCCCCTTTTTATTGCCATTCCACAGGAACCTGTTGCAGATTTGTTGGATTTTTTGAAGGATGCTTTTTGGTATCCATGTGAGGGACATCCAGTAGACTGGGGTAGCCTCAAGAACAGATTTGATCAGCAGTAGTCTACCTGCTTTTGACAGTAGTCGATGATGCCAGCAGTTGATCCTTTTTTCAATTTTGTTTATAAGCCATGACCAGTGTTCAGATTTATACCCATCCGGCCTTAGTCTGAATCCAAGGTATTTGATGCCATCCAGCATATTATTTTCCAAGAAGGGGAAGTGCTGGGTCGCCAGCTGAGATTCCTGATATGTGCATCCCATCATGGATCTGGTAGATTTCTCCCTGTTGATCTCCATGCCCGTGGCTTTACAGAAGAGTTGAAGTATATCATTTAGTGCAATGGTGTCCCGGACACTTCCATTTAGGAAGATTAAGATGTCGTCAACAAACAGTAGATGAGTAAGAGAGTACTGTTCAGTAATTTTGAGTCCACTGAAGTCTCCATTCCTTTTTGCTGCGGCAATGAGCCTACTAAGCCCCTCCATGACAATAAGGAAGAGTAGTGGGGAAAGAGGGCAGCCTTGCCTGATACCTCTGTTGATGTGAAAGCGAGCAGAGGCTGAACCATTAATAAGGATAGCAAAGGAGACAGTAGTTATACATCCCATAATCCAGTTTATGAGCATGTGGGGGAAGCCCAAATGGGTGAGAATCATCTTTAGGTAGAGCCAGTTAACCTTGTCAAAAGCCTTTGCAAGGTCGATCTTTAGAGATATTCCTTTGAGATTCTTCAACTTTATGGAGTGTAAGGCTTCCTGGGCTGTGCCAATGGCCTCTTGGATGTGACGATTTTGGAGGAAGGCAAACTGTTCTGCAGATATATGTGTGGATAGAATAGGTTTAATGCGGTTGGCAATGATTTTGGCAATAATTTTGTAGAGGCAATTACAAAGAGAGATTGGACGAAAATCATTGAAGGATGTGGGGTCATCAGATTTGGGTATCAAGGCAATGAAGGTCTGATTCATGGGTGGATGTATGTGCCCAGTGATCCGGCTCTCCTCAAACCAGATGGCTGTTATTATTACAGGAATTTAATATTACAGTGTTAGATAGACCAGGTAAGGAGAATCAGGTGGCATATTTTCTTTCTAGACTACATAATTCAGGTGAGGTTGTTCCGATTGAAGATTCTTTTCCAGATGAAAATTTATTTGCAATTTCAATAGTGAATCCTTGGTATGCTGACTTAGCCAACTATTTGTCAATAGGAAAAACACCTCCATATTTTACTCCAAAGGAAAAGAAGAGGTTGATCAAACAAAGTGCTAGATATTCATGGGTTAATGGAGATTTATTTTACACCGGTTATGATATGATTATTAGACGATGTGTAAGAAATGATGACATAATTGATATTTTAAAATCTTGCCATGATGAACCGTGTGGGGGGCATTTTGCAGCCAAAAGAACAACATTCAAGATTCTCAGTCTTGGGTACTATTGGCCATCTATTTTTAAGGATTCCAAGAAGTATGTGAAAAGTTGTGATAGCTGTCAAAGAATGGGCAGACCAACAGCTACAGATAAAATGCCACTTCAGCCTCAAGTACATTTAGAGCCATTTGAAAAATGGGCTCTAGATTTTATAGGACCCATCAATCCAACTTCAAAAGGTAAAAAGTACATCCTAGTATGTACTGATTACATGACAAAATGGGCTGAAGCAAAAGCACTAGTCCGGGAAACTGAACAAACAGTGGTAAACTTCCTTTTTGAAGAAATTTTTGTAAGGTATGGAGTACCAAGGAAGATAGTGATGGATCAAGGTACTCAGTTTACCTCACAGAAAAATATAAAATCAAGCACAGGAAAAGTACACCTTACCATCCACAGGCCAATGGCCAGGTGGAATCTACCAATAGAACATTGGAAGGAATTATCACTAAGACAGTAGAAATGAACAGAAAGAATTGGGAAGAGAAGCTCAAAGATGCACTCTGGGCTTACAGAATCACGTGGAAAAACACTACAGGATTTACACCATATCAGTTGGTGTATGGAAAAGAGGTACTGCTTCCTATTGAATTTCAAATTCATACTTATAAGATGGCCGCAGATTTAGGAATTGATCTGAATGAAGCACAAAAGAGAGAATTCGGCAATTGAACTAGTTAGATGAAATGAGGCAGCAAGCAGAAGAGACAACAATCCTAATGTAGAAACAAAGGAAGCAGTGGCATGATGCACACATTAAAAAGAAACAGTTCAAAGAAGGAGATTGGGCTTTACTCTTTGACTCTAAATTCAGAGATCATAAAGCCAAATTTACCACACATTGGATGGGCCCATATGAAATAGTTCAAGTATATGAAAATGGATCAATCAAGATTACTACCATTGATGGAGAAGGCAACACCTTTCTTGTCAATGGCCATCGGTTGAAACTCTATCATAAGCCCATCAGCAAGGAGGATTTTATTCACACCATATCTCAGTAAAGGGAGGTTGAGATATTGCAGCCTTCAGCTGTGGTATCTCTACCTTAGTTCATTCAACTTCATTAAAAAAAAAAAAAAACACATAAAAAGAAAAAAAAATATAAATAGAAAAAAATAATAAAAAATAATAATGGTTTAGATGTGAAAACCAGCCTCTGGCACACTCTAAACCCGAATTCTTACTAGAAAACCAATCATTTGGCTGGTAAGAATTCCTTGTTCTACTTGTTTACTGTTTTTCATCCATTCAATAATGACTTGAGGACAAGTCAAAGCATTAGTGGGGGAGAAGAATCAGCAAGAATCAACATTTTGTTTTCCCTATCTCATCTCCTCATTTTTATATCTTCAAGGAATTTGTTTCAGTACTTCAGTATTTCAATAAAAGAGCTGTTTTTGTTTTTTTGTTCTAATCAGAGGGACCTGTTCAAGCAATATGCAGTGGGACCTGTTCAGAAGACTATGTTACCAGTACCAATATTAGAGGGACCTGTTCAACAAATATCAGAGGGACCTGTTAAAGACTGCATTCAAGATACATCAGGCTACTTCAACAAAGTTTTCAAAGGTTGCTTATCATCAAGGCTACATCAACAACAAGGATAAAACTAAGCTGCACAAACATAGTTCTTTAGAGTTCTTCAGATTTTAAAGGGACCTATTATATTCAATTTCATTTCAAAGGGACCTGTTTTGGACAGTGAAGACCAGTCATATTTGGACAGTGAAGATCAGTCCTACCTGTGCACGCCAAATCAGCCATTGTCAACCAACAAGTGTAATGTATTGGTGAAATTTTTATTTTTAACATTTAAAATTCTTGAATTATGCTAGTGTTAAAAATGATGATTATGATTGCTTGTTATCAATTTCAAAAACCCCTATACCCATCACCCTTGTAACATTCCTAACTACTCAACTCTGCTATCACTCTGCTATCATTTCCCATCACACTTTAGCCTATTGCCATATTCCTACTAAGATTTTCAAACCTTTTCCTACACCACTCATCAAACCTTGTCATCGATCCATCATTTTTCAATCGGCCAAGTACCAACACGTAGTGGATAAGTCATTCCATTGGAAAGGCAAGTGGTAAATCATTAGAAAGACAAGTGTTAAATGATTTCGTTCATTTTGAATGTGGGAGTTATAAAACAGTCTTTTGACCCAAGTCGGCTCATGAAACATATATCCGTTATCATCACTACAACACTCTTTATATGTATATGGTGTTCTCATGATTGTACCTATGCAAATCAGTACTGCTCCTCTGTCTTTATGATGTGAATGCGCCTTCAACTCTGCATTATCATTATAGCAATTGGGTGAAGGTCGGCTGTTAAGTTTTCACTTTATAAAACTCTCAGCTCATAAAGTGCGTTACCATGTGAGTGTTCAAACTCTGAGTTTTCAAAGAGGGCCGAGACAGCAGGCGCTACAAAGGGAGAGCATAGCAAACAGGCTTACCACGAGTTTCTACCGCCGCCCAAGCAATTAAAGAAGGAAACCCTGAGAATCGAGGGTGTTACCAGGTCAGCTAAGTGGAACGCAGGAAAAGAGGTAACACATTGAAAAAACCCTGATTGAATTGTTAAGCATAAACAAAAGGGTTAGAACATAGATTTTTTTAAAATGACCAATAGAGCAGAGCCTAAAACATTTGATAGTTCACAATATCATGATGACTGTGTCATGATTTTAAGGGGAAAACACTGGTTATCTTTAATGGAAACAATGAAGAAGTGACAAAGCAATTTGCATTTACATTCAATGGAGAGAAAGCATTAATAGGAAAATTCTCTTTTAGAATTTCAGAGGATACCATAGCACAAACATTGGGAATCAGTCCAAAAGGGGAAAAGTATTTCAAAACCAAACAATTTAGGGAAAAATCATGGACTCAGTTTATGTCTAGGTCAAGGGTTTCCTCTGTCAATTGGAAAAAGGGTGTTCCCAGAAGTTGGCTAATTCACCCAAGGGATGAAATGGTATACATTATTCAGAAATTTGTTACATGTGAAGGACGTTATAGTATAGTATACCTATATCACATAAAACTTTTGTTGCACTTAAAAGGCCAATGCACCATCAGTCTGCCCTATTTTCTCTTACAGAGTTTGACTAAAATGTCAAAGACCATTCAAAAACGAAAGGGTAATGAAGATAAGAGTTTGTATCATTTTGGGTTGATCAAAATTCTAATTGAATTTGAGTTGCAGAGGAGAGGAAAAACATGGAAAGAATTTTTAATTGCCAATCAAATTAAAGAAGATGAACAGGAACAGCAATAAGAACGCACAGAGTTTATGCTTGATATTGATGAAGAAATCCATGAGCGTAAGTCAAGCAATGTTCCTCAACCCAGCAGTGGTGTAAGGACAAGAAGGATGAGGCAGGAAGCTGCCAAGAAAATTGAAAAAGATAAAATCTTCACTACTTATACGAGAAGATCAAGGAGAATAAAAAAGAATCAAACACAAGATGATCAACCAGACCGAATGCAGATGCACCAATGGACATTGAAAGCAATACTAATTCACAGCTAGAACAGGAAGCAGAAATGGAAATCGAGAGTAACAAGGAAGAAAGGAAAGAGCCAGTACCTACAAACAAGAAACAGAGAAGGTTAGAGAAATAGATTGAAGAGCTAAAAGAGGAATTGATGGAAGCAAACATGTTGGAGAAGGTCATAAAGAAGGAAAATGAAATGTTGAGAGCTCAGAGTAAGAAGATTCAGCCGAAAAATGAGAAACTGAAGAGGAAAATCAAAGAACTTAAAACTGATCAAACTGAAACGTGCAAATGGGCGACAAAATGGTACACTCAGAAAAAAGCTCTCAAAGAAAAATATAAGAATCTGAAACATGAATTCCAAGTTCAGAAGAATGCCCAAGTTCAGAATAGTATAGATGTCTTGCTACAAGCAGCAGAGGCACAAGCAGGAATAGAATATAAAGGGAGCACATCAGGATTAGCATGAGGACATGCTAAATCATTGAGCTTGGGGGAGATGTTGGTACTATTTTATTGCCATCCTTTTCTTCTAAAAATCCATCATTTATCTATCATTTTCCTCCATAAACCCCTCATAGTCCATTGAAATTGATTAATGAAGCATCATAATTGTTATTTTACATTAAATTTAATTTATGGATTTTTATGTTAAAAACTAGAAATTTTCAACAAAATTACGGGATGTCATGACTTCCTGTAATTGGTTTATGTTGTGACACGTGGCATGGCAGGAAAATCAAACACAGGATAGGGACGTGATCAAGGATGTACATACATGGTGAAAGATCTATTCAGCATCGCATCTGGAGCTCCTGGATACATGGTCAATGCTGGTCAAACCCAGCCATTTTGGTCATAAAAGCAGCAAAAAGCCAAAGTTACCTAAACTGATTTCATTTTGTTTTAGAAATTAGTTAAGATTAGAAAAAAAACAAAAATCGCCTTTTTGACTGTAAAAGCAGAAAAATCTGCATGATAATTTATGTACATTCGATTGTAAACCTTAAGGAATGTTAGTGAACGAAGGATAATAGACATTGAGCAGAATTAAGACTGCGTATTGTATTGTTACTAGAACTCTGTTCTTGCATGTAATTGATTTCCAGACTTTAATCACAGGCAGCGTTTCATCATTCCAGTGTTTTATGTGTTAACGGTTTCATCATCTGAAGTTTTCTAAGTGTACCATCAACGCGTGGACGGGCCCTATGTGGGGACTAGTATACTTTCATTCCATTTTCATAGCATTTAGACTTTAGATCTGAATATCGTTTGATGCCATTTCTTTGCTTGTGAATTAATTAATTTGATTAGAAGTTCTTGCGAGTGTTATTGTATGATTCATGGTGATAGCTTGAAACTTAAATTGCTAAATTATTGAACAAGATCTTGTAAAAGATGTAATTGAGCACTGAATTTCGAAGTATCTCTGTGGACTCTGTTTTCATGCATTTGAGTTTGAGTATGCTTAAAAGAGTCTTTCGTTTTATTGAATTTGATTGTTAGGATGCTTAGTGTTTTACCGAGAAAGAGTTTTTGTGAATGATATCCTTGTAAGAGGATTGAAGACTCGGACTAGTAACACTCTGTTTTAGAACAACTAATTAAATTATAGGATATAGGTGTTTAAATTGTGAAAGGAAAGATATTCCAATCTCTTGTAAAAGAGTGTTGTAGCCTATCACAATAGAAACTTATTTAGATAGCTGAGATCCTTTTAGGTCTATAAACTTTAGACACGTTCCTCTAAGTTTACCTACCTTGGTTGACATTAAATTTAGTCTAATCTAGACCCCTAGATTGGTCACTACACTCACTGCATATGTCACACCCTTGCTACCAACAGAGTCATCTTACTTGCCTATGTGTGGAATCGTGGTCAAGGCATTACCATACGATCCACTGCTAGGTCTCCTACACCAAATGGTCTGAGGTCTATTTGGGAATTCTTACTAAGGAAATCCCCTGACATGTTGGCGGGTCCAACACCGTCAACATCTTGCATAGAGTCTAGGCCTATATCAAGAGCGGGAGTCTTTTTTTATTGCTGCAACAAGTCAAAAACAAAAGTGACATGTACACTTCAGGTACTCATTGCAATTTTATTTTGTATTTATTCATTATTATGCACTTACATGTGTTTTGTAGGAAGAGGTAACTTGAAGGGTATCTTGTTTTGTTTTGGGATTGGTTTTTCCTCTAAAATTTTGCATGCAGGTAGAAGAAGATTCAAGCACAAATTCAAGCAAGAATTCAAGAGCAGAAGTAAATCAAAGGAAGAATTGTAGTGGGACATCCTTGAAGACATGACAACCATCCAGATATCGTGAAGTGTTTTTAAGGCCAAGATTCATCATTGTAAAGTTGTAAAAGAGTCATCATTGTAAAGGAGTCATTTGTGAAAGAGTCGTTATGCCTAGAGTTGAAGAGGCAGTGTTGGGAGGCATAGGAGTCACTGTTGGGATGATGTCATGGATGTGTTGCAGGTCATAGAGTGATTGCGTATTTGGTCAAGTACACAAAAATCATTGTACATCTTATTATGTTGTGGATTGTTGTCCCTGGTTTGGGAATACACAATCTTGTCTTATTTTAGTCATTATAGGGTGGTAGGGAGGTGCTAGGTAGGTGTACGAAGGCACCTATAGGTTGGGGCCTGTGAACACTTCAGGGTGGTAGTGTGGTGCTAGGGTGAGTTGTGGCTTTCTAGGGTGTTGGGGCATCCATTCAATTAATTACTGAAGAAACCTGGGCGTTGGGGCGTCCTTCCAGTGGGAGTTGGAGAATAATATTTTTCTAGAATTCTAGGAAGTTGTCACTTTCATTTTAGTTGGGTTTGAATATGAAAGAATTTATTAGAAAAGCGTTCGGTGGTTTTTGACCCAGAAGGGGATTTCCACCTAAAATTCTTGTGCCTACTGTGTTATTTTATTTACTGTTATTATTGCACAAACATTACTAATAATTGAAGATTAACTAATTCTCCTAAAAGATTTAAAAGTGCTAATTTCTAAGGAATACTGGTTCACCCCCCCTCTTAGTATTTCTGACATCTTACACGCATTGGATGGTTCGATTGGTACCTAGTGATATCTGCACTTCAAATCAATCTTGCTGAAATATTTGACCCCCTTGAGCTGGTCCAAAAGGTCATCAATCCGTGGGATTGGATACCTATTCCAAACAATGATCTTATTCAACGCTTGATAGTCGATACAAAGTTTCCAAGTGTCGTCTTTCTTCTGTACCAACATGATCGGCTCTCGCAGGGTGATGAACTGGGCATGATGTTCCCTTTCTACAATAGTTCATGAATCTACCTCTTAATTTCATTGTTCTCTAGAAAAAAGCATTGGTAGATCAGTCCGTTGGGTAGTGGTGCATTTGGGATCATATCGATGGAGTGCTTGACCTAACACTGCAGGGGTACCCCTATGGGTGAGGTGAGAATTTCCTTGTACTCCTCCACGACCTTGTCCATCTACTGTTGCCATGCAGAGAAGCCCTATATGGAGATTGTGGATGTGCCCACAATATTCTTCTTTCCCCGAGGGTGAATCATAAGGAAGATATATTTCCCACTTTGGGAAATGATATTACTGCATTGCTTCGCCGAGATTAAAGAGACGACGATAGGCAGTGCTACCTCTGGTATCAGGTATAACTTATTACCCAAAGAAATAATAACAGTGAAAATCCTAGACTCATACACAACATGATGATTCCATAAGTATGGTTGGCCTAATAATACGTCACAAACTTGAAGAGGAGCAACATCACATAGTACCTCATTTATAAATAACTTGAGGCTAAAGGGAAGGCAACACTATTGGCTGACGTGAAGATCTCGTCCTTGGTGAAGCCACCTAATGGTGTATGAATGGGGGTGTGGTGTGGTTGGTAGGCCTAACCACTTCATGACCTCTATTGAAATGAGGTTCTTTTGGCTTCCACTATTGACAATGAACTATAGTGGAGAACCCTTCACCCACATTTCTGAGTTGAAGAGTCGCCCCCCCTCCTTTGGATCTTCGAGCTTAATCTTTTGGATCGTGATGGTGGCAATAATGGCACTAGGATCCACATTAATAATATACTTCCATTTTTCATATTCGGAACATGCATCTGGTTCAGAAGCCTTCAGCTCAACCACCAATGACTGCTTACTTCGACACTCACTTTTGTTGTGAGTGGGGCTCTTATGGAAATCACACCATTTCCTTATGTCCTTCTTTGTCTTCGTGGTGTTTTTCTGTGCTTGCAGCTTTGGGGGATTGCCTTGGGTCGCCTCAGCTTGGATTTGTACTTTTTTCTGTGGTTTGGGTGTTCCTTTCCCCTTGCTTCAGATTCAAAAATCCAAAGTCTCACTTGTTTTGTTTAAATTTCTTCTCAATCTTGACAACGTATCGATAGGCAGAATGAAGCGAGGAGATTTCCAAGAACTCCATCTCATCCTGGATGTACTTGTGTAGACGACCGTGATACTAGAGTACCAAATGTCGTTCAGAATCCTTGATACCCAACTTCGTGCAAAGGGTATGAAGAATATTGGTTAACTTCGACACATCTTGGTCCCTCACCTGCCATAGCATGGTCCACTTTATGTATTTATATTCATAGCTACTGACAAGGTAATATTATTCCTTGATGGCACCTTGAATATAATTCCAAGTGGATGCGGTTGAAAACAGTGAGGGTTCCCTCTCGTCCTTTTGTTCACAGTAGGTTTCCCAGCAGTATTTTACATGGGGGGCGACTTTGAAGAATGAAAAAGTAATGTTTTCCCAATTGGAAAATTCATGAACCGAAGAATATCCTTCCAACATATTTAAACATCTATCTACGACGCCTGTATCTATCTGGCCTTCAAATATGGGAATACTAAAATTGACTTGTACCTTAAAGGGAGTGGCGCCTCCAGAGTGGCTGCTAGATGAATATGCATTGTCTGTGGGTAACCACCGAAGGATTTGGGCAAAGTTATCCATCATCTCATTCCTTTGTTGCTCGAGGGATTCCTCGAGAAATATTTTGAAAGGATCTCCTGCTACCTCATCTTTTTTTTCTTTTGCTATGGGAGGCCGTTGGGGTTTGCGATGCTGGTCTTGCAAAGGTTGAACTAGTTCGAGCCCTAAATCATTATACCATGACCTCATTGGGGACATGAAAATAAAAATAGAGAAAGAGCTGACTACTCTGATACCACTGATACAGACTTATGTAGGAACACAACAAAATACATATATAAACATAAACATAGATATGCAGTAGAAATAGATCTTCATTTTATTAATATCAAAGAACTAAAAGATGCTTACAAGCAAAAAGGAAATAAACTAGCTCGGGTGATGGTAGCTGATCCCTCAGAAGAGATGTGGTGGCTACATGTATCTGAAATGTATTAAAATGAGGCTCAAGGGCCTTTTTATTATTGAACAACAAGGGGAAACCCTAAAAAGCCAAAAACCTAACCCTAGGAGATGGAACACCAAGATTTTGTGGGCCCCATTAGGTTTAGTTGGGCAACAAACTTCTGATCTCCATTTGGCGCGTACGATACCTCGGTAGAAGGATCTATATGAGTAATACAAGATTTCTTGCAAGTCCTCTCCTACGGCTACGGGCCTGCTGCGGAGCTCAAAAAATGCTGTTTAGGTGGTCAAAACAACTCTAGAAGTTCGAGACCCAAAAAACTGCTAATTTTTTAAAATTGTGCTACAATCAAGGAAAATGATGAAACCGACTAGAGGTATAGGTGGAATAGGCGGGTGGCCACCAATATCCACCTGGATCAGTTGGAAAGACAAGAACAAGAATATTTTATATACAAAATGGAGGCGATGTAGACAATCCTGATTCACTGGTTGATATGGATGTTTCTTATAATTGTGAACTAAATTTGACTACAAATTTCAGACCAACTTCCTTCAAAGAATCCACTTCTTATGGTGAATGCAAAGAAGCGATGCAAAATTTAATATGATGCTTTGATAAAGAGTGAAAACTGTAAGCTGGTTGATCCTCCATTGAGAATCAAACCGATATGTTGCAAGCGGGTCTTCAAGAACAAGTATAAAGGAGATGGCTCACTTTGTTGAGAAATCTAAGGGGGAAACAAGTTGGATGATTTCTCTTACTTTGATAACTTCTTGTGATATATTTTTAATTTTCTTGATTAACTTCTTTTTTCACTTGATTATTATTATTTTTCTTTTCATCAAACAACTACACAACCATAAAGAACAATAAGAAAAGAGGAAAAAGAATATATGCCATCAACTAGGGCCAAAACCTCTCTGACTGAGAGGAAAACCCACAAGAATTATTCTCTTATTATAGAACTTGAATTGACGAATTCCAAGACCTATGAACCTTGACCAAGACCCTCCAAGACCAAGTCAAACCTTTCTTGAATTCCAACACCTTCTACAATTGTGATCCCTAGTAGATTCTTCTACCCAACAAATTCTTCTACAACTTCAAACTTCCCAAAAAATCCTTCTGCAACTGTGACCTTCCCAACAAATTCTTCTGCAACTTCAATCCGTCCAACAAATTCTTCTGTAACTTTGATCTGTCTATCAAATTCTTCTGCAACTTCGATCTGTCCAACAAATTCTTCTGGAACTTTGACTTATCTAGCAAATTCTTCTGGAACTTCGACCCAACAATTTTCCAACACTTCAACTTGCCCAACAAATGTAGAAACCCTAACATGAGAGAGAGATAGGGGCCCAAAATATTCGATCTAGCTCTTCTTCTTCTTTTTCGTCTTTTTCCAGCTTCTATCTTGAGGAGATCAAACTTCCTTGAGTGAGTGTCCAAATGAGGTCATTTTCCTTCTTATTTATAGGCTTGTGAGGGGTACGATTTTCTATTTTCAGGTCGACTTGTCCCTTCATGTAGGCCGACTTGATATTTGCACCATGAAGAGGTCTTGGAGGGTCTTTTGACTCTATTTTGACTCAAATAAATTCTTTTTACAATATGTAACATGCCCGAATGGGTCTTACATACATGACAATGATTCTCTTGACTTGTAGACATAATGATAAGCCCTAGAAGCTCTCAATGAGAGCTTGACCTCAAAATAATTTTCCCTTGAGCATGAAACCCATGCCTCAAGAATAACAATAATAAATTTATTTTTCTCTTTTCATTAAATATATAAAATCATGATTACATATGTGATTATGAATATTTAACCTAGTTACATATTTCAACACTCCCTCTTAACTATGGAGGTATTCATAATCCATTCAAGGTACTTGGACATTCTCAATATGAAAAATTATTCATAATAAGAGTCGAATTGGTAACCCATCTGTTTAGCATCATACTATCCAACATTTTCACATAACAAGGCCTTGACTAACAAATTTATCTCTCCACAAGATCAGAGCACAATGCTGGCGAGACCAATGAGTTATAAACACCATCATCATTGTCTCTCAAGGTACATGCCCCACCCGAATGTTCACAGAATATGTCCTTCTAGGACTATTCTTATCTTGGATTCCCAGTCCTGAAAGAATATCGGTCCTCTATGCATACTCTTATCTTGGATTCCATACCTCATCCTTAAAGAGTATCAGATGCTATATTATTAACCAACCCTACATTCTTTCTTCCCGAAGTGAAGACAAGTGTGATGTGTCTATCTCTCCCTCTCAACTAGGGAGGATATACTCATTCCTATAAACAAATGTACTCAAGATCCCTCTTATTCAAGGACTTGTCCAAGGTCCCTCTTAACCAGGGACTTTATTCTAGCAACTTTATGCTCTAGGTGGAGATCATGAGACTATCAACGGCTTGTGGGGCTCTTTCTTTTGATGTCATGAATTTCATTTTCAACATTATGGACCCTTCATCTTTTCATAGGGAATCAACCATCCATCACTTTCCTTCACGAGCCACATTGGTCATGTCATCCTTATCTCTGTCATAAGTGATCCTATGGTCCACATATGGATTTTATTAATACTGCTA
Source organism: Pinus tabuliformis (assembly GCA_031772625.1). NCBI lineage: Eukaryota > Viridiplantae > Streptophyta > Pinopsida > Pinales > Pinaceae > Pinus > Pinus tabuliformis. Next base: position 870,857,538 of record CM062808.1, read on the forward strand.
CCTCTTCCAAGTCATTTTTCCTTTAGGATATTCCATCCAACCACATGAGTGCTAGTTTTAGGTGACATATACAACCTTCTTTTGGTAGCCCTATATAAACATGTCCAGATGTTGTTCAAAGATAAAAAATGAACATCAAATCATAGTTACCTTTGTGATGGCCTTTCAACATGACATTTTTCTTGCTGGCAACATCCTACACATTCATAAACACATCTCCAAGACTTAATATGTCAAGGGTCTCCTTTATTTACAAACCTTATCATAGTCTTGTTCTCTATGGAGAAGTCATGATCAATTCATTTAGTCATAAGATGTTGATTTCCCCTTTTCTTATGTGACTATAGTTGCAAATTTTATGCTCTCTTCTTCCTTCCTTTACATATTTATTCCCCAAGAACTTTTTGACAAAGTTCCTTCATCATGATTGTCAACCACCTCATATTCCATATGAGGACATATTATGTTTATTTCATCTTGTCAATATGTGAACCATGATTTTATGCACCTTTTCAAAGGAAGAGATCCATTTTTCTTTGATCATGCTCATGACGTGGAGAATTTACCTATGCTATCTGCAACTATATGATGACATGACTTAATCTATTAAATACATGCATACACACCTCTTTTCTTGTTTTGGTCATCTATAATTCCTTCAACACATTCCTTTCCTTGATTGAGAGTACTTCAATCAACTTGAACTGCTGCACTCCTTTGTCACCACACCATCATCCTTCTAAAAAATGTATGCCACACAAGGTGGAATGATCAACGAGACACTTGCTTCTTCCAAGTAGCGGTGAACCTTCTAATGAATATTCCAACGAAGGATCTAGATTATCCTCATTCGAACGAATCTTCTTTCTCATGATGACGATGTATGATGAATTATTTTTATCATTCTATATGAATTTATTTCAACCATAAGTACGATATGTTATTTTCAATGAGTTTACCAAGAGCTTATTCCTTTATATGATGAGTACTACATCCATGTAGAATTCTACTCTAACTATTCTTTTCAGACTTCTCTAATCACGAGCTCTTGCTTTGCTTCAATAATATGCTTCTAAAATGTTGTCATCTCTTAATATGATGCATCCTACCATAATTCTTCTCATTTTGACTGCCATTGTAGAGGTATTTTTACACCTCCTACTTCTCCTTGCTATGAACCAGGCATCCATAGTTCATCATGAATAGTGCTTGAGGATCCAAGAGTCAGTATAGTTCCCTCCTTGCATCATGCTTCTTAAAACAAAGGATCAACCCATCCATCGTCCTTTGCTTCATGTACCTACAATATTTATTGACAAGCACCCTAAGCAAAGTATACAATACCAAAACATGATGTCAAGTTATCTTTCTAGGGTTTTGATGCAATCATGAGGTCATCCTAGGGTTTCTTAAGTTCAAAACTTAGATAAGATTATTTTCTCTTCATGTCATACTAGGATTTATCTCATGCCCTAAAATCCTATCAAACCCTAGAAATCAAATCATGGGGAACAAGTACCTTTAGGGTTTCTAACCATTTAGAGTTTACAATTCAAGATATTGAAACAACTACAAACCCTAGAGACATAACTTCAACCCTAAAACATATTATTATGGACCCTTAATAAAATATGCCATACATACCTCATGGTTACTTACCTATAGTATCCTATACTTTCAGATGCCATGGTTCCTAAAGATATGACTTGTCCAATGTTGCTTATAGAGAACAATTCTACTAACTTCTCATACATTTATTTTGATGTCTCCACCTTTGATACATAAGGTGCGAGGGGATACTTGATAGATTCTATGAGAATCCTTTAAGACCTTACATCCCATTTCATATACTTTTCTAGAGCTTGAGCTTCTTACTTTGGAGGTTTAGTGATTATACCCTTAACATGTTTGACGACTTCATTTCTTATGAGGATCAAATCTGTCCTTTTCTTCCATGCAAGAAAGTTTGATGACCCAATGGATTTGTTGCTTTCTTTGCAAAATGAAGTAATGTTGATAGTAGATTCATATATAAATATAGAGGTACTTACTTGTCAAAAGATGCTTCCTGATGATGATATCTTCAACTTTATGATGTTGATGATAAAAGATGTCTTCTTTCAAAAGTGATCCTTCAAAGAAGGAGAGACCAACTTGATTCCTTGATGATGATGACAACGCCTCTTCTTGCTTCCCTTGGATGTAGAAAACTTCAAGATGTTTTAATGTGTATACTTTCTTTGAGTGGAGGAAGGGTCCTTGAGATGTTATTTAATGATGATGAGCGCGCTTCCCAACAATGCTTCAAGTGAGAAATCATTCTTTCGTTAAGCTAGGGTTTTGAGGTCTTCTTTGATATTCCTTGTATTCGACCCTTATGTATCTCTTCTTAATGGTTCAATGTCCTTTTCAATGTCTTGATTTTTATTGATACTCCTTTTGATAGTACTTCTTCAAGTTGACTTTCCTTGTCTTGCCACCTTAGCTTTGATACAATGTTGAGAAATCTAAGGGGGAAGCAAGTTGGATGATTTCTCTTACTTTGATAACTACTTGTGATATATTTTTATTTTTCTTGATTATATTCTTATTTCACTTGATTATTTTTAGTGTTCTCTTCATCAAATAACTACCAAACCATAAATAACAATAAGATAAGAGGACACAGAGTATCGATGATTAACCAAGGCCAAAACCTCTCCAACTAAGAGGAAAACCCACAAAAATTCCTCTCTTCTTATAGAAATCCAATTGAAAAATTCCAAGACCTATGACCCTTGACTAAGAACCTCCAAGACCAGGTCAAACCTTTCTTGTGTTCTAAAATATTCTGCAATTTCGATCCCTAGTAGATTCTTCTACCTAACAAATTCTTCTGCAACTTCGACCTGCCCAACAACTCCTTCTGCAACTTTGACCTTCATAGAAAATTCTTCTGCAACTTCTATATATCCATCAAATTCTTCTGTAACTTCGATTTGTCTAGCAAATTCTTCTACAACATCAATGTGCCGATAAAATTCTTCTGTAACTTCGACTTGTCCAGCAAATTCTTCTAGAAATTCGACCCAACAGTTTTCTAGCACTTCAAATTGCCCAACAAATGTAGAAACCTTAACACAAGAGAGAGAGAGGCCCACAATTTAGATCTATCTATTCGTGTTCTTTTTCATCTTTTTCCAACTTCTATCTTGAGGAGATCAAACTTCCTTAAGTGAGTGTGCAAATGAGGTCAAGTTCGTTCTTATTTATAGGTTTTTGAGGGGTACGGATTGCTATCTTTAGGCCGACTTGTCCCTTCATATAGGCTGACTTGATATTTTCAATATGATGAGGTCTTGGAGGGTCTTTTGACTCTATTTTGACTAAAATAAATTCTTTTTACAATATGTAACACGTCAAAATGGGTCTTACATACATGACAATGATTCTATTGACTTGTATGCATAATGATAAGACCTATAAGCTTATAATGGGAGCTTGACCTAGAAATAAATTTCCCTTGAGAATAAAACCCATGCCTCAAGAATAACAATAATAAATTTAATTTTCTCTTTTCATTAAATATATAAAATCATGATTACATATGTCATTATGAATACCAAACCTAGTTACATATTTCAACACACTTGACAAGCATAAAGCCAAGCTTGTGGCAAAATATTTTGATAGAAGGAAGGGGTTTAATATAAGAGAATTTTTTCCCCACAAAAAAATGGGATACCATCCAAACTCTCTTTTCCTTGGCAGCTAAGAATGGTTGGAAAGTCCTTCAAATGGATGTAAAAACTGCTTTCTTGAATGGAGATATGAAAGAGAATTTTTTAATGTCCCAACCAAAGGGATTTGTTGTGAAGAGTCAGGAACATAAAGTATGTAAGCTTGTCAAATCCTTGTATGGCCTCAAGAAAACACCACGAGCTTGGTATGAGAAATTTACTGAGCATATTCAGAAACACAATTTCAAACACTATGATCTTGATGATGTAACTTTGTTTGTCAAGAACGTTGGAAAAATAATTGCATATCTTTTGGTGCATGTAGATGATCTTTTGATTACAGGGAACAATGAGAATTACATTGCATCCATAAATAAAGAACTTAGTAAAGGTTTTGAAATGATAAATTTGGGCTATGTTCACTATTATCTTGGCATTGAAGTAACCCAATATCCAAAGTTTATATTCCTCTCTTAGAAGAAGTAAATTGGAGATATGTTGAATAAGTTTTACATGGATGAGTGCAATCCTTTGAATATTCCAATGGAGCAAAACTTAAAGCTCACATCCACTGAAGGAAAAGAATTTGAGGATGCAACAAAGTATGAACAACTCATAGGAAGTCTCAATGACCTAAACACTACAAGACCAACCATTTCATTTGTTGTTGGAATCCTCTCTAGGTTTATGCAAAAGCCTTGTGAGTGTCATTGGCATGATGTAAAAAGAGTTCTGAAGTACTTCAATAGAACTCAAGACTTTGGACTCAAGTATGCACAAGTGGATGACTTTAACTTGATTGGATATTCTGATTCATATTTTGATGGAGATAAAGAAATTGGAGTATTACTTCAGGTTATGTTATGAGTCTTGGATCCAAAGCTGTCTTCTAGAGGTCACACAAATAATCAGATCTAGAAGATTCCATAATTGAGGTAGAATATGTGGCAACAACTGAATAAATGAAGGAAATTGTGTGGCCAAGGAATATTTTGGAAGATTTGTAGGAGAAACAAGTGCATTGAACTCCTATTTTGATTAATAAGACTTCTGCAATAAAGTTGTCTTAGAACCCGAAGTTTCATGATTGAACCAATCACATCAATACAAGGTATCATTTGATTCGACATCATGGAGGCCAAGACCACCTATCTACGAAATTGTTCCACAAATGAGTAGATTGCAGACATTTTCACCAAAGCACTTGGAAACGAAAAGTTTGAAAGATTCATAATGATGTTTGGAATCACCAACATCCCTTCAGATTAAGGGGGGAATGTTGACACCTAATCTTTGGGATTAAGAGAAATCACATAAATATTGTAAATAGAAAATAAAGGACGTTATAAGATGAAGAGACATTGGGAGATGAATCCCAATAGTCTCCCTCCTTGTATATATCCATGTTTTCTCTTAGTGAAAAATTACAATTCATTCATGGAGTTACTCTCCTCACCTCACACTCTTCTAGATGTCTCTTGAGTGTTTATTTAATCACTATGGATTGTTTTAATTGTACTTTTATATTTATGATATTTTGTTTAATCTCTTTAGAGTTCCTCCTTGGAATTTGTAAAAATTCTTTTAGTTTCTTTTCCTCTTTCTCAAGTATGATATTTTCTTCTTTGTTCTTCTAAGATCACTTAAGGCACTAATCAAATCTGCCTAAAGATCCATTTCTCCTTCTTCTTGATGATTGCATTCAATAGTTTTCAGGAATTTCATTATGAGAATATAATGCCATGAAGATAATTCTACCGAAGTCATGGTCACTATCATCATCTTCATCATATGAGCTATTATCCTCTCTTAAATAGAGACTTTTATTCTTTAAGAATTTTCCTCATTTTTTTTTCCTGATATTTCTTTTCTTTATTATAACTTTTTTCTTCATAACTATCTGACCACTTTGCAAAAGGGCATCTAAAATCATAATTACCAATTCTACCACATTCAAAATATTTAAAAAGAATCTTACTTTTATGTTTTCTATATATTTTTACTTGTAGATTCAACAACTTATGTGATATGCTAAAACATAAGACAAGAATCTACTCTACTCATCAACGGAAACCAAAATTGATCGATGAAAACATTAAGAAGAAAAGGAAGAATTTCAATCACACATAACACTATATTTTTCAAAGGAAAGCAATTGCTAAAAACCTCGACTATCTATATTGCATTAACTAGAAGATCTGAGAAGAAAATACAATGCTTGTTCAACCCCAAACAATTCCTGCACACCTCCAATCTATCTCTCTGCTTCCTAGGAAGGCCTTGGATGAATGAAATGTGCTCTACTCAACCTTGATCTCAACTTGCACAAGTATTTCCTATCCTTTGATTGATTGAATGCCTTTGGCCAATACTTAGCCAAATTCCTATCCATCCAATCTCGTACTTCCTTGCGCAATCCTAAGAGAATTAACCCATATTTAATTGGGAAATTCCCTCACCTTAACTGTGCAATCCATCATAGGCCTTCTACTGATTTCATGCACCATCTGTACAACTCAGAAAATAATACAATTGATAGTACACTGTCCCTAAACTCTAATCTCAAGTGGGTCTTCCTCTGAATTGACATGCATGAGTTATCTATGAGTGAATTATCAGTTATCTGATTGATCACTGCATGTGAATTAAATCTAATTTAATTCACTTGACCTCTCACTAGTTCCTCCAACGATTAGAATTAGTTTAACTGAATTTAACTTAGTTAGATTGAGTTAATTAATTACAACTCAAAAGAACTCAACCTGGACCCCTAAAATTTAGGAATCATTCTACATGACTCTAGATAGACTTCCAACTCGAATTTACCAAGCCAACTAAGTCAACTTAACTTAATTAAAAGTTACAAGTTGTTATGATAATATAATTACAATTTAATTCCCAATTTAATTTCATATTAAATTATAATTTCTAGATTCTATTTTTAACATTTCTTGTTTCTATTTTGAACACTCCCTCTCAACAAGAAAGGAATTCAATTCTATCCCAATCCGGTACCTTTGGTATGTTATGCATGCAACACTTCTCTCTAGTGTTGTTGCTACCACAACTTTTGAAACTAAAAAAACATCCAAACTGAATTAGTATGATGCATCTTTCACTAGATTCTCTAACTACTACTAGCTACTGCATTGTCTACTGAAAACTTAGCGCTGCTACTAAATTTTCACTATGCTCGCTTGTATATGACTACTCCTAGTCTCTACCTCTGTCACTCTGACATCTGACTGCATGAACTGCCACTAATCCATCCTGCTATTATGTACTGTAGGCTCCAGTAGCAAGGTAACGACCCATGAGACAAAACATCTCAATGGAACCTGCCCAAATTTCTACACTCTTGGGACTATTACTTCAGATTGCCCCACCTCTCACCTGGAGGTATGGCTGCATGTGCTCCCTATGCCCACTTGGCTTGAAATTCCTCCCTACTGGAGGTCTTTGGTTGAGTGGATATCTCCACTCACTCTCCTCTCTGCTCTCCAATTTTGGTTGCTCCACAGCTTGTTGAGGCTTCTTCTGAGGCTGTATGTTGAGAGGTAATTCGTGCTCCCACTGAAAAACCAAATCACTAACCTTTGCCTTGCTCCTCAAGGATTTTCATGCATCTTGTACATCAAGTGCATATAGGTTCTTGACTCACACACTGATCTATTCACTTGTCTCGTGCTGACGTTTCTAAGGAAAACCTTTCCTTTTCTAAAAATCACATTTTAGCCATGGTCTTCCAATACCGTGACAGAAACAAGATTCTTCTTTATTCCTGGAACATACATCACATCTGTGATTCTGAGAGGGAAGCTAGACTCCCTCTAAAAGGTAAGTGTACTGATGTCGGTCGCGCTATACCTCCCATCATCTCCAAAATCTATGTTTTGCTTGAGGTCTTTCTCCTCAAAGTGACTTAAGAGATCTCTATTCCCTGTCATATAGAATGAGGCACTGTTGTCGAGATACCACATGCTTCCCATTAAAGTGTTGACCATGCATGTAATGAGAGTGAAATAAAGTTTTAATTGTGAAGCTAGGGATTCACTTGCTGCTCCTCCTGAGGGCTTCTTACCAGCCTTCTTATGCGGACACTTTGTGGCAAAATTTCCAAACTCGTGACACTGAAAACATTTTATTTTTGACATGTTTTTATTCTTGCTGCCCTGACAAGAATTTGATTTGGAATGGGATGAATTCCCCTTCCCTTTATTTTCCTTACCCAATAAGGTACAAATCTCCTCATCATCATGCTTTTATGAGGATCCATCTCTGGTGTTCTGCCGCATCTCTCCCTGTACCAAGTCAAACCATAATCTCTCCCACTCTGGTAGCTTCTCCCTCCCATTAACTGAGTCTTGGTAACTGTGACAGCTCTTGGGAAGTCCTAGAAGTGCAAGGCTCACCAGATCATCTTTGACAATAGTAATACTGACACTTGCAAGCTCATCCTGACATTGGGTGAACTTGGTCAAGTACTTCGGAATTGAGTTGCCCTTCTCCATCTTGATCTTTATGAATTTGTACTTTAGTGCTAGCTTCCTATGGTCACTACTATTTTGAAACAAGTTCGTTAATTCCTTCCACATTTCAAATGGAGTTTCCTTACTGTGGATATTCGAGACAATATGATTTCAAACTCCTTCTAGGATAATCCTTCTCACTTTTGCCACACACTTTCTCCATTCAGCCAGATCTTTAGCATCAAATGCTGGGGGCTTCGGAATATCATGATCTATGAATTCCTTCAGCCTATTGTCTTCTAGAACTTCCTCCATCTTTTCCTTCCAAGCTATGTAATTCTAGCTACCCTCTAAGGCATTCTCAAGTCTCAAACCGTAGAATGAAATGTTGCTAACTCTAAAGTATGAACCTACAAATTCGATTTCACCTGCACAATAGACTCAAATTATCCTATTCTATAATGTCTTCAGCTCCGATACAATGTGTATTTTTACTTGTAGGTTCAACAACTTATGTGATATGCTAAAACATAATACAAGAATCTACTCTACTCATCAGCGGAAACCAAAATTGATCGATGAAAACACTAAGCAGAAATTGAAGAATTTCAATTGCACATAACACAATATTTTTCTAAGGAAAGCAATTTCTAAAAACCCTGACTATCTATATTTCATTAACCAGACAATCTGAGAAGAAAATACAATTCTTGTTCAACCCCAAAAAATTCCTACACAAGGACAATCTATCTCTGCTTCCTAGGAAAGCCTTGGATGAATACAATATGCTCTGCTCAACTTGCAAAAGTATTTCCTATCCTCTACCTGACTAAATGCCTTTGGCCAATAATTAGCCAAATTCGTAGCCTTCCAAGCTCCTACTTCGTTGCACAATTCCTAAGAGAATTAACCCATATTTAATTCATAAATCCCCTTACCATAACCACGCAATCCATCATAAGCCTTTTACTAATTGCATGCACCATATGTACAACTCGAAAAATTATACAACTGATAGTACACTGTCCCTGAATTCTAATCTCAACTAGGTATTCCTTTGAACTGACATGCATGAGTTATTTATGAGTGGATTATTAGTTATTTGATTGATCACTGCATGTGAATGAAATCCAATTTAATTCACTTAACCTCTCACTAGTTCCTCCAACAGTTAGAACTAGTTTAACCGAATTTAACTCAGTTAGACTGAGTTAATTAATTACAAATCAAAATAACTCAACCTGGGCCCATAAATTTAGGAATCACTCTACATGACTCTAGATAGACTTACAACTTGAATTTACTGAGCCAACTAAGTCAACTTAACTTAATTAATTGTTACAGGTTGCTATGAGAATAGAATTACAATTTAATTCCCAATTTAATTAAGGACTAATTAAATTATAATTTCTGGATGTTATTTTAAATATTTCTTGTTGATATTTTCAACATTTTCCAGTTCCTCTTTTCTAATTTCTCACAAAGTTGGCTTCTTCTTCATCGTCTGAACCATCACTACAACTAGAGCTTGTTTTTCGATTTTGCTTGTTCGTCCTTGTCTTCTTGGAAACCTTGAAAACCTGCTTCCTTGGATGGATTTTCTTGTTTTGTGCTCATTTCATATGTGTTAAGAATTCCATGTATCTCATCCATACTCAACGTAGCTATATATTGGATTTCTTCTAAAGTTGATATTTTATAATCAAATCTCATTGGGAGAGATCTTAATATCTTTTGAACGATGATTGTGTATGCGATATTCTCTCCTAGTCCTCTCATAGTATTCATAATCTCATCAACCCAGAGAAAGTAAGCTGCAATGTCTTCATCTTCCTTCATCTTTAGGTGTTCAAAATATCCTCTATAAGTTTGAGGCTTGGAACTTTTGACCTTTTCATCTCCTTCATACACATTCTTGGGCTTCTCCCATATTTCCTTTCCTGATTCACAATGAATACCCTTAACAAATTTTGATCCTATCAACCCTTCTAGTATGGAATACATAGCCTCTGAATTACTTTCATAGAGTCTTCTGCCAACTATATTTGTTGGAGTAGAGGTTGGAACCTTGTATTCATTTAGAAAAACTTGCCAAACATCAACTCCTTGTACTTGTAAGAATAATCTCATCGTTATACTCCAAAAAGTATAATTTTGTCCATCAGACAATGGTAAACCATGTTTGGTGTATTCTACTTACTTGTCCACGAGTCTCACTAAGATCTACCTTCTAGTTGTCAATACTATTTCTCAAGTAACCCGCTCTGATACCATTTGTTGGAATATTCAACAATATTGAGAGGGAGGGTGAATCAATGTTAACACTTCAAAAACTTGTAGATGCATTCATACGTATAATGAAAAAGACATAAATATACAAAACATAGATATTTTTACATGAAAACAATGGAATTATTTTTTTAATACATAGAAAGAGTACATTCAAATTTATTAGCATCAATTGAAAGGAAGCACCAACTCCCTAGTTTATTAGCACCAACTGAAAGGAAGCACCAACTCTCTTGTTTATCGAAACCAACTAGAAGTAAGAACCAATTCTTTGATTTATCAACGCCAACTGAAAGAAATCAACAACTCGATTTATTGGCACCAAATCTTGTACAAGAATCAATATTAGTTAATGAAATTCCACCCTTCTGGTAGTTTCTCCTCTATCCTTCACACATGCAATCGACTTCCTAAACATGCCCTTCTTAGCAACATAACTTACTTCAACAAATGACCCTTGAACTTGTTATCACTCTGTAATTTTTGAGGTTGCAGAGTAAATCATGGAGGTAACCTTTGAACCACTTTGGAAACTGGGAATCCAACCCTTCCAGTTTCAGAGAGGGATATCTCTTTATGATTTAGCTTTATTTTACTGATGATATTATGCTAGTTATCATGTTCATATTTGGGTTTTTGTATTGTTGGTTTGAGATAGTGGAATTAAGGCATTGGGAAATGCATTCATAGGTTTAGATTGATCAACTGTAGAGTTTACAGGCTAAAATTACACGGCAAGGTAGACAAGTTCACTGGATCCTTTAAAATCTATGGTGTGGAGGAGAAGAAAAATATTCAACAATCCAAATAAAAGCAGAGCAGTTAAGAATTCTATTTTTAATTTTCAATAGAAAACATAAAAGTTATTCATAAGTCAAATATAAAGTGTAATTTAAAAAAATTCTATTTGTACTCTTCTTAGAATAATTTAGATTTCAGAAATATATATGAAAAACAAAGAAAACATTTAACAGAGAAAGATGCACTTCACCAATGAAATTGACATAAGAATCCTGTAATTCTTGAGTTGTATTACTAAAATATGATCAAATGTAGCTCTGTGAGATTCTTTACAACATAAGTCCTTTCTTCAAAAGTAATCCCAACACTAATACTTCGATTTTTGAAGTATTTATACAAAAATATTTACAAAATATATTGATTCAAAAGATCAATATGAAATCCTATTAATGTCTATACTAATTACAAAATTAGAACAAAATAATAGGAATATTCAAACTGTTGAATGCTGGCCCTGTTTTTTAGGAATACTGTTGGTGATTGCGCCTCAAAATATGGTGCATTCTTTTGCCTTGCTATCCAATTACGAATTACTCCAGTAATTCACACAATTTCTCCACTAATTCGCACAATTTCTCCATCCTATCTTCACTTGGGATTAAAAACTTAATCAACTTCCTGTAGCTTTCTTCCACATTTGTGTATTTCTGAAAGGTTGGCTTGATGAAAAATAGGCGCCTGACCTCATGATTGATAAATAAATCAAAATCTAATGCCTCCATGAATCCCTTCCCTGTGATATGCCCTTTGATCCCTGCAAAATTTGATTTGTCTCGGGAAATTTTGATTAATATGTCATGGTACTCTATTAGGATCATGAGCTCATTTTCTATATTTGTCAACTTTGGCAGACTTTTCCTGTTCAACACTTGCAACTTCTTATGGAATCTGTCTATGCTGATTTCTAAATTTTGGCATTTTTGATCCAGTTGATTCATAAGAGTCCTTTTGGTCTGCATCCTTTTCACCTCCAGGATGGTCTCTGTTCTATCTTGAATTACCAACTCCTATAGTTCTTGTCTATTCTTGGAATTCAGAAATTTGATGAGGGTTGTAGCTTCCCCAAGTTTCTGCCCCAAGTCTATTCTAGTTTGCCTGATTACTTCTTTGGATTTCTGCAATAACTCCTGCTGTTCAAAAATGATTTGTATAGAAGGCCATATCTCTGTGATGGCTTCACCAATTTCAGTCCATATATGTTCTCTGGCTTGGGTCAAGCTATGACCCATCACTGATTCACTATGTAACTGCTCAAATTTTAGATTTAACTAATGGATTTTTTGTAACTCTACCATATAGAAATTATCAATCTTTAACTTCTGTTCTGACAATTTCTTAATTTGAGATTTTAGCTTTGCAATTTCCTGCTCCTGGATAGTTAGACTGTCCATGGATCTGACCAATTCACTTGTTGAATTTATTGTAGTTGTTGATGTAGATGTAGAAGCTCCTATAGATGTGGCCACTGCAATTGGAACTGCAGTAAGAGGAACTATGGCCAGCTGCTGTGCCTGCTCTTTTTCTTTGAGCAATTTCTCTAACTCTATGTCCATGTATCTGATTTGGCTATTTAGCTTGATGATTATCCTGAACATATCCTCTTTCTGCTTCTCACTCTCTCCTAGCTCCTTGGCCTGTGGATCCTCCGTAGTAGGCAACTTCAATTGTTTTCTCAAGGGTGTTATATCAACATCCTTTTTCTTCATAATTTCTTTGGCTACCTTGATATCTTTGGAATTATATCCCAACTTTAGCACCAAGTCCTCTAGTGACTTGATTCTATTATCCTTGGCTAAGGATGACATCTTCTCTAATTTGAGTTGGGTCTATACATTATTTAGTGATAACTATAATTTAGAAGCAGACATAGCAGTGTTAGTGAGTGTGGAATACATCATCTCACTTGTTTGTCTGTGTAGGTCCATCTGGTCTATGGGATGAATACGTTGCACATTAAAAGTGAACACATATTCCTTGTAATCTGTAGATGACCTGGGAGCTAATACTTTGGCTTCAAGGAATGCTATCTCCATTTTTCCCTTATTTGAGTCGAATGCTGATAGTAATATTTCCTAAGAGACAATAGTTTGTTTCTAGAACTGTGTATAAGTGGAGGCTTTTATCATTTGATTCCTTTGCTTAATTTCCTTGTATTTGGCAAAAATGTTGGGTTCAATAGTGTCTTAAGCCAAATTGACTATCTTTTTTGTCTCTCGAGGATCTCTGGAAGTAGATGAAGATGGTGATCCTATGAATATATCCTCCTCTCTAATAGACACATGAGGACCTATCTTTACAATAGTCTGTTGTTCTTCTGTGTCCTGCTGAAAAACATTTGCAGAGTTGGTTTTTTGCTTCTTAGTATAAACTAGGAAATCCTTTGCTCCTATTTCCATCATTAGGGAAGATTCTTCTTCTCTTGCTCTCTTCTCCCATTTCTCTTTAAGTATGGGTGTTTGAGTGGTTGTAGTAGAGAGAACAACCTACTTCTTTGCCTCCTATAGTGTGTTTTCGACCCATTGAGTTTGGTTCATGTACTACTTAGTTTCTGGTCAAGGAGTATGTGAATAAGGTGTGGTCTTTTTCTCCACCCTTAGCTTTGAGATCAATCCAAAAGGGTCATAAGGCCAGGCGAAACTCAATTTAAAATTTATTTGCTTTAGCAACAAATTGACTTCCTTACCAACTGATCTGGTATTGCAGACAAAAGGTCCCACTTTGGATTTAATCTTGAACTGTGCCTTCTTCTTGGATGCCACAAAATGTAGGTCATCCTTGTGAATCATCTGCGAATGTACTCTAATGAGAAAAGTCTCATAGGCACAAATTTGGGCAGTTTGTAAGGTGGCAGCTCACACCCATATATCCGAATTTCTGTGTATGTCTGGTAAAGATACCAGTCCCCTGTCTTTACTTGATCACTAAGATGTAGAATATTCTGAATGTCTTCACCTATCCTGGGCTCCACATCACTATGTAGGAGACATACCACTGTATATAAGAACTGGTCCACAAAGTCTGTGAAAGAGAATTATGTGGAATTCCTTCTCACCAAGGATGTCCATTGTATGACTGACTGAGCATTACCCTACTCATCCATCTTCTGCAAGGTGAAAGGGAATCTGTCTACTTGTTGATGAATAAACATGTACACTAAAACAAAGGAGTATTTGAAAGCTCCCTCTGTGGAAAATTTGACAAACTAATCATGCATAGCCTCTGCAATAAATTGACTATAATTAAAAATAATTGGTTGCTCACCAATGGTGAAAATTGACAAGAAGCCAACAATGGCCTCATCAACCCACCGGTTAGAATGATAACTAAGAATATAGGAGATGATGGAAATAATCTGCTTGGTTCCCTCAAGGAACATGGAAGATGAATATGGAGGATTGGTTTTCGGTAATTGGGCATCTTCAGGCAGAAAAACTTCAAAGATCTTGGCTCTCTGGGGAAAAGTTAAATTCTTGTAGAGCTTTGTGAGAGAGTCTACTGACAATGGCTTAGCTGACTTTGGGATAGTTACCAAGATCATTTGAGCGATGGGTTTAGTTGTGATACTGATCAAAACTTCACCATTGTGACTTACGATAGCTCTTTGAGAGGGGACATAACTCAATTGGCACTAGGAAAAAAACTCAGGGAATAAATGGGTCTGTGGGAACATAAAATGAGGTAGGGTAGAATCACACAGATTGATTTCATCGTTTTGGTCAAGGAAGTTTTGTTTCAACTAGCTGTGAAGTTTGAACAAGTCAAATTCATAGTTCATTTGAACAATTTTATACTGTAGGTCTAACAAGG
Organism: Pinus tabuliformis; assembly: GCA_031772625.1. NCBI lineage: Eukaryota > Viridiplantae > Streptophyta > Pinopsida > Pinales > Pinaceae > Pinus > Pinus tabuliformis. Next base: position 870,872,623 of record CM062808.1, read on the forward strand.
GTACATGATCTAAGTCTATAGGTGTGGGTAGCATAGGGTTCTCTTCTGGCTTCTTTCCTTTTTCTTTGGGGAGTTTCATTTTAGGCAGAATGATGAATTTGCTGAGATGAGGAAAGGCAACAGGTTACCTGGAATAGGAAAACGACGGAAAAATGCTGAAATGGGTCCCTGATGACAGTCTGAAACAATAATGGCTGGGAAATTCAAACTTCACTGTGTGGCTTAAGAATTTGTAATAGGCCGCTGACCATATGACACGATGAAGGAAAGGAATTTTACAGTTTCCGCTCATTTATATAGAGTAATTTCCCTAATTACCATTAATCCTATTATTGTTAATGAGGAGCAGGTCCGGTGCACAAGGAGCAGAAAGTAGTTAATGCCGCAATGACTTGCTGACATGGAAAGAGGGGATCCAGATGGAAGCATAGGATTGGGAGGAAATAATTCGTCAGAATGAGTTTTAACGGTCAAGAGTAGTCGCAGGAATGGGGTCTGCGAGGGTGAGGTGACAGAAAGTGTGTGGCGGGAAAGGTAGGTTGAGGTGGTAATTATGGTGGGGTCGGGGATATGTCGTAGTTTATAGGGCTGATGGATAGTTAGGGCAGGAGTTCGACGTGGTGGGTGGTGAGTGGAGATGGAGGTGACGAAAAATAAGCAGTGAGAGATTTTTTGGAGGGTGGGGGGTGTGAAATGTCGGGAGGGTGCCACGTAGCAGGAGTTTCATACCCCCCCATGGAAAAAGCGGAGTTGAGCTCGGGGGCCCCCAAAAACATTCCCCTGCCATTGATCTGGGTGGGGTACAATCTAAACCATTGATTTTTATTCCAAAGTGCAAACTTAGACTAAAATAGAACATTATACACCTCGTCAAGTCAATTTACTAGGTAAACTAATGCATGTGTTTTACTTGTCAATCTGGGTTTGTAGACTTGGAAGCATGTCCAAAGTATATGGATTTCAGGTAAAGTCAATTTCAGAAGGAAAGGCTCAAAGGTTAAGGGAAATGCATATTACAAATAAGTTCTAAGTTTAAAGAAACTAAAAAGTCTCTGATTCAAGATGTAGTAAGCGAAGGAAGAGGCTCCTAACTTAGGAGGTCCTGGTTGTCCTTCCCCACAATATTGTCCTCAAGAAGAGAAACTAAAGAGCAACAATTTGTGATGTGTAGAAAGAAAGAGAAGAGGCTCCTAACTTAGGAGGTCCTGGTTGTCCTTCCTCACAGTTCTACTCCAACAACATTACCATTGCATCAAATCATAAACTGGAATTCAAGAAACAATTCAAGAAATGCAAAAGGATGATTTTTAGTTGTGATTCATAATTTGATAGAAAGATAATTTAACTTAAATCCTTGGTTGTACTTTCGTACGAAAATTATATTTTAAACAAAAATCATCCAAAAATCATACATAAATCATAACACATTTAAGTAACTGAATCATAAAACTGAAACAAGAAATATTGAATCAAAACTATGCTAATTTATACAAAATTTAACCAAAGTGTACTTAGCTTGGTATGGGGGCCCTCCAACCTTGCCTTGTACACCTAAAGAACTCTTCAGCTACAACTAACTTAATAAAGCATCCACAACATGAACAAAAAATAGAACAATAGAAATGATTCTTCAAATTACCTCAAAAGTCTCTAATAATTTTAATACAGAATTACTCTCTTGAATGGTCCATAAACTCAATTTAAATAACAAAATCATAAACAAACTTTGCTATAATGGGTCCAACAGCCTTATCGATCCTAATCCATCCATATAGGTCAAACTCATCAAGTCTGGTTCACAAAATCAGGAAAAATCCCACAAAATAATAAATTTGCTCCTTTTTACTAGGAATTCTTGAATGACAAGTCAAGTTTGACTAGCGTTGACCGGGCCTATTTTTGCTCAGTTTGATTGAACCAATAGGTGTTTCTTCATCCATGGTTCCCAAGATTTCCAAATATGCGCTCAGATCTCTCCCAGGTGTCCTACACATATGATTTCCATGGAGCCATTACGGGAAATTCTGTTCTAGTCAAAATAATTTTTAATACCAAATTTTTATTAAAAAATCTAAAATTTAAAAGACATAAATATTTTACCTTAAAGTTCAATAAGAAGCAATAATATGGGAAAATGACCATGATATGATAGAAATGGATGATGGATATATGGAAAATGCATGTGGAAAAAGAGCCAAAACTGAGGGTCAACACACCTTATTATAGGCGCATTAAAGCACGATTAGCCTTTACTTAAGGTAAGGTTAATAAAAAACTAACTTTCCATAAAAATTATTTAGAAATAATTCCATGTTGCATTTGAACTAGTAGAGCATATTTTTAATGATTTTTTCTTATTGATTAATCACAATTAAACCAAGTGATTAATTTATTCACTAACCTAGCCTATGTATTCCTAGCCTAATCACGATTAAATAGTGTGATTAGCCAAATTATTTCTAATTTTCCTATTTACCAAGTGGCATTTAACAAAATGCACACTTTATTCAAAATTTGTAAGCGTAAACTGATGCAATACTGATTTTTCTTGATGGCATTTAGATTTTCTCACATAGGGGGACATTTTCAAACATATCTTTTGTTTTTTGGTTTTTGTTTTTCTTTTCTTTTCCTTTCATTTCTTTATTCTATTTTTTTTTGTCCCCTACAATTTATTTTCCTTTTCTTTTTCTTTTTCTATATATATATATATATATATATATAGATATTTTACTTTTGGAAATAAATTTAAAACATGAAACATTATTTACATTTTTCAAATATAAAATCATCAGGTAAAAACAACTTGTCCTATGAAATATAGGACCCTAATAGAACTCAACCTCCTTATCAACAAAACTCAACCTCTTAAACTCTGCCTCTTCCATAAGGTTTAGCCTCATCAACAAAGGACAATGTTAGTGCTTTTAGGACAAGCTTGAAATTCAACCTTCCACACTAGAATACAACCTTGTACACATTTGAAAATCAACCTTCAAAGGGGACAAAATTCGACCCTCAAGAATATGTATGCAATCACCCTTCTAATCAGGGACAAAAACCTTCAAAATGTGTGCCAAAAATCCTTCAAAAATAAGCCAAAAACCCTTTCAAAATAAGGCCAAAACCCTTCAAATATGTGCCAAAAATCCTTCCCAAAAAGTCTCTCCAAATCAACTCCTTTTTTCTTATGTTTCATGAGTTATGAATCTCATAACTCATTTTCTTCACTTATTTGAACATATTTTAATTTTCTTGAGCAAATGACTTGAAATTATCCTTCTTCTTCTTATTTATAGTGCATTTGGGGTCTAGACTGGGCTGACTTGTCCATTGGCTAGATTGGCTTGTACAACTAGTCATTAGTGAATATTTGAGAAATCATTTCTCCTCAATTGTGAGGAGTTAGATGGAGTGCCATATACCGTTGGAAATGAATCAAAATAAACTTTCTAGCCATATATGTTATGCTTCCATTTGAGATATATAAAGGGAGTAAAAATGCATTCAATTTTAATGGAGTGCCATATACCGTTAGATAGGTCTCATTATAAAATTTCCAACCATATATGTTATGCTTCCATTTGAGCTAGATAAATGGTGTAAAAATGCATTCAAATATATGTTATAGAAATGGGGCATCATAAATCTAAAAACATTATTTCAAAATATGCTATTTGGATATGTAACTCTATCTTTCATTTTAACATTCTTTGACATCAATGACAACTCCTTTTAACAACATGTTCTATAGTTCTTTATGATTTGGACATTCTTTGACATCAATGACAACTTCTTTCAACAATGGGTTCCATATCTCTCTATGATCTGTCTCCATACGCTCATTGGTACCAAGTTGTTCAAACTAATGAGTATTATTCCATCACTAGTGTCCCACAACTTTTGATTTTAGCTATATTTCTCCATTTAATGAAGGTTCATGTTTTGTCTATCTCTTTCCATGGGAATGTGGTTTTTTTTAATTAACTCACAAAATATTTAAACAATTTATCTCCCTTTCTTCATATATATATATATATATATATATATATATAATTTATAAATATTTACTAAGTGTAAAAGATATTTAAACATTTAAAAAAAATGTTTACACGATATTATATATAGGATATTATACTAGAATATGTTCATGATATATTATGCTAGTGACTATCATTAAATCAATATAGCTTTGAGCATTTATTTCACTAAGATCACCCTATCCATTAATGTTTGGGATATATCATGCCACTGATCATCCCTAATAATGATATCTCCAAGCATTTATTTCACTAAGATCAACCTATCTCTTGAGATAACCATCACCATCTATTTGATTTCACTGGCATAACCTTCATCTCAAGATAAATATCTATAACACTTGCTTGATTTTTTTTTTTCCTTCTCGTACCATTACTGCCATTTATGACACTTGCACCCCAAGATTACTATCTATAACACTTATTTGAGAGTTTTTAATTTTTATTCTTCTCATATCATCCTTTCCATATTTGAAACTTGTTTAAGAGTTGTTTATTTATTTATTATTCTCATACAATTATTTGTCAATTAGTGCTAATGTTTGGATTTGTAATCATTTGAATTTATCGATTCCAAAATACTAACCTCAATTGGTGTCATTTTTTGAATTTGTACATGGATCCCAAAATACTAATGTCAGTTATTATCATTGTTTGAATATCATGGATACCAACAATTATAGCATATTATCAATGGAAGATGCATTGAATGGTAGAATTTGGGTTAACATTTTTTTTTTTTCTCCAAAGTCCACCGATTGAGGGTTTATGGGTATTCACTTGTTTTAATCATATTATCAATAGAAGATACATTGAATAGTAAAATTTGGGTTAACATTTTTTTTCTCCAAAGTTCACATATTGAGGATTTATGGGCATTCATTTCCTTTTTAGTAACTTTGTAATGTAGCATTGGAAATCCAAGATTCACTTTGTAATGGAGGATTGGAAATCCATGATTTTCCATATTTTGTTAAGCTTCTTTTACAAAATTAATGTTAAATAAAATCACATCATTCACAAATAATGCTAAACAAAATCACATAATTCATAAATAAATAATAAAAGAACAAAATCACATTATTCACAAATAAATAATAAGAGAACAAAATTAGATCATTCACAAATAAATAATAAAAGAGATCTTTCCATTTTAATCTCTTTTATAATGCTTTATTTTTAATATTAATTTATAATCTTATTTAAACCTCTTCTACTTAAAGATATAATAAGTGTAGGCGTGGATATCATTGTAAATACTAAACAAAATCACATCCAAAAATAATAATAGAGCTTTTTAATCCTTTTTAAATTTTTTATTTATTCTTATTTTTTTCCATTTGCAACCTTAAACCTCTAGCTCTAACTGAAAGGGGAAGCCCCAAATCCCTAATACTCTAGAAAAATGTAATTTTCTAGTTCCAACTGGAAGGATGCTACAACACCTTGGTTTTATTAGTGTTGCTGAAAGGATGCTCCAACACCCTAACTATCTCAAACTTTCCCTTGCACCACCCCACCAACTTGAAGTGTTTTCGGGCTTTAACCTGAAGATGACTTCAACCACCTGCCTAGCACCACCCAACCACTCTGAAATGATAAGGAATTTTGACAAAAAGTGTAGGCTCCCGTACCAGGGACAATGAATAACAATGTAAATCCTCATAATCGACCTATTGCAAAACCTTGAAACAAGTTACCCTTTCTGCTAGACAGTTGTAACAAAATAATGCCAATGAACAAGTGTACCTTTATTTGGAGAAGTTTTGAGAATGATGAGACAACTGTAAGATAGCTGAGATGATAAATACATGGCTGCTGATGAGGATATTCTAACTCCTATAAAAAACCTCTGTCCTTGAAGTTAACACTGATGACGAGACACTTTCCTAGATGATTTGATAATGAGGAAACTGCTGCCAACCTTTAGATACTGATGTGAAACCCTTGTTGTGATATTGAGTGAATACTTGTTGAGTGATAAAAGGTGTCTTTTCAACTCCTAATTATCTTCACATTAGTTATCAATCCGGGCAAGTATTTCTATTTCAAGAGTGTACACAGTTTGTGGCGGCTATTTAACTCAGAGAGTAATGCTTCTAAATTGCAGTATAGATCTTTTACATACAAGAGTAAATAGATGGAATAAGTAAATTCTAATTGCAATTAAAAGAAAAATCAGTCCTTTAATGAAATCAAATCCTACAATAATTCAAGTAACAACAATATGCAATTTAAGTAACAGCAGTATCAATTAAGAGTACAACGGTGATAACTCTTCTCTTAGAAATTGATTGAATTTAAGTCAAACACACTAGTCTGTAAAACAACGATGGAATCAATCTGAGAGCCTAACAATAGTAGTTAATTCTCATTACAGTTGATTACATCGAGCAAGATATTCATCTAGGAAACTCAATCGAAGGCGAAAGGAAGCTAATTAAACAACACTGTTGTAAATTATATAAAACAGAGTTGTTCTGTCAACGCAAAGAAATAAGGAACAACAACGAAATAAAATAGCAGAAAGCAATAATAATATCAAACTGTCACACTTGCAATAATTGAAAATATATGACACAGGTGAAGTAGTGAATTCCACTGGAAGCCGGGCCCTTAGCCGCCAACGTACACTGCTGTTTACTTCAGATAAATGAAAAGGAACAACAACTCCTCTTATGTATTAATCATGAAAGAATATTACAATGTATTTGCGTTCTTCGCTACAATGGAAGTCTGTAATTGAGAATTACAATAATAATAATAATAATAACTGCCGTCTCCCTTCCTGCATACAATCTCTGCCTTTTATAATGAGAAAGGGGTAAAAAGATAAATAGTAAAAGTGATCCCTCAGGATCGATTCACACAATTTTCTAAGTTCAGACATCTTTCTCTTCTCGCGCTGATCCTTTTGATTCATTTTGGCCTTATTTATAACTGTCATACTCCTTCCTTGGCTTGTTGCTTTTTCGCTGTTTCTTAGTTAGGGAACAACAATTGTCCCTTTTCGTACTTTCCTACATAAGGAAGGATAATAATTAGCCAAAGCATAACTGCAAGTAATTTCTGTATTTTTTACCGTAACTCCTTAATAGATAAGCGCATTGAGATATAGAAAGGATGAGAATAAAGGAAAATGATAGTAAGTTAATAGTAAGTGCATACCTTTTCCATGACCCAACAATACTGTTGATGTTTTCTTCCTATAGATGTCAATGTTGTAGCTATAGTCTTGAACATACCAGTGATTGAGGAACTACACATCAAGCTGTAAGTTGATAACACCATATGCACACCATACTACCATCTTGCCTTCTAAATATTATGTTAAGCAAAAATTGTTATCTTACTATTGGAGCTCAATAATATATGATCATATATAGTTGAACATATGAGTTGATGACATGATCAAAACAAACTTTCAACAATAGCAACTTCAATAGGATTTAGTGCCTAGTACTTGCATAAGTTGGCTTGATTTGGAGCTATAGGTACTAACATGTAATTATGCAAGACTGAATACCCTTTAGTAATGATAGTAAGATCCTTAATAAATATCAAACAAATAGTTGCAAAGGATTCATAGAACATGACTCAAAGTTTAGTCAACACAACATGGTTGCTTCAAATATGCACTAATATCCTCCATAGAATTTTCCATTGCATCTGATGATCTGATCCTTCTTTCTTTCAGGAGGCTGCAACCTAATGAACTTCATAACCAACTTCATGTTGAACTTTGGATCACCATCCTATACATTTTTCTTAAGCCAATCTTAATTACTTCAGATAATGGCCAAAACTTTAGAGCTAATAATTTCCTCCACTGCCAATTTCTCTCTCAAATATTCAGAGTGTAGACTTGGTATGTTTAAAATAGTTGAGGAGATAAATTTTTATTTCACTTGGAAGATCCAACCCATAGATAAGTCTACAGCCCTTGAGAATCTAGTTTTGTTGATTTAATTGATTAACAAACTCTCCTTCATAATTTGGACAAATATTATCACTTTAGAGCCAGACCATATGTAAGCCCATTACGGTTTCCGTAGGGCTTAGAGATCTCAGAATAGACCACAACCTTCTCAAGAATTGGATGATGGTTACGCTTAACAGATAGGGATATGCCCTTATCGTAGTGCTCTACCGCTCCTTAAAACTAAAATGAAATCCAAACCATAAAGCTAATTTAATCCAACACACTTCCAAAACCTCACTGACCTGGAATAGAGATATATATGCCAACAAAAACCTCAATAAACCATTACCCAACCATAGCAAAAAACTCCTCCAAATGAGCCTCTTTTTTGATGTGCCTTTCTTCACATGTTTGCGGCTCTAAGAAAGCCAAAACAACTTCACAAAACCGAATTTAGACCTTTGTAATCTAAAAAGGAGATATGAACTATAAAACCTTCTTTACTAGCCTTGGTGCCTCCTCAACCACAAAGAGTACACTTGTAACAATTAAGAAGCTACTTTCGTTGGCCTGAAAGATAAACATTTTCTTAGAGTTATCATGCCTTAGAATGACGAAACCTTCAAATGATAGTAAAAAAGTCCAAAAGCCAAGAACAACATAAAACAAATAACCCTCCCTTCTCATATGATTTAGAAATCCTCTTCAAGGGGGGCAACAATTTCATGGTTTGATCACAATAGATTTTGAATTCAACTACATACTTAGGAGGGGAAAGAAATGCCTTTTTATAAACTTGGGAGGTGCTTCAAGGAGACAACCAAATTGCATGTTTGGAGGAAGGTTTTGAATTTAAAATCAAAATTGTAGAGGGAAAAACCTTTGAAGGGTTTTTAAAAATTTAATACTTGTTTTACTTGTGGTCCAAAAACCCTCACAAGCCCTTGATCCAAAAACAAATATTTACAATCAACCTTTTGCTAATATTTTAATAATCAGATCATTTGACCATTTGACTTGACCAAGGAGGGTTGCCACAACATTATCCTTTGGAGTTTTTATCCACAAATTGGTCCCTTCAACTTTAAACAAGCATAAATCACAAACTATGAAGATTGTCATGGCATGCCACATACCAATGGAATTAGATTGATGAGGAGAATCACCCAGGGATGATTCAAACTTGAAGAACCATGAATTTCCATTTCATTTTGGTAAAAAAAGGCGGGGCATCTCCTGATGTTGCTTGGTTTGACATCAATGAAAACCACATATCAACAATATCCCTCTTTTTCATTGATGACAACACACGTAATTCCCCTGCTATCACTGCTCCATTTGAATCCATGCCAATGATCTTTCTAACCTACTTTCTCTCCTCCTTTGACATCAATGGAAAATGGTGACTCCCTCTGACAATCTCATTGTTGCTGTGTACTTGTAACCTGCCTCTGCTCCCCATGTCTCCTTGGCTGGATAAAAAGTATTTCAATGCGAACTTGGGAGAATCCCAATATTTTGTTGAAGATACTCAAACATCTCACATGGTAACAATTTAGTGAACATGTCAACTATTTTCTCCTGTGTCCCAATACATTCCACCTTGATATTCCTTTTAGCAACCTGTTCACGAAAAAAGTGATACTTGATAGAAATGAGTTTTATCTTTGAATACATGACAATATTCTTGGAGATGGTGATGACACCGGTGTTGTCAAAGAACATTAGAATGAGATCATCAAACTTTACTTGAAGATCCTACAACATTTATTTCATTTAGAGAACCTGAGTACAACATGATGTTTCTATAATATATTCTACTTTTGCTGTGGACAAGGAGGTTGAAGACCACTTCTTGCTAAACCATGATACAAGAGAACCACCTAGATAGAAATCTGCTCCACTGGTACTTTTATGATCATCAACACTGCCTGCCTAGTCTGCATTTGTATAAGTTGTGATTTTTAAATCATTCCCTTTTGGATACCATAAGCCAAAATCCGTTGTTCCCTTGAGATATCGAAAGATTCTCTTCACTGGAACAACATGGGACTCTTTTGGTGTTGCTTGGAAATGTGCTACCTATCCAATTTCTTGCATGACATCGGGTCTAGAAGCTGTCACATATAGTATAGTGCCAAACATGGATCTATACATTCTCTAGTCTAAATCCTTGGATAATTAATCTATTCTCAACTTGCAACCAGTCACCATTAGGCTACTAACCAATTTTCAATCTTCGATCTGAAATCTCTTCATTTCTTTGATATACTTGGTTAGACATATAAATATGCCCCTGTCTTCTTAAGATATTTGAAGCCCCAAGAAGAAATTGAACTCATAAAGTAATGAAATTTCAATCTCACTCTACATATTTGATGCAAATGTCTTTCTTAATTTTTCATCGTTTCTACCAAATATGATGCCATCCACATAAACTTCGATAATAGTCAATTGTTTTTGATCAACCTTCACATAATGGTTGCTATCAACATTTCCTCTCTTGAACCCTTGTTTTTGTAAGTACTTGTTAAGACGGGCAATGTACCAAGCTCTAGGAGCTTGTTTGAGACCATATATTGTCTTCTTCAACCCACAAACATAATCCTTCTTATCAGTGAGATGAACTCCCTCAAGTTGTTCTATGTATACCTCTGAATCTAATTCTCTATTCATAAGGGTTGATTTTATGTCCATTTGATACACTTTGATCTTCCTTGAACATGCATAGGCCAAGAACATTATGATGGTTTCCACTCTGGAAATGAAAGCATATGTTTCTTTTAAATATATTCCTTCAACTTGTGCATACCCTTTGCATACCAATATTGCTTTGTTCCTAGTAACATGTCCATCCTCATTCAACTTGTCCCTAAAAACCCATTTTATACCAATGACATTTTTTTCCTTTGGTAGTGGAACCAGTTCCCAAGTATCATTATTTTCAATATGATACAATTCTTTGTTCATAGCTTCTACCCAATTTTCATCATGACTAGCCTCTTCAAAGCCACTAGGCCCAAATAGGGCTAAGAGTGCAATATGGGATTATTTTGGCGTGCACAACTATTGATTTCTTCTAGTTACTATGCCTTCACTGATGTCTCTAATGATTTGATCTGAAGGATGGTTCTTTTAATACCATTTCTTAGGAGTATTAGAAGGTTCATTTTGTCCTTTTTTTGTCTCTTCCTTGTTGGCAGTTGTTTCCTCATTTGATTGCACTTACTCTAGAGCTTCCTCTTTGACCTTTTCTAGTTGTGCCTTTTGTGTCTCTGGTTCACATGAATATGAGTTTTCTTTTTCAATCTTTGGCCCATGAGATTCATCAAATGTTACATTGATTCTCTCAATTATCTAGTTGAGTCTATGATTATAACATTTGTATGCTTTAATTTTGCATGAGTAACCAACAAAAATACCTTCATCTACCGCAAAGTCAAATTTTCCTATCTCCTGGTCTTCTCTTTTAATGTAGCATTTGCTTCCAAAGACTAAAAAATGCTTGACATTTGTTGGTCTTCCCCTGCATAGTTCATATGGAGACTTATCACAGTTACTTCTAAGTAAACATCTGTTCATAATGTATACTATTGTATTAACTGTCTGAACCCAAAATTTGTTATCCAATTTTGAATCATTTAACATTGTTGTGGCCATTTCGTATATAGTTCTATTTTTCCTTTTGATGACTCCATTTTGTTTGGGGTTTTCTACTTCTCGAGAACTATGTCTTTTTTCCATGTTCCTCATAGAAGTGATGAAATGCTTTGGAGGTAAATTATCCACCGTTATCCAATCTCAAACATTTTATCTTCAAATTAGTTTCATTTTCAACCATTACCTTATAGATTCTAAAACATTCAAATGCTTCAGAATTTTTCTTCAAAAATTTGACAACTGTCATCCTGGTATAATCGTCAATCGTTAACTTGAAGTACTATTCACCATATAGTCCTTTAGTCTTCATTGGTCCACATAGACCAATGTGTATCAGTTCCTATGGATTCGATATGGAATGTTCCTTGGTCTTAAACTCAACTCTTATCTGTTTTCCATGCCTGTAATGTTTACGTGTAGTGCTGGTTGGTTTCAAAATATGTGGAATTTCTCTCATAGCCTCCTTTTTACTAATTATGACAAGGTTGTCAAAGCTTATGTGTCCTATCTGTTTCTGTGTGTTCCAACTTTCATCTTATTTTTCCAAGAAACAACCTTTGTAAATAGTTTCTTCCAAAGTGTATATGTTGTTTGGAGTCCTAGTTGCAGTGGTCACTATTGGAAAACTTAAGCATTACTGGGGGCATGAATCATTAGTGTGCTCTTCTTAACAATTTTACCAATTAAAACTTATCTACTGAATCTGTTGGGAGTGGGATCCCACAAGGGCAGTTTTGGGGCTAAAAGCCCATGTTTGAGTCAAATTTTGTAATAAAATTGTAAAGTCTCCACATTTTGTGGTCATGGAGTGTGAAGGTGTCATGTGTCATAAAGGGTAGTCCGCCCTTATTTTTTTTAAAGAAAAGTCGGCTGTAAGAGATCTACCCATGGTCTGCGGGCCATGGGATTGTATAAAAAGGGCTAATCTCTAAGTAGTTTTAGAGAGATACAATGTAAGAGAGTCGTAGCTCTGAAGTAAGAAGTCTAAGTCTTGGGTTGTAGCATAGGTAGACGCTCTGCAACTAAGTGCGTAGAGGCCTAGGGTAGAAGTCCGCAGTTGAGTGCGCGGACCCTTGCAGCTGTGTGCACAAGGCGGACAGAGTTTATAAACACTTGGAAGATATCGATAAAGAGAAATATTCGAAAATTCTTGTGTCTTTGTTTTGTTAATGCATCTTGATATGTTATGTATGAACTTCCTTTATTATACTTATGTGATGCGCAAATGAATGCAATTACGTTAAATAATTGAACGCAATTACGATTATTTGTTTACGTGGTGTTAACTATAATTATTTGATAAGATAAGAAAGTTACTTAGATTAATTGAGGAATCTACATGGCATGCCTCCATAGCAGCGCGAAAGTACCTGAGTAGTAGGCTAGGGCTGCGCAAAGGTCGATCATACCCTTTCGCTGAGGTATTGAAGGACAAAATAAAGGGCTCATCTTGAAAGTCCTAGGGCGAAGCGACCCATACGAAGGCAGGAATAGAGAGAATCAAACGACATCACAACCATCTCAGGGTGTGGAAACTTGGTTCCAACATCCCCCCATACTGCGTTGGGTGAGTCTTCAGTGTGCACTTCGCGGGCTGATGCCGAAAGGGCCAGTAGTGTAGGGATTTGTTTGGCTAATTAACGCTGAACCTGGGTCAGGCCCCCTCAAGCCAACAAATGGTTTCGTTGTCGGGACAGGAATCTACATAAGAGATGTGTGATGTCGTATCACTGGAATCCTACTAAGAAGGAGATTAGACACTGGTTGGGTAGGAAGATCCACGAATTCACGGCACAAGAGAACAGAAACCCGCGACTAAAAAATGAATAGTGGTTGGAAAGATACCTGTATACCGAGATCCACGAGATCTTTTTCTGCTCCTTCCTAATTGAGCTATACGAGTGGATCGCGAAGCTAGCATATAGCCAAGGAAGGTGGAAACTTGACTGTCCTATTGTGTGGACCCCGGAGCTAGTGAAAAGGTTGGAAGCATCGAAGGATAAGATCACCCGCGCTGTGGATCATTGGCTCGATCGCGTCATAGGAGGATTTGTAACTGAATTTGCGGTCGATACCTCAGTCAGCTACAACGAGGCGGAGCAACGATTTTTCAAAGGATCATGAGGTAAGTACGTAAAATCTTTGAATATCTGGATTAAAATGCTATTGTGCGAAAAACGGGTTATGCAGCTATCTTGATTTCCAAAACTACGTGAAGCAGAAAAAATTACAGGAACGAAGGAAAAAAGGGTTTGGAGTATAGTCCATTGATTTCACCTCCACAAGGTGATGAGGAAGAGATAGCGAAGGTTTCTACATGAAGTGTGATTCAGTTAATAAGACAAGGATTCCTGCAAATACCACGTCCACCCACACCACCTCCAGCCTCACCACCATTGCCTCCAACTTCACCCATACCACCTCCACCTCCACCACAGTTTAGTATGGCGAATACAGTGAAGCTGCCTTTGTTCAAAGACGTGAGAAATGAGGACCTAGACCAATTCTAGTTCATTGTGAGGGCTGTATGGGAAGCTCAAGGTGTTATAGATGATCATATAAAGAAGGCGACACTGGTTAGTGCTCTGCAAGATCACGCGCTAACTTGGTATATTAAGTACTCTAATGTTAAATCGAATGCTAGAGTGGCAGACATCCAGACAACACTGAATAGAGAATTCAGTAGGCCTAAATCTGAGGCGCAATCAATTGTGGGATTCAAATAAATCGCGATGCAACTAGGCGAGATGCCTTGGGAACTAGATCATAGGTTTAAGTGTACAATACGTGAACCAACATGAATTTGAAGACGAAAAACATTGCGATTGGGTTGTGGCTTCCCTACTACCAGACTTAAGGGTTGCGCCATCGCAATAGAAGATAACCACTCAGGCGGAGGCCTTGGAGATTTCCATGAGACTACATGAGACTCTGATGCAAGATCCAAACTTGGGGGTTCAACTGATCCATGCGTAGCTGAAGAACTTATGCCTTGAGATGTAAAGTCTGAAGCAGGACAGGACGGTTTGACCATAGGTGCGCGAGGAGGTATGGCGCTTGAAATGCAAGAGTCAGGGGCATGACAAGGACCATTGGCCGGTCTTTGCGAACTATATTGCAAGAGGGGGACCGATGCCTTTAAGGCCAAAAGCTCAAGTAGGACCTAACGCGGAGCCTGCATTATGGTGCGCTATTTTTTAGGTAGCAGGAAAACATGCCACGGATAACTTTCATTTGTTGTAGAAGTTTGTACAGGCACCGCAATAGCTGTTCTACAACTTTTGTAGGTTGGTAGGGCATGATGAGCATAATTACAGGAGTTATGAATTAATGATGGAAAAAACTCCCACCTATAGTGTTCAGGCAGAAACGAGACCCCCAGACTAGAGCGCAGGGATGGCGCGAATAGGATTTCAGGGGTGTGGACGAGGCCGAGGTGGAGGAGGACCTGACAGAGGTCGAGGATAGTTGATTTGCTACAATTGCGGAGGACCAGGACACTATGCTTGCGATTGCACTAACCCACCACATCCGTCGTGCAAGTGTTTCACGCTGTTTGATCATGAAACAGAAGACTGTCCTATGGTGATAGCTAACATACATGACAAAGAGGTGCTACCACCTCTGCCGACTCAGAACCTGCAGATGATGAGGTTTGAGCTGCGTGAAGAGGATACAAATGTAAATATAGCACTCAGAAATGGAATCAAGATAGGAGATGACAAGGGGAAACAACCAGAAGATAATACATGGATTCGCAAAGCTCCGATGAAGGAGGATGAGTTTGATTTATAACACATACGTGAAACCTTCATGGAAGTTAAGAAGAGATTCATTGAGGCTTCCACCTCATGAAGCAATGATAAGCCTGAGCAGGAGATGGACCCCTCTATGCTCACAACTTTCCTGGAGACCTGTATGAAGTTACTGTGTGATAGTAAGGCTATGAAAGGGTCACAAGAGCTCATCAATAGATGTGCTGGAACCACGTCGGGTGAGCCACACATAGTACGAAATATTGTCAAGCATAAAACAAGAATGAGATGAGAGATGAGACTGACCACGTAGATAGGAGAGTATGAAATGGATCAGGTTATTTTGGACCTGGGGTAAGACGCGAACATCCTACTGAAACAAACTTGGGAATGAATGGGGAGACCCGCACTGCAGTGGTCTCCAATTCAGCTACGAATGGCCAATCAACAGAAGGTCATCCCCGTGGGGCGGCTGTAGGGGGTGACTGTGGATATTGAAGGTGCGAGCGCTCTGGATGACTTTGAAGTAATAGAGATAGTGGATGACAACAATCCCTATTGCGCGCTCCTAGGAATTGACTGGGATACTGATATGAATGGGGTAATAAATCTAAAGAAGCGGAAGATGATCTTTGAGAAGAAATCTCTACGCGTAGTAGTACCTCTAGATCCTACTGAGGGATTGCGCTATACTGAACCAGTCCGCGATTATGAGAGTGATGATGATTTAGACTGTATCTATAAGATAACAACACAAAACCAAGATTAGGTGAATCCCATCATGGATGGACGAATTACATGGGATCGCGAGAGTTCCTGTACTTCGGATTCTGATGAAGGGTTAGAGCGCTGACAGAACCGGTTACATGAAGTGACTACGCTAAACTGCAACATGATGACCCAATCGCTACGCTGTGTGTCCTTAGAGGTAAGAAATCTGCCTACTTATGATGGCCTGAATGAGGTAGATATCTTTTTGGATGCATTCAAAAGGGAGGAACCAGAAAGGCAGCGCTTCCAGGCGTTGGACTGGGCGCTGTGTGCTACGCTTGCAAGATGGTGGTGTACACATAAGGGAAGATTTGATGATTGGTGCGAATGTAGGAGGATGATGAGAACACGATTCAGAAAGCCTAAGATGCAAATGACATACAAGTATGATGCGTAGGATGATTCGCGCGCGCATTTGGATAAATGGACCCAAGCTTATGGAGAAAAGCCCCAACCTGAATCGCTGCACTTATTCTGTCACACCCTGGATATTGTCCCAATGAACTAGTATGTAGAAACCGAGCTCTGCCATGGGACAGGAAAATGGGATATCATGCGCGAAGGATTCATGATGACATTTATTTTTGAGGACCGGTTTGACAGTATTGATTAAGTGCTACAAGAGGTGAAAGTAGTAATATTTAGGATACCCCAGGATGCTTTAGACTTGATTCAGCTTGAATGGGCTACTCAGTTGAGTCATGTGCTAGAATGTTATAATGTAACTGCTGAAGAAGAGAACGAGGATCTGCGGAAGATTAACATTCCAGAAACAGAAGGTCACCGCGAGGTTAAAGGACCGCAGAGTGAGAACCCTGATATAAACGCGCCGTTGAAAACGAAACAAGTAAACACTGGTACGGAGGTAGAACCCAAATTCGCGAATATTGGAGACTACTGGGATGACACGACGATGGATAAGGTCACTGAATTGCTCCACGAATACCAAGATTTATTCCCTACCAAGTTCACAGATCTGAAGGGGATAATCAGGGACCTAGGTATGATGAAGATCACATTAAATCTTGATGCAAAGCTAGTTAAGCAAAGACCTCACCGTCTCAATCTGAAATATAAGGAGAAGTCCACTTAGAGCTAGACAAGATGCTCACGGCAGGCATCATTGAGCCCGTGGAAGAATCTGACAGTGTAAGTCCAATGGTGGTACAGAAAAAGAAGCAGAAGGATGAAATAAGGATATGCGTGGATCTCAGAAAGCTGAATGACGCTTGTGTACATGATCCTTTCCCGACTCCATTCACTGATAAAGTGTTGGACAATGTAGGTGGCTAGGAAGCATATTCCTTCACTGATGGGTTCTCTGGGTACCACCAGATCAAAATTACACAGGAGGATAGGAGAAAGACAACCTTCGCCACTAAGTGGGGTTGTTTTCAGTACACTGTAATGCCGTTTGTATTGAAGAATGCGCCTGCAATCTTCTCGCACGTAGTTGTGGTTGCATTCAAGGAGTTTATTCATAAGTTCCTGGAAGTATATTTTGATGACTAGATCATGGTTGGGCTGGTTAAATGCCGTGTAGCAAGCTTGCGCCTGATGCTGGATACCTGTCGAAGATACCAGATCGTGCTCAATCTCAAGAATTGTCTGTTTTGTGTTCCTTTTGGGAACCTGTTGGGGCATGTGGTTTACAGATAAGGACTGATGGTAGACCCCACGAAGATCGTAGTGATACTGAACTTGGAAGTGCCAAGGAGTGTGAAACAACTGCACGCTACCTTGGGACATACAAGATATTACAAAAAAGTTTATCAAAGGCTATGCCCATATCATCGCGCCTATGGAGAAATTGTTGAAGAAGGATGTCACATTCTGCTAGAATGATGACTGTAAGAAGAGCTTGGATATATTGAAAGAAAAGAAGGTCACCACGCCGATTTTAGTGTTCCCAGATTGGAAGAAAGAGTTTCATGTACATGTCAACACGTCATGTATAGAACTAGGAGTAGTACTAACACAGGCTGGTGGAGAAGGTTTGGATCATCTTATCGCATTTGCAAGCCAAAGATTATCCAAAGTGGAGAAGAACTATTCCACCACCGAACACGAAGGGTTAGCTATGGTGTATGTGCTCCAAAATTTTAGGCACTACTTGCTAGGAGGTCATTTTAAGATGTATACAGATCACTTTGTGCTAAAGTACCTGGTCAATAAGCCTGTGTTGTGGGGGAGAATCTACAAGTGGCTCTTATTGTTCTAGGAGTATGATTTTGAAATTATTGTGAAGCCTGGACGACTGAACACGATACCAGACCAGTCGCGCATCGAAATAGGGGAAGAGCCCACTAATTTGGAGGAGGGATTGCCTGACACGCAACTATTTGCAGTGCGCGTCACGGACGATCATTTTGAGGATATAATACGTTTCCTAATGATAGGTACTGCACTATGTTAGCGCTTGAATTTGGCCTCAGGCTGAAAAAGACAAAATCCAAGGCAACATCAAACCACTTGGCCTCGTAGCTAGCCCTACGGGGCAGGAGAGGGCTCTCTTTGGGTCTATCTCGGCAAAAGGTCTTCAAAGGGCGGAGATGAACAATAAAGAACACTGATTTTAGGCTAGTAAACTGATTGAGAAGGTTTGATTTCAGATTTTTAGGGTTTTGGTGGAAAACAGGAGGAGAGCAATTTTGGGTGCGGGGATGGGACACAACTTTTGCAGAGGTCTTTTTGGGGCAAGGTAGGAGATTTTCTTGATGCCTTTGATTTAAGTGAATGGATAGGAATGATTGGTGAGGAGCTAAAGAGAGCAAGAAACTTTCGAGAGTTCTCTTTAGACAAAGGAAAACATAGATATTAAGCAAACTTAAAGGCAGAGCATATAAATTATGAATTCTACCTTAACACTTCATTTACTTAATGTGCAGAAAAGAAAAGTGGGAAAATGATACACATAACACACTTACAAGTACATGAGAGAAGCACACCACCAACACAAGTAACCACAGGAATCCCAAAAAGTGCTGCAAAACCCTGGTCTTTCCTTTGCCAAAATTGCAGAGATACAAAGTGTAATACAATAGAAGCTTATCCCTCAAGAGTCCAACCATGAAAATGACTAAGAAAATACATAATATAGGAAATCTAACACCTTTCCTTGCCTCTAATGGTCGAGCTCATCATCCTAGGAGCTATTTCAACCAATTCTAAACTGAGCACTAAAATCTAGGCAGTCAAAACCACTTGCCTCTATAAGCTAGGAAACCAATTCATTCATTAAATTTTTGACTTTTTATGAATGAATCTTCTAGAAGAGATAAATAAGTGCCATGACATCATAAAATTACATCAATTACATCAAGGAGGATGAAAAATCACTCCAAAAATTCAAAACTAGTCAAATCTGCGTTTTGCTGAGCTGTAGGTGAAAATCTGGCAAATTTCCCTGATGCGTAGCGCCCCAATTCTCAACGCGTAGCGTGCCTTTGATCCAACTTTTGAGGCACTTCCCGGCATCCAAATGAGGTAAAAGTAGGCTTGTTGGAAAGGTCTGGATGTCTACTTTCCAGTACAAGTGGAATTTCTCAATTTGGTGGTCATTTTCCCCTCCAAAATTGCAATCTCCCAAGACTGCTCCCTATGTGTCCAAAAAGTGGCAGAAAGTCATTTTTTGCATGTTTTTTGACCTTCTGAGGGCTCAAAACCTGATGAAATGTCTTGGAAATTGCTGAGAAAGTGTAATTTGTCATGAAAAATCCAAAAATTCTGAGTTTTTGAGGAATGGACTTGCCCATCTTCAGGGTAGCGCGCGGCGCGCTACGCGTTGAGAGCAAAAACCTGTGTGTGGCACAAAAAAGTCAAAATTGACCAAAATTGCTCCAAATTCTCTGAAATTTGAGCTGAAGGTTTGTCATTTAGTACCATGCTCCTCCAAGGAAGCCTCATCCAAAATATGAAGGGGATCGGGCCTTTTCCTTGTGGTGTTGAATTTGGGAGATTCTCTCACAATACTCATAACATGATAGATATTGGAAACATGACACTGCAAGTGGACAAGCTTGTAGATAAGCCAAAGAGGTGGGCTCCTCCCTGACATGCTGACCACCTTTACCACCCCTGTGATGCCTCCTTGGCACCTCTACCTCTGGTGTTGTTTCATGGTCATCACTTTTCTCATAATCTGTTTCGGTTTCTGACATGGTTTTTGGAGGCAAGTGACTGAAAAATAATGCTGACTGTGCACCCAATGAACTGCTGTTTTGACTTGTTTAGATGCTGAAAATATTTTGAGAGAGAAGTAGTTTTGGTGGCTTGCTGGCGATTTCCTGAGCAAGAAACCCAACGTGTAGCGCACCCAGCCTGATGCGTAGCGCGCTGCTGCAACTGCTCAATTCACCCAATGAACTTTGAAATCGTCTTGACAAGTATTCTCTTGGAGTGTTGAGAGGCAAATGAATTACCAATGAGGGATGGCATGCTTTTATAGGCTTCCCTTTAATTTTTTACTTGCCCAAAACCCACTTTGTAATGTTTTGAATGTTGACACTTTTTGCTTTAATTGGCTCTGACCTTTAATTTCATTTCTTTGAAAAATTGGTTGAAATGATGATTTCTTCTGAAAATTTTTGCAAGGATAGCTTCTGGGATGCTTTGGCAAAGGAGACCAAGGCTGCACTTCGACATTTGAAGAATTTGAAATTTTGAGAATTTTTACAAAAATGAGATAATGACCTTGTTTTCAAAAACAGAGTTTTTGAGAACAAGGTAAAAATTTAGCTGTACAATGATGAGAAATGTTTAATGAAGGACATCCCTCTAGCCTGCTGGTCCTTGATGACCTCTCAAGATAAAATTAGACTCAACCCTAGACCTAAAACCTAAAACTTAAAGCAAGATGAATGACCCTTTGAGGACTTTATTTATTTGAACAAACCTGAACCAGCAGTGCCAAACAAGAGGGGAATAACGACATAAACTCCTTCCACCAAGATTATGGCATGCCTAACGGAATGCAACATGATCACACTGATGGGACACCTAATCATGAAATGCAAAGAGCTTTGATCTCTGGTGGAGGGCTACTAGACCGACTCTAACACACTAGAAGGATACATTATCCAACAGAAGAAGGAATTAGTAGTGTGCGCGACAAATTTATTTGTCATCACTGGGAATCTATACAAAATTGGGTTTAATGAGATATTGTGACAATACGTACTTGAGTTTGAAAGAAGTAGAATCCTCACAGACACTCATGGGGGTGCCGTAGAAGACATTAAGCAGGGAGAGTGACTACGCATAAGATTCTACGCGTAGGGTTGTGGTGGCCAACCCTCCATCAGGACTCAAAAGTGTATTATAGGGCGTGAGATGTCTGTTAAAGGACTGGCAAGCCATCATGGAGGGATGAGATGCCTTTGAATCCTCAGATGATGTTGCAACCCTTTGAGAATTGGGCGCTAGACTTTGTGGGCCCCATTCAGTCCCAAGGAAAGATGGGAGCAAGGTACATTATCATTGAGACAGAGTATTTGACTTGTTGGGCAGAGGCATAACCTGTGAAGGATTACATGGGCGCGATTGCCATGAAGTACCTATTTGAGCATGTATTGACGCAATTTGGCTGTCCAAAGATCTTGATGAGTGATCGTGGTACACACCTCTTGAATGAGATGATTAGTGCGCTAACACAGGAATTTTAGGTATACCACCAGAAGAGCACACCTTATCACCTGCAGGCTAACGGGATGGTGGAAGAGTTCAAAAAAGTGCTTGAAAACGCGCTGACCAAAGTTTTCAATGCTCAGCGAAGTGATTGGGACCTACACATACATGTTGTATTGTGGGCTTATCGAACGACATGCAAAAAGACTGGACAAACCCCCTTCCAACTTGTTTATGGCTTTGAAGCAGTAATGCCTATGAAATACATCGTGCCTAGTCTACACAAGCAACACTCACAAGTATGACGGATCGTGGAGCCCTAGAGGAAAGGCTCACACAACTGGATGAACTTGAGGAAGATATATTTTTAGCTTGATTTCACCAACAGGTCCAAAAGCAGCGCAAAAAGGCATGGCATGATCGACATATTAAGCTGCGCTCATTTAAGGTAAATGACCTGGTTTTGTTATATGATAGTAAGTTTGATAAATTTCCAGGGAAGTTCAGAATGCATTGGTTAGGGCCCTATGTCATTAAGGAAATTACCGATGGAGGAGCGGTACAGCTGGTCAAATTGAATGTAGAATCCTTCCCCGGAAAGGTGAATGGAAATCACTTGAAGCCATACACCAACGGTTTGACCATGTGACTAAATGAATGTAGCATAGTCTTAGCACTCCAGGTAGCTGAAAGGAGGCACAGGACTATAAACTACACTGCCCGGGTTGGGGAGCCGCGCAATTGGAGGATGGTGCGAAGCAAGTAACTGTCACAGGGTCTGCGATAGCGCGGAGGGAGCTACGCTACCCATGGAGAACTCACACAGGTCGGTTGGAAAGTGATCGTTAAAGTCACTATTCATGATTTGACAATAGAAGTGAGGCCAAATGGAGCGGGTGGCCGACATTTAAGACGAAATTTATGGCTCAGATCCTTGAAAATCTGCTGCCAATCTGGCATTAATGAACCAAATTTTGGGGGAACGGTCGAATTTGAATTCAAAATGCCCTATAAATTACAAGTGGCTGTCCAACAAGAAACACTTGGCATTTTGAGAATTGAGTTGTTGAGCTCTCAGGTATCCATGAATCGAGAATTCTTTGAGACTTTCAAAGAGACTCCCGAGTTTGAAAACTTGCCAGAGACAATGCGAGAACTATTAGAAAGCATTATGTCGGCACCAAAAGAAATTATAAATACCGAACAAGTAGTAGAGGAGTTGGCACAAGAAATGGAAAGAGAAGGAAAAGTAGCTGCTCCAGAAGTGGCCAAAGTATTGGCAGAGGTCCCTAAATCACCAAGAATGCCGAGACCGAAGCCAACCCCAACTAAGGAGACAGTGAAGGACAAGAAGGGAAAGAAACTTGCCATATCGGTGCGTGCATCGCCAAGGAGAAACCCACCAAAGCCCACTGCACAGGAAAAAGGGAAGGCTATAAACCTAGAACCAGAGGAGGAAGATATCGAAGACATCTCGATGGACGATGAGGATGTGGGAATGGAAGTGGAGGAGGTTTAAGCCTAGGGTGAAAAACCTATTACACGGTTGCCGGAGTATGTCCCTCCGCGCAAGCCTAAGTCCAAGGTCCCAAAGGACATTGATGAGAGTAAGACTCCCATGCCAACCCCTCTGTTGTCGGAAGAAATTGTTTTCGATGGTCCGCGGTTGGCACGAGTGCCCATACTGAAGCTTGAAGACTGGGACTTGGCGGAGCATGAGAAGTTCCCACACCTAGAGTAGTGCAACAAAATCTTCAGGCTAACAGCGCAGGAGCAGTGACCGAGAAGACAATGGAAGATGCAAAGTAGGCGACAACTCAATGCACGACGAAGGTTGCGGTTGTATGGGTCGAGCTAGACAGGCTTCGTGCAAAGATCTCTGCGCCTACCAAGTGACTCGAGGGTGAGTCACGATGTTTGTGTTGGGGGCTTGTTGGGAGCGGGATCCCCCAAGGGCATTTTTGGGGCTAAAAGCCCATGTTTGAGTCAAATTTTATAATAAAATTGTCAAGTCTCCACATTTTGTGGTCGCAGAGCACAAAGGTGTTGTGTGTCATAAAGGGTATTCTGCCCTTAGTTTTGTAAAGAAAAGTCAGTTGTAAGAGATCTACAATGTAAGAGAGTCATAGCTATGAAGTCAGAAGTCTAAGTCTTGGGTTGTAGCATAGGTAGAGGCTATGCAGCTGAGTGCGCAGAGGCTTAGGGTAGAAGTCCGTAGCTGAGTGCGCAGACCCCTGCAGCTGTGTGCACAGGGCAGACATAGTTTGTAAACACTTGGAAGATATCAATAAAGATAAATATTTGGCAATTCCTGTGTCTTTGTTCTGTTAATGCATCTTGATATGTTATGTAAGAACTTCCTTTATTATTCTTATGTGATGCGCAAATAAATGCAATTATGTTGAATAATTGAACACAATTACGATTATCTGTTTACGCGGTGTTAACTATAATTATTTGATAAGATAAGCAAGTTACTTAGATTAATTGGGGAATCTACACGGCACGCTGCCATAGTAGTGCAAAAGTACCTGAGCAACAGGCTAGGGTTGCGTGAAGGTCGATCATACCCTTTCGCGGAGGTATTGAAGGATGAAATAAAGGGCTCATCTTGCAAGTCCTAGAGCGAGCGATCTATGTGAAGTCAGGGATAGAGGGAATCAAATGACATCACAACCATCTGAGGGTGTGGAAACTTGGTTCCAGCATCCCGCCATACTACTTCGGGTGAGACTTCAGTCCGTGCTCCGTGGGCTGATGCTGAAAGGGCCAGTAATGTAGGGATTTATTTGGCTAATTAACGCTGAACCTGGGTCAATCTCCCTCAAGCCAAAAAAATCACACATGTATTAACCAAAAACACATTAGATTGTCTCATAAACATAAACCATATATGTAGCTAAAACAAGAAAACCATGATAGAAACAATAAACAACACATAAAAACACATCCACACAAGAGACACAAGATATCTAGTGGAAAACCCTGCTCTAAGAAAAAAACCACCCTTTCTGCTACTGTGTTTCTCTATATCCCTATTATGTCAGTAAATTATATTTGACATAGATTTGCTGACTCCCATAAGCTAGGAGACTCGACCTTATACACAATAAGCTAACTCCCATAAGCCAAGAGACTCAATTCAACTAATCAAATTTGAAGACTATGTTCTAACACAGATCTATGGATTACCTTCCACTGAAAGTCACCATGATCAATGATCCTCACCCAACTTTTATTGGACTTTCCAACTACCATTGGATGTAGAAATTGTTCCTTTCGCTAATACTACAAAATCATTGTTCCACTCCCATGAAGTAATTGCTCTTCTACTCTATGTGGACCTCTATTTATTTCATTTTCAAACTGGATCCCAAGGCACTTTGCTCAAATAGACTCAACCTTGTAATACAATCTTCACCAAAAAGGATAGCATCAAAAAATCAAAATCACCACAAAGATGTTCTCTACTCCGAAAAAATAATGGCCACAATGCATGCATCAAATATGAATAACATAATTGCCAACGACTAAAATAAACTCACACTTTTCCATAACATCAAACCCTCACTCCAAAATATAATTACTGCATAACATAATCAATAACATAAAACACAATGGCCATTTTCCAAATAAACTAGAAAGACCTGCAAAAGAAATGTGAGAATCACAATTTTGGAGCTATACCAAGCTCTCCATCTCTATCGCAAAATATGATTCAACTCTTTGCATCCTGATCTATAATCTAAAGTTCTGAATCGATACACTGCTTTAGAAAATAGAACTGTCCATTTTGTAGTCATTAGCACTCATACACTAAAGCAATCCTTCTCACAATTTGGTCTGAAACATTCCTCTTCTATGCAACCTTCTCTAACTCACCCTCACACTGAACCAACCATCACACAACTCCAAAGTGAAGAATATAAAACATTAGGGGTGAAATTCACTTTTTGACCAGGATCAAGAGGGTACAAAGTTGATGAAATCAATCCATTATCACCACTACTTGTGCACTTAGGGTGTTCACATCATTGGAGGACCTTTTCAATCCATTCCTGAACTTAATCATTTCATTTAGAAGCTACTAGGAATTTCCAAGCCAAAAAATAGATCTGATGTGCGGGAGGAATCCAAAGAGAATTTCGTGAAGAATCTCAACCACATGCACAAAACTGCCTGATTAGGCTACAACCACATGCATAGACTTGTCTCCCTGTGGTTGGAGCCTTTCAACTGCATGCACAAGCCTGCATGGGTATGGTTGGGGTAAAGGATGGGAGAACACAAATCAAAACACCTCACATCTTGCTCAAACTTATTCAAGAGATTGATAAGCATTTGTAGGACCTTTGGAAGCCATTGCCACCTCTGTAACACTTTCCCAAATCACTTCCACATCACCAACATCATCACAAGTCAAAATAGATTGACTTGGATGCCAAACAACAACCATACTAATACCTGGTCCGTCAACCTATTCCATAACTCCAAAACATGTCAGGCATCCTCCAACATCTAGACAACCAATCCAATCATCCTCCAATACTTGTAGATCCTCTCTAAATCCTATATATCATATCATCAACATGAGGACCCAATCTGGGACATGGATACCTAATAAAAAAGGCTCTTTAAATCTAACTCCTATATCATCAGAAACATCTATCTATGGCATCAAAAAACCATCATAACATGTCCTGCAATAATCTCTACTCAGCCTTTAGATCCTGCACTAGGTCATGAACACCACTGGCATATGAGGAACCATCAACATGAAGCACATCTTCATCACCTACAACAACATATCCAATGCCTCCAATCATGCCAACATAAGCCAACACAAGCCAATACCTCCATGAACACCACACTGACAACACACTTATAGCAACATCAAAAGGTTGACATCAATGGTTGAGATCAATGCAAACATAACCATCTCAATTTCAACACATTCTATAAGAATTCCATCGACACATCAACTAGACTCCATAGGGTTGACTTCAATGCCAACATATGCTAGTTGCCATCATGTATCCAATGCCAACATCAACTAGCTATAACCATGCACACCATAATGCCAAATATTTCCCCCTTTGGTATTGATGGAAACCACACAAACTCCATCCTAATCTCATCTATCACTCCCCCTTTGACATAAATGGCTAAGGTTCAACTCTGTCTGATAAGACAACAAAACTGAATCATAAACACTGGAGTAAATGATATCGACATGGCTAAAAAATGATGCATATCAACCAGTAACCATACTCTCCACATCAGTAGCAAGCATCATACTAAACCACTCAACATACAAAGAGACATGTCCAACCAAAAACCTCTAGCAACAACAATAATATGCACAATTGTAAGCAACATTAATGAAAAATATGACATAATATGTGCATATACATAAATCAACCAACCCATATCTCTATAGTATCTAAGTCATGGCAACAACATCCACATGAGGCAACCACACACAATCTCCACCACAACTACATATCAACAACATCAATAGTTATCATCAATCTCTTTGCTCATGTAATTAGGTCAAGAACCCAACCGATCAAGGCATAGCATGAGGCACACCATGAACACCTCCAAGCAGATCTTAATGCCAACAATGGATGGATGAAGTAAATAGGAACAAATAATGCCCCCCCTGAACATGTGCCATCTCCAAAATCAGCTCCAAGCTGCACTGAACCACTTCTGCTGCAAAGAATGCTTCCTTGCCACAAATAAAAGCACCATATGGACCAAGACTCCACATGGACATGGCTATATGACATATAAAATTATACATACATGGATGTAGCAACGACATAAGACCTCATATATGACCTCATGTGACCATAACATGACCTCATGACTCACGACCAGATGACCTAAAGATACATACAATAAAAGTACATGGCTTTATGGGCATTTTACATGGATATATCAGTAAGTACATGGATGTTATCATCATATCCAATGGGCCAATGAATTAAATACATGAAATATCATGACTGTTTTATCAATATTATCCCATACATGTGGCTGAAAAATGACTCCATAAGACTCCTTGATAACAAGGCTATCACCATGATGATTCAACTAACTATTGAATGGACTTACAACCAACAAAATGATGAAAAACTAGAAATTGCATGGCTGTAATAATGAGCATATAACATCCCACACATGGCTGGTCCATGCCTCAAAATATTTATACATGCTCTTGCATATTAATATCTCCTTCTATGCATGACATGCATAGCTCCCCCTAAGCTCAATAACCCTCCAATAAACAGGTTGATCTTGTGGACTTGAAAGAGCATGAGGCTCAAATGAACTCATCATATGATGATAAAACAACTTGTACTCATCAAGCTATCACACTGCTACCATACACTTCCCCTAATTTTATGTGCCTCTCATGAACTTTGCAGTCCTCTATAAATATGCAAGAAATAATCATGGATTATGGGAGGGGCTGCTCTTCACTACTTAAAGAGATGCTGCTCCTTCTTTCTCCACACCGTCTTTGGCTGCTTCTTTTCTTCCTTCATTGTTTTCTGCTAGGTCCTCTTTGTTTTTTCTACTCTTTCCTAGGGAAACATATAATCTCTTGCAATATGGCCAAAATTATGGCATGTATAAAACTAAACATGGCCAAGATATGAAGCAAGAGGATCAATCCTATTTCTATTCATGCCAAATCTATACCCTATATGTAATGTGCCTCTCCTCCATGGGTTAGATCTACAATCAATTTATCTATGTCCAAACATGTTACATGAATAGAAATAACCATAAAAAGCATGATTATACCTATTGGCCAATTTCCTTGGCTGCCAATACTGCTATAAGATCTGCTACTTAGATCTATACATTATGCTCCTGCAGTTAGCTGCAACATGTCCAAGCTTGTGGCAGTTGTAACGCTCTACCTTGTGTCGTAAAATGTAACTAGGTCTGGTCTTCATAATGACATGTAATTATGATCTTTGTAAATGATGAAATAAAGGGAAAAAATTAGTTTTTGTAATGCCTTACTTCATGGGTTTCATGAGCAAGAGTTTTTATTCTAGATGGCTTCCATTGAGAGCTTTAGGATTTATCAAAGAGTCAATGTCATATGTCAAAAGTATTCTAGTCTATAGGAATGTCAAATAGCCCTCCAAAAGACAAGCACAGTTCTCCAATTCATGTCGACTTCTAGAAGGAACAACTAAATCAAGTCGGCTCACAAATAAAAGACACATCCATTTGTTGAATACATTTAAGCTTATTTTATGGGACCAACCAATATAAATAGGTGGGTATGATATTCGCATAAGTACAATTCACAATTCATATATCTCTTTGAAGTTTCGGTGAACAGTGGTAGTTAACAAGTTTGCATTTCCACAAGAAGACAAGTTCAGATGTCTCTGAAATTTGGGTGTACAATCACTGTGAATAATTTGGATGTCACTAAAATCAAGATCCCTCTGAAATTTGAGTAACCAAAAGAACAATGAAAAGTTTGGATATCAAATAGTTGATTACAATGATGCATTCATATCTTGATATAGTTTAGTGTCATGTTAGCTAGATAACATTTCGAACAAGGATATATATAAGCACAGGATGGTGTGATAACAAAGACCACTACTCAGTGCTATGAAGGACCTTCATATCACAGTGATTCTGTGGGCTCTCAGCATAATTTTCAGTGCTATCTTAATAAGAAGGATATCAGTGCTATGTTAAGAGAAATGGCTTGATGTCATCATAGAAGCAAGGTCTAGATAATCTGATAGCAAGAAGGAAAACAATAAGAATATCTTGATGATGCCATGAAGGTCAAAATTAAAGAAGAATCAAGAAGGAGGTTGACTGTCCAGAGGATATGTGTCTTGGTTTTGGATTGGAAAATAGGTCAGGGGTCTTGGTCATGGTGTTTGTCAATTGGAATCTCTATAAGAAGAATTTGTGTGGGTTTTCCTCTCAAAGAGTGAGAGGTTTTGGCCCTGGCTCATAGCCTACACGCTGTGTATCTTGTCTATTTATGTTCATGCATTGGTTATTGTTTGATGAATAAGAACACTAATAATCTAACAAGAAGAAGATCCTTATCTAAAGAAGTAAAAAGCATTCACAAGTAGTCACTAATAGAAGAGAAATCACTTAATGCTAAATCCTTAGATTTATCAACATGGAATTGAATCTAAGGTGCTGAAGTCAAAGGAAGGGCGTATAATCAAAGAGACATTCAAGGATCTAGTTTCAAAAAGGCATCAAAGTAATTTGAATGTTATCAAAGAAAAAGATCAAGATCTACTTTGAAGAAAAAAACCCCAGATTGAAGAAGAAGTCTATAATAGCAAAGGCTCCTTTTGATCCACTAGTCATCATCAAGATATCTACAAGGCAAGATAGCTTGAAGGATTTTAATAATGAATATCACATCATCTTGGAGAAATTCGAAACCCTAGAAGAATTTCTGATCTACACTATAAGGGAAGTCGAAGCATATTGAAGGTGAGAAGGCATTGACATCATGTTCAAGGTTATAAAGAAAGCAAGGATCCTCTCCTTTCCCTAGAAGGAGATCATCCAAGAAAGCAACAAATAATCCTCATCAAAAGCAGAAACCTTTTCTATTGAAGAAACAAATTTTCATTTGGAAGAAGATCATCCAAGAGGGAGCACTAATACATCTTCTTCAACCATCATCGAAGTGATCATTTAGAAGAGTTCATATTCACTTTTAAAGTAAGTATCTTTCACTCTTTAATTAAATTTGGTAAAATGACTTCATGTTTGCAAGGATATCTATAAGCTGGTGGGGTCATCGAAATTCCTTACATGAAAAAGGAGGATAGACATAATTCTCTAAGAAGTTGAAGTCATGAAACATATCAAAAGGTCTCATTTGAATTCATGAAAAGGGATTCTTATGAAAGATCCCCTCATATAGCAATATTGGAAACATCAAAGAGATGTATATGATAAAATCGTAAGAATATTCTCTAAAGGTGTGATAAAGAAGGTCACATGACTTAGATCTGATCTACAAAATATTAAAGGTATCAACTAATGAAAGGATATCTTCATAAGATCCCAACAACAAGATCTGGGAGAGATAATTATCATTGATCTATAATGTACTAGCTGATGGACAAGGTAACATATATCCATAAGAAAGTTACCTCATTTGACAACTTGTGATTTCTACGCAAGATAGAAGAAGAAAAGTTGAGGGAAAAAGTGTTGAAGATTAAAGGACTCTAACATTTGTTGGAAGGAAAGGAAGTTTAAAAATTCCAGTCTTCAGAAATGAAAGAAGAACATAGCTTCAAAGCTATGGAAGTAAAGACTATGGAATTTACAGGATAAATTTTCCTAAAAGGAAAATATCAAAAGAAGAAAAGAAGCCCATATCACCGAAGAAGTGGAGGAAGCTGAAAAGAATAAGTCCAAGAAAAGAGGAAGTAAGATATCTCTACTAGGTCTAAGATAGTCTCCCTCTCAAAGGGGCTTGACATAGATTCTAAATATTATGTTATGGGATATGGATATAATAAATAATAATATGCATCAAGGAATCATGGAAGCATTGAAAACAAGATTTCGTAACATCATCATAGGAAACATGAATATGTTTGATAGTCAACTTTGAAGGATATAGCTCTTGGCGACCTCATTGAAAGATTGAATGAATAAGTCATCCAGGTCAAGTCTCATAATACATTAGTTTAAAAGGGAAACATTTACTGAATAAGGATATGCGAGATGGAATCCTCCTTGAAGGATTCACCAATCTAGAGAGGAAGTAAGTGTTTCATCAGAAACTCCAACTTGTGGAGTTCATGGGATGATTGTATGATGACATAAGAGATAAGCAAATCAAGGGGTTGAAGATCTTTTCAATCAAGGAAGCTGTTAAAAGAAGCCTAGATGACCTAAAGGTAAATATGGTATGTATTCTTGTATTTAATATTATAAAGTCATGTTGTATGGTTGTAGGTAACAAGGATCACTACTATTTTGAGAAGCATGCTAAAAGGAAAGGAATCTCCTCCTATGAAAGAATTTCATAAGGAATGAGTAACACTAGATGAAATCAACATAATATGTCCTCATATGAGGTATGTGGTGGTTGACTACGATTGAGGAACTCTGATTGGAAGCCCCTGGGAAGGAAGTGTGTGAAAAGATAGGAAGAGATCATGATAATATGAACCGAAGGTAAAATTCATTCAAAATAAAAATTCCAAGAATTTTTGACTAGAATATCATCCGGAAGGATGTGAAGACCCTGATGGAAGTCAAAGAAAGATAGAGACCCTTGACACTCAACATCTGTGGGAGATGTGTCAAACTGCATGCAGGATGATGATACTTATAGGAAGACGTCATGGTAAAATATCATCACAAAGGTAAATCGAATTTTAAGTGTTCATTTATTATTTTTGAATTAACATTTGGTTGAGCTTATGTAGGACTGTCGAAGGGAAGATCTGTGAATGACGTCTGAGCAGACCATATAGAATTATGTCTGTTGATTTTGGGTAGAATCGGATGTACTCTAGCCATGAAAATTGGTGGAGAGGCTATAACACATGAGATCTCCAAGACCCAGAAATGGTTTGGGTAGAATCTAACCAGTTTGAGAGATATTAAAATAATTAATATTTTTAATGGAGTTCCTAAGTCTAAACTTAGGAAAAATAAAATATTAATGGGTATTAATATAAAAATGGGTTATAAGGGTCCAAAAGTCATGGATCAAGCCAAATATAATCTTAACCATTGATTAGAGATTTAATCTCGGCCGTTGATGAACCAACGAGAAAAGTATAAGAAGAGGCTTGAGGGTCGTTGGAGGACACACTAAGAGAGATCAAGAACTCAATTTTCCGGGGCAGGTTTTGTTGAGGAAATTGAGTGAAGTGATTTGAGTTGTAGCTGAGGGGCAGTGAATACATATAAGAGAGGTAGAGTTAGTACCAGGATAATTAGCACAAAATCCGGGAGAGGTTGATGCAAAGCCAGCTAGAGGCCATGGAGAAGCAGCCAGAGGCTACGCAGAGGCAGCCAGGAGCTGCGCATAGCCAATGAGGGCCAGCGTGTGAGACACAGAGGCTCCAAAGGCTGATGCAGAGCCCTAAGAGGCTGACACTGGGCTAGATAGGCTGATGCTGGGCCAGAGAGGTTAAGCAGGCCCTAGAGGCAGCGCTGGGAGATTTTCGTGGGACAGATTGGAGTTGGAGAGTTGGATAGGGTGACACAGTCCCTATCAGGGTGACACAGAGCATCAAAAAGATGTATTGTTGCTGTGGGATCATTCATCTGGTGATTTAGCTAGAATATCTGTCTCTGAATGAGAGGTACTACTACTGAGGGCATTCTCTATTGGGTGAGCCATTTCTGGCACTCTGATTGTATTTTGAAACTGTATAATAATAAAACCCTCTAAATAGCTGCACTGATTTTCCCTTATTGGGTTTTTCTGGGGACATTAGTCCAAAACAATGGTGTCACTTGTGTGCTTGTTTCTTTCAGTTGATGATCTGTATGTGTTGATACTGTACTTGTATTTATTTTCATATTTACATGGTAAATAACTTGTTAAGTAACTGAACAAGTAGGAAGAAATAAATCAGATAGTAAAGGAAGAATTTCTAATGGTTAGACTTAGAAATTCCAATAATGTAATATCCCTTTGAGAATATGTCATGAAAGCAGAATGACATAAAGCAAATGCAGAAGGAAAATATGATGGATCACTTTCTGAAGAGTTGAATAAATGAATAACTCATGAATAAAGTGATGGATGATCTGTGCCCTATATAGAAGTTCCCAAATATGAAGACTCCTTGACAAAAAAGAAATTTATGACATTGAAGAAAGGCGCTCTTCATGTAGCTGATTGTTTTAGGATCTCCACATGAAGAGTTGCAACAGGTACCTGGTTAAGAGGGGGCCTGAGAAGAAGTTTCTTACTTGGAAGAAACTTGTAAAATGTAACTAGGTTCGATTTTCATAATGACATGTAATTATGATCTTTGTAAATGATGAAATAAAGAGAATAAAAATTATTTTTGTAATGCCTTGCTTCATGGGTTTCATGAGCAGGAGTTTTTATTCTAGATGGCTCCCATTGAGGGATTCATGATTTTTCAAAGAGTCAATGTCATATGTCAAAAGTATTCTAATCTATAGGACTTTCAAATAGCCCTCCAAAAGACAAGCACGGTTCTCCTTTTCATGTTGAATTCTAGAAGGAAAAACTAGCTCATGTCGGCTCACAAATAAAAGAAACATCCATTAGTTGAATACATGTTGGCTTATTTTATGGGACCAACCACTATAAATAGGTGGGTATGATCTTCGTATAAGTACAATTCAAAATTCGGATCTCTCTCTGAAGTTTCGGTGAACAATGGCAGTTAACAAGTTCATATTTACACAAGAAGACAAGTTCGGATGTCTCTGAAATTCGGGTGTTCAATTACAACGAATAATTCATATGTCACTACAACCAATATCCCTCTGAAATTCGGGTAACCAAAAGCGCAATGACAAGTTCGGATATCAAATACTTGATTACAATGATGCATTCAGATCTTGATACAGTTCGATGTCATGTCAGCTAGACAATAGTTCGAATAAGTATATATATAAGCACAAAATGGTGCCATGACAAAGATCACTGCTTAGTTCTACGAAGGAGCTGCATATCACAATGGTTCTGTGAGCTCTTAGTATAAGTTTTGGTGCTATCTTAAGAAAAAGGATATCAATGATATGTTAAGAGAAATGGCTTGGTGCCATCATAGAATCAAGGTCCAGATAATATGATAACAAGAAGGATGACAATAAGAAGATATTAATGATGCCATGAAGGTCGAAATTGAAGAAGAATCAAGAAGGAGGTTGACTATCCAGAGGATATGTGTCTTGGAATTGGAGTGGAAAATAGGTCAGGGGTCTTGGTCTTGGTATTCGTCAATTGGAATCTCTATAAGAAGAATTTGTGCGGGTTTTCCTCTCAAAGAGTGAGAGGTTTTGGCCCTAGCTCATAGCCTACATGCTGTGTCTCTTATCTATTTATGTTCATGAATTGGTTACTGTTTGATGAAGAAGAACAATAATAATATAACACAAAGAATATCCTTATCTAAAGATGTAAAAAGCATTCACAAGAAGTCACTAATAGAAGATAAATCACCTAATGCTAATGCCCTATATTTCTCAACACCTTTTTCATCAAAGGAATTAAGGGGCTTTGGTTCCTTTGAAATTTTATATATCTGCCACAATCCTCTCTTAGAGCAAAGGATATTCTAAATGTAGGTTCTCCTTGAGGTTCTCTTCTCAGTTGTTGCTGTTTCCTTTCTTTGCTACTCTTGTTGCTGACATTGTTTGCTACATGTTCTTTTGATTCAACTTTAGTGGTTTCACCTGCACTCAAACTAGACTCACCCTTTTGGAATCTAAGACTATATTTATCCAATGGTGATCTCTGGATCTCAAGAAATCTATCGAAGGCCACAATGTTCTTCTCCATCTTCCACTACTTTCTCAAGGACATCACTTCAACTTCTATTCTCCACAATGATCTTCCTTCTCTTTATAATCCTTTCACATGCCTTCGTCAACTCTTTCTGATTCTTCTAATTTAATCTTAATATGATAATCTCTTCCTTGAGATTGGCCTCCTTATCATCATACATCTGCAATATATTTTATTGATCCTTGCATGTAGTTGTTAGTCTAAAAATTTCATCTTTAAGACCCTTAATATCATTATGATATTCACTAGGCACTTTAGAATGATCAAAATCTGAATCATCAAAATTATAACTTAAAAAAAAATCATTAATATTTATACCTTTGGATTCAGGATTTTTTGGTTTCTTCTCATCATCAACTGAATCATTTGCACTAGAATAATGAGAGTCTTGTGGTTTAGATTCTTGATTTTGAAGGCCCTTCTTCTTATTCTTCTTCTTGTTTCTCTTCTTCTCATTCTCCTTATTGCTGCTAGTACCATCTCCAAATATGGACTCTAGCTTGTCCCACATTTCTTTAGCGTATTTCAAACCTACTAGCTTCTTCAAATCATCATCATGAAGATTCTTGTAGATTATGCATCTAGATTGAGCATCCTGTTGCAAACATTTAGGTGCAATTAGATCCTTGCCAAATCCATCACATACCGATATCCAAATGTTAGAACCACAAGAAAAAAAAATGAGATTTAAATTTTTTGTGCCACACCTTGAAATTTGCAGCATCAAGGACAACCATTCCTTAAGAAGTCATCATTTTTTTTTCAAAATTTTCACCAACAAACCCCAAATATGCTCTCTGATACCAATTGTTGGAAACATTGAGCACTACTGGGGGGGAGGGGGTGAATTAGTAGTGCGATCTTATAGAAAATTTTACCAATTAAGACTTCTCTACTGAATCACACATGTATTAACCAAAGACACATTGGATTGTATGATAAACATAAACCATGTATGCAACTAAAACAATATAATCATGAGAGAATTAATAAAAAACACATAAAAACACATCCACATAAGAGACACAAGATATTTGGTGGAAAACCCTTCTTCGAGAAAAAAACCACCCTTGCTGCTGTTGTGTTGCTATGAATCTCTATTTTGTTAAGCAATGATATTTTACATGGATTTCATGACTCCCATCATCTAGGAGACTCGACCTCATACACAATAAGTTGAATCCCATCAGCCAGGAGACTCGATTCTACTGGTCAACTTGGAATACTACGTTCTCACATGGATCTACAGACTACAATCTGTTGAAATCCAGCATGATTAGTTATCCTCACCCAACTCTGATTGGACTATCCAACTACCATTGGATGGAGAAACTGTTTGTTTCGCTTATACTACGAAATCACTACTCCAATCCCATGAAGTCACTTCTTTTCTATTCTATGTGGACATATATTTCATTCATTTTCAAACTGGATCCCAAGACGCTCTGCTCAACTAGACTTAGCTC
This sequence comes from Pinus tabuliformis, assembly GCA_031772625.1. Taxonomy (NCBI): domain Eukaryota; kingdom Viridiplantae; phylum Streptophyta; class Pinopsida; order Pinales; family Pinaceae; genus Pinus; species Pinus tabuliformis. The sequence goes on from CM062808.1 coordinate 870,909,417, forward strand.
TGCAATACAATCTCCAACATCAAGACACCATGAACAAATCAAAATCACCACAAACATGCTCTATACTCTATCAAAATAGTGGCCACAATGCATGCATCAAATTTGAATAACATAGTCGCTAAAAGCTAAAATAAACTTGCACTCTACCATAACATCAAACCCTCACTCCTAAATATAATTACTACATAATACAATCAGTAGCATAAGAAAACATAATGGATATCTTCCAAATGTACTAGCAGCACCTGCAGAACAAATGTGAGAGTCACAAACTTGGAGCTATACCAAGTTATCCATCTCTACCAACAAACTTTGCTTCATCTCTCTGCATCTCTAATTTACAATATGAAGTTATGAATCAATACACTGCTTTAGCAAATAGATTTTCTCATTCTGTAATCATTGGCACTCATACTCTATATTATAGACATTTTTGGGCACTGCAACCCCAATCAAACATGTCCATGAACCAAGGGCTCCTAAGTCCCTAAAGTGTTGTTCCAACCCCTAAAAGAACAAGGTCAACTGATTACGTCATCTCCCAGAAGTTCTCCATGAAAAACTACTCAGAACTGGTCAAAACTGGACCATCTCACCTGCTCCATGGTCAAAGTGAGATGCATCCCACCTAATGCACACGGGAGGTGAGATTCATACTGAAAATCCCTTCTATAGGGTGCGATGGACGAGAATAAACAAGTGGCGGAGACAGTTTGCGAGGTGGATGATCATGGAATCTTCGAGAAACTTCTCCTGTGACACTTGCCTCTCAGAATCGCCCAAGGATGAGTAAGAGATCAATGAGATATCCAAGTGGAATCAAGAACTATCAGAGAGAAGACACTAATCAAAAACCCAGAGCTAACTCACACCTCTGCAAATATCTATATATAGATTTCTCATCCTAGAGATCCGGGGGTGAGAGGCTGGAATTTTGTATCTTGTAAGGAAGTGCTGCTGGTTTCTTCATGTAACATCATAGTGTTGGGTGATCTAAGCTTTTCATGAGGTGAAGAAGGGCTTTCTTGCTGAGAGGATGACGCCGGGTCAGAACAATTGGTTGTAATCCTCTTTGCTATTCTTGATTATTAATAAAGTTATTCAAGTTTTCCTCCACATTCTTGTATGACTGATGATATATGCATTTGTGTGGTCAATATATATCTGGTCCTATATTGTTTATGATAGTAGATCTCTGTTCTTGGATAGTGTTATGCTGCTTTGATTCCACAGGTGCTCTTTGAAGCTGGGTAGACAAGGAAGCGAGTGGCAAAGATCTATCAGAAAGGAGAGGAATCAAGCAAGGAACCAAGCGCAAGACAGAGGTTGGTCTCCTTTATTCCCCTCTTATCTACTTCTCATAAAGGAAAACGAAAGTGGTTTTAGTTTGTTTGTTTCTAAGGTAGCTACCAGCCTTAGTGGGACTAGCAGCTCTGCATAGACACTAGATTTCCCGATAACACTCTAAAGCAATCCTTCTCACACCTTGGTTTGAAACATTCCTCTTATATGCATCCTTCTCTAACTCACTTTCATATTGAATTAACCATTACACATCTCCAAAATGAATAATATAAAACATTAGGGGCGAAATTCACTTTTCGACTACGATCAAGAGTGCACAAAGTTGAAAAAATCAAGCCATTATTACCACTACTTGTGCACTTAAGGTGTTCACATCATTGCATGAACTTTTCAAACCATTCTTGACCTTAATATTTTCATTTATAAGCTTATGGCGATTTCCATGATGAAATACATCTGATGTTTACGAGGAATCTATAGATTTTTTCATAAAGAATCCTAACATCATGCATAGAACTGCCTAATCGGGACTGCAACCGCACATATAGGCTTGTCTCCATGAGGTTGAAACCCTTCAACTGCATGCACAAGCCTACATGGGTGCGATTCGGGCAGAGGATGGGAGAAACCAATCAAAACACTTGAGATCCTGCTCAAACTTCTTCTAGACATTGAAAAGCCTTTGTAAGACCTCTAGAAGCCTCTGTCACCTCTGTAACACTTTCCCAAATCACTACCACATCACCATCATCATCAAAAGTCAAGCTAGGTTGACCTGGATGCCAAACAACAACCATACTAACACCTCATCCATCAACCTACTGCACAAGTTCATAACATGTCATACATCCTCCAACATTTGTACAACTAATCCAAGCATCCCCCAACACTTGTAGATCCTCTCCAAACCCTATATATAGTATCATCAAGATGTGGATGTAATCTAGGAGATGGATACCTAATCAACAAGGCTCCTTGACTCTAACTCCTGTAGTAGCAACATATATCTATAAGAACATCAATAAACCATCATAGCATTTCCTGCAATCATCTATGATTAGCCTCTAGATCCTCTACTAGGTCACAAACACCACTAGCATATGAGGAACCATCAACATGAAGCACATCCTCATCACCTATATAAACATCTCTGACGCCTCCAATCATGCCAACACAAGGAAACGCAAGGAAACACAAAGTCAACACAAGGAAACACAAGGAAACACCTCCATGAACACCATGATGGAAACACACTTGTAACAACATCAAAATGTTGACATCAATGCCAACATAACCATTTGAATGTCAACACATGCTACACGAATTGCATCAACACATCAGCTAGACTCCATAGGGCTGAGATCAATGCCAACATATGCTAGCTTCCATCATGAATCCAATTCCAACATCAACTAGCTAGAACTTTGAAGACCATAATTCCAACAATTACCTGTAGAATATTAAAACAAAATTAACACACATAAAAAATACTAGAAACATAGAAAAACCAGAGATGGCGGAAAAGGCCTCAGCCTTATTGTATTCCTCTCATAATGAAATTCAAATGTACAAATAATGATAATAGTAGAAATAAATACATGAGGAAGTTTGTCTCAAGATAGTATATCTATCTTGGACACTATGGTTCAAAAATCTCTCAACCAAACACTAATCTAGGAGACTAACTAGTTGGAGAGAATCTCTCAACCAACTAAGCCTAAACTGACTCCTAACCATGAGGAACAAACTCAATCCAGAAAGGTAGGATTAAATCCAACTTTCTTGATTTTAATTAATTTAATTATTTTGGACTTATAATTGTTTTCATCACATGAGAGTGAGGCTAATATTCCCCCCCCCCCAATGACAAGTCCAAAATAATAATTAGGAACCATATTCCAAGTTCTCATGCTGAAACTGTTGATCCTTAAAAATGCTGCCTAAAAAACTGCCAAAGCTGGATGTTGAAAAACTCCAATCTGAAGAGAACATGAATCAATTGCAAGTTTGATTCATCTTTGAATTTTTGAATTGAGACTTCTGTGATCCATATCAATTTTTTTTTGAAGAATCTTCGGTGAAAATCACATAGAAAAACTTTTGTCGACGCGTTTTGAACCAACCAGTGTGGGGCAAGTTGAACCACACTGGTTGGTTTGAAACGCGTCGACAAAAGTTTTTCTCTGAATTTTTCTTGATGACTCCATCACGTGCCAAGCTGCAAAAGGATCCATCTATCCTTTGCTTGCAATCAGCATCCTTTGTCCACTGACAAAATATTGAGAATGCCCACTAGCTACTTTGATGTTGACCACCCAATGGCTGCTTTGATGTTGATGAACGACCATTGGCTGATTTGAAGATGCCCACTGGCTGATTTTGATGATGCTGTTGAGACTTTCAGTCTGACAACCACCATTAATTCCCCCCTTTGTCAGCTGAAAGGAGAGACAATCATCTGCATTTGATTTCTGAATTCTGAACTCCCCCCCTCAGGTGTAGGAGAGTTTCACTGTTGTACTCCCACTTTCAGGTGCATGAGAGTACAATCTTCATTTGACTGTTGGTTGCAATGGGTGAGATTGAATTCTATTGTAAAACTTATCAATCGTTTTACTGTTGATGACCATTCCCAAGGATCAATCCATGCATAATTGATCTTTAATATGACAGGTTGGTGTTGTTTGCAACATTTCACTAATGATTGATTCTGCTTGCCACAATGATGGAGATCAAAACAATTATCTTCTTTTATTTGAAAATGTTTGCATGTGGGTTTGTCTTCAACTTTTTCATGGCTTGTTGATGTTATTTGATCAAGAAAGCCTGCACTGATGAACTTGATCGGCTTAGAATAGTTTGGGATATGCAAGTTGTTTTCATCTTTGTCATATCCTAATCCTCATTGATTTTTGTTACGTTGGAGTTCTTCCCAAGGCTTGATGATTGGTTTGGAAGAAGCAAGTTCAATTTGATCATGGACAGCTTCCACACTTGAAGTTGTTTGGATGAGTGACTTGAAATCAACATCTTTACTTTCATCTGTATGGTTGAATGATTTGGAAGCAACACTCTTCTGTTGTAGCTCATATCTTTGTAGTTGTGACTCCAGTTGAAGGAACTTAGTTGTTTCATGTGCCTGTTGTAGATTCATTGAAATATCAACAAGAGTTTCTTTGCTTATTTGTACCATGTCTTCAGCAGTTGAGAGGATCAAATTGTTAAGAATTTGTAATAATTGAATGCTTTTCACCATGTGAACTCGCTCATTTGATGCTTGCTTCAACTAGTTTCAGGCTCGCTTGATGTTGTGAACTTTGCACTTGCTTGAACTCATTCTCTTGATTGATCAAAGGAAGTGTGTCGAATACTATAAAAAATGCACCCAAGAGAAACACTTATAATGATTTGAACGACTCAGTGAAAAAAAATGGATTCACTTGGTTTAAGCGATTCCCTATCAATTCAAAGCTTAGGTTTCGGTTTCAACCGAGAATGCACCCTTACAATTCAAATAAATTTGACTTTGATTACAATCCAACTTACAAATTATGATTTGCAAGTTACAATTTTGTATTGAGCTTATTAAAAAAAATGGTGCAAGTGCATTTTCCAAAAAATTGTTGTTGAATTGATGCAAATGTTGTTGATGTAGATGACAACTTCATTAACTTGATTGGATGTTGATGTAGAATTGTCTTTGACAACTTGATTATGTATTGTTGCTTCTTGATTGCTTGTAGTTTTCTTGATTACATAAGCTTGAATGGAATTGATTATGTGCATGCATTGCCTTAATTTGTTGTGTACTTCATGTGTACCATATTAGAAGGATAGTGTCAAAACTAGACACAAAAAATAAACTACATCAAGAAGCACGTGCCATCACAAACATACACATGGTGTACCTAAGATTCCCTTATTCAATTTCGCGCAGATCTAAGACACATCCACACCACAAAAAATGTCTTTATTAAGTATTTGAGTACATAACCTTTCATCTTTACAACATCTTCGTTGGAACTTATCAAGCACAAAGTTTGAAAACTTCTTGGAGGTAAATTGTCTTCAAAAGACTGGATGTTCACTGAGTCAATTGCTCTCAAAATCTCTCTCAAAGTAAAATATTACTTTAGATTGAAATTTCTCTAAAAACAATCACTTATCACTCCAAATACAAAACACTTATAACTCCAAAATTACAAAAAATCATTTCACCTCATCACTTTACAAAATCACACCTTATCCCTCCAAAATAAAAATTTCACATTCCAATAATGAGATTTATCTTTCAATATTTTTAAACTCCAATTTAAAAGAATTTCATGAAATCCCTTTTAAAGAAGTGAATTAAAAAGTGAACTAATTTCATGAAGTTCCTTTTTGAATAAAGTGAATTGTATGGATTCACTTTAAAAATGAAATATCTCCTTTACCAAAGACAAATCACACTTGAAAAAAATTTCATTTGGAGAATCTCCGTAGAGCAACATAAAAAATTTCGACGCAGATCATTTTGTTCGTTTATCCTTTGGCGCAGAGAAAAATTACCAATTCACAATTGCAGGTGAAGGCTGCCCTTTAAGCTAGCTCAACGCACTCTATTTTGAAAGCTTATACTTTTCCAAGGCTTTGAAGTTCAATCTTCGCCCATGATTTGCAAATGGATGGAGGCAACTACAATCATTGATTCCAGGTCAAAATGTCTTCTCTGAATGTCAGCGTTTGGAAAGGGAGGAAAGTGTAGCCGTTTTGGGTGTACAACCCTTCCACGCAATTTTTTTTTTGGGCAGAGTTTCAAGCACAATGCATCAACAATGTGAAAGTGGACGAGCTTTTCACAAAAATTCGCGTAGGCAGATTTTTCCACAGAACTTCAGGCAGAGAACACGCAAGGCTTAAAGATGTGGAGAATCCCATCAATGCTGCAATTCAGACTGTCTGAAAACTGTTAACTTCCAAAAAAAACCCTTTCTCCACGTTACCCGAGTCCTTGTGGCTTCCAAGGAATACTTAACCAAATAAAACTTGTAGTGTGGTCGTTCACCACAATTGCTCTTAATTTTTTATTTTGTTTTGCAGATTCCTCGCAAAACAGACTCCCTTAACAGTAGCGGCAACTAGATGGCAGCGAATTGATTGACTTGCAGATGACAGGCTTGTGGGCTTGCTCACAATAGCTACAAGATGCAGCTTACAGTGGAGGCCTCTGGTGACTCTTCTCCTCATCGAGATGTTCTACCCTACAGACTGTTTAATACCATTGCTATCAATTCAAATTCACACTGTAGATCTTACGCATAGGTTTATACAGTCTGGAAAATTCCAAGGAAGCTAAAGAATAAGCTGAAGCATTGACTGCTTACCATTTTGGAGAGACGAGATTCAAAAGGCATGATCCGCTAAGGGTAGTATCTCGTCACTATGTAGCATGTATGTTGATGTGTTCTCTCTTTCTCTTTCACTGAAAATATTGAACTGTAGGGCCCTCTCCTCTAACTACGGGCTCTTAACTCTAAAGAGGGAAAACCAAATATCGTAACTGGAATTTACAGTGCCCAAACAAACAAAAACTCACAAAATAAAATAGTAGTGCCACAAATTCATGCACAAGAGCGGTTAAATTCACCTCATATGTAGTGGGTAATTCCATCTTTAGGAATTGATAGTCGCGACTCTCTCGTCATCACCATAATTATCCCTTTTCAGGAAGTGAATATTTGTGCCATTCTCGGCCTTGAAAACTCGCTTCAGTAGATCGGCTTTAAAAATATTTGATTATGACGGGCACTATCAATCTGAACATCGATGCAGTCAAGAAAGAAAATGTTGTAGCTTGGAGCTTGTCGAGTTAGCCCAGACTGGACCAAAGACAGCGCGGTGCTCAATTAAAAGGTTGGACAGAGTACAACAGGGAGAACAACACACAACTCTCATGAACTTCGCACAGGAAACAGATTCAAAATTTCTCTAAGCCTAAGCTCCGATACCACATGTAGCTCCACATGTAGCTCCGATACCACATGTAGGATATTAAAACAAAATTAACATATATGAAAAATACTAGAAACATAGAAAAACCAGAGATGGTGGAAAAGGCCTCAGCCGTACTGTATTCTTCTCATAATGCAATTCAAATGTACAAATAATGATAATAGTACAAATAAATATGTGAGGAAGTTTGTCTCAAGATAGTACGTTTATCTTGGACACTATGGTTGAAAAAAATTCTCAACCAAACACTAATCTAGGAGGCTAACTAGTTGGAGAGAACCTCTCAACCAACTAAGCCTAAACTGACTCCTAACCATGAGGAACAAACTCAATCTAGAAATGTAGGATTAAATCCAACTTTCTTGATTTTAATTAATTTAATTGTTTTGGACTTATAATTGTTTTCATCACATGAGAGTGAGGCTAACATCACCAGCTTGCCAAATTTTTCTCTCCTTATTTCACATTTCTTTGAATCAAAGAGCAACCTGTGTCCTCGATCACACATTTGATTTACAATCAGTAGACTATGATTCATATTTTCAATGAGAAGCACATCTCTTACTGTAGCATCCTTTCCTTGAAGCTTTACTATGCCTGTTCCTATAATGTTTGCGGATCCATCATTTCCAAAAGACATTGTTCCATCGTTTCCTTCTTTCAGAGATATGAATTTATTCTTGCCTCTGATCATATGCATTGAGAAACCACTATCTATATTCCATGCATTCTTCTTGCTTTGAGATTTTGGGGCAAGTGCACATCTCTCAATTTTCTTCCTCTAGACTTGAGCATTTTGATTCCACTATGATTCCCTTGGGGGAGTAGTTAGCATGAAATATTTAGCCAAATGTCCAAAATTGATACATATATGGCATTCTACTTCATTGCTTAAAAATCCAAATCTTTTGTAGTTTTTCCTATAATATTCCTAACAGTTTATGAGATAATCATTCTTGATAGTCCCTCCAGAGTTTCTTCTGCTCCTATCATAGTCCTGGAAATTTACAATTTTATGTCCAAAATTTCCACAAGAATAAAAAACACCAGGAAATATGGTTTGATAACTGAGAGGGGAGACCTTTGTGGTACAATTATCTAAGTACGTTCTTGCTGATATTAAACCTTATGTTTTGATGGGAAGCCTCTTTCCTTCTTGATATATCCTCTAGTAATTTCTACATAAGATTTTTGTCCATTTCTCTTTTTATCGTGGAAGAGGTCAAGCCTTTTACGGATGTTTCCTTGTATCCCAATCCTTTCTTATCACTATGCAACCTTTGACTGCTACTGAACTCATCTAATGCTTTAGAGTTGTTTGCAAAGTTATGTTGAACATTTCTTCTTTTCTCTGCTTCCTTTCATAGAATGACTATCCCTACTTATCAATATTCCTTAACCTTGTTGCTTTCTTCAAGTTTTCTTTTGAGAGAGTCTTCAATTTTTATGGCTTCTTCCAACTTTACTTTAAGGATGAATATGGCTTCCTTTGATTCATCATTCTTCTTATTGAGGCTTATGGCATGTTCTTTTGCTTCTTTTATTTTGACTTCTAGAGATTTGACATTTTCTTTTTCAACCTTGAGATCCTTTATAATTCTAACCATCTCATTTTGAAACTCAATCTCATCCATCTCTTCTTCATCATTTTATTCTTCTTCGAGAGCTTCCTTCCTATTTTTCCTAGCCACGAATAGCACTCTCCCTATGTCATTTTCTTCATCACTATCACTTCCTTCTTCAAATGAGGAGATGTCTTGTTTAGAGAAAAAAATCTTCTTAAATCATTTCCTTTTACCCCGCTTGTTGAATCTTCTTTAACCCTTATTTCCTTTCCTGAATTCCTCTTTTTCACTTCCAGAGTTCTTGTGAGTACATTTAGCTACAAACTGACCAATATCACCATAATTGAAACGTATTAAGGGAATTTTATCTTTGGACTTACCTATTCATCTTTTTAGTTTTTTCACAAATTTAGAAATTTCTTCATATGATTACTTTTATTCTTCTTCATGTCAGCTGGAGCTTGGTCTTCTTGGATGCTATGAATGTCACTTCTTGATGATATGTACTTTCTTGTTCCTTCCTAATTTCATATGTCATAAGTATTCCATGCAATTGGTCCATGATGAGCTATTCCAAATAATCTCTTTCTTCTAGCACAAATCCGTTAGCACCAAATCTGTATAGAATATATCTTAAAACATTTCAGGCAATTATATTTCTTTCAATTGGTTCTCTCAATGCTTCTATAACATTCACTATTTCATCAACATAGAGAAAATAAGCTGCAATGTTTTCCTCTTTGTTCATTTTCAGCTGCTTAAATTGACCTCAGTGGGTTTGGAGCTTGGCATCCTTTACCTTCTTGTCTCCTTCATATGTATTTCAAAGCACTTTCCAAATTTCTTTTTCTTATTTGCAGTGCATTATCTTGACATATATAGAATCTATCACACTAGTCATGAGGGAATTCTTAGTTTTACCATGGCTTTTGTAAACCCTTTGGCCATTATCATTTAAAGGAGGAGAAACATCAAATCCTTGTGCTTGAAGATATGCCTTCATCTTTCCAGTCCAAATAACATAGTTGTTCCCATTAAGTACTGGAATTCCTAGCTTATTCCACTCCATGATCTCCTTCTAGTTTTTAAACTGCTAGTGAAGGAACTTGCTCTGATACCAATTTTTGGAAATACTGAGAAGGGGGTAAATCATTGTTTCTAAGAAATTAGTAACTTATTAATCTTTTTAGAGCATTAATTAATATTCAACATTAATTCAAAAATATAAATAAGCAATATAAAGTAGACACCATTTTTTTTAGGTGGAAACCCCCTTCGAGACAAAAACCACTAAATGCTTCTCTAATAATTTGTGAGTACATTAATTCTTTAGCGTGAACTAAAAGGGGAAGCTCCAACTCCCTAGTAATCTAGAAAAAACATTCAATTTTCAATCTCCAACTGGAAGGATGCTGAAATGCCCTAGTTTTATCAACAATTGTTGAAAGGATGCTCCAACACCTTGGCTAACTCCAACTTGCCCTAGCACCACCCTATCAAATTGAAGTGTTTTCAGGATTTAACTTGAAGGTGAATTCAACCACCTACCTAGCACCACCCAACCACTCTAAAATGGTAATTAATTTTGAGAAAAATTGTAGGCTCCCATACGAGGGACAATGATCCACTTTATAATAAATAGACTACTACAAATATATTGGGCTTCCATACCAGGAAAAATGATCCACTTACAATGAATAAAAATGAAAATCCTTATAATTAACCTACTGTAAAACCCTGAACCAAGCTACCCTTTCTGCTAGAGTGCTATAACAACATAATGTGAATGAACAACTATACCTTTATTTGGAGAAATTTTAAGAATGATGAGACAACTGTAAGATAACTGAGATCATAAATCCTAGACTGCTGACGAGGATATTCTAACTCCTATACAAAACCTCTATCCTTGTAGTTAGCATTGATGATGAGAGAATTTCCTAGATGATGTGATAGTGAGGCAACTGCTGCCAACCTTTAGCTACTGATATGAAACCCTTGTTGTGATTCTGTTTGGATAATGTTGATGCTTTCTGTTTGTATATGTCAATGTTGTAGCTATAGTCTTGAACATACCAGTGATTGAGGAATTACAAACCAAGATGTAAGTTGATACCACCATATACACACCATACTACCATCTTTCTTGCTCAAGATAATGTTATGAAACTATTTCTATCTTACTATTAAAACTCCATAATAGACCATCATCTATAGTTGAATGAATGAGTTGATCCTAGGATCATAATTTTTTTTTCCATAGTATCAACTTCAATAGGATTTAGTGCCTAAGACTTTCATAGGTTAGATTTCTCTAGATCTATAGGTATTGATATGTACTTATTCAAGACTGAATACGCTTTTGTAATTAAAGTAAGATCCTTAGTAAATCCTGGACAAATAGTTGTAAAGACCTCAAAGAATAGAACTTTAGTCATTACAACATGATTGCTTCAAATATGCAATAAGATCCTCCATAGAATTTTCTAGTGCATTTGATGATATGATCCTTCTTGCACCTAAGAGCATGCAACCTAATGAACTTCAGAACCAACTTTAAGTTGAAATTTGGATCATCATCTTGTACATTTTTCTTGAGCCATTTTTAATTAATTCAAGTAAAGGTCGAAACTTTGGAGCTAATAGCTTCCTGCACTGGCAATTTTTATCTCAAATATTCAAATTATATACTTGGTATGTTTCAAAATAGTTAAGGTGAGTAATTTCTATTTCGCTTGGAAGATCCACCCCATAGATAAGTACACAACCCTTGAGAATCTAGTTATGTTGATTTAATTGATTAACAAACTCTCCTTCAGAAGTCAGAAAAATATTACCACTTCAAATCTGAACCATATGTAAGCCAAATAGGGTTTCTGCAGGGTTTAGAGATCTTAGAATGGACCACGACCATCTTAATACTTGGGTGATGATTCTGTTGAACATATATAGGGATATTCCCTTATCGTAGTGCTCTTCTACTCCTTAAAAATCAAATGAAACCCAAATCTTAAATCAAATTTAAACCAATACAATTGCAAAACCTTGCTGACCTGAAACATAAATATATATGTTAGTGAAAACCTTAATAACCTTTTCCCAACCATAAAAAGAAACTCCTCCAAATGAACCTCTTTTCTGATGTGCCTTTATTCACAGGTTTGTGGCCCTAAGAAGGCTTAAAAAACTTCACAAAACCAAATTCAGGCCTTTGTAATATGGAAAGGAGATTTGAACTATAAAACCTTCTTTGTTGGGCTTGGTGCCTCCTCAACCATAGAAAATATATATGTAACAATCAAGAAGTTACTTTCATCGACCTAAAAGATACATGTTTTCTTAGAGTTATCATGACTTAGAATGCCGAGATCTACAAATGATAATCAACAAATCCAAAAGATAAGATCGACATAAAACAAATAACCCTCACTTGTCTGATTTAGCAATCCTCCTCAAGGGGGCCAAAATTTTCAGATCTTGATCACAATAAATTTTGACGTCAAGTGCATACTTAGGAGGGAAAATGAATGTATTTTTATAGACTTGGGAGGGGATTCAAGGAGACAACCGATTACATATTTGAAGGAACGTTTTGAATTTAAAATCCAAATTGTGGAGGGAAAAACCTTTTAAGGTTTTTTAAAATTTTAATATTTTTTTTACTTGTGGTCCAAAAACCCTCACAAGCCCTTGGTCCAAAAACAAATATTTACAATCAAACTTTTGCCAATATTTTAATGATCAGATCATTTTACCATTTGAATTGACGAAGGAAGGCTGCCACATCATTATCCTTTGGGGGTTTTACCCACAAATTGAGTCCTTCAATTTTAAAAAAGCATAACTCACAAAGTGTGAAGACTTTCGTGGTGTTACACATACCACCATAATCAACTTGATGAGGAGAATCTAACACAGATGATTCAGAATCGAAGAACCATGAATTCACATGTCATTTTGGTCAACGAAGGTGGGAAATATCCTGGTGCTACTTGGGTTGACATCAATGACAACCACATATCAACAATAAATATTATTGAATTTTTCTTCCAATTTGACAAACCTTATGTCCAAGACCATTAATTCAGTCCAAATCTTAGCCTATAATTCTACAATTTTCTTAGTGGAAGTTATTGTTTGGTTTTAGTGAGCAATTGGAACAATTTCCATTTCGTTCCTCTGCGACACTCTTCTACTGAAGGGTAATTAATAACCCTTATACAAATTCTAATAGCCTTAACAATAATCAGTTGTATTTTACATGCTCGTTCTCCTGAGGCTGGTCACACATATTTTCCATGTTTGACTTAAGGCACTCTACTCGTTCAATTTTGAGGAATGCTAACCACTGCTACTCGACATTGTAGAACTTCAACAATAACGAACTATGGAACTGGAGAACTTCACCATAACTTAAATAGCCTGACCTTCCTTTGAACTGTTACCCTGAGCCATTGAAAAGGGGATCTTTCATATCCAGACCAAAATCTTAATGAACACCATGGAATGTCATTTGAGAGATACAAAAGGTTGAAAATATTAACACCAACCTACAACGAATTGAATGCTTTACTAGAGCCGAGGATCTCCTTACTTGTGCAAATGTATCTCATCCTTGAAGAATTAAATCCAAATGCCACTTGTTATCACTTTTCACTGCCTCTAATCACCATATTTTATTTTGATTTAGATATGGGTTAATTTCCTTAATGTTGCATGACCAAAAAATTAATATCCTCCACATTCCCTTGAATTCTTGCATTGAGTTGCGAGCTAATATCTCTGTGATTGATGAGATGAGTGTGCCAATGATGAATATATGAGAACATTCCACTATGGAGGCTCATTCCATTATCCAAATGAAAAGGCCTTTATTGATTTTGTTTAATAACTTTTTTCCATTTCCATGATTAAGGGATTGGTAAATGAAGAGTTGATCGGGATATTTTCACTTCAAATATGCATACAAAATTGTTTTTAAAAAGGGTCTATAACCATAAGATGGAGACACATAAAAGAAGCAGAAATAAATGACAACCATGAGAAGTAAAGACATAAACAAGTTGATAATGGAGTTCACCTAATGTGGGTTACGTTTTGGGTCCTGCTCAATGTGGGGAGGCCTCTTTCATTAATATTTAGCGAAATCAAATTACATGCATGTACAAAGATACCTTATGCCTCCAATTCCGGGGATGGCCTAAAAATGGACATCTCCACTAAAGAAATAGACTGAACCATTGAATTCCTGGCAAAAAATCATGAAAAATGATTGTTAACTTGACCATTTTCTACTTTGGTCAAAATATGGACCCCCGGGAATCTCAAAGATTCCCCAAAGATTCCTTCTCACGAGTTGAATGGAACTAAGCTACTTATATGAAGAATCTTATCACACCATCGAGTTCTTGGCAAAAAACTAAGAAAAATGTATAAAGTCAGCCTGGTTCCGAAACTGTTAATTTCGGGCCTCTAGGGAATCTTTCAGATTCCATGCAGATTCTTGCATCAAGGTTCCACCATCATGGATTCACTAATCAATGTGTATATTTTGGAGTAACCATTGCTCGGATCAAGAAACCATCTACACCATCAAACTCCTAGTGAAATTCTGAGTAATTTGAGTATAAAGTTGGCATATTTCTAACACCTTCAAAATTTGGCTCAAAAGGAATCCCCATGATTCTCCTCAAGATTCTGCATGAGAATATTCTTTTGGAATCCAGGAATATTCCCCTATCTCGAAATTCACGCAGCAAGGTTGGCTCTTAGTTTCTCTCCTCTGTTCGGCCTTCATTGAGTTGGGAAAATGAAATTCCCGAGTTTAAATATCCTTTAGTGGGCGGATTTCCCAACGAACCACTTGGATCTTTTGGTTAGCGAAATGTTATTTAAGAAATTGGTGGTTGGAATCCCAAGGTCAAACCCCGTGGGACACCCATTTTGGTGCATTCGTTATTTATTAATGGTATGGGAGGGCCGTTGATGGTTGGCCGGTCGACGACCGACACGAGGTCAATACCCGTCGACCATTATATATTGATGTCATTGTTTTAAAGGTGGGTGAGGTTTATGGGCCCTGCCAGGGTTGGCGAGGTTTTGCTGCCTGCCAACCCAATTTTTTTTTTTGATTTTATATATATAAAAAAATGGTGAAAACTGTCCTTCGTTTTTTAAGGGTTATCAATTTTTTTAAGTACGCGAAAAATTTGCCAGTTTTGATCGCCGAAAACTATTGGCACAAAGTGCCAAATTATTGCCTCGTTAGGGGCCTCCAAATTTAACGACTCCACCATATTTAGCCAACCTCTAAACTTAGTTGGAACTTTGCCAAGTTTAGCTAGGGGGCCTAGTTGATCAAAACTTTGACTGACCATAACTTTCACATACGATGTCTGATTGAGGTGTTGTTTGCATCGTTGGAAATCTTGTCATGAGCTATTCTATTTGATCCTAGTTTCATGGAAATCAAAAGAATTTTATTTTTGATCCTTTCCTAAGCCTTCTTTGATCATTGAGTGTTTCTGGAGCCACATGAATCATTCCTCCCCATTGAAGAGATTTTGTTCCTCCAAAAGCATGAACACAATCTACAATCTATTGTACTCCATTTTCTACACAACAAGTGCCCTGACAGACCACACTTCCTTCTCATTCACCTTTTTTCTTTAGAGCCATAAATGATAAACCAACACCTACATCTAATGCAAACCTGTGGTACAATATTTGCAAAATACATGTCCCTTTACAAGACCAAACATTTCCCAAGCAAACCCCATACTTTCCAAGAGTTTATAACACACTCTTTGGTCAAGTTTACATCAAGATCATAACAAAAACCAATACCCAAGCTAGCAACTTCAAGGGCCAAAAACATCACTTTTACAATCATTTCATAACATGTTATTTACAAAATGCAACAATGCAAAGCTACTATATATAATAAAACCATCTCTCACTCAACAAAGAGAATGGGTCATCTCCCTGTGGCTGATTCATTTGTTGAACGTCTTCACCAACTAGTTCCTTCATAGGTGCTTTCAGAGCATGGATCTAACATGTGGCTCTTTGATTTCCATCCTTGTTGTAGTGAGTACAATGATTCTTTCTCCTCCAAACTGTTTGGACTGCCTTGGAATGCTTATTCTTGGTGTGCCTCTGATAAGTGCTCGCAGAATCCTCACTATCATTGGAATGTGATGAGGTGCTACCATCATTCGTCGTTGGTTGGGCACTGGTTTTCTTGGAGCATTCTCCAACCTCTTTTCTGACATACCCAAGTCTTGCATAACGAGGCAATTCCTCCACTTTGATGGGATTCACAATGCCTTGGCCATTATTTTTGAGACCCTTTCCTGTAGTATGTTTCTCAAAAGTAGCGAAATCATCATCATAAAAAGAACATGAAATTGAAGAATCACTTTTTATCTCAGGCTTGTTATGCTACAACTTTTCTAAGGCCTCCTCTTTGGCTTGTAACTGATGCTGCAACCTTTGTTTCTCCTCCTCTTCTTCTTAAAGGAGTCTCCTTAGTTAGACATTCTTTGCTTGAATTATTTGGTTGATCTCTTTGAGTTCTTGGAGCCATGCATTATTTGGTGCCATCATCATTTTTGGCACAACATCTACTAAAATATTTGACTCATCGCCTGAATTGAAACCAAAGTCGATAGGTCCATCTTTTGCAATCCCAAGAGCTGCAATCTTCATTTCATAACCTGAGTCCGATCCTAAGTCAATTGGTCCAACACCTATAAATCTTGCAGCTATGATCTTCTCATCATCCTCTCATTCATATTCTTGGTCTTGTTTCATAGTTACAACTTCCTTCTGCTTCTCCTTCCTACCATTCCTTGTTCGCCTCAATTCTGGATGCAGTTTCCAACAATGTTCCTCATCATGAACTTCTTTCTCACAATTAGTACAAGAGGGATTTGCTTCCTTTCTCTTAGCTATTGCTGTCATCTTTGGGCAATCATATTGCTCATGCTTCCCCCTGCTTTCAAGATGTACAACCTTCACACTTCCTTAATCAAGAGTCTTAGGTTCAAATAATAACAATGAATGACGTAAATAACTATGAAAAGAGCCTATATATTTCATCCAACAGAATAGTCCACAAGGTTGTGACAAAAATAACAACCATTACAACACATTCTCAATATGATAAGTACTAAAATAACTAAAATAGTTCAACTACTTTAGCAAAGATGAAAGCAAACATGAATTATAAACATCCATAGAATAGTATTACAAATATTCATAATCCATGCATAAAGAATGTTTTGGACATGAGGCTTATGATCTTAAGTAAAAGTTCCAAGACACATGTATACGATGAACACCACTAGCTCCAACACTGGAGCGTTGGAGCCACTCCTTTCTCCCCAAAAGAACTCACTTGTCTCTCTAATGCCTCACGAGAAGAGTCTAGGTGAAAATTCCTTTGCTCATACAATGAGGGTGTCTATATAACCAATGGGGTGATTCCTCACCTCCTTGTGACTGTTTGACTACCCTCATGACTGTTTGACTTTACATGACTCTTCAAATTTTGTACGTGTCCTTTGGACTTCCACTTTACAATACATTTTGAAAAAGAAATTATGTGGTCCACAATAATGATGTGGCATATGAAAACTCATGACATGACACTGCTAAAATGGAATGCTTGATGACATGGCAATGTCAAGCTATTTTGCTGATGCTTGCTACATATCTTCTTGAGGATGCTCTTCTATCCACCTCCTTATGGATTAGAGGTAAGGAGTCTCCAATGATATTATGTCCTGAGCTATGGTTGCAAACTTGTGTCCCTTTGTTTCCTCTTGATTGATAAGCCTAAATAATAAACTAAAAATATTTCCTTTGGCATGTTTCCCTTCTACATCTCCTTCTTCATCATCTTGTCAAGGTATGATAGAGTACCAGCATATGCAATTCACTCATGACGAGATGACATCAATCCAATAAATGCTAGTGTAAGATGGTACAAGTTGATCCACTGACTAAGATGGAACCCGGTGGCAGGCTAAGGGAGAGGCTCAGTGACTATGTAATTGTGAAAATTAGGTAGTCAGGGGTGAAGCTTTAGCCTTGAGACTATGCAATGTGTAATTCAGGTTGGATGAGGAAGAAAAATTACATAGTTTTGGCACTTAGTGAGTCAGGATGAGGGGTTTCGCACTGTTTTAGCCAACTAAACAATTATAAGAGGTAGAACATACCTGGTGAATTCGAAATTGTGAAACTTAGAATATGAAGGGCTGGGATTGAGTTCAGAGACTGCGTATTGTGTAGTTGAGGTTAGGCTGGAGGGATGGATTGCATAATTCTGGGGGTC
Organism: Pinus tabuliformis; assembly: GCA_031772625.1. Lineage (NCBI taxonomy): Eukaryota > Viridiplantae > Streptophyta > Pinopsida > Pinales > Pinaceae > Pinus > Pinus tabuliformis. The sequence goes on from CM062808.1 coordinate 870,927,624, forward strand.
AAGGTCTGGGCTTGAGCATTGGAATTGTGCTGTGCACAGTCCTAGGAGTAAGGAACTATGCATTGTGTATTGTCAAGGGGAAGAGTTGTAGCTTGAGGATTGGAATTGTGCAATGCAAAGTTTATGAAGGCTAGATGAGGCTAAGTTGCTATGAAATTTGGCTAAGTGTGGGATCAATGAGCTAATGTGAACAATGATATGACTTGGTTGTGATCACACACTTAGAACACTTGATGAAAGAAAAAAATAGATCAACCAGGACACACGAACAATACTTTTTCCTAAGTGCGACAACTTCGCGATGACTTATGATAAGTGCGACGCCAAAGATACACTTTGTGACGACTGTGACGACACTTGTGCGACAATGCTTAAAACTTTGGGAATGAGTGTGATGAATTTTTACATGGTTATATCAACTCATTTTCACAACGATAATCCCTTGAAACCACCAAAACAATCTTATACACATGGTGCGACAACTAACATGCGAAAAGAAAACATTTTCCTTTCTTGCAAAAGGGACCAAAACACTTAAAGAAAAAACATGGAATGGATTTCAATGTTTGTGACAAAAATATACAAGAGAAAGGTAGGCTCCAAAATTTGGTGCAAGCCAAAATTTTGGAGGGTGTTGTAGCAGCGACAACACTTGGCGACACACTAGTAAAATTCTAGATTCCCTATCTCGGTTAACTCTTTTGTGAAAGGTCTCAGTTCCTTAGGGAGTATTGGTTAATCATGCAGATCAATTTGGCTTCCCCACTTACCTTATTAATAAAAATGTCCCCTTTGTGAATTTCTTAGTTGAAAACAATCATAAGATTCAACAATATTAGAATGTTTCAAATTAGAAAGGGTAGTGAAGTTCACGAGATTAAAATTTTTAGAGTACAAATTTTCATCTCTAGTGTTGCTCCGCTTCCACTAGGCCTAAATAGTACCTTGAGATAGTCACTGCAAGAACACAAACATTGTTCTGTTGCTAGCAACCCGAGACAATTCCTTGATGAACATGCTTGCTTTACATCTCTACGTAGGAATCCTTTCTCTTCTTTAACCTTTATTTATATATTTAAAGAGTATTGTGCATTGGCACTTATTTATTTATGGGTGGCAGAAGGATCCCGAATTATTGAGAGTAAGAGAGGTTTTTCGTTCAGAGAAGCATATAGAGACCTCTGATTTAGATTGGTTCGTTTAGATTTTTCCCCTTTTCTTTTCCTACTGATTGGATAAGTGTTAAAACACCAAAACATAGAATAGAGTGTGGCATAAGGTTTCCAGAATAGATATAAGTATCATGGTTTGACCAAAAATTTCCTTACAGGACGATTGTATTTTCTATCGAAACTTCATTGACCAAAAGATGTGACCAACCCAAAGGAGGACCTAAAGTTAGCCAAATGTTGTGGTGTCACAAGACTCTTTTCAATTAAGCTACACACAAAGAATTCGGAAAACACGTTCCACACAACTCTTATTTACACAAATGAGAAAAAAAAGATAAGACCAATCAAACAAATAGGCCATAAAATAAACTATGCACATAGGGCAAGGCATAACCCTAGATCATCATTGAAAATAATGTTTTAAGTCTCTGCCACTAACGGGAAGAGAGTCAATCCTCTCGTCTAGTGATTGTAGATGATATGTGTTTTGGCCAATATTTTCATGTATAGTGAATGGTCGGATCCACAGGGATTGGAACTTAGTGTGTTTTCCTTTGTCCTCGTGGGCTTTGTTCCACTTCAAGTCTAGGTCACCAACACTAAATTCATTCTTCCCTGCAGACTTCTTGTTGAACCACCTCTTGGTATGACTCTGGCGAAGTGATACTTTTTTTTTTTGCCTTTCTTCCTGTAGCGTGTGAAGGGTGTTTATCTTACGCTGAACCAATAAGCAAGGCTTTCCCTGGGATTCCTATGAAAGTTGAAGGGAAGATAGGTAGATGTTCGAGGTTAGGATGGATTATTTTCTGTACACCAAGAATTAAGGAGATGTATTCAGAGAGGGTTTTGGCATTATTCGGTCAACCCATAAGGAATTCACCAAAGGAGAGTGCCATTTCCTCTGTTCAGAGAAAATGGTCTTTTTGATAATGTGGATGAGGTTCTTATTTGTAGGTTGAGCAAGACCATTTCCCTGCAGATAGTAGTTAGCTAAATGTTTCAAACCGGTTCCAATTTCCAATGAAAAATCATATAATTTTAACGATGAGAAATATGTTTCACTGTCAAAAACAAGTGAAGTGGGGATGCCGAACTTGGAAATGATATTATGCTTAAGGAAGTTGATGACTTCCTGATCATTCAGCTGTTTGAGCATAACTACTTATGTCCACCACTTGAAGTAGTCTATAGTAGTAAGGATATAATGATGCTGCTTTGACGAGTGTGGAAAAATTTCATAAATCACATCTAAGCCCCATTATTGAAATGGTTCTTCCACTGCAATCAACTGCAACGGGGTGAATGACTTCTTTCCTCTTCTGGCACACCTTTGATAGATTGTACACTTGTGGGCATAGACATGAACATCTTTGAATAATGTTGGCCAATAAAAACTGGCCCGCATAACCTTGTGTGCGATTGTATCACCCACAAAGTTTCCCCCAATTGGTCCATCATGGATATCACACAATACTCCTTCTGAATTGCTTCCAAGCATTTGAGTAGAACTCCGTTATGGTGCTTTCTTAAAAGCACCCCATGCTCCAACTGGTAAGATATTACTTTGAGCTTGAGTTCCTTGTTTTGTCGTGCGGATAAGTGAGAGCTTTTGTCATGCAGATAAGTGAGAGGGAAACGTTCCATGCTCAGGATACTGGCACACATCTACATACCAAGAATTTGTGATGGTAGTGGGGGAATCTTGCTCAACATTATACATTTTGATTTCATGCTCCCATCCAGATGGATCTTCTTCTTTTACATCTACTACTTTTGCTGCAAGCTAACAAAGACCATGAACCTTTATCATGTGAAATGTATTGAATTCTAAGTCATAATATTGTAAAAAAATACTCTAGTTCGCTCTTTTTTCACCCAGCTCTTGTTGAACAAATAGTGATTTGACTTCCAACTGCGACACAAAGATGATACAATGATTTTTCAAGAGATAGGGCCGAAAATGCTTCACCACCTTGTAGACTGCATAAGCATGTTTGTAAATGGCAGGGTAGTTGAGTTTGGGTCCTTGAAGGCTGGCAGTCATGAAATATATTGGCACCCCATTATTCAAATCATCCTTTTGTGTAAGCACAACTGCAAGAGAAGTATCAGAAGCAAAAGTGCAGAGCATAAAATATTTGTTGAAATATGGGCTATACAAAGCAGGTGCATTTGTGATAGCTTGCTTGATTAAGGAAAATGAATGATTTTCCCTCTTATCCCACTTATATCTCACATCCTTCATTAAAATATACTGCATGGGTTTTACGATCTGAGCATAATTGGAGATGAATTTGCGGAGAAAAATTATGTTTCCCCGGAAGGATTACATAGTTTTTTTGTTTTTTGGGAAGGGAATCTGCATTATAGCTTTGATGCTTTCTGGGTCTACCTTAATCCCACTCTTCGCAATAATATGGCCCAAGATATTACACTTAGAAACTGCAAAAATAGTCTTGTTTGGATTAAGGGATATCCCGTAGTTCTGACATCGCTCAGAATTTTTCTTCAGATGGCGTAGGTGGTCAGATATTTTTATTGAAAACACTGTAACATCATCCAAATAGACCATTATGCTCTGCCCTATCAATCCAAAAAATGAGATGTCCATTGTGTTGTAGTGGGAGGGAGGGTAGAACAACTAGAGAAGCCCTGCTAAACATGAAAGGGCTCTACAAAACTGAATGGATCATCTGAAGAAGACGTGCATGCTATGAACATTGTGATCGGTAGGAACTAAACCCATCAAATCTGTGGAACTACATCTGAGGTTGTATCATAATAGGAATGCATCTCGGCATGTGGGGGTCTACCTGAAGGGCTACCCCCTCATGAGGTCTGAAATATCACACACGCACACCCGTGGATCACTGGTACAATTTGTTGCATCACCGAACCATCAAGTGTATGAATCACAAACATGAAACAACCAAGTCAAAGGGAAATAATGAGTCCCTCTTCTTGATCTAAGGAACTAAACAAGAATGGAATATGGAACCAAGATACACCACCCTCTAGGTCGTTCTTCTGGAATAAATGAGCTGATGTCGACAGAATAGGGCCCGCGATAGGTGAGGCAATGAGGATCCTCAACTAAGGCACGAGGGAAAATAGTAATGTGACTGATGGAATGACACCAGGGATAATGGGTAAAGTGGTACTGAGGGACAAACAAATGAATTCCCTTGTCAGAGCATAAAGTGCATGGTTGACCTGACAACGACTGACTCAGCTCTGGAGGCGATGGGGAGAGTATGACTGAAGGCCAAAATGGGACACATAGGATGAATGGTATGAAAATATGGATGGAATACTATGACATGATAGAATGGGACATGAAACAGACTCCATGGATGCAAGGGTGACTCATCGTGAATTCTCTAAACAAGGGTGACTCAATGACACTGCCACACAGAATAGGCCTGGTGGGGACCATCAAAACATGCGTAAATGATGGTTACGAATGACGAAAATTTACACGTCATACGAAAAGTATTAAGAGGAGGTGGACCTCAAAGTACAAGTGTTTCTTTATGAAGAAATTTGATTTTGAGAGGCAACGAAGTGAACCTTCTTAGAAAAATGACTTCCTGGTGAAGTGTCAAATAATCAAAAATTGAGGAAGACCCATTATAGAGCTTGTTGGGTCCCTATAATACTAGTGATTACCCCATTACTATTGTAGTTATACCCCTTATTTATATTTTTGTGCCCCTATTACCCCCATGTTGTTATTTTTGTGCTCCATAGAATCCCTCTATTGTTATTTTTGTGGCTTTATATTATTATTGTTAGGTCGGCTGGATTATATTGTGACTCCTTAGACTCCTATATATAGAAAGGAGGTTTTGTCATTTGTATCATCCAAGAATTGTTCATTTATGTAATGTAAAGGAGGTTGTCCCCTCGAAGAGGCTGAATTCTAAGGCGTTGATCTATCTTTTCTATCTTTTCTTGAGCTGGTTTCATAACATTTGGTATCAGAGTTTTGGATTCTAGGGTTTCGCTACTCCAAACAGGTCATCGTGGCATTTTCACTATAACTTTTTTTCTGTGACGTTTCAGAAGTCGCAAAAAAAACCTATTTGAGAAGAAATCGCGCTGAACCTTGGGTCCGAATTTCAGAGCTTTGCAGACTCCTGAATTACATTCAAAACAGGTGACCTGGGGAAAATCGTCATAACTTTCGCTCTGTGGATTGGATTGAAATTTCGTAAAAAGGTATAGAAAGAGGACAGACTGTAGTTTCTTGTATGCATGTTTCAGATCAAAAGGTTGAAACAGTGACTCGTGGCATGTCGTACAAGTTCGATCTACTGAACTAGTCTAAAAGCAAGTCATTGTGGGAGATTTCACATAACTCTTCCTTGGAGAATCCAATTTGGGTCAGACTTGTGGCATTGGAAAGAGGATGCAGAAGGCTACTACAGGTTGCAACTTTAGAACTAGATGATCCGAAATTACAGAGATACATCAGATTCAATATCAGGCTTCTATAAAGTGAAAAAAGGTGTGTAGTTTTTTTAAATTTTTGTGTAAGCTTGGTTTAACGGAATTCAAAGGGCATAACAAAGCATTATTATCGGTAACTGATGCCCTGAGGAAAGAAAATGCAAACACCTAGTAAGGAACCTGAAAGCTCTAGCATGACTCATGAAGAAGAGGAAGAAATGCTACATGATATATCAAAATTACAAGAACAAGTGCAACAAATGTCACGCTCACAAAAGCTAACAGAAGCTAAGATAAATGGCATGGAATCTAAGATAAATGGCGTGGAATATAAGATAAAGGGCATGGAAGCTAAGATGGATGATTCGAAGAAAGATTTGAAGAGAGACATGGCAGGTTTAAAGACAGATTTGAAGACAGACATGGCAGATTTGAAGACAGATTTGAAGACAGACATGGTAGATTTGAAGACAGATTTGACAAATTTTCTACAAGAAATACTTACTAATGGTGAAAAGGTTGTAAAGGAAACTCATGATGTGAACAAAAGTAATGTTAATCATGATTCCATAGACTCTAATGTTGGATCGAAGACCCACCATATTCCAAAAATCGATATGAGGAAGTTTGATGGCAAGGATCCCGCCACATGGATATTACAGATGGAGCAGTTCTTCGATCTCAATGATGTGCAAAACACACAAAAGGTATGTATGGAAACTGTATATTTGGAACCAAATCAGTTTGTATGGTATCAATGGCTTTTCTCTCATAAACAATTTATCACTTGGGCAATTTTTACGGAAGAATTGATAGCACATTATGAAGATACAAAAAGCAACACTTTTTTTAGCCAATTGATAAGTCTCAAACAAAAGGGTTCAGTAATGGAGCACATTGAGGAGTTCCAAAAATTGAACATAAGGGTAAAAGATATTCCAGATGAGCATAGGATTGATGTGTTCATAGGGTCTTTAAAGGATAATATCCAACATGATGTTCGCCTTTGGGAACCTGATTCATTAGAGAAGGCATTCAGGTTAGCAAGAAAAATGGAAAGCAAAATTATGGCAACCAGGAAGCATACCACTCACAACTATAAAGACGGAAGTGTTGTTGCCCCTAGTCTTCCACAACCTATAAGGTTGACACCACAAAAATTGGAAGAAAAAAGAGAAAAAGGGCTTTGTGACAGTTGTGATAACAAATACACTAAAGGTCATAAGTGTGTTGAGAAGAAATTATTCTACATAGATTGTGAAGAGGAAGAAGAAAAGGAGCAAGAAAGGTCAAAAGAAGAAGATATGCTCCAGGAACAAAGCCTAGCTGAAGAAAAAATAAATTCGACCATATCTTGTAATGCATTGGCAGGAATTACCACTCCTCAAACCATCAAGATAGAAGGACAAATCAAGAAGAAAAAGGTAATAGTGTTGATTGATTAAGGAAGCACCCACAATTTTATTCATTGTAGGGTAGCAAAAGAATTGAATTGCTTCCTATATCCAGCACCAGAGTTTCAAGTGATGATTGCAAATGGAGGAACAATAAATTGCTCTGGAAGGTGCCATAATTTCAAGCTATCCATGGGAGAATATGTATTAACCAGCCCAATGCTTTCCATTCCAATGGGAGGTGCTGATGTTGTACTAGGAGTCCAATGGCTACAATCCTTGGGTACAATAGCTTTTAATTTTCAAGAAATTTTCATCAAATTTTCTATGGAAGGAAAGGAAGTTGAATTAAGGGGTATTGTAGGGAAACCAGGAAAGATAATCAGCTCTAATGGTATGACAAAACTTCTAAAAAAGGAGCAAAGAGGTGTAATTGCACAATTATGTTCGCTAGATGTTTCCACATCGGAATCATCTATTTCTACAGATATCTGTACCAACCTCTAGCATTTCTGCAACCATACATTCAATTTCACTTTTTTGGACATAGGGATATCTGTACGGCCTGATGTTTGGAGATCTGGTCACAAAAACCTTTATTGTGGAATGTGATGCTTCAGGAAATGGAATTGGTGTTGTTCTAATGCAAGATGAAAGACCCATTGCTTTTGAAAGTCATCCAATCAAGGGAATTTTTTTTAGCAAAGCTATTTATGAGAAGGAAATGTTGGCAATACTCCATGCACTTAAGAAATGGCGACCCTACCTAATGGGAAGACACTTCAAGGTAAAAACGGATCATGATAGCCTTAAATACTTTTTAGAGCAAAGATTATCCTCTGAAGAGCAACAAAAGTGTGTCACAAAGATGTTGGGTTATGACTTTGAAATCATCTACAAAAAAGGGAAGCAAAATGTGGTGGCAGATGCACTCTCAAGAAAGGATGAGGATGTGGAAGCATTGTTGTGCGCCATTTCTATTATCCAACCAGATTGGATAAACGAAGCAAGGGAGGAATGGAAGAATGATGAAGAAGTGTGGGCACTTATTCGAAAGCTACAACAAGATTCCAGTACGTCTGATACATTTAGCTGGCAAAATGATTCATTATGCTACAAAGATCGCTTATACCTCTGTAAGAATTCCCAGCTAAAACAAAAGATTCTTATGGAATTGCACACTTCTCCCTTAGGAGGGCACTCAGGACTTTTAAAACCTTACCACAAGGTTAAGAAGGAATTTTTTTGGGATGGCCTTAAATCAGATATTCAAAAGTTTGTGGCGGAATGTTTGGTTTTCCAACAAAATAAAGTTGAAACAATTAAGACACCGGGTCTATTACAACCTTTATCCATTCCAAGCCAACGTTGGGAGGAGGTTTTAATGGATTTTATCACAGGTTTACCCAAGTCTGAGGGAAAGAGTATCATCATGGTGGTAGTTGACAGACTTACCAAGTATGCACATTTTTGTGCATTATCACATCCATTTAAAGCTAGTACAGTTTCTACTGCATTTATGGTAACAATTCAAAAGCTACATGGAAACCCAAAGATTATTGTAAGTGACAGAGATCCCATTTTCATTGGAAATTTTTGGACAGAATTATTTTCTTGTCTTGGTACTCAGTTAGCTCATAGCTCATCTTATCATCCTCAATCTGATGGGCAAACTGAGATAGTAAACAAATGTTTGGAAGGATATCTTCGTTGCTTTGTATCTGATAAACAGACACAATGGGTCAAATGGTTGCCTCTGGCTGAATGGTGGTATAACACTTCCTTCCATACAACAACAAAAATGACCCCATTTATGGAACTTTATGGGTATCAACCACCATCCATCACATCATATTTAAGAGAAAATTCTAAGGTTCAGGGAGTGGAACATCACATCGAACATCAACAACAAGTCCTCCAACTCTTAAAGGATAGCCTCATGTTGGCACAAAATAGAATGAAACAACAGGCAGATCAACATCGCAGTGAAAGAAGTTTTGATGTTGGTGATTGGGTATTCCTACGGCTACAACCATATAAGCAAATGTCCCTAAAGCAAGCTAATAAGGATAATAAATTATCACCAAAGTATTATGGTCCGTACAAAGTGTTGCAAAAGATTGGTACTATGGCATACAAATTGGAGCTTCCTGCAGCTTCTCGATTGCACCCAGTTTTCCATGTTTCATGTTTAAAGAAGGTTATAGGTGACAAGCTCCCAGTTCAAACAATATTGCCAGAACTTGACGAGGAAGGAAAAATTATATTGGAACCGGAAGCAGTCACAGAAACAAGAACTCGACAGCTACGAAATCGATTAATTTCAGAGTATCTTATCAAGTGGAAGAACTTATCTGCTGAGGATTCCACATGGGAGGATGAGAATTTTATGCAGAAGTATCCAGAACTACTCAAGCGTTGAGGACAACACTTTTTTGAAGGAGAGGGGCATGTTGCGTCCCTATAATACTAGTGATTACCCCATTACTATTGTAGTTATACCCCTTATTTATATTGTTGTGCCCCTATTACCCCCATGTTGTTATTTCTGTGCCCCATAGAATCCCTCTATTGTTATTTTTGTGGCTTTATATTATTATTGTTAGGTCGGCTGGATTATATTGTGACTCCTTAGACTCCTATATATAGAAAGGAGGTTTTGTCATTTGTATCATCCAAGAATTGTTCATTTATGTAATGTAAAGGAGGTTGCCCCCTCGAAGAGGCTGAATTCTAAGGCGTTGATCTATCTTTTCTATCTTTTCTTGAGCTGGTTTCATAATAGAGCTTGATGAGAGATACCAATAGTGTTGATGGTTCATCAAACTGAGCTACGGTTTGGTCACAAAGGGTGACAAAAACATTGTGGATTTTTCTATGAAAGGATGTTTTCCCTCCAATTTGGATTCATTTTCTAAGTGAGCTGTGGTGAATTTGGAGAGGAGGAAAAGATCCTAAATCTTGTGGAGATCGTAGCGAACAAACCAATCATCGGAATCTGAATTTGTGACTTTCAGGCAAGTGGCCTTACTTGTCTAAAAATGGACTTAATGCTTATTGGAACAATGGTTCCTGGTGAAGTATTAAGGGAAGAGGAAAACGAGAATGAACTACTAAAGGAGGTCTAGAATCATCCTCACCCACGAAGTCAAACATGGGGACTATGTGGACATAGAGTAGAATATTTGAAGATATGGTATCAAACGTCTATGATATGCGATGTGCATATGGCTTGTCGGAGAGGCCGATAGGACAAACTTTCCAAGGAATGGGAGGATAATTGACCATACCTAGATCGGTGGGTTCTAGGCCAAGACTCAATTGAGAAGATGGCTAGGGGAAAACCATCACGCCCTAGAACATGGGATACTACCCGCAAGAATATGTGATAGAGGGGACTAATATGGTATGCAAAGCTGGGAATGATGCCCCCTAGTAGGAGGCGTTTGTGGAGAGCCATTGTGTTCTGAGTGCTTGAAAAACAGATTCAAGCATCTCATCCCAACTTGACACGAGATCCTCCTAAGGATGATAAGGAGATGTAGGGGCATATGTGCACCCCCAGTATGCTATGGGTGTACTAGATGTATTTAGAGCTATGGGATCCAAACACTTATATGTTTTATGTGATACATAATATGATTATGCATTTTATATGATGATGATGGTTCACCATGTGTTGTGTTTATGGTTGTCTTCTGTGGTATACATGTGATAAATTCCAATCTAGAATTTTATTTACAATGGTATCTACATAGTTATTTTGGGCTCTAGGAACATGATTGAAAGTAATGGTTTCAAATTCACGTACCAACAACTTAACTCGTAGATATTTTCTAAATAGGACTTGGTTATGCACATGATACACACCATTTAATTGCATGACAAGTAGCAAGGAATCTAAACGAACATGAAGATGAAGGATGCGATGAGCGAGGGCATCGACTAACAAACCTATCACTGCATCATATTCAACCTGATTATTGGTGGCAGATCCAATGCACACGCCATTCGAAAGGACTAACGTATGCAAGGGGGTAAAAATGGCCCAGGTTGTCGAGGCTAGATTCCGGGAGAAGCGACTTGCACCGTTGGCATGACTGATATATAGTGTGGATAATGGATCCATCTGAAAGGTGAAAAAGACAACATATGAGATGATGCAATCTACCTAACTTCATTGAAGAAATAAAGACACGAAAATCAAAGGGATGTGATATGAGCAAAATTTCTTGAGGTAGAGCACATTAGGAGAATTAGGAAGGAGATGGCCTTCAGAATCCTCCAAAAATATGCCCCCTTTCCTAAGTGCAAGGGTAATCAGGGGTAGACATAGCTTCCATGATGTCCTCATCAGAATGGACAATGTGCGGACCAAAGGAAGATTGACTACATGATGCGGTGGCAGTACTTGGTGCATCAACCTGAGAAATAAGGTTCACATACACATCATCTTGAATGGTAGATGACGAGCTAGTAGATGGAGGATATACAGATGTTGAGACTTGGGATTCTGTCAAAAAAGGTTCGATAGAAGCGCGTGCAAAAACCTTAGAAAGGTTTACCTATAAGGAAATCAAGGATGATGATAGGTAAAGGATATGGCCTGTGGTGTTTGTCATCTTGACATTGGGGGGAGGGATCACGATGGTGGGACCAGAGTCCTCCTGTTCTAGTTGACTAGGGGCACTTGAATCCCTGGGTAGAGGAGTAGGGGTTCCACTACGAGTGGCCTCGTATTCGCGAAGCCCTTCAAGGAAATCATTTAATTCATCGAGACAAGGGAAACAATGGGAGTAGTGACCATGATGATCACACATGGCAAAAGGGTGGTTTCTGTGAAACATTTTGAGTTTCTTGGATGGACTCGGTAAGTTAACATGGACTTCAGGGATATTTGACTCAGGGACTATTTCATGAACCAAAGGTTTAAGATGAGTAAGCTCAGGACAATTATTGGTGGCATGCCCAACAACTTTACATAAAGAGCATAGAGGTGACGACTTTGGGGCTTTAGGGGTTGGAGGAGCTTGGGAATCCTTGTCCTTAGGTTCTTTCCTCTTAGATTTCCCCCCATATTCGGATGCTTTTGCAACAAGAGTGGTTTCACGTTGAGGTTGTGATGGAACTAAAGCAGCAACAGGGGCCGTAGGGACTGGTTGAACCAGGGTCAAAGCATGATAAGGTCTTAGCTCACCAGGCAGAATTCTTGCCGGGGGATATATGTACCATACTAGGATCCCTAGATTCATGTTAGGAAGGACCAGTGAAGCCATGGAAGGGACATAAAATACTTCCAGAGGGGGGAATAAGAAAGGTATTTGGCTTGCAGGGTAATGCCCCGGTGGAATAGCTCCTGGATGATTGAGACCTGGAGGAATAGTTCTTGGTGGAAACATAGGAGAGGCACCCACAAACAGAGGAGGTCTTGGGGAGGTGGATCCAAAAGGCTCAGTTAGGATGGCAATAACAGGGTGCCGAGGAGATTGTTGTTGATCGGATGTACCAGACTGCTTGAGAGCATCCTGTGACGCTTGTAACATGCAAAAACTCATAAAGTTAGGCTCTGAGATGGGAGGGGGAGGACCAGGGAAAACACCCAATAATGAGGAATCTTTATAGACTCCGGGTGAAACACCGGTGAGGGGAGGTGAAGACTGTTTATCTGACATTGATGAGATAATGGACTCGGGGAAGGTCACAGATGCTGGCTCATAGTAAGTCAACTGATTGATGGTAATGATCTTCCCTTCATGGGGGAAGAACATCTTGCAGAACACCATAGACGCGATGGCTGAGATGGCATATTTGTAACTACGACCTAAGAGAATGTTGTAATCCAAAGGGGCATTGATAACTTCAACGTTGACATGGGCAATATTGCCCACAAGGGTCACTAGACAGTTGCGGTACATGCCAAGAGGCTGAGAGGAGTGTCCGTCCCAAGCATGCAAAGTGATGGTGGAGGGGGACAACTCAGGTGACTTGAGTTGTTTCCAAATGACAATGGAAATCACACAAGTGGATGCGCCTTCGTCAATAATGTATCAGGAGATGATGGCATTATAGACTCTAACTCGTATCTGGAAAGAAATGGATGAAGGCAATGGGGGATTGTTCCAAGTCATATACTATACTGTATGTATGGGAATTTCGGTTAGAAGCCGCATTATAGTGTAATGGTCCCTTTGTGATCTTGGGAATGGCCTCGACTTTAGGTTGAGGGATCTGTAATGGACCATTTGGTTTCGTAAGAGGCTCAACAGATGCTTTGGTTTTGGACTCAGTGGCGGACGAAGTCTATGCTTTGTCATATTGATGCGACTGAGTTTGCAAGTTGATATTAGAGGGATTAACCTCATCAGAGTTCATCATAAGGATCTGGTAGTCACTAGGACCAGAAGGTTGGGGGGATGGGCTGCTTGACCTGGCTGAGGTTGAGCAGCAACAAATCCTTGCTGAGGGAAAGGATTTGTGAGCACTTCTGGTTGAGATGGCGCAGGATTCTGAGGCAATTGTTGACCTCTAGAAGCTGCTTGAGCTTCCCACATTTGGCGCATCTAGGGTAAGAGAGGAAACTCATGTGTATAATGGCCATGTACACCATAACATGCACAAGGTTTGTTCATACGGATAGCCTTGTTTTGCTTGGGTTGGCTACCCTATTGTTGGTTTTTGGTGTTAGGCTGGTTCCCTTGGGGTTCACTAGGTTAATTACCTTGATTACCCTGGTTACCCTTGTTACCCTTCCCCTTATTCTTTTTCTTTGAATTTTGGGGATTGGTTGCACTCTACTACGCAAACACCTGACCCTGAGGGGGTGGTGGTTGCTGGGGATGAGGATGCATGGGAGGCTGTGAAGCTAATGCTTAAGGGGCTAGAGCACTAGGATGTGCATAAGGGGGAGCAATGGTTTTGTAGACAGGTTGGGGTCTTGAAACATGTTTCTAGTAGGAGGGGCATAAGTGTTGGAGGAACTAGTGCCCCCCTGCAGATAGCCATAACTTTGCTAAATATATGGCGAAGGGTGTGAAAGGGTTCCAACGATACTATTGGTGACGTGAGATTCCCCCGGTGCATTGGCACTTCTACGATGAGGGAGGTTTGGAATGATGGTATAGACATAACCGGATTGTGCATAAATTAGGTCATATCTCAGAGCGGTTTGGAGAGCTTCTTCCTCGGTCTGAGGAAAATGGGATGCAGCATATTTTCCAATGGGAGATAAAAGGCGCCTAAGAAACCAATATAGATAGACACAGTCTTCAAAGGGAGGGGCATGACATGTGCTCCTCCTTCGACACCACTCTTGAAGATGGTTAGAAAGGCGAGTGGCGAAAGACTGATGGGATGAGGTCAATAGCTCCATATCATTGTCGTATCAGAGAGGTAATTGGAAATATGAGAGGAACACTTTAGAAAGTGTCACGAAAATGGAATGAGATGCGGGGGGCTGGTCTACATACCATTTTGCAACGTCTCCAGTGAGCGTGCATTGGAATAGCCGAAGACGAATGGAGTCATCGGTAATGGAGTTGGACGAACACCACATGTGGAAGGATCGGACATGGTTGGTAGAATCCTCTCCAGCATTACCCTCAAACTTTGGGTTGTCTGATCCTGAGGGAAGCTTAGTCGGCATAGAAGGCCAACCAAGATCGTAGTGTATGGGGTCATTTATCAACTAATAAAATTGGTAGACTTAACCTAGACATAAAGGGGAGCATGGGGGTTGCTGAGACTGTTATGCTTGATGTGACCACCAAGATAGAACTAAAGCTAACACCAGGTTGGGTTACTACACCAACTGTGGGTCTAGACATGGTGATGATATGCAGTGAAGGAGGCTCATAATCAGAAGGACTAGGAGAGCATTTGGTATGGGGACTCAGAGGGCTATGAACTTGAACCTAACGAGGAGGGGTAATATGCCTGAGCAGAAACTATGGGTGAAGGCCTAATAGTCTCCACGAAAAATGCCTTGGTGGCACAATGGTGGTTAGACACATGTGACACGAAAATGGTGAAGGAAAATCAACAATATGCCTTTGTCTCGATGAGGGGAGATAAATTTATTATGTTAAGTCTTGGCTTGGCAGTGTAAACCAAGTCGCCTTTGCTTAAGGTGTGATTTTGTGTGCAAGTGTATTTATTAATTAACCCCAGATCGTGTTTGTAAAAAAGAAAAAAGCTTACTGAAAATAAACTGAAATTAACAAGAGAAAATGAACAACAAAACAATTAACTAAACCCCACCCAAACTGGTTTTGCAAACACTGTGTTGGTTGGTGGCTAAATCGATGGAAAACACAATAAAAATGTCAAGAGATCTAAATTTTGGTGTGACTAGGATCAAGTGACACTAGGCTGCTGGAAAGCGGTGCAACAACAACAAAAAACCAGAGAGGAAGATTACTGCAAAAAGATAGGGAGATGGGTGAAACACCCAGGGCAACCAATGGGATCCTAAGGCCAATTACCAAACAAGTTGTAATGTGAAACTATGGATGATGAAAATCTATCTTAATAGATCTGAAACAGAAGGGTACATATATGGAAAATATGGCTCAAAGCGTTGCAGAAACTCAGATTACTCACTCAGCTAAACTCCTCCTATAAAGGTGGAAGCGTACTAGAAGCCCTAGGGGGGCTAAATTCCACTTTGATGATCAAATCAGAGTAGATCAAGGCATAATTGGGATGAGATAGAGGTCAGACAACCCAACAGACAGCTCTATGCAAAACCTAGAAACAGATCTGAGAAAAACCCTAAAACCTAGAAATCGTAGGTACTGATGTGTTTTTTAGGTGGGATTGCACTTTTTTGGGATGATAAGTGCCCTCTGGCCTCCAGATCATAATTTTTGGGCTAAAAAGTATGATTTCTGCTCCATGAATCCTAATCGGAAAATCTCGGAAAAAACTGCCATCTTTATCGCGGCTGGTTCCTGTGACCTACGAAAAAGACCATAAAGCTTGCAGAAGTCAGAAATTTAATAGATCTAGGGTTAAAAAGTTAGGAAACATTAAGAGAATTTGAAAAAGAAGAATAAACCCTAAGATGAATACCGAAAGTCACCGATGTTTATGGATCTGAAGTGTAAACCCAGTGGAGTCGCCAAGTTTGTGATTGGCAACAATCAGAAAGTCCCCAATGGAGTCGCCAATTTTGTGATTGGCAACAATCAGAAAGTCCCCAATGGAGTCACCAATTTTGTAGTAGTGTTTTCTTCTCAAAGATGTACGAAAAGAACCCACTTAAGATTGTGGATGACAAACAATCTCAACAATATAAATGACTGCTAAATATTGTAGATCTGCAGCAACTCATAGAAACAAAACCTGCCAAAAGTCTGATCTATGCCACGATCATAGTTAAACAACAAAAATAAATAGTAATAACTCCAATCGTCCAATGGAAACCAAATATACAATGAATAGTTTTATTATAACACCTATGAAGGGAACAAATAGATGTTACCAGTCCCCCTCTATGGGATGGGTTCTTGGCTATCCTCAAATGTCTTCAGCTTGTGTAGAGTCTCTCTCCTCTATAATGTGTAAACCCAGCAAAAATATGGTGTGCGACAATGAAAATAATTAGAGTTACAACAATGAGTGCAACAATGAAAATAACACAAAGTGAATAATGAATGGAAAACCCTTCTATTTATAACAAAATATCGAGTTATTCTCGAATAATGAGCAATAATAAAATATTATTGATCCCATTCTTGGAATAACCACCTAGAATATTTTATTATATTTGGTTAGGAGGGAAAAAGTATTTAAACTTTTATTTAGAAATAATAAATAAATAAATGATTTATTTATCATCTCAAGGAATTGGTTAAGGAATAATAAATAAATAAGGATTTATTTAATTATTCCTAATGGATTTAGTCAAATTTGACAAAGAATAATAATTAATTAGTGATTAATTAATTATTCTTAGAGAAAAATAAGATAATTAATGATTCATCTGTTTATTTTTCATAATTGGGTCAAATATGACAAGGAATAATATTTGAAAAATGGTTTAATTAATTATTCCTAGAATAAAATCAAATAAATAGTGATTTATTTAATTATTCTTCATGGGTTTAACTGTAAATTACTTAACAAAGGTGGTTTATTAAGTAATTTATCATAGTGAAAGCAATTTTACTATGGTAAGATTGGCTTTACATGGTGTACTTTGATCTATCTAGTAAATTAGGCTAGATGATCAATTTTTTGGTGATAACACATTGCATGTTGGAGTGTCGCACCAACATTTACTAGCCCTAATGACATTCTTTTGAATAATGTACCCCAATTTGTGCGAAATGTTGTCTTAAGTTTGTCAGGCTCTAAGTCCAGAAGCTGGTTGTAACTAGAATACCCATCTAGCAAAGAAAACATCACCGACCCTGATACTGTCTATAGTATCTATTCCATAGATGGAACATGGTAGTTATCTTTGTCTAAGGCGTGGTTTAAGTTGTAGAAATAAACATGCAAGCGGATTTCCCCAAACTTCTTTCTTACTGGGAACAAATTTGATACCTAGGTCAAATGTTGCACTTTATATATGATCTGATCATCCAACAATTTCCTTAACTCCTTATGAATCAAAGGCTCAAGCATCGGATGTACTTTTCACAGCTTCTGTTGGAAAGGGTTATCCCCTTCGTTGATCTGAATGACGTGATGGATTATTCGCATGTCATAAGTTTTGAGCTCGTCATACATCCACGCAAAAACATCTTCGTACTTCTTGAATAAGAGAATAAAAGCTTGCTTCTCCTATGGTGTACAACAAGTACTGAGATTAAAAAACTTCAGATCTTTTTCTGTTCCAAGATTTATCTGTTTGTGCGACAACGTTGAACTATGGGTTTTTGCATTGAGTGGCCCTTAAAAGCGCTTATGCAAGTCATACAAATTTTCCATTGATACCACGCTTTTCAACATGGGATTTTCCTTGTTCGCGTGAACTGCATCTTGAAACTCTTTCTTGTGCTCATCTTCATCGATAGGTGCATCCTTGAATACATTAGCGTTCACCATGAAGTGCAGTATCTGCTGGTCATCATTGAAAACATTTAAATTAGAAATATTGTTAGGGATAAAAGGCTTATGAATAGTTTCTACAGAAAAACCATCCCTAACCGTTGATAACATAATAACATCATTTTCCAATGCAGCCACAGTTTCATTACATATCCTAGGAATAGAAACGATATTGAAATCTTGGAAATGAGAAATAAAATTCCATAACTCTTCTTGATAACCTTTTAGATGAGGTGACACATAATGTATAATATCATGTACCTGTTGTCGCATAGAAATTTCTGAGTCACCTACTGCTTTGAAAATTCCAAAATTGAGGTCAATGGTCCTTTGTAAGCCCAAGATGAGTGCCTCGTATTCCACGGTGTTGTTCGTGCACTCAAATTCCAAGTGGCTAGAGATCAAATTTTTTATTTGTCACGGGTCTACTAAAACACAAGCAAATCTATATCCCTCCTTTGTCTTCAAACCAACAAAATACAATGTCCAAACATCATATGTACAAGGACTATGTATTGCACTAGTAGTAGCAGTAGTAGTACTACTTATTGTACAAATGTCATTTTCGCAAGTTGGACTTGTTAGGGTCCTATAACTTTTAGGATCTCAATGTAATTGAGTATTCTATCTTAGGAATCTTATTTTGTAAATACTTGTCAATTTTCCAATGATTTCCAAATAAAAAGAAAAAAGAAAAATAAAAAATGGAAACAGGGTATAAAGAAGAAAAATAAAGAGAAAAACAAGAATATTGAAAAAGAAGAAAAATAAAGAGAAAATCAAGAATATTGAAAAAGAATAAAAAGATTGAACCCCACCAAAAGAAAAATAAACAAAAAGGAATAATACTGAAAATGTTGCAAGTCTACATGCCACTACTCATAGATAGTTTTTCTTCATTACTGAAAATAAAAGTTGTGTGCAACTTGTTCAAAATGCCACAATCATTAGATTTTAGTTTAATCATATAGTGTAATCATGATTAAACTCCTTTAAATTTTTGTGAATTGAGATAGAGAATAAAGAGTTACCCAATAGTTTAATCTGGGTAAATCATTAGTTAGGTAGAAAATGATATTGATCCAACTGTTTAATCTGGATCAATAGGAGAAATAAGGGATAGGTTAGGTGGTTTTTTCATTCTATATAAAAGAAAATAAAAATGGGTTTGCTAGTCTAAGTGCACCCTAGAGATAAAAATAAAAAATGCTAGTTTAGCTAAGGGTAGGCAGATTAGATTAATGATAAATATTTGTATATATAAATTTTATCCTAAGTTAAGGATATAAGGAAAAGGGAAATATGTGCGCTGGGAACAAAGTACTTCATATGTTTCATTTTTCCCTTATCCTAAGTTTGAAAAGAAAATATTAAAGGCGCAAGCGGACAAATCTTGTTTGTCGTTTATTGATAAAGTTCAACTGTTTGAAGGCATTGGGATTTGATCCCGAATTGATCAATGGACCTAATCCTTTTTCGGCCCCCCCTCCATTATGTCTTTACTGCCCCTGGGGGGAGGGTGTTCGGAAAGCAATTTCTCCCACCGGGCCCCATCCCTTACGTGTCGCCCTCTGGTGATTTCGCACCCCACCCCCAAATAAAACCATTAACCGCCCACTACCCCCTTGGGAAACTGCCTTCCCTCATCTGCTCTACTGCGCCACACCACTTTCCCTCCACCACTCTCTGCCTGCCACATGGCATGACCATTGAACCAATTAAATGCGTTCCTAGACAAAATGATGTTCTCCATTCAATTTGATTTCTCTCGAGTAATCGTTCTGCCTAATGGTCTCATGCCATTCTTAATGGGACTATTCTAATTGTTTTAAAGCTCCTAAGCCTGTCATTCTCACCCCTTTTCGCTCCTATTTTTTCTGTTATTCACCATTTCCCACAACGATCTCTATTAGAGCGATTCCACGGCCAAATTACGACAAAACTTGATAATTCCCTTTCATTTTCACCTCTCAGTCCATTATTCTTCTGTGCTTGGTAAGCCTCCTCTGCAAATTCATCCTGTTCACAGATTTCTACAGTCATGCCTCCTAAAACTAAGACTCAAGATAAGCCCATTAATCCTTTAATTCCCCCTTTTGTAGGTTTAGATCATATATCTTTAGTTGATAGGGATTACACGATAAATGAAACTTTGTGTGACTGTGATTTTATGGAATTGTATTGTCCGTTAGAGGATAAGCACATAGAAAAAATTGATTAAATTGGGATTTGGGAGTCAAACCTCCCCCATTATATTTTCCTCTTACCATTCCAAGCCCCAGAATTTACCAGAATGTGTCAAGCTTGCTATGTCCCTGCCCAAAGAGCCATCATTTCCCCTACAAGTGACATTCTTTTCACCATTACAGACCAATCCATAGACCAAATGATGCTGGCCCCCACTATGGAAAATGCTACCCCTTTCTCCCTAGAAGCCCTCAAATAGATTTATAGAAGCCCTCAAACAAATTTATCAAAAGTTGGACTTTGCCACCAGAGCCAGAATTTTTGATATTTTCTTACCAGAGATTACCCAATTACCCAAAAATAATCCTCTATATCCTTCTTCCATTTTCATTGATCAGACCAAGCAGATTATTTCCATGATTTCTTACATTTTAGGCTATCATTTTGATCAGTAAGTGGATAAGCCCATTTTAGGATTCCTTTCCATATTTTCCATAGACAGCAAGCCCTCCTTTCACTCAATTTTTGGTTGATAATATCCATGAACAATTCATAAAGTTTCTTACAGAACAGGTGTTCAATTACACATCTATTTTGATTTATATGTTCCTCTATTATCAGGTAGACAAATTCAATTTTGCATTGCAGAAGCTGGATGATGCAGGGAACCAACAACTAGTAATATTTTGGACCTCATTGGTCATGAGAGAACAACAGGAATTCAGTTATAAGCAATTTATCGAAGACTTGTTCATCCAACCATGAACGTTCTGAATAGTGCAATAAAGCCTAGGATCAGTTAGGAGATCAATATAATTTTACATTTTTCAGATCAGGAAAAGACCGGTGATTGGTATTTATACCAAAATTACACATAAATCAGGGTATATGGTTGTGTATTTCCCCCCTATAAACTTCCCAAATACCTCCCAATGAGGATTTTTTCCCTGGAGTATATCAAGAAGATGCTGAATTTAGATGACATCCACTTTGTAGTGGCCAAGAAGAAGGTACAATTCATGATAAAGACATAGGTGGGCCCATTTGTGTGCAACACAAGGACATTGCAGTGCCGAGGAAGTAGCTCAAGCTGCCAACCACATAAGATCCAATGAATAAAGACATTGAAGAAGGTGAAGCATAGAAAGAAGATATGATGAAATTGATGATATAACCAAATATACAGATTAGGTAGATGGAGGCAGAGATGGAGAAACTGATAAAGGAGAAGGAAGATAGTTTTAACATGGCCATTGTCCCCCTGGATGTTATACCTATTTCTCATCTTCCATCAATAGGGACAACCACTACACCTACCTCCTCCACTCAGACTGCAAGTGCTGAATAGGTAACACAGACACTACAGAACATGTCACTGCAGTCAAAGGAGATTGAGACTTTGCAGGGCCAAATCAAAGCTTTGGAAGTGAAAAAGGCCAAAGCTGAAGCTGCTCGGGTTGCTGAATTGGAGAAATCCCAGAAATTGTTGGAGAATTTGTGCCAAGTAGAGAGTGACACTTCAATTGGTAAAACCTTGGCCCAAGCCAAGGAAAATTTTTGGATGAATATATTAGACTCTATGAATGAGGTTTGGCCTTCTATCCAAATCGTATTTCAGCAGAAAGAACATATAGAGAAGGCTATAGAAACTATTATGCAAGGAAGGGAAAAGCTGGGAGAGATTCCCACAGAAGCTTCTAACATAATCATGTTCTTAAACTCAAAGTCCAAGTATGAGTTGGAGGAGGTAGGAATTAGTGATAGAACTACCATCATTCTAGAAGTCAAGAAAGTCTTGACAAAGAGAAATCTCATTGATTAGTTGGAAGAAAGGTGTGAAACCTTAGAGCTATAGGTAAACAGGTTCACAAATAGAATTGAGCCCTTAATGCAAAAGGGACTGCCCATTATCTATGTTATAAATGACAAATTGATCACTCAAGAAGACTAAAGACTATATCCTGAAGATGAAATAAGTGGCTAAAAGCAAAATTAATTTCAGTGTTATTAAGGGAAGTATGACAACAAAGGTGTTTATGGAAACCATGTCAAATGATTTCCATGTACAGAATGAGGTGAAACACATTTTTACTGTAAAACCAATTTTTGCCAAATACATAGAGGTAGATGAAATTTACAGCAGGGTATAAGATTGACAGTGACATATGTAAAGAGATGGGAATAATTGGTTGATTTAATGGATGGAAGGATAATTTAGGAGCAGTAAAACAACTTGTCAGCACAACAACTAGCACAACGGCCAGTTCAGCATCGTAACACTGTTTTGGATTGACTCAGCGACCGAAACCATCAAAACAGGGCCACCTTCCTTTTCGTCAGCCTACGTGGCCTATTATTCTACCAAGATTAGATGATTTTGTTTGTAATTAGGCTAATAATACACTGTCGGTTTGACAATGATTTTGTAAAGAATTTTTTTAATTTTCATTATAAATACTTCACTGTTTGAAGTATTAAGGGTTGATTTCCGAATGTAATTTCCTTCTGCATATTGTAATTTTCAAAGCATTGGAGCATCAATAATACAAGGACCTTTCACAAGATTCATGTGGTGTAATAAATGGTGATGTGTCTCTTTTGTCTATTTGTTTAAGCGTTGTTTTTCCTTTCTCTGTTTTTCTAAATTTTTGAATTAATCAACAGAAATTGTGATAAATAGGACTCATTATTCATAACGCCTGATTTTAGTTGTTGATAATTTTAATATTTTATACTAAAGTCAGATCAAAGAATTCTTAATTGCTTCTTGGTTTCTACTGAACCTTACACTTATAGTATCCCACCATCCATTTAATTTCTAAAAATATCCAGTTAGTGCAACCTAGCTTTCCCTGTGATAAATCCTCTAAAAGTTGATGAAAAACTCTAGTTTAGATCACAGAATCCATAGCCCAATGGAATTATAACACTTAAATCAACCAAAACTTTCAAACAAAACAAACAAGTACAATCATAACTAGCCTAAAACTTACACTAAAACAAATCTAAATTAAATAGAGAGATCCCTCTTTGAAGCTGGCAGGGCTAGATCCCAACTTCCAAAGTGGTTTTGATGCTGTCCTATGTGTTTACTCCCTCAACCTCAAAAATACAGAATAACAACATAGTGGTGACCATAGTGGGGAACTGAATACTTTTTAATCTAAAACATTATTGATCCTTGGTATCTAATCAATATTTCTATAAATCAAGACTTATATATCATTATGAAATACATGATCTGAGTTTGTTATTTTGTAAATATTCTAGGGTGTCATTGATTTTATTTTTATTTGTGTCATGATTTTTAATAGATCTTTCCCCCAAAAGAATTTTCACTAGATCCCACCCTGAACCCAACCCTGCTGAATTTGTAGATAACCCTGAGAAATTGGTGAGAAAGAAAAGTTTTACAAAGAGTCAAGGTAGTAATATCCCATTGTCTAGATTCAATTCTCTTCTCGAGAATATTCCTTTGTTAAGGTTTAACTCTCTTCCAGAAAATATTAAAACTATTCAAGATATAGAGTTTGATTTTCCTTTCCAGCATAGTTTGTTTAGATCAAAGTCTGAGGCTTTTGTAGATCAAATTGTCATTGATAAATCCCTACTGCAACCATACATACCCAGATCCAACATTTTGAAACAGATCCTGATCTTGAATACTTACAACAATTTGACAAATTACAAGGTCTAGTTTCGGTGTTAGACTAAGCTCTTGAAGAAGCGTTTATTCAACAATTTGTTGAATTTTCTTCTTTAACAACTGCAACAGCCTCTTTGTCTAGTCAGTCTTCCCAGTCTGTTCATCTATAGCCTCCCAGTCCTACTCATTCCATAGTTTCAACTTCCTCACCTGTGATCTCTCAAACTATTATTCCTACTATCCCTGTAGTTATCAAAACTACACCTCCATTAGGTCCATCTTCAAGTCAATCTTCTAGAATAGTTATGGCAGGTAGGTATGAACCTTTGGTGTTACCAGGCCAGCTAAATTCTATACTCGGAGATTACCAATATAAAATTGTGACCTTTGATAACACTGGTGCCTATATTGCTTAGCAGCATGTGGATAGGATGAATGATGTGTTTGACCTCCAGGAAGTAGATGAAGCTGATGTTAAAATGAGATTGTTTTCTCAGAGTTTAGGAGGTGATGTTAAGAAATGGTTTAGGAGTTTACCTGTAGGAAGTATAGCCAACCTTGATGCTTTCCATCAAAATTTTTAGCTAGATGGGAGATCAAGAAAAATCCACTTCAACTCCTAAATGAATATAAAAGACTGAAAAGAAAACCAAATGAAAGTGTGGAATAATATTGTGAACGATTTAATACTGTTTACAACACCATTCTACAAGACATCAAGCCCTCCCCTGGCTTGGCTCTAATTTATTTTCCAGATGGTTTCAATGTAGACATGGAATATCAAATTAGAGAGAGAGACTCGACAACTTTGGAAGAAATGCAAGAAAATGCTATTAAAGTTGAAGCAAACATCCTAGCCAAGAAGGCCAAATTGAAATCTGAATGCAGAGTTACCATAAAAGAAGAACCTTCTACTTATGTTGTTGATCATAAAATTGATAACTTAGTGAGAGTAGTGAATCATATGATGCAAAGAGTAAACATCAATGACCAAACTCAAGTAAGAGTGAAAAAATGCCCCTCAAACTAGAAATCAAAACTTTAGAAGGAATGTTCCCCAAATTAAAGAAAGAGAACAAAAGGGTCCAGACTAGCAGGTTCGGCCTCCTTGTCAGGAAAATTACACAGATGATGAGGGGAATATTGTTGAAGATTTCGATGATAATCAAATAAATGTGATGGGTATAAACGATGATGAAACAATTTTCCTCACTCAAGAGGAACATGAACTTTTTCTCCTAGCCCAAACTGAACTAGATTCTGAAGAATTAGATGAATATAAACAAGGGTTTGAAAATTCCATATTGGAAGTCCATAGGTAGTATAACCTTAGGTGCAAAAAGAAACCAGACACTCTCAACACCAAAAACTCAGATAATCTTGCTAAAAAGTCATCTGAAATTGAACCTAGGAAAACCACAAATAATCTTCCTAAGAAAAATGTGGATAATTCTGGAAAGAAAAAAGTAGAAATTCATGTCAAGAAAGTCGTTGACAGTGTTTCTAAAACTACTCAAACATATATCCCAAACACTAGTCAACAAAAAGAGCCTATGGCAAAACAAATCACATATTAATCTTAACTTCCTAACTTGATTAAGATTCAAACATCGTTCAACATTAATAATGAACTAGCGAAATTAAAAATCCATATTCCTCTCACAGAGTTAATGAGCAAAAACATGTACAAACCCCAAGTAATGAAAGCTTTAAACATAGGGGAAAATACAGACTCTGTAAATCTGAATGATGACTAGCCTGAACTCTTATTTGGACCGAAAGTTGAAGGCAAACCATAGGAAGGGGGTGTTCCCCCATTCTATGTTAGCCTGAATATTCATCACAAAATTCTCCATAATGCTATGCTAGATTCAGGTACCTTCCACAATTTAATGCCTAAAGTTGTTATGGAGAAATTAGGACTTGACATTACTAGACCTTATAAAGACTTGTATTCCTTTGATTCTAGCAAAGTTAGATGCCTAGGTCTTATCAAAGACCTATGTGTTACTTTAGCTCAAATCCCTGCTAAAAGTCTAGTAATGGACATAGTGGTTGCAGATATTCCCCCTAAGTATGGCATGCTATTGTCATGATCATGGGGAGAAAAATTACAAGGTACCCTACATATGGATATGACCTTTGCTACAATACCAGCCTTTGGGTAGCAAAGAAGGCTATATAGGGAAACCTTAATGAGATTCATGGTGAGTAGTCAAGAAAAACCTCACAACTATCCACTTTATTCTGTTCATTCAGATTTGGATTCTTTCATTCTTTACAATGATGAGGATAAACACACTCAAGTAATCAATTCTGAAACTGAAATTTCTAAAAAAGACCCAACCCAATAAAAAATAATTGAACTAAAAACTTCTCCTGAACCTCTTTGGAACATGAGTTTTGATGGCTCTTGTAGCAAAGGTGGTGTTGGAGCAGGAATTTGGGTGGTTAATATAGGAAATAATCATGCTGAGGGTCACTCATACAGGCTTAATTTTCAATGTACCAATAACATAATAGAGTATGAAGCCCTTATTTTAGGATTGCAGTTGTTAAAAATTTAGGTGCTAAAAGAATCTCCATTCAAGGGGATGCTGAAGTAATTATCAAACAAATTAAAGGAGAATATTCAGCCAAACATCCTAGGATGAGAGCATACAAAAATGTTGTGCTTGATTTCCTAGAAAGTTTTATTGAATATGACCTTTCTGCAATTCCTAAAATACAAAACATAATTCCAAACAGTCTGGCTTTTTCAGCCAGCTCTTGTAAAATGCCGTATCCTAATCAAGAATATGTACTGGAGGTAAAACACTGAGCAAGGAGGTAAAACACCGATAAACTATACCTGATAACATGAGATATTGGAAGGTGTTTGGAAATGATAAACAGATTGAAATATTTCTGCATTCAAAAGGTGAATTTAAAGATGCAGTATTGATTTGGAATCTGAAGTAGATAGTCAAATTGTTGAACATTCTAGTCGAGAAAGGCAATTAGATAATTTAGATGTAAATACACCCGTAGATAAAATTGTAAATAAACTAGAATTGCTTGAAATAGACCCTGAAAAGGAAGAATTTGAAACACTCTAGCTTAAAGATAATGTTTTTCCTAGAGGTCTAGTTCCATTAGGAGAATTATTTGATTTCAATGACGTGGCTAAAAATCCTAAGATTGAGTGCTCAGGAACAACAATTGAAGATTGTAATTTAGGTACTAAAAAAGACCCCAAAATCATAAAACTTTCTAAATCAATTCCAACAGCTGAAAAACAAAAATATATTCCCTTATTCAAGGAATTTAGTGATTTTTTTGCCTAGAGCTATGAAGATATTAAAACATATGATACAGAAATCATACAACACAACGTTCCAAGTAAAGAATATCAGAAACCCTTTAAATAAAAACTTCATAGAATAAATATGGTTCTGATGCCTTTAATTGAGAAGGAAATCAAAAGAATGTATGATTCTAAAATCATAGTTCCTCTTAGGTACTCTAAATGGGTTTCCAATATTGTGCCTACCAGGAAGAAAACAGGGGAAATCAGATTGTGTATAGATTTTAGAAATCTAACAAAGTTTCCCTAAAAGACAACTATTCCTTACCTAAAATGGATCATATTCTACAAAAGTAGTTGGATCTTCCAGGATTTCCTTATTAGCTAGATTCCTAGGTTATAATTAGGTCCTAGTCCATTTAGAGGATCAGGACAAAACAATCTTTACCACTCCAAGGGGTACCTTCATGTATGTGAAGATGCCTTTTGGATTAATGAATGTTGGGGCCACATTTCAAAGAGCAATGAATATTGCTTGCTTTGATGAAATTTGCAGATTTATTGTGATCTATCTAGATGTCATAACTGTATATTCTAAATTTGATGAAGAACATTTTATGCACTTGAGAAGAGTTTTTGAAAAATGTAGAAGGTTTTGGATTTCACTAAATCCTAAGAAAACAATTTTTGGCCTTGAAGAGGGAAAAATTCTTGGTCATATCATATCTACGGAAGGTATCAAAATTGATCCTAAAAGGATTGAAGCTATTCTAAAAACAAATCACCCAAGAAATATTAAAGAACTTCAGTCATTTATTGGGAGACTAAACTTCTTGAGAAGATTTATCTCTAACCTTGCAGAACTTCTCAGAAACATCACAAACATGCTAAAAAGAGATTATGGAATCACATGGAACCTTGAAGCTAGGCAATCATTCGACCAAGTTAAACAAGAATTAACAAAGGCACCAGTCCTTATTAGTCCATATTTTACTAAGGATTTTATAATTTTTTCATTTGCTTCTGAACATAATGTTGCAACTGTCTTTTTGCAGAAAAATGATGATGGATATGAACAACCCATTGCTTTCTTTAGCAAGGCCTTGAAGGATGTTGTACTCAAGTATAATATAATGGAGAAATAAGCTTTCACACTGATAAAAGTAATTAAATATTTAAGAGTATATATTCTTCATTCTCATATATTTGCTTATGTACCAAATGCTGTAGTTAAAGATATTTTGACACATAATGATCCAGATGGCAAAAAAGGCAAATGGATTGCCATTATACTGGAATATGACATGGAAAACAAGCCAACCAAGCTTATTAAAGGACAAGGATTAACTAAATTTATGGATGAATCTTATTTTAATGCTTTAGATATCAACTTTGTAGTTTAATTGGATGATCAAGAGGAACATGTGACTCCAAAACTAGATGAGGCTTTCATGACCTCACCCTGGTATACAAACCTTATTTATGTTTTATTTAATTTAAATGATCCTCCTGGTCTAACAAAAACAAAGGCTAGATTTCTGAAGCTAAAAGCAGTTAAATTTTGCATCATAGAAAATGTTTTATATTGGAAAGATGTTGGTGGTATTCTACTAAAGTGTTTATTGAGATATGATGCAAAGAAAACAATGCAGAAATTCCATGAGGGTGACTGTGGTGGTCATTTGTATTGGAAAACCACTGCCAATAAGATCCTTAGAGTTGGTTTCTACTGGCCTACACTTTTTTCAGATGTTCATAAGAATGCAACCTCTTGCCACAAGTGTCAAATCTTTGACGGAAAAAGAAAGCTTTTGCCTCTACCTTTGAAGCCCATATTTGTTGAAAGCCCTTTCCAACAGTGGGGATTGGATTTCATTGGAGAAATCCATCCTCCATCCTCTTCTCAACATAAATGGATCCTTACTGTTACACTAAAATTTGTCACCATGACTATTTGCAGTCAGTATGGCTCCATCAATTGTCATACTGTCCTCCTTGGCAAGTCTTATACCTCTGCTCCTCATGTCAAACTCCAAGAAAGAGAGAAAGTCCTTAAAAGTCAATATAACTCTGGTTACGCAGTTTCTCTTACCCTTACCTGCGTGTACGCACCTCAAGTTCATAATACCTACGTACTTGTATGCTCTGTCTGTAAAGGGGTGGGTGCGTACTCCTGTAAAGGTCAAAAGGCGCAAGTTTTACTTCAAAAAAGTTACTTGTGGTCGATTCTAGAGCATTCTAGAAGATGGTTTGACGTGTATTGAGCGCCTCCAGATGGTTCATGCATCCCAATGAAAGAGGAACTTATCCCATGAAGAGGGGAGCTATCCCATTGAAAGAGGGGCTTATCCCATTGATGGTGGACCTGATTAACTTCCTCCAAAGCACTATAAATACAGGCATTGGGCTAGAGGGAGGGGAGGTTGAAAGCTGAACATTCCTAAGGGTAGATGCTACTGAAATTAGGACTCCCTTTTAGAGCTTGAGAGGAGAGATTCCCATCCTTTCTTAGCTTCATTTGGAAGTGGGTGAGCTGATCAAAGTAAAGGAGAACTCTTGCTGGACCCTGGGAGGGACCTGCACAACACCAAGGCACTGGTTGTAATGGTTTCTTTTGTTGCCAATTAATACAATTAAGTTCATTTTTCTCAACAAGTTGTTATATATAATTTGTTTCATAAACTCCTTGGTCTTTATGATGAATATGTTTTATTATATGAGTTATTCAGGTGCTATGTAATCGTTTGCTTGTTAGTGAATGCAGGCTTCAAGGAGAAGGAGGAGCTCATCTGGATCGGAGAGGCTTGGCTGCTACAAACAACGTTGGACTAAAGGTATGCTTTGTACACCTGGTTGCTTTTATTTTAAATGCATATTTAGGGAAAGATAGTGCTTGATTGTCTTGTTTGTCACTAGAAAGCCTTAGCTTCTAGGGAGGTCGGTTTTGTCCCGAAAATTGACTCTTTCCGCATGAAAAAATGGCGACCATACTAGGGAATCCATGGATTTGATTGATTTCTCTTTTGATTGATACTTTGATTTGAGAAAAGTTGATTTCTTTCTGGTTTTTGACTGATTGACTGTGAATTTGGGTGGAATAGCTTAGGATTGAGTTAGTTTTTATTTTTCTTGTTTTTGAGAGTAGTACGCACCCTCTGTGTTAAGCACAGTGCGTACCTGTACGCACTTATACACAGAGCATGGCCGCACCTGTGCAAACAAGCTGCCTGCGTACCCTGTCAAAAGTT
Organism: Pinus tabuliformis; assembly: GCA_031772625.1. Taxonomy (NCBI): domain Eukaryota; kingdom Viridiplantae; phylum Streptophyta; class Pinopsida; order Pinales; family Pinaceae; genus Pinus; species Pinus tabuliformis. Next base: position 870,958,064 of record CM062808.1, read on the forward strand.
TAGAAAAATTCCATTTTTTCCTTTTTCCCTACTAGATTTTGTTTATGGTTTATTTTTTGCTGCCCAGATCCACTGGTTACCTGTCAAAAGTTTTCATCTAAGCTTGTTTCATTAGCATCGAGGATTTTAGTGAAGTTCATAGAAATTCTAGCCCTAGGTTTGATTTTTGTATTGGTCTTGTAGTGACTCTGGCTTTAGAAGTTGTAAAAACCTTGGATATCCTTGGTCTTTTCAGTCTTCTTAGGAGTTAGACCTTTCGTAAAATCACCTTTGTGAGAAACCTACCGTTGTGTTGTCTCTTTGCGGAATTTCGAGAAGGCTTGTTGGTTAAGCTGTGAATTTCATTCTTAAGAAAAAGAACAAAAGATTTTTATTTTTGTTTTTGACTGGTTTATGATTCTGCATGAACTAGTCCTTGGTTGAATTGTAACTGAGTAAAACAACCTGGAATTATATTTTGTAGGCTTTTACCTCATTAGATTTCTTTTAGGTAAATTTCTCTTAGATTTGCTTTTAGGTAAATTTGTCTTAGATTTTCATAGGTATTAAAATTGATTTTTGTTAAGTAGTTTTACATGCTTTGTTAAAATAAAAAAAATATTTTGGAGTTGATTTGCATTAGTTTTTCTTGATGAAATTAGTGCATTAGAGAATTTGTTATATTTTCTCTTAGTGATCAATTTTTTGCATTGTTGGAAGTGAATGGAAACTCTCTCCTTACTTTAGTTAGGATTCATAAAATTGAAAAAGATTACATTATCATATTCGATTGCATTCAGTTGAGTCGGGTCATAACACCATTGGTTTCGTATCCATTTACCCCTTTGAGTAATAACAACCTAAATAACACAGCGCTTAATTAAAATTCATCTAGTAATTTTTACATTTCTAGGGCTCTGATACACCAACATAGCTTAGTCTAGTGTCTTGGAGTAGGAGAGTAATTAACTCTCCAAGACAGTAAAACCAAACAAGTAGCTTATCTTGCGGTAGGATAAATCCAACTGTTACATTTATGCTCTGGGAAAGCTCCTCTTAAAGGAGAAGCACGAGATCGTGTCCGAACCAGTGAGGGAATCAATCCTCCTTCATTGGGAACGACGCCAGATATGCATGTACTACAAACGGTAAACCTCGGATTAACCATTGTCGAGGAGCCTGGGGTCACTTGTCGGTAAACCTTGGATTATTATCAAGGAACCGACAAGGGGATTGAGCTAGCTACTCTGCCCTTGCATGTGTATCGGATCGTAGACTATTCCCCCAGGTATATTTGTTGTTGTTGGTGACCTTAGTGACTATTATCTTTAGGGTTCTACCCAAGGTGACGGTGGAGGGAAGATCCCACTGTACCTGGAGCAGACGTCGGCTAGACTCACTTGGATTTTCTGGGGGGTTCACTTCACTCGAGACGGTTAAAGTGGAGGAACTTGGTCCAGTCTATTCATTAAGCAGGTTGCCGGGGTAACTGTTCCACCCGCCACTTTTGTACTGAATTCTGCGATGTTGGATTTCATCACCAACTAGTGTTTTCGGTCCGAAAGGTTGCTGTTTGTGTGTGGTTTGACTCCTAGATTTGATAGTGCGTGTTAATTTGTTTGTTTTTACTTTTAGAGACCATAGGTGTGAATTGTGAATTGTTAATTTTAGTTTTAAATTGTTAATAAAATTCACTGAAGTTGAATATAATGGCAAATGTTCCAGAATTTACCAACCTAGGAACCCCTCCTAACGAGAATCCTAGTACTTTTCCTTACTTTGGAAATGTTGGTCCTCCTTATATGGCTACTTTGTCATTACCTGGATTTACAATAGGTTTACCGATATGGTTATTTTCAACTTCGTTGGCCCCAAATACTCCAATTGTTCCACCTCAACCGAATGCTTCACCTCAACAGAGTTCACCATCTCAACATCACCAACCTTCTGTTGACCCTTTACCTTCTTCGCCTAATTTTTCTTCCTCCATTTCTTCCTCTTCACTTGGTAAAATCCTTGATGCTAGTAACCAGGTGTCTAAGAAGAAGAAGAAAGGGAAGAAGAAAAAGAAGAAGAAGAAGCAAGATAAGAAAGAAGTCAACCAACCAACCATGGCTGTAAGTGTTAGTTGTGTTGAGGAAACCTCCAACATGCATCGTAAACCCAAATACCCTTGCAGGCTTTGTAAGGGTGACCACTTCCTTGTCAATTGTCTTGGTATTCCAAAGGTCTTGGAAGTATGGTTAGACAAATCTCATCAACTTTCCATTGATCCATCAACCAGTGATAGTCAGGTTCCTGGGAAAAAGAGTAAAGTTAGGTTTCCTTGTAAGTTATGCAAAGGGAGTCATCAAACTCACACTTGCCCTCACATGGCTGAAGCCTCAACATTGTTGGAAAACCTTACTGTTCCACAGCAAGAATTTCCAACTGGTTACCGTAAACTTTCTCCCAACCTACCGTCAACTGATGGAGTGATTGATCTAAATTCAAGTACAGTCGATCACACTCTTCCATTGGAGAGTGAAACTCATGTCACTCAGGTTGATGATCCATTAGTTGATCAAGTGGTCGATTCAATTTCACATTCGGTCGATCCCACTTTCCCTTTAGAGAGTGAACTTCATACTGCTCAGGTTCTTTTTGTTACATCAGATTCTTCTACGCCGGGGGGCATTTCACCTGTTTCTACAGAACCCCCTCCAAGTACTGAGGTCTTTTCCTTTGATTGGAATAGACTGACAGAACCTTGTCTTCCTTCCTCCATCCCTTTCCAAATCATTGTCAAGGCTAGTGGTAGGGACATACATCGTACTCAGGTAGATGAAGGTGCTTCTGTTAGTATTTTATCCTCAACTATTTGGAAAGCTTTGGGTTCCCCTCAGCTTGCGCCTATTACGCAGAATCTGAAAGCTTTTAACAGAACCATTAGCGAACCTTTAGGGATCCTTCCTAAGTTTTCTATTACCTTGGAAGGTAAAACTGTCTGTATTGATCTTATGGTAGTTCGAGGTCCCTTGGATTTAAATTTACTCCTTGGGCGAGACTATGTTTATGCAATGAAAGCTGTCGTATCGACACTCTTTCGCGTGATGTTTTTCCCTCACAATGGAAATATTGTGACTGTAGATCAGCTTTTGTTCCCTAGTCTTGTTTCAACTACCAATAATATGACAACCCTAAATGTTCCTGATTCTAAAGTGGTATCTACCCTGCCATGGGTTAATTATGTGGCAACTGGTCCCATGTTTTCAGTTACTGATGTAAGTGAGCCTCTCACTGTTTGCTCATCTTCCTTTGATTTAGATCAGGTGATTGACATGGAAAACTCTATGGGATTACTTGAACATGATGTTCTTATCCCTTTTGAGTCCCTTGACATGTGTTCCTTCCAGAGAAGTATTCTTCCTTCTGATGAAGACCTCTTGGAAGCCATGATCAAGGTGTGTCCATTGACATGTCTTTCTTCCAATGGGAAGCCATGATCAAGGATTGCGAGGATAGTTTTTCCTGTATCAACCTCGTTAAAAAATGAAACAGGCTAGTACGAGGAAATTTCCTTTTACTGTGTCGACCTCGTTAAAAAATGAATCAGTGAGTACGAGGAAAGTTCCTTTTACTGTGTCGACCTCATTAAAAAATGAATCAGTGAGTACGAGGAAAGTTCCTATTACTGAGTCAACCTCGTTAAAAAATGAATCAGGTTCGAGGATAGTTCCTTGTCTTGTGTCAAGCTCGTTAAAAAATGAAACAAGGAGTCATGAGCATAGTTCCTTGTCTTGTGTCAAGCTCGTTAAAAAATGAATCAATGATTTTTTGAGCATAGTTCCTTGTCTTGTGTCAAGCTCGTTAAAAAATGAATCAAGGTTTTTAGAGGATAGTTCCTGTTACTGAGTCAACCTCATTAAAAAATGAATCAAGTAGATTGTAGGTTATATAGGTAGATGGTAGAGAGTAGAAGCGAGGATAGTTTTGTTCCTGTGTCAACCTCGTTAAAAAATGAGACAGGGTGTTAGAGGATAGTTCCTGTTACTGAGTCAACCTCATTAAAAAATGAATCAGGTAGATTTTAGGATATATAGGTAGATTGTAAAGAGTAGTCATGAGCATAGTTCCTTATCTTGTGTCAAGCTTGTTTAAAAAATGAAACAAGGGTTTTGAGGATAGTTCTTTTCCTGTGTCAACCTCACTAAAAAATGAAACAACTCCCACGAGTCTTTCCAAGATATTGAAAGTAAAGCTTCATTCCATCCACCTCATTGAATGCAATGAAGCTTGGGGGGCATGTACCTCGTTTTGCATCATTATGCTGGGGGCTTGTGAACTTATAAAAAGCATAGTTTTTCGTTTCAAGCTTGCGTAAACATGAAACCGAATCCGAGCATAGTTCTTTTCCTGTGTCAAGCTCGTTAAAAAATGAAACAAATCCTCCTCTAATTGAGTTGAGAGTTTGAATAGATCTCATAAATGTTAAGTTGTATATTTAGGTTAGTTATTTCAGTTGTAGGTCGAGTCTTTCAAATGATCTCGTACCTGAACCTTCATTTCATCCACCTTAGTTGAATAAAATGAAGCTAGGGGGGCATGCGCTCTAGCAGTTATGCTTAGGGGGCATCAAGCACAGTTTTCTCTCTGTTTCAAGCTTGTGTAGAAATGAAACTACTTTGAAGCATAGTTTTTCTATGTTTCAAGCTTTTTTAAAAATGAAACCTATCTCGAGTCAATTTCAGTTATTTTCAAGACTCGTTAAACTCATGAAAATCCTGAGATTATTTTGCTATCTTTCATTCTCGTAAAACAAATGAAAATGCCGAGTTCTTTCCGTCTTTTCCTGCTCGTAAATTAAATTGAAAGTCGGCCATATGAGTACATTTTTATCATTTTTTCGAACTCATTAAAACTTTCGAAAAAATGAAAACCATGAGTGCATTTTTATCATTTTTTCGAACTCGTTAAAACTTACGAAAAAGTGAAACCTTGGAGTTCTCTTTTAAGCCCTTTTCTGACTCCTAAAACATGAAAAGATTGCCGAGCATTTCTTTTACACTCGTTAAAACGGAATTAAAAGACGGTCCTCTTACAGCCCTTTTCTGACCGTAAAAACATGAAAATATTTCTGGATTTTTATCGTTTCAAATTCGATATTGGAAATAAAAAGACGTGTCCTTGATCGCTTTTTACTTTTCAGATCAGAGACACTAATCATGAAAGTACTACTTGGTCGTAAAGATCAAGCGGTTCTCTCAAGTATTATTTTATACTTTTTCAGGCTTGGGAGACACAAATTTACGAAAAAGGTCAACTCTGGAGTCTTCTTAAGTTTTTCCGACTCTCTAAAATTGAAAAACGCCGAGTTTCTCCTATACTGGACTCGTTAAAATTTCACAGTAAAGGACCTGTTCGATTACAAACAGGAACGAACCACTCCTTATTAGGGTTCGAATCTAAACTAAGTTGGACTCATCCGAAGGATGAGCTTATAATCAAGCATATGTTATCCTCCTCAAGCTTGTAAAAAAATAAAGAGGTACTTGCCAGAAATGGTGGGGGAAAAGAGAGAGAAATGAGCCTATTTGTTATCCTTTGTCTCAGAAAAACCTTATCACCACTCTTGAACACGACACTTTTCATTCACCTGGGTTGGGAAATCCTTTGCCTAACAGTTGATCAAACCACATTGAAAATCTTCAGCTGGTTTCTGGGTATTAACTTTGGGTCAATTGTCACCAAGCCATCTGTTGTGTCGTTATGTGTTCAAGAGGTCACTGCAAATACACCATTCATCTGCAAAATATCTGTCACCCATCTTGACCATCCCCGAGTCAGTCCTTACAGCTACATTTCTTCAACTTGATTTATGATTTCGTGTTGTGGGCTTGCCTACGACGGATCGCTTTCTATCGACATCAACACATTATCTAGAAAGATGATCTAGAAATCGTCAGTACCTTGAAATCTGCATGCCTCAATGGCAGGTTTCTCGCCTTTGACAACAATTTACATCATTGACTTTCGATCGAAGGATTCCGTGATATGTTTGACATCAACACATTCATTCACATCTCATGGATTGTACTGGGTACTTTGAGAACCATTGACATCACTGGTGGTCTCTCTCACACTTGTTAACAGTTTACATCATCGACTGGTAATCAAGTGGTTTCTACCATGTTCGACATCAACTCATTTATTCGCATGGATATAATTGTACTATTTCGGGAAGTAGAAATGAAGACCCTAGATCTAGTTTCTGCCATCCAGGCTGCGAGGAGTTTTGTATTCATTATATAGTAGACTAATCATAAACAGATGGCTGCGTCCATACTGTGTCTACATGAGTCTATGATTATGATGTACTGCGAAATCATTCCTATATCAGAGCAGTAATTAGTTTGTTAGTTAAGTTTTCAATCTGAGTATGGGAATGCCTACCTCAGCGATGATATGATCTCATATATGTATTTTGTGTTGAATATTTGTAGGTTCCAACTGGGCTCTCCACAAGATAATCCTTGAAATGATAAAGTGCTTCACCCTTCCTAGATGATATAAAACCCTAATCTACTACAGGCTTCGCACTTTAGGGGGAAATCTGTTACACTAAAATTTGTCACCATGACTATTTGCAGTCAGTATGGCTCCATCGATTGTCATATTGTCCTCCTTGGCAAGTCTTATACCTCTGCTCCTCATGTCAAACTCCAAGAAAGAGAGAAAGTCCTTAAAAGTCAATATAACTCTGGTTACGCAGTTTCTCTTACCCTTACCTGCGTGTACGCACCTCAAGTTCATAATACCTGCGTACTTGTACGCTCTATCTGTAAAGGGGTGGGTGCGTACTCCTGTAAAGGTCAAAAGGCGCAAGTTTTACTTCAAAAAAGTTACTTGTGGTCGATTCTAGAGCATTCTAGAAGATGGTTTGACGTGTATTGAGCGCCTCCAGATGGTTCATGCATCCCAATGAAAGAGGAACTTATCCCATGAAGAGGGGAGCTATCCCATTGAAAGAGGGGCTTATCCCATTGATGGTGGACCTGATTAACTTCCTCCAAAGCACTATAAATACAGGCATTGGGCCAGAGGGAGGGGAGGTTGAAAGCTGAACATTCCTAAGGGTAGATGCTGCTGAAATTAGGACTCCCTTTTAGAGCTTGAGAGGAGAGATTCCCATCCTTTCTTAGCTTCATTTGGAAGTGGGTGAGCTGATCAAAGTAAAGGATAACTCTTGCTGGACCCTGGGAGGGACCTGCACAACACCAAGGCACTGGTTGTAATGGTTTCTTTTGTTTCCAATTAATACAATTAAGTTCATTTTTCTCAACAAGTTGTTATATATAATTTGTTTCATAAATTCCTTGGTCTTTATGATGAATATGTTTTATTATATGAGTTATTCAGGTGCTATGTAATCGTTTGCTTGTTAGTGAATGCAGGCTTCAAGGAGAAGGAGAGCTCATCTGGATCAGAGAGGCTTGGCTGCTACAAACAGCGTTGGACTAAAGGTATGCTTTGTACACCTGGTTGCTTTTATTTTAAATGCATATTTAGGGAAAGATAGTGCTTGATTGTCTTGTTTGTCACTAGAAAGCCTTAGCTTCTAGGGAGGTCGGTTTTGTCCACAAAATTGACTCTTTCCGCATGACACTTACTGCTACTGATTACTTCACCAAATGGATTGAGGCCACTCCTTCTAAACTAGCCACAAATTCTATTATCATCAAATTCTTAGAAGCCAATATCCTGTCTAGATTTGGCTGCCCAAACAAGCTTATTACAGATAATGCTGTAGTCTTTAGGTCTAAGAAAATGATAGATTTCTGCAACAAATACCACATCACTTTGGGGCATTCAATTGCTTATTACCCATAAGGTAATGGGTTGGTTGAATCTTCAAATAAAAGTTTGGTAAATACTATCAAGAAGCTGTTAGCAGACAACAAAAAGTCATGGCACAACAAGCTCATAAATGCACTTTGGGCTGATAGGCTCACCACAAAGAAATCAATTGGCATATTACCATACCAATTGGTTTATGGAATGGATTTTGTTTTTCCATCCTCTTTGGGAGTTCCCATCATGAAGTTAATTAAGGAATTCCAGGTTGAGCCAAATGACATTCAAAGGAGAATTGATTAGACAATCAAGTTGCAGCCATCTAGGGAAGAAGTTTATAATAAAGCTTAGGTAATCCATGAAAATATCAAGAAAGTTTTTGACAAAAGGACAAAATCAGATGATTTCACCATTGGTGATAAAGTCTTAAGGTGGGATTCTAGAAGAGAAGACAAAGGTAAGCATGGAAAATTGAAAATTTATGGATGGGACCTTATGTCATTTATGATTTCCGAGGGAATAATGATTTTTTTATCAGAAATTTAGATGGGACAGAATTACCTTGTGGACCTGTAAATGGCAGGATGCTGAAACACTATTTCTATGAGCAATAGAATTTTTCCTAGCATCTATAATTGTAAATATCATTGTCCTTATTATTTGGATTGGGTGACCTATTAACAGAAGTTGAAGCCCGTAGAGAAGGCCCTGAGCTTCTATTGATGAGTTACCATAAGTATTGCAACAAAGAAATCAGAGGTAGATATTGCTGAAATAAGACACTCAAGGCTACTGATCACATGTTCTTGGCACCTCACAGGGAGAGTGCCATCTCTAGTTGGAGCCACTGTTAGGGTCCTATAATTTATAAGATCTCAACGTAATTGAGTATTCTATCTCAGGAATCTTATTTTCTAAATACTTGTCAATCTGCCAATGATTTCCAAATAAAAAGGAAAAAATAATTAAAAAATGAAAATAGGGTATAAAGAAGAAAAATAAAGAGAAAAACAAGAATATTGAAAAAGAAGAAAATATTGAACCCCACCAAAAGAAAAATAAACAAAAAGGAATAATATTGAAAGTGTTGTAAGTCTAAATTCCACTGCTCATAGATAGTTTTTCTTCATTACTGAAAATAAGAGTTGTGTGTAGCTTGTTAAAAATGCCACAATCACTAGTTTTTAGTTTAATCATATATTGTAATCATGATTAAACTCTAAATTTCTATAATTTGAGATAGAAAATAAAGAGTTACCCAACAGTTTAATCTAGGTAAATCATTAGTTAGGTAGAAAATGATATTGATCCAACTGTTTAATCTTAATCAATAGGAAAAATAAGGGATAGGTAGGTGGTTTTTTTTTCATTATGTATAAAAGAAAATAAAAATGGGTTTGCTAGTCTAAGTGCACCCTAGAGATAAAAATAAAAAATGCTAGTTTAGCTAAGGGTAGGAAGATTAGATTAATGATAAATATTTGTATATATAAATTTTATCCTAAGTTAAGGATATAAGGAAAAGGCAAATATGTGCATTGGTAACAAAGTACTTCATATGTTTCATTTTTCCCTTATCCTAAGTTTGAAAAAAAATTATTAAAGGCGCAAGTGGACAAATCTTGTTTGATGTTTATTGATAAAGTTCAATTGTTTGAAGGCATCAGGATTTGATCCCGCAATTGATCAATGGACCTCATCCATTTTATCCCCCCCCTCTCCATTCTGTCTTTACCACCGGGGGGGATTCCGGAAAGTAGTTTCTCCTGCTCGGCCCCATCCCTTACGTGTCGCCCTCTGGTGATTTTGCACCCCCCCTCCACTAAAACCATTAACCTCCCACTATCCCCTCTGAAAACTGTGTTCCCTCATCTGCTCTGTCGTGCCCCACTACTTTCCCTCCACCCTTCTCTGCTCATCACATGGCATGACCGTTGAATCAATTAAATGCGTTCCCATCTAAAACAACCATTCTCCATTCAATTTGATTTCTCCTAGCTAACTTTTCAGCCTAACGGTCCCACGCCATTCTTAACGAGACTATTCTCAACATTTTAAAGCTCCCAAGCCTGTCATTCTCACCCCTTTTTCGCTCCTATTTTTTTTGTTATTCACCGTTTCCCACAACGATCTCCATTAGAGAGATTCCACGGCTAGATTATGACAAAACTTGATAATTCCCTTTCATTTTCGCCTCTCATTCCATTATTCTTCTGTGCTCGATAAGCCTCCTCTGCAAATTCATCCCATTCACAGATTTCTATAGTTATGCCTCCTAAAACTAAGACTCAAGATAAGCCCATTAATCCTTTAATTCCCCCTTATGTAGATTTAGATCATATACCTTTAGCTGATAGGGATTACAGGATAAATGAAACTCTGCGTGACTGCGATTTTTTGGAATTGTATTGCTAATTAGAGGATAAGCACATAGACAAAATGGATGAAATTGGGCTCTAGGAGTCAAACTCCCCCATTATATTTTCCCTTTGACATTCCAAGCCCCAAAATTTACCAGAAGGTGTCAAGCTTGCTATGTCCCTGCCCAAAGATCCATCATTTCCCCTACAGGTGACATTCTTTTCACCATTATAGCCCAATCCATAAACCAAATGATGCTGGCCCCCACTATGGAAAATATTTCCCCTTTCTCCCTAGAAGCCCTTGCCTAACTTTATCAAAAGCTGGACTTTGCCACCAGAGCCATAATTTTTGAGATTTTCTTGCCAGAGAATGCCCAATTACCCAAAAATAATCCTCCATATCCTTCTTCCATTTTCCCTGATCAGGAGAAGCAGATTATTTGCATGATTTATTACATTTGAGGCTATCATTATGATCAGTGAGTAGATGAGTCCATTTTAGGATTCCTTTCCGTATTTTCCACAGACAACAATCCCTCCTTGGTGTAAAACTTTAGTCAATTTTTGGCTGATAATATCCATACACATTTCATAAATTTTCCTACAGAACAGGTGTTCAATTACACCTATATTTTGATTTATATGTTCCTCTATTATTAGAAAGACAAATTCAGTTTTGCATTACAGAAGCTGGATGATGCAAGGAACCAGTCGCCAGTAATATTTTGGACCTCACTGGTCATGAGAGAACAACAAGAATTTAGTTATAAGCAGTTTATCAAAGATTTTGTTCATCCAGCCATGAACATTCTGAACGGTGCAGTACAACCTAGGATCAGTGAGGAAATCAAGAGAATTTTACATTTGTCAGATCAGGCAAAGACTGGTGATTGGTATTTATACCAAAATTACACAGAAATCAGGGTATATGGTTGTGAATTAGCCACCTATAAACTTCCCAAATACCTCCCAATGAGGATTTTTTTTTCGTAGAGTATATTAGGTAGATGTTGAATTCATATGACATCCACTTTGTAGTGGCCAAGAAGAAGGCACAATTTAGGATAAAGGCACAGGTGGGCCCATTTGTGTGAAACACAAGGACATTGTAGTGCTGAGGAAGCAACACAAGATGCTAGCCACATAAGATCCAATGACCAAAGACATTGAAGAAGGTGAAGCATAGAAAGTATATATGATGAAATTGATCATAGAACAAAATATACGGATTAGGTAAATGGAGGCAGAGATGGAAAAACTAATAAAGGAGAAGGAAGACAATTTGAAGATGGCCATTGTCCCCCTGGATGCTATACCTATTTCTCAGCTTCCATCAATAGGGACAACCACTACACCTACCTCCTCCACTCAGACTGCAAGTGTTGAACAGGTAATACATACACTACAGAACATGTCACTGCAGTCAAAGGAGATTGAGAATTTGCAAGGCCAAATCAATGCTTTGGAAGTGCAAAAGGCCAAAGCTGAAGCTGCTTGGGTTGCTAAATTGGAGAAATCCCAGAAACTGTTGGAGAAGTTGTGCCAAGTAGAGAGAGACACTTCAATTGGTCAAACCTTGGCCCAAGCCAAGGAAACTATTTGGATGAATATATTAGACTCTATGAATGAGATTTGGCCTTCTATCCAAATCATATTTGAGCAGAAAGAACTGATAGAGAAGGCTACAGAAACTATTGTGCAAGGAAGGGAAAATTTGGGAGAGATGCCCATAGAATCTTCTAACATAATCAAGTTCTTAAACTCAAAGTCCAAGTATGAGCTGGAGAGGTAGGGATCAGTGAGAGAAATGCCAACATTCTAGAAGTCAAGAAAGTCTTGACAAAGTGAAATCTCATTAATTAGTTGGAAGAAAGGTGTGAAACCTTAGAGCTATAGGTAAACAAGTTCACAAACAAAATTGAGCCCCTAATGCAAAAGGGACTGCCTAGTATCTATGTTATAAATGACAAGTTGATCACTCAGGAAGAGTATATCCTAAAGATGAAAGAAGTGGCTAAAAGTAGCATTAAGTTCAGTGGAATTAAGGGAAGTATGACAACAAAGGAATTTCTGGAAACCATGTCAAATGATTTCCATGTACAGAATGAGGTAAAACACATTTTTATTGTAAAACCAACTTTTTCCAAATACACAAAGGTAGATGAAATTTACCACAGGGTAATAAAATTGACAGTGCCAGATGAAAAGAGATGGGAAGAATTGGTTGATTTACTGGATTGAAGGATAATTTAGGAGCAGTAAAACAACTTGCCAGCGTAGCAGCCAGCACGACGGTCAATTCAACATCACAACACTGTTTCGGGTTGAATCAAGAACGGAAACCATCAAAATAGGGCCACCTTCCTTCTCAATAGTCTACGTGACCTCTTCTTCTGCCAAGATTAGATGATTTTCTTTGTAATTAGGCTAATAATACACTATCATTTTGACGACGATTTTGTAAAGAATTTTTGTAATTTTCATTATAAATACTTCACTGTTTGAAGTATCAAGGGTTGATTTTCGAATGTAATTTCCTTTTGCATATTGTAATTTTCAAAGCACTAGAGCATCAATAATACAAGGACCTTTCATAGGATTCATGTGATGTAATAAATGGTGATGTGTCGCTTCTGTCTATGTGTTTAAGCATTGTTTTTCCTTTCTATGTTATTCTAAATTTCTGAATTAATCAACATAAACTGTGATAAATAGGATTCGTTATTCATAGCGCCCTATTTTGGCTGTTGATAATTTTAATGTTTTCTACTAAAGTTAGATCAAGGAATTCTTAATTTCTCCTTAGTTTCTATGGAACCTTAGTCTTCTTTTATCCCACCATCAATTTAATTTCTCAAAAGATCCAATTAGTGCAACCTAGCTTGCCCTGTGAGAACTCCTCTAAAAGTTGATGCAAAACTCCAGTTTAGCTCACAGACTCCATAGGCCAATGGAATTATAACATTCAAAGCAACCAAACCTTTCAAACAAAACAAACAATTACAATCATAACTAGCCTAAAACTTACACTAAAACAAAGCTAAATTAAATAGAGAGATCCCTCTCTGAAACTGGTAGGGCTAGATCCCAGCTTCCAAAGTGGTTTTGATGTTGTCCTATGTGTTTACTTCCTCAACCTCAAAAATACAGAAAGACAACAGGACTAAGAAGGAGTTCCAAATATATGTCAGGTGGGACTTGGGATGCATGAGAAATATAGCACCCTAGATTAGTTTCTAAGAAGCAATTTCCAAAGATAAGATCCGAGTAAGCCACAGGTTCATTTTTACCTTCGAAGGGAGTGACAATGTGTTTCATGTAAGACACCGAGTTAACCCGAATTTGATTGTTTCTACCCTTGTGCAGATGCCATAAGTGTGACCAATCCATAGAAAAATACCCTTGTAATTTTATGGACCAATCACATCTCATAAATACACGTATGCTTCCAGAATTTCCATACTTACTATATTTATACATTGGTGAACTCGTTGGTTGGATGATAAGTGTATAAGCACATTTCTGAGTTCACCAATAGGATGGACAAGAGACCTTTCCAACTGAGTACTATGTTCATCTGTTTTATCCAATTTTGAATTGATTTTATTTGCTAGAGATAAAGACATCATGTTTACGGATGCACCAAAATTAACTAAGCAGTTGTGCACATTGTAATTGAAAATTTCAAACATTAAAAAAAATGGAGGGCATTGTGTATTTGCATCCAATTTTAAAGCATTAAGTACGAATTCCAGGGAACCAAAGGACTTACCATATCCCTTCTGTTAGTAATATTCATTATCTGAGGTAGATTATTTGAGTATGTAGACAAGCAGTTCTCGTTGGCTCACAATCTTTGTAAGTTCAAAGAGTGAGATATTCGTGCAAGCTTTATTCATATCTTCAACTATGTTGTAATCTAATGTGGGATACATTGCCGAAGTGTTTGGTGGAGTTTCTTTATCTGCTACTTCTAAAATGATGGGCTTAGTTTTACTGTTTGCCTAGGCCCTAATGGCTCTCCAAGATTATTCGCTGAAAAAACACCTGAATATGAGCTCTGTTGGCTTTGAAACCTATACCATTAGCTCTAGAATGCTCAGAATACCCAAAATCAAAAAAAAATTCGCTCCAAAAGGATCTCCCTAGCCAAAGTTATGACCTCTAGAAGTTTTCTCCAGTTTGGCCTTAAAAAACTCCACTAAATTTGGGTTAATTGGAGTTAAGGCCGCTAATTTTGGCAATCGCGCCTAAAATGGCGGACTCCGCCAAACTGACCACCAGCTCTAACCATAACCTCAGGGCTTAAAACGTGTGCATGTGACCATGTGGATGGCGGTTAAGGTGGGCTGGCGGGTTGGTTGACATTACCTGTAATTGCCGGCGGAATTGCTGCATGTGACCACGTAATTGACCTTAACCCCCGGGTTTGGAGTTATCCGTTGAGTCTAGGCCTTTGGTTCTGCGCCTGGGTCATATGGTTAGGGGGCTGGCCCCTTTTTGCCCCCAACTCATCCTTTAATAAAATTCAAATATGCATTGAGACCTTTCATGGTTAAGAACCATTGTGAAGGCGGGCCGATTGGGCCTGTGGGCTGGTGGCCACTCGACCCGGGGTCAAATCCTGCGAAGTACAAAATGTTTTACACCATAAACTTCGTAGACGTGGGGCCACGTGGCAGCCTCTGGGTAGGCCACGTGGCGCTAATTTATTGGTCAACCAAACAACATATTCCGAGGAATATTTTAGAGAATATTCTAAGGAATATTCTAGAGAATATTCCAAGGCATATTCCTCGAAATATTCTTTTTTCAATTTTTCCAAAATTCAAAAATTGCAGTTTACTGGGAATTTTTAAAATGCAAGAACTCCTCCATACGGTGTCAATTTTTAGAACCGTTCACGACACTAGAATCAAGAAGACGAAATCTATCTGGTCGTTCTGGTTTCAACCAATTCTAAGCAATTCAAAATTTGAGCATTTTTTCCACTTAGAACATGATCACCTGATCACACCTCCCAAATGGGAAGCTTTTGGACCCCAAAGGCTATCTCATTACTGAAAATGAAGACGAGGAGACTGTTTCTTCACTCTTCCAACCTTGAATAACTGAAATCTTCCCAACTTCATCAAATTGAGCTTCTCATAAAAAGATAAATTTTCCCTTGAATTCACTGACCGACTGTTGCTAAGATTGATTGAGTCATGATGAAAATTCTTGAAATTTGCAGAACAACAACTATATTTTGCAGAAAGCATACCGTTTCTACAATGGTCAAACTTCAAAGAAGACTTAAAATAAAGTTAACCTTGCCAACTGTTCACATGGCGAATTTTTTGCGGAATGAACCCTGTACTTGTGCCGAATCCCGACCAAGTTTTCTCGCCATACCAATTTGCCATTCTGAAACCAACATTGACCCATGCTGAACTGTGTGCCATCTTTGCTTGCATGCCTTTCCTTCTCATGGAATCTTGCACTGCTTTGCACCGACACTTCGTTCTCTACACTGATCGACACCAAACTTGTGCAACCTTTTGTCACCTTCTTTCAAAGATGAACTATTATCAGACTAAAACATATCATCATTTATATCAGCAATAATATGAAAAGGAAATTGTACAAAATCTTGTTGTTTAACCATCAACAAAGTCAGATTTTTACTTGCATTAACTAGCCTTTTCAATTGCCCTGCATGAACTAAAGAAGATTCTAGCTTCTTCTTATGTGCTCTCACAATGTACTCTTTTCCATCCTTGAACAAGTGATACTTATTCTCATGGCGATGGAATATTTCCTTTCTTTCAAATAAATATGGACTACCCAACACAACACATGTAATGTCAAGCGGTACTACATCTAGTTCAACCCAATCAACATAATGAGCTGTTATGGCGAAGTGCAAGATGCACTTCTTTGAGACTTGTAAGTTTGCATCCTTGCATATCCACCCAAGTGGATAAGGATTTGGATGTGGAGTTGTCTCAAGTTTCAGCTATTTGACCAAGTCTTCTGAGATGATATTAGCTTGAGACCCACTATCAAAAAGAGTGTCTATTTTTGTGTGGTTTGAGATTATCCTCACATGAAATAGCTCTATCCTCCTCTTTTCATTTTGAGTTTCTTTGTGAAAGTTTAATGTGCTAGAACTGGGATTTGTTTCTTGTACAACCTCTTTCCCCTTTATGTTCTTTAATACCATGGTGATACTTTTTGTCTCATCACCTGATTCAGACCCTAAGTCCTGTTCAACAGTTGCTACAGTTTTTCCCTTTTCTTTGGTTTTGTCTTTGGTTTTATATTTCTCTGGTTTTAGCTCTAGATGAAGCTTCCAACAGTGATCTTCATCGTGGCTTGTTTTTGAACAATTCTTGCAAAAGAATTTCCCTTTTTCCTTTCTAGAGTTTGCAATCCTTTTTCTTCCTTTGCCTTTAAAATCACTATCCTCATTTCCATCAAAAGTGTTTTTCCCTCTAGTCTCTAAATGCATAGCTTGTACACAAACTTCGTCTAGACTAGTAGGATTGAACATAAGGATAGTATGTTTAAGGTAGCTGTGCAAACCACCTATATATTTCAACAAAGTGTCTTGACTTTGTAAGTCTACTCCTAATAAGAGTGCTCTTCTCCTAAACTCTTGGGTGTAGTCTTGAACTCTTTGTCCTTTAAGTTGTCTAAAACTTTGCCAATTCATTATAGCCTTTTGTAAATGAGAAAGAGGATAAAATTGCTTCTTAATTGTGGAAAAAAATTCAGCCCACGATAAATTAAGCTTACCATGTTTTCGAATTTCATCCTTGGTCTTGGCTTCCCACCATACCAATGCTGCTCCTTCCATCCTTAAAGAGGTTAACTGAATCTTGGTGTCATCATCATGTAAGTTCTGAATCCTTAAATAAACTTCCAATTGTCTTATCCAATTGTCAAGTTTCTATGCATTGACTTCACCGTTAAACATGGGTAATTCAAATTTAACATCTAGCTTTAAAAATGGACTTTTTCCAGAAGTTTTAGACTTATGAGGTTGATTTACCGAGGTAGAGGATGATGATGTAGAGGAAGAGGATGATGATGGAGATGGTGGATCACCATTTCCTCCGTGTCCTTTCTTTGAATTATCATCACCTTTATTTCCTCCGGAAGAGCCCTCGCCTTCTTTCTGATGTTTAGACCCTTCTCCAACCAACCTATCATTCCTTTCCTGGTATAATATTCTTACCATCTCAGTCATGTCCAAAAAGGCTTTTCTGAATACCTGTTCTTCTTCTCTTGGATCCATGTCTTCAGGAACTTCTCCTCCCCTTTCAGACATACCTGAAGCTTATTTTAAGGCTATTGAGGGTGAATCAGAAGGTGGAGATAATGGCACCCTGGCCCTCCTTGGTTGAGGATTATCTTGTGCTCTAACCAATTGTCCTTTCCATTTTTAAAGCTTAAGCCTGGTAAGCATTAAAACTTGCAAAACAGTAAAAAATATCTTTGCACAAAACTAATACTCAAAACCTTGAGCTCTAATACCAACTGATCTGAAAATGAAACTACTTGTTTTTGCTGTTCAATGTATTCATTTCCATTAAATTATATGTGCAAACTGTTACTGATGTCTTGCAATTGAAACAAAGTGTTCTGGGTAAATTTCCGAGTCTTATGTGTGAAGGAGGATTATTTTAATTTATTGTTTATCATATCAAATATGAAAAACACAGCAAGATAAATTCACATAATATAACACAGCAGCTGATAAGGTAGTTCACCCCCCCTGGGCTACATCTGCCAGGTCCAAGGCCCCCAAATGGGCATGTCCTTGCTTTGATTAGATGCTCAAATTGGTTATATAGTGATAAGAAAGCCTAAACAGGCAAAATAAACTGTGAAAATGAGTTCAAAACACAAAAAAGTCAAGAATGACTTTTTTTCACCTCCAATGGCTAACCATAGCCCAATACAGCTCCAACACTCTTTAGGCCCTGATGGCTCTCCAAGATTCTTTGCTGAAAAACACTTGAATATGAGCTCTGTTGGCTCTGAAACCTATACCATTGGCTCTGGAATGCTCAGAATACCCAAAATAAAAATAAAAAAAATCGCTCCAAAAGGATCTCTCTAGCCAAAGTTATGACCTCTAGAAGTTTTCTCCAGTTTGGCCTAAAAAAACTCCACTAAATTTGGCTTAACTAGAGTTAAGGCCGCTAATTTTGGCAACTATGCCTAAAATGGCAGACTCTGCCAAATTGACCACCAGCTCTAACCATAACCTCTGGGCTTAAACCATGCACATGTGACCACATGGATGGCGGTTAAGGTGGGCTGGCGGGTTGGTTGACATTAACTGTAACTACCAGCAGAACTGCTACATGTGACCACGTAACTAACCTTAACCGCTGGGTTTGGAGTTATCCGCTGAGTCTAAGCCTTTGGTTCCACGCCCAGGTCATATGGTTAGGGGGCTGGCGCCTTTCCGCCCCCAACTCATCCTTTAATAAAATTCAAATATGCATTGAGACCTTCCATGGTTAAGAACCATTGTGAAGGTGTTCTGGTCGGGCTTGTGGGCTGGCGGCCACCCAACTCGGGGTTGAATCCTGCGAAGTGCAAAATATTTTACACCATAAACTTTGTAGACTTGGGGCCACGTGGCGGCCTCCGAGTAGGCCACATGGCACTCATTGATTGGTCAACCAAACAACATATTCAGGGGAATATTCTAAGGAATATTTTGGAGAATATTCTAGAGAATATTTTAAGGAATATTCTTTAGAATATTCTCCTTTTTTTAAATTTTTCCAAAATTCAAAAATTGCAGTTTACTGGGCATTTTTAAAATGCGATAACTCCTCCATACGGTTTCAGTTTTTTGAACCATTCATGGTGCTAGAATCAGGAAGACGAGATCTATCCGGTCGTTCTGGTTTCAACCAATTCTGAGCAATTCAAAATTTAAGCATTTTTTCCTCTTAGGACATGATCCCCTGATCAAGGTCGTACTTTCATCCTTCTACTCACAGTAGGTTTCCTACCAGTCCTTGATGTGGGGGGTTGCTTTGAGAAGTGAAAAAGTGATCTTTTCCCGGCTGGAAAAATCATGAATGGGAAAATATACTTCTAGCAGATTTAACCATTTATCTATGGCGTCTACATCTATCAGACCCTCAAATATGGGAATGTCAAAGTTAATTTGTACCTTAAAGGGTGTGGCATTTCTAGAGTAGTTTCTGGTAGTATATGCATCACCCTTGGGTAGCCACTTAAGGATCTGGGAAAAGTTGTCCATCATCGCATTCCTTTTTTTCTCAAGGGCTTCTTCGAGAAAGATTTTGATATGATCTCCTGCCCCATCGTCTTTCTTTTCATTCGCCATGGGAGGTCATTAGGATTTATGAGGCTGGTTTTGCAAAGGTTCGACCAGTTCAAGCCCTAACTCCTTATATCCTGACCTCGTTGGGGACATGCAAAGAAAAACAGAGAAAGAGCAGACCACTTTGATACCACTGATCTAGATTTAAACAGGAACGCAACAAATTACAGATATAACCATAAATAAAAAGATGCAGTAGAAACAACACTTCATTTAATTAATATCAAATACTGGAATATGCTTACAAACAGAATGGAAATAAGACTAGCTTGGATGATGGTAGCTTATCTCTGAGAAGAGATGTAGCGGCTACATACCTTTGAACTGTGTTATGATGAGGTCAAGGGCCTTTTTATTATTGAACAATAAGAGAAAACTTAAACAACCAAAACCCTAACTTGAGGAGATGTAACGCCAAGAATTTATGGGCCCCGTTGGGGTTAGTTGGACAACCAACTTCCCAGGGTTGCGACTTGGTCATATTATCTCTGTTTGACACGCATGATACTCTGTTGGAAAGATCTCTCCGAGGACTATGAAGGAAAATACAATTTTAAACAAAACATTGTTGGTACAAGATTGCAAAAAAAATGTTGTTTAGGGCCTCAAAATGGCTTCGAAAGTTTAGGAATTGAAAAACTATTAAAAATAGTAAACTGTGCTACAATTAAGGAAACTGAAAAACTGAAAGAGACAGTTGTGGGGGTCCAAGTGGGATAGGTGGGTGGCCACCAACATCCACCCGAATCACGAAAAGGTGACATTTTTCCATTCTTGCAAAAGGGAGAAAAAACTTAAAGAAAACACATGGAATGGATTTCAATTTTTGCAATGAAATTATACAAGACCAAGGTAGGATCCAATATTTGGTGCATGTCAAAATTTTGGAAGGTGTTGTAGAAGTGACAACACTTGGCGTCACACTGGTAAAATTCTAGCTTCTATGTCTTGGTTAACTCTTTTGTGCAAGTTTTCAGTTCTTTAGGGAGTATTAATTCATCATGCATATCACTTTGGCTTCCCCACTTACCATATGAATAAACATGGTCCCCTTTGTACCTTTCTCGGTTGAACACAAGCATAAGATTCAACAATATTGTAATGTTTCGAATCAGAAAGGGTAGTGAAGTTCACGAGCTTTAAATTTTTAGAGTATATTTTTTCATCTCCGATGTTGCTCCACTACGAGCAGGCCTAGAGAGTAGCCCAAAGGAGTCACTACAAGAATACAAACAATTCTCCATTGCTAGAAATCTTGGACAGTACCTTGGTGGACTTTCTTGCTTCATCTCTCTGTGTAGGAAGCCTTTCTCTTCTTTCACCTTTATTTGTATATTTAAATAGGACTGTGCATTGAAACTTATTTATTTATGGGCAAAAGAGAGATTATTACAGGTGGATCATATTTTCTGTCAGAACCCTATCGAAAAAAATCTCCTTACAGGCAGATCATATTTTCTTTTAGAACTTCATCGACCAAAGGATGTAACCAACCTAAGGAAGGAGGACCAAAAGTTAGCCAAATTTTGTGGTGTCACAAGACTCTTTTCAATTTAGACACATACAAAGAATTCGGAAAACATGTTCACACATAACACTTATTTACAAAAACGAGAAAAAAAAGACAAGACCAATAAAACAAACAAGAAAGAAAATAAACTATGTACATAAGGCAAGGCACAACCCCAAATCATCATTGAAAGTAATGTTTTAAGTCTTGGACATTAACGGGAAGAGAGTCGATCCTCTCGTCTAGTGATTGCAGACGATATGTATGTTGGCCAAGATTTCTGTGTATAGTGAATGGTTCGATCCACATGGATTGGAACTTAGTGTGTTTTCCTTTGTCCTCGTGGGCTTTTTCCCACTTCAAGACTAGGTCACCCACACTGAATTCATTCTTCCCTACAAAATTCTTGTCGAACCACCTCATGATATGACTTTGGTGAAGTGATAAATTTTCTTTTGCTTTCTGCCTTTCTTCCTGCGGCTTGTGAAGGGTGTCTATCCTACGCTGAACCAATAAGTAAGGCTTGCCTCAGGATTCCTGTGAAAGTTGAAGGATAGGTAGGTAGATGTTCGGGGGTAGGATGGCTTCTTTTTCGTAAAACAAGAATTAAGAAGACATATTCAAAGAGGGTTTTGGTGTGACTTGGATATCCCTTAAGGCATTCATGAAAGTGATGTGTCAATTCCCTTGTTAAGAGAAAATGGTATTTTTGATAATGCAGATGAGGTATTTATTTTTAGACTAAGCAAGGCCATTTCCCTGTGGATAGTAGTTAGCTGAAAGTTTCAATATGATTCCATTTTCCAATAGAAAATCATATAATTTTAACGAAGAAATATGTTGCATTATAAGAAAAGGAGAAGTCAGGATGTCGAACCTGCAAATGATATTCTTCTTAAGGAAGTTGATGAATTATTGATCATTCAATTGTTTGAGAAAAAAATATTCTATCCACTACGTGAAGTAGTCTGTAGCAATGCTACTTTGATGAGTGCAGGAAAATTTCACCAATCACATATAAGCCCCATTGTTGAAATGGTTCTTCCATTGCAATTGGTTGCAACTGGGCCACTGACTTATTTAATTTTCTGACACACCTCTGATAGACTGGACACTTGCGGGCATAGACATGAGAACACTTGAATAATGTGGGCTGATAAAAACTAACCAGCACAACCTTGTGTGCGATTGTGTCACCCGAAAAGTGTCCCCCAGCTGGGCCGTCATGGAGATCACACAATACTCTTTTTGAATCACACGCTTCCAAGCATATGAGAAGAACTCTGTTATGGTGCTTTATGAAAAGCACCCCATGCACCAATTGGTAAGATAATTCTTTGAGTTTGAGTCCCTCTTTTTCCATGCAGATAAATGAGAGGGAAAGGTTCCATGTTCAAGATATTGGTGCACATCCGCATACCAAGTGTTTGTGATGGTAGTGGGGGAAGCTCGCTCAACATTATACATTTCAATTTCATGCTCCCATCCAAATGGGTATTCTTCTTTTGCTTGTACTACTTTTTATGCAAGCCGACAAAGACCATGGCCCTTGATCATGTGAACTGGATTGATTTCTAAGTCATACTCCTTGAAACCAGTCATCCAATTCGATATTCTTTCACACAGATCTTGTTGAACAAACAATGATCTGACTACTAGGTGTGGAAGAAAGATGATACAATGATTTTTGAAGAGATAGGGTTGGAAATGCTTCACCACCTTGTAGACTGCATAAGCTTGTTTGTCCTTGAAAATGCAACAAGAAAATCCTAATTTAATTTTCCTCTTGAATTAATTTGATAATAAAATTGTAATTCCACGTCTCATGACGACTTGTAATAGTTAACTAAGTTAATTTGACTTAGTTGTCTCAGTTAATTCGAGTTGATGGTCTAACTAGAGTCATATAGAGTGTCTCCTAAAATTAGGAGCAATACTTGAGTTTATTTTGAATTGTAATTAGTTATTTAAATCTAACTGAGTTAAAGTCAGTTAAACTAGTTCCAACTGATGGAGGAATTAGTGGGAAGTCTAGTAGTGTGGTGCTCCCTGCAGTCCAGTGGGGTGCTTCCTGTAGTTGAGTGTGGTGCTACCTAAAGTACAATGGGATGCTGCTTGAAGTGGAGTGTGGTGCTTCTTGTAGTACAGTAGGGTGCTGCCTAAAGTGTAATGTGGTGTTTATTGAAGTGCAGTGTGGTGTTGCCTGCAGTGATCAACTAGAAAAATAAATATTCACTCATAATTAATTCATGCATGTCATATAAAAGAAAGACCCAGTTGAGATTTGAGTTTAGGGACAATGTATTATCAGTTGTAAAATCATCTAAATTAAATCGATGGTGCATGCAATCAAAGGAAGGCCTATGAGGATTGCGCAGTTCATAATTGAGGAATTTCCCAATTAAATAGGGGCTAATTCCTTGAGTAACAATGCAAGGAAATAGGGACTTGGGCAAACAATAAATTAGCTAAGTATTAGCTTGAGCTTGTCTAGGAAATAGCGAGATAGATAGAGATAGTGCAGAAGTTGCTCAGGCTTGAGAAAAACATTGCAATCTTCTCATATTTTGTGATTAATGCATTATACAGATAACATGGGTTTTTAGCTGTGACTTTCCCTAGGAATCCATTGTGTTATGTGTGATTGAATTCTTTCTCTTATATGCTTCGTTTTTCATTGATCATTTATTATTTTCACTGATGAGTAGAGTAGATTCAAGTCTATTGTTTTAGCATATTACAATTAGCAGTTTGAATCTACAAGGAAATTTCTGCTATGTTCGACATCATAACAAATTTTCACATAGTAGGAATTGTGCCAATGAGTTTTGAAGACATGAAGACTATTATTTTCAGCATTTTGGAGCAGATTCAACAAGTTTTAGTAGAGAAATAAATATTCATCTTAACTCTTTATTCATGACTCTTCTTGTTTAGCCACTTGAAGAAGAATATGAACAGAATTTTGGAGCCACCACACATAAAACTCATCCATTCCAAAGGGTAAGTTAAGGTACGTCATTTTCTAACTTTTGACCATAGAATTCCATAAAAGGCTAGAATGATAATTGTTGGAAAAACATTTCTCTTCCTCATTTCATAAAATTGCCAATACCATCAGTTGGGGGGGGGGGGGAATACATTCATCTTCATATCTTGCCATGTCCATATCATATTCAGGAGCCCACATACTTCCAACATATATTAACTATTACATTGTTATTATGAGCATACAATGGCTTTTCAAAAAAGTGCTTAAAGGATAAATTGGATACAAACAAAATCATGGTTGTCACACAAGAACCAACCATTATGCAATCTAATAAAGATATACTTTTCAACAATAATCAAAATATCATTATGCAAAGTTCAAAGATCAAAATAGAATGCAACAACAGAAAAATGGTTGTAACACAAGAACCAACCATGTTGCAATTCAAGTAAAACACTTTGCAGAAATATGAAGTTATCAAATGATATTATGCAAAGTTAGGCCAAAGCTCAAAGATCAAAAGAATTAATGTAATATATATTGCATGAGGACATGCAATAGCTTCAGTTGGGGGGTATGTTGGGTCTTGAAAATGTCATTCATTTCTATTACACTTTCAATATTATGTCCATTATATCACTTCCATTTCACTTCTATTTCACTACTATGTCACCACATTCATCCCACTTTCATTATCATTGGGCCACATTTATGTTTTTCCAAACTTTATTAATTCTAAGCCTTTTTAAGTGAATTTGTGGTTAAAAATTAGAAAATAATGTGCATATGCTTATACTTAACAAGTGGGTTGAGATTGTTGACATATGTAGGATAAAAGGGGGCTTCTAGAAGACTTTTATGTGGCACCCTAAGGCCAAATTCGAATTTGAGTGGAGAGAATCATGAGATCATGAGGATATGTGTCACATCTCCTAATTTTATTGAAACTCTAAGAAGACATGTGTCTTATCAGTTCCTATTTTAATCAGGACTCTAGAGGTAGAGGTAGAGATTCATGGACTCTTATTAATGAGATGGCTTCTCATCTTTTTGTATAAATAGGAGATCTTTCTCCTTCATTGGTTAGCTTAACTTGGCTTTTTAGTTCTTTAGTTTGGAATTTGTAGTTCTTCCTTGATGGCTTTGGAAAGCTTTAGAGAGCTTTGTTGTACTTTGTAATTTTGAAGAATTTGAATAAAGCTTTGATGTTCTCAACATGGAAAGAGATGTGAAGTAGATGTTATGGAGCATATTAGAATGTAAGGTAGAGTAGATTTTGCTTTATAGTTTTGCATTGATTCAAGTATGTCATTTTATTGCTTTCAAGTTTGATAGTTTATATTTTCCATTCATGCAAGCGTGTTCAACCGGTTGATTGTAGATTAGTTTTTCTTCACATGTTCTTGTATTTTCTTATTAGTTTTTGCTTGAGATTTTTAATGTAGTTTTTGCATCAAGTAATGAACTGAGATTTTCTTCTCTGCTGAACTTTTTAGCTTTTAAATTTCAGTTGTTATGCTGTGATTTCAATGATATTTGTTTGCTGCTATTAGCTAGTTTAGATATCAAGTTATTCATGTTATTTGACGTTATCTTCGGTGCCATGGCTTAACCCGAGAAGTTAATTGGCGAGCTATCGGATTATAAGTGAAGTAATTCGATTTTGCTTTCATTAATTTGCAAGTAGGT
Organism: Pinus tabuliformis; assembly: GCA_031772625.1. NCBI lineage: Eukaryota > Viridiplantae > Streptophyta > Pinopsida > Pinales > Pinaceae > Pinus > Pinus tabuliformis. The sequence continues at coordinate 870,983,788 of CM062808.1, forward strand.
AATTTAGATATCAATTCTTCATGTTATTTGACATTATCTACGGTTCCATGGCTTAACTCGAGAAGTTAATTGGCGAGCTATCGGATTATAAGTAAAGTAATTTGATTTTGCTTTCATTAATCTACAAGTAGGTAATTTAGATATCAATTCTTCATGTTATTTGACGTTATCTCTAGTGCCATAGCTTAACCCGAGAAGTTAATTGGCGAGCTATCGGATTATAAGTGAAGTAATTTGATTTTGCTTTCATTAGTTAGCAATTTTTGGTTTTGAGTGTAGTAGTTTAGATTTTATTTCTGTAATTAGATAGACATCAGAGACAGTAATCTCATTTTCAATACTTCATCTTTAGCTTGATTTATGTAGCTGCATGTTTACACTTTTGTTCAAGTTCAGATTTTATAGATAACATGTTTTGAGATTTTTGAAATGCTAAGTTTGGAATTATCATAAGAAGCATAAACCTTGTCTTCAACTATACATCCACACTTGATCTTTAAAAGCAATCTTAAAACTTTAAACTAGGATTTCCATTGCATTAAAATACTTTAGGAGACCAACAAAAACAAAACCCCAAAACAACATAAACTATAAAACAACGAAGTAAGAAAAAGAGTTAACTAAGCACCTATGGTGCACCACACTTCATCAGTTTACGATACCCGGATTGATAATTTATGTAGAGCAATTTAAGACGTTAAATTGACTAGACATTTTGGCGCCGTTGCTGGGGAAGTGTAATTAGGAGACCTTATTTCTTACATCTAAAAAAAATTAAAAATTTCTTGAGCATGCTCTCCTCCTACACTTTTTGTGATCTGGAGGATCAGGAAAATGATTGTTATGTAAAAAAAAAAAAAAAAGAAAAAAATAAAAACAAAAAGGGAGACAAAATAAACTTCATCATTTCAATTGATTCAATAATAAAAAAATAAAAAATAAAAAAATAAATTAAAAAAATGAAACCTAACTGCTTTGATAGGTTCAGCTGTCCAAGATTGATTGGTTATGGTTTGTAGTGGTTCTCAAAGTGTCCTGTTTTAATAAGATTTTGCAACTTAGCTGTGGAATGCAGCCTGATTTCGAAGCTAACTGTGAATTCCGCAGCTAATTCCAAGGTTTAGCAGGTTACAGACATCCAATGAAGAAACTGACCACATGGGCATCTCCAAAATTGTCTTGACATGGATCCTATCCTAGTCACCCAGTCCAGATTGATAAAAAATCAGCGTAAGACCTCAGTCAAAGTCCTGTTTTTAGCATGTTTACTTTGAAGTCTTTGTCTACCTAAAATTGAAAATCATTAATCATTTTTATAAAATTTCATAATTTCAGAGAAGAAAAAAAAGAGGAAACAAGCAATGGCTATCCCCAATTCCAGTTTCCATTGTGGCCTTAATAGAAAATCTGCATTCCTGTTTGAAGCTTTGGCCTTAAAACAAACCTGCAAGAACATTAAAAAAAAAGAAGAAGTGAAAATTCAACAGATAGAATTGCTTGGACTGTTGTAAAGAAAAATAAGATGAGGCCAATTGAAGTAAAGAAAAAAAATCTTTTATGGCTTTCAAAATAGTGTTTGCAGTTTCTTTGGGTTGGTGTTATGAATCGCTCTCAAGCAGATATCAACAAAAGTGTTGAAATGGTTGTTGCAAGACGAAGAGAGCTGGAATATTTTTCACACAATCTAGACTATAAACGTATATCACACAGAATGGGATTAGAACATCTTGCGAAGATGTTTTCAAAGCATCTTGAAACTGTAATTAAGTTACCATCCCAAGCCTTCAGTCATTCACCAACAAAACTATTGCTGGTATTGAAACAGAGTTGAGTCGACTTGGAAAACCGATTGCTTATGATGCTGGAGGACAATTGTATGCCATTTTGGAGATTTTTTTGACTGGTTCATATGCTGAGAATACATCTAAAAACATTTTTTCTCTCAGAAATTCATTTCACAGCCGAATGCAGCAACTTAGGAAAAACACAAAACACTAAAAAATGTCAAACTTCAACTGCAGGATCTGGCCAAATGGAGATGAATTTGAGAAAAATAAAACATGGGTTTTTTCGGCAATGGGGTCAGTTAGATAAATCAGAGACGATTTTAAGAAGTTCGTGGTGGTTTCAGAGAATTTCTTGGTTCTCTGAAGCCTCATTTTGCATGTCGCGTGAAGAAAAATGGAAATTAAATTGATGAACAGTTTGTTGTTCTGACTCAACGTGCATGGAGAGGGGAATTATGATTTAGGAATCAACTGTGTGCTGGAATTTAAACATGATTACACGTCTCCCGTCGTTTGCCACCTGTCTGTACCTGTTCTGTTACTTCCCGTTTAACAACAAGATGATCGAACACGACAACGGTTAATGTGAACAAGTTGAATACGGCTGTTCACAGCCGATGGATGGATGTGGCAAAGTATTCAATGCTAGGAGTATTGTTGTTAAGCACGGTTACGTGACATCCAGCAAAGGAAGCTGCCAACTTTACCGCACAGGTTATTATTATGAATCTGGTTATGCCCCTGTGTTGGATTGCCACACTTGCCACATTGACATCAAGTTTGCTAGTTGTCGAAATCTTTGCTGAGTATCCTCCATTGGGTCATTTTGCAGTCAGGGATATGCTTTAGATGGTTGCTATAGGAGTGATTAAAGCTGTTGAAAATATCATACATTTCCATTACTCTGATATATTTTCATCACTAAAATTGTTTTGCTTCATATACCATTTACAAAGTTTTTATTTTTCAGTCAGACAGTGAAGAAAATTAAAATTTTTTAGCAAAACATGAATAATTGGTCTTGTGCACCAGTTGTGATCTTAGTCTCTCTCTCCTTGGTACTTGGCTGCATAAAATCTCTTTTCCAATAACTTAAATCAGAAAACTGATGGTTGAATGTAGCTTTGTTCTGCAGCTAACTGGTAATTCCGCAGCCATTTTCATACTTCTATAGGTTATAGGTGTCAAGAGACGAAACGAACCACATGGGTAGTTGGGAACATGTCAGTACATGGATGGTGTCCTATCCATTTGATCCAAATCGATGAAAAAAACCCCAGTCAAAGGGAAGTCAAGGTGTGTGTTATCACTAAGTCACCACACTAAGTCCCCGCATGTCAAGAAAAAAAAAAACAATTTTGAATCAATGAAATGAATAAGTTATTTGCTCACTTTTCTGAAGGTATTGATTAATTTTGGACTGATGATGAAAGATGAATGACTAACTTTTTATTCAAGATTTTTAGCTACAGAAACTGTGCACATGTTACAGCTAAAATCCAATTCCGCAGTTGTTCTCCAATTTCGCAGCCGAAAAAGCTCATTGTTCAAATCAGCCTAACTTTCTCATACGAAATCATATTTTTATGATTCAAGTATCATTGGCAAGATCTCAACAAGATCTACACAACGAGAAATCCATCATTAGAGTTCGAAATGGTAAATAATGAAATAAATTGCTGAAAAGAAGCAACATTCAAGTTGAGGCACTAATTCCAAAGCAGGAATAAATTCTTTTGATTTTTCTTTTGAGAACTTGTTTCATTAATACAAATTCTTAGTTTTATGTGTAAATATCATAACTAAAGAGATTGATCACCTCTTTCCTTTCATAATCTTACATTCCATTGCAGAAGAAGTATTAGTTTTTTTGCAGGTTCCAAGAGGAAGGACAAATGATTACAAGAGAATGGTGTCTCTCTAAGAGACCAATTTGTTTCATAAGAGGATGATCAACAACAAAGAAGAAATATGCTGATGCAAAATCAGATCCAAACACTTGAAAAACTTTTAGATACTTTTGTCTCCATCACATGCATACTTCATAATAAACCATTCACCTTATTTCACTTCATATTTTCCATTTACATTCACATACACTTTTCATCTCTTTTTGTCCATTCATAACCCACAAATAAAATCAAGAGGCTCATTCACATGCTTATTGCCCATTGCCATTTCTACTCTCCATTGCCATCTTCTATTTCTTGTCATTTACATTTCGCAAATAAGCCTTGCTTCAATGCAAATTATTGAGTCCATAGTCGAGTCTAAGTTCTTTGTAAAATACACCTTGAAGCTTGCATGCCTTAATGGCAAGTTCTCATACTGACAAACAATGGGAATACATTAATGTCCCTTGTTCATCAGATCTTCTAGGTGACTCGACATCAAAAAAACTATTCGTACCTAGCAAGATGTGTTTGGGCATCTTGAGTCTCATTGTCATCAATGGTGAGATTTTCGTGTTGACTAGTGGCATCCATTAATGGCCACTAAGTCAACAATTTCCTACTATGTTTGATATAAGAACATATTTTCACATAGTAGGAATTGTACCAATGAGTTTTGAAGACATTAAGACTATTATTTTCAGCATTTTGGAGCAGATTCAGCAAGTTTTAGTAGAGAAATAAAAAGTCATCTTAACTATTTATCCATGACTCTTCTTGTTCAGCCACTTGAAGAAGAATATGATCAGAATTTTGCAGCCACCACACATACAACTCATCCATTCCAAAGGGTAAGTTAAGGTACGTCATTTTCTAACTTTTGACCATAGAATTCCATAAAAAGCTAGAATGATAATTGTTGGAAAAACATTTCTCTTCCTCATTTCATAAAATTGCCAATACCATAAGTTGGGGGGGGGGGGGGGGGGGGGGAATACATTCATCTTCATATCTTGCCATGTCCATATTATATTCAGGAGCCCACATACTTCCAACATATATTAACTATTATATTGTTATTATGAGCATACAATGGCTTTTCAAAAAAGTGCTTAAAGGATAAATTGGATACAAACAAAATCATGGTTGTCACATAAGAACCAACCATTATGCAATCCAATAAAGATATACTTTGCAACAATAATCAAAATATCATTATGCAAAGTTCAAAGATCAAAATAGAATGCAACAACAGAAAGATGGTTGTAACACAAGAACCAACCATGTTGCAATTCAAGTAAAACACTTTGCAGAAATATGAAGTTATCAAATGATATCATGCGAAGTTAAGCCAAAGCTCAAGGATCAAAAGAATTAATGTAATATATATTGCATGAGGACATGAAATAGCTTTAGTTGGGGGGTATTTTGGGTCTTGAAAATGTCATTCATTTCCATTACGCTTTAATTATTATGTCCATTATATCACTTCCATTTCACCTCTATTTCACTACTATGTCACCACATTCATCCCACTTTCATTATCATTGGGCCACATTTATGTTTTTCCAAACTTTATTAATTCTAAGCCTTTTAAAGTGAATTTGTGGTTAAAAATTAGAAAATAATGTGCATATGCTTATACCTAACAAGTGGGTTGAGATTATTGACATGTGTAGAATAAAATGAGGCTTCTAGAAGACCTTTATGTGGCACCCTAAGGCCAAATTCGAATTTGAGTGGAGAGAATCATGAGATCACCAGGATATGTGTCACATCTCCTAATTGTATTGAAACTCTAAGAAGACATGTGTCTTATCAGTTCCTATTTTGATTAGGACTCTAGAGGTAGAGGGACATTTTCATGGACTCTCATTAATGAGATGGCTTCTCATCGTTTTGTATAAATAGGAGATCTCTCTCCTTCATTGGTTAGCTTAACTTGGCTTTTTAGTTCTTTAGTTTGGAGTTTGTAGTTCTTCCTTGATGGATTTGGAAAGCTTTGGAGAGCTTTGTTGTACTTTGTAATTTTAAAGAATTTTAATAAAGCTTTGATGTTCTCAACATGGAAGGAGATGTGAAGTAGATGTTATGGAGCATATTAGAATGTAAGGTAGAGTAGATTTTGCTTTGTAGTTTTGTTTTGATTCAAGTATGTCATTTTATTGCTTTCCAGTTTGATAGTTTAGATTTTCCATTCATGCATATTTAATTCATGCAAGCGTGTTCAACTGGTTGATTGTAGATTAGTTTTTCTTCACATGTTCTTGTATTTGCTTATTAGTTTTTGCTCGAGCTTTTTAATGTAGTTTTTGAATCAAGTAGTGATTTGAGATTTGCTTATCTACTGAACTTTTTAGCTTTTAAATTTCAGTTGTTATGATTTGATTTCAGTGCGATTTGTTTGCTGCTATTAGCTAGTTTAAATATCAAGTTCTTCATGTTATTTGACGTTATCTTCGGTGCCATGGCTTAACCTGAGAAGTTAATTGGCGAGCTATCGGCTTATAAGTGAAGTAATTTGATTTTGTTTTCATTAATATGCAAGTAGGTAATTTAGATATCAATTTTTCATGTTATTTGATGTTATCTTTGGTGCCATGGCTTTACCCGAGAAGTTAATTGGTGAGCTATCGGATTATAAGTGAAGTAATTTGATTTTGCTTTCATTAATATACAAGTAGGTAATTTAGATATCAATTCTTCATGTTATTTGACGTTATCTCTAGTGCCATGGCTTAACCCGAGAAGTTAATTGGTGAGCTATCGGATTATAAGTGAAGTGATTTGATTTTGCTTTCATTAGTCTGCAATTTTTGGTTTTGAGTGCAGTAGTTTAGATTTTATTTCTGTAATTAGATAGAAAGCAGAGATAGTAACCTCATTTTCAATACTTCATTTTTAGATTGATTTATGTAGCTGCATGTTTACATTTTTGTTCAAGTTTTGATTTTATAGATGGCATGTTTTGAGATCTTTGAAGTGCTAAGTTTGGAAATTATCATAAGAAGCATAAACCTTGTTTTCAACTATACATCCACACTTGATCTTTAAAAGCAATCTTAAAACTTTAAACTAAGATTTCCATTGTATTAAAATACTTTAGGAGACCAACAAAAGCAAAACCCCAAAACAACATAAAATATAAAACAACGAAGTAAGAAAAAGGGTTAACTAAGCACATATGGTGCACCACACTTCATCAGTTTATGATACCTGGATTGATAATTTATGTAAAGAAATTTAAGACATTAAATTGACTAGACATTTTGGTGCCGTTGCCGTGGAAGTGTAATTATGAGACCTTATTTCTTACATCTAAAAAAAAATTAATAATTTCTTGAGTATGCACTCCTCCTGCACTTTGTGTGATCTAGAGGATTAGAAAAAGGATTGTTATGTAAAAAAAAAAGAAGAAAAAAAAGAAAAAAAGAAAAAGAAAAAGGGAGACAAAATAAACTTCATCATTTCAATTGATTCAATAATAATAAAAAAAAATGAAACCTAACTGCTTTGATAGGTTCAGCTATCCAAAATTGACTGATTATGGTTTGTAGTGGTCCTCAAAACACTGTGTCCTGTTCTAATAAGATTTTGCAACTTAGTTGCGGAATGCAGCCTGATTCTGCAACTAAATGTGAATTCCGCAACTAATTCCAAGGTTTAGCAGGTTACAGGCATCCAATGAAGAAACCGACCACATGGGCATCTCTGGAATTGTCCTGACATGGATCCTATCCTAGTCACCCAGCCCAGATTGATAAAAAATCAGCTTAAGACCTCAGTCAAAGTCTAGTTTTTAGCATGTTTACTTTGAAGTCTTTGCCTGCCTGAAATTGAAAATCATTAATCATTTTTATAAAATTTCACAATTTCAGAGAAAAAAAAAGAGGAAACAAGCAATGGCCATCCCCAATTCCAGTTTCCGTTGTGGCCTTAATAGAAAATCTGCATTCCTGTTTGAAGCTTTAGCCTTAAAACAAACCTGCAAGAACATTTAAAAAAAAAGTGCAAATTCAACAGATAGAATTGCTTGGACTGTTGTAAAGAAAAATAAGATGAGACCAATTGAAATAGAGAAAAAAAAATCTTGTATGGCTTTCAAAATAGTGTTTGCAGTTTCCTTGGGTTGGTGTTATGAATCGCTCTCAAGCAGATATCAACAAAAGTGTTGAAATGGTTGTTGCAAGACAAAGAGAGCTGGAATATTTTTCAAATAATCCATACTATAAATGTATAGCACACAGAATGGGATTAGAACATCTTGCGAAGATGTTTTCAAAGCATCTTGAAACTGTAATTAAGTTACCATCCCAAGCCTTTAGTCATTTACCAACAAAACTATTGCTGATATTGAAACAGAGTTCAGTCGACTTGGAAAACCAATTGCTTATGATGCTGGAGGACAATTATATGCCATTTTCGAGATTTTTTTGACTGGTTCATATGTTGAAAATACATCTGAAAACAATTTTTCTCTCAGAAATTCATTTCACAGTCGGCAACTCAGGAAAAACGCAAAACACTAAAAAATGTCAAACTTCAACTGCACGATCTGGACAAACGGAGATGAATTTGAGAAAAATAAAACATGGGTTTTTTCGAAAATAGGGTCAATTAGATAATGCAAAAATAGTTTTAAAAAATTCGTGGCGGTTTGAGAGAATTTCTCGGTTCTCTAAAGCCTCTTTTTGCATGCCGCGTGAAGAAAAACGGAAATTAAATTGATGAACAATCTGTTGTTTTGACTCTGTGTGCTTGGAGAGGGGAATTCTGATTTAGGAATCAACTGTGTGCTGGCATTTAAACATGATTACATGTCTCCCACCTTTTTCCACCCATCTGTACCTGTTCTGTTACATTCCGTTTAACAGCAAGATGATCGAACATGACAACGGTTAATGTGAACAAGTTGAATACAGCTCTTCATAGCCGATGGATGGATGTGGAAAAGTATTGAGTTCTAGGAGTATTGTTGTTAAGCATAGTTACATGGAATCTAGCAAAGGAGGATGCCAACTTTACCGCACATGTTATTATTATGAATCTGGTTATGCCCCTGTGTTGGATTGCCACACTTGCCACATTGACATCAAGTTTGCTGGTTGTCGAAACCTTTGCTGAGTATCCTCCATTGGGTCGTTTTGTAGTCAGGGATATGCGTTAGACGGTTGCTGTAGGAGTCATTAAAGTTGTTGAAAATATCATACATTTCCATTACCCTGATATATTTTCATCACTAAAATTGTTTTGCTTCATATACCATTTACAAAGTTTTTATTTTTCAGTCAAATAGTGAAGAAAATTAAAAAAATATAGCAGATCATGAATAATTGGTCTTGTGCACCAATTGTGATCTTAGTCTCTCTCCCTAGTACTTGGCTGCATAAAATCTCTTTTCCAATAACTTAAATCAGAAAACTGATGGTTGAATGGAGCTATGTTCTGCAGCTAACTGGTAATTCCGCAGCCATTTTCATACTTTTATAAGTTATAGGTGTCAAGAGACAACGAACCACATGGGTAGTTGGGAAAATGTTAGTACATGAATGGTGTCCTATCCATTTGATCCAAATCCATGAAAAAGACCCCAGTCAAAGGGAAGTCAAGGTGTGTGTTATCACTAAGTCGCCACACTAAGTCCCCGCATGTCAAGAAAAAAAACAATTTTGAATCAATGAAATGAATAAGTTATTTGCTCACTTTTCTGAAGGTATTGATTAATTTTGCACTGATGATGAAAGATGAATGGCTAACTTTTTATTCGAGGTTTTTAGCTACAGAAACTATGCACATGTTACAGCTAAAGTCCAATTCCGCAGCGGTTCTCGAATTCCGCAGCGGTTCTCGAATTCCTCAGCCGAAAAATCTCATTGTTCAAATCAACCTAACCTTCTCATACGAAATCAGATTTTGATGATTCAAGTATCATTGGCAAGATCCAAACAAGATCTACACAATGAGAAATCCATCATTAGAGTTCAAAATGGTAAATAATGAAATAAATTGCTGAAAAGAAGCAACATTCAACTTGAGGCACTAATTCCAAAGCATGTATAAATTCTTTTGATTTTTATTTTGAGAACTTGTTTCATTAATACAAATTCTTAGTTTTGTGTGTAAATATCATAACTAGAGAGATTGATCACCTCTCTCCTTTGATAATCTTACATTCCATTGCAGAAGAAGTATTAGTTTTTTTTGCAGGTTCCAAGAGGAAGGACAAATGACTACAAGAGATTGGTGTCTCTCTAAGAGACCAATTTGTTTCATAAGAGGATGATCAACAACAAAAAAGAAATATGTTGATGCAAAATCAGATCCAAACACTTGAAAAACTTTCAGATACTATTGTCTCCATCACATGCATACCTCATAATAAACCATTCACCTCATTTCACTTCATATTTTCCATTTACATTCACATACACTTTCCAGAGCTTTTTGTCCATTCATAACCCACAAATAAAAGCAATAGGCTCATTCACATGTTTATTGCCCATTGCCATTTCTACTCTCCATTTCCATCTTCCATTTTCATCTTCCATTTCTTGTCATTTTCATTTCGCAAATAAGCTATGCTTCAATGCAAATTATTGAGTCCATAGTCGAGTCTATGTTCCTTGTAAAATACACCTTGAGGCTTGCATGCCTTAATGGCAAGTTCTCATACTGACAAACAATTGGAATACATTAATGTCTCTTGTTCATAAGATCTTCTAGGTGACTCGACATCGGAAAAACTATTCGTACCTAGCAAGATGTGTTTGGGCATCTTGAGTCTCATTGTCATCAATGGTGAGAGTTCTCGTGTTGACTAGTGGCATCCATTAATGGCCACTACGTCAAAAATTTCCTGCTATGTTCGACATCAGAGCATATTTTCACATGGTAGGAATTGTGCCAATGAGTTTTGAAGACATGAAGACTATTATTTTCAGCATTTTGGAGCAGATTCAGCAAGTTTTAGTAGAGAAATAAAAAGTCATCTTAACTCTTTATCCATGACTCTTCTTGTTCAGCCACTTGAAGAAGAATATGATCAGAATTTTGCAGCCACCACACATACAACTCATCCATTCTAAAGGGTAAGTTAAAGTACGTCATTTTCTAACTTTTGACCATAGAATTCCATAAAAAGCTAGAATGATAATTGTTGGAAAAACATTTCTCTTTTTCATTTCATAAAATTGCTAATACCATCAGTTGGGGGGGGGAATATATTCATCTTCATATCTTGCCATGTCCATATCATATTCAGGAGCCCACATACTTCCAACATATATTAACTATTACATTGTTATTATCAGCACACAATGGCTTTTAAAAAAAGTGCTTAAAGGATAAATTGGATACAAACAAAATTATGGTTGTCACACAAGAACCAACCATCATGCAATCCAATAAGGATATACTTTGCAACAATAATCAAAATATCATTATGCACATTTCAAAGATCAAGATAGAATGCAACAACAAAAAAATGGTTGTAAGACAAGAACCAACCAGGTTGCAATTCAAGTAAAACACTTTGCAAAAATATGAAGTTATCAAATGATATCATGCAAATTTAAGCCAAAGCTCAAGGATCAAAAGAATTAATGTAATATATATTGCATGAGGACATGCAATAGCTTCAGTTGGGGGTATGTTGGGTCTTGAAAATATCATTCATTTCCATTACACTTTCACTATTATGTCCATTATATCACCTCCATTTCACCTCTATTTCACTACTATGTCACCACATTCATTATCATTGGGCCACATTTATGTTTTTCCAAACTTTATTAATTCTAAGCCTTTTTAAGTGAATTTGTGGTTAAAAATTAGAAAATAATGTGCATATTCTTATACCTAACAAGTGGGTTGAGATTGTTGACATGTGTAGGATAAAAGGAGGCTTCTAGAAGACCTTTATGTGGCACCCTAAGGCCAAATTCGAATTTGAGTGGAGAGAATCATGAGATCATGAGGATATGTGTCACATCTCCTAATTGCATTGAAACTCTAAGAAGACATGTGTCTTATCAGTTCCTATTTTGATTAGGAATCTAGAGGTAGAGGGAGAGATTCATGGACTCTCATTAATGAGATGGCTTCTCATCTTTTTGTATAAAAAGGAGATCTCTCTCCTTCATTGGTTAGCTTAGCTTGGATTTTTAGTTCTTTAGTTTGGAGTTTGTAGTTCTTCCTTGATGGATTTGGAAAGCTTTGGAGAGCTTTTTTGTACTTTGTAATTTTGAAGAATTTGAATAAAGCTTTGATGTTCTCAACATGGAAGGAGATGTGAAGTAGATGTTATGGTGCATATTAGAATGTAAGGTAGAGTAGGTTTTGCTTTGCAGTTTTGCTTTGATTCAAGTGTGTTATTTTATTGCTTTCAAGTTTAATAGTTTAGACTTTCCATTCATGCAATTTTAATTCATGCAAGCGTGTTCAACCGGTTGATTGTAGATTAGTTTTTCTTCACATGTTCTTGTATTTTCTTATTAGTTTTTGCTCGAGATTTTTAATATAGTTTTTGCATCAAATAATGATCTGAGATTTGCTTCTCTGCTGAACTTTTTAGCTTTTAAATTTCAGTTGTTATGCTTTTATTTCAGTGAGATTTGTTTGCTGCTATTAGCTAGTTTAGATATCAAGTTATTCATGTTATTTGACGTTATCTTCGGTGCCATGGCTTAACCCGAGAAGTTAATTGGCGAGCTATCATATTATAAGTGAAGTAATTTGATTTTGCTTTAATTAATATGCAAGTAGGTAATTTAGATATCAATTCTTCATGTTATTTGACATTATCTCTGGTGCCATGGCTTAACACGAGAAATTAATTGGTGAGCTATTTGATTATAAATGAAGTAATTTGATTTTTCTTTCATTAATCTGCAAGTAGGTAATTTAGATATCAATTCTTCATGTTATTTGACATTATCTCCGGTGCCATGGCTTAACCCGAGAAGTTAATTGGCGAGCTATTGCATTATAAGTGAAGTAATTTGATTTTTCTTTTATTAGTTTGCTTTTATTAGTTAGTATAGGGGTCTTATACTTATTTAAGAATCACTAAGAAGCATTGATGCGTCATCAAAATAAATGCATTACCATGTATCAAGCCATATATTCATTGTAAATTCAGTGATTAACCAAAACATGATGAGAGCCATACATTTCCACAGTCATAAAACTCATTCATAACCAAAGTATAACTAACATCAATATCAACAGTAAAACAACCATATAAACCACATATAAACAAGTATATTTACCCATAAAATAGCAAGGTGAAAGAGATAGCTTATTGATGATTGTATAGACTGACCAAGTATGGGACTTCTACGAACCACCCGACCATAGGCTAGGCTGAACCAAATATTTCTTTTAGCTATTCACCCCCATGCTATATTGCAAGCATGAATGGAGGATATCATACAAAAATTCAATCAAAACCATCTAGGGCTTCCAAAGGTAAAACCACTTCAACCCTCAACCAGTGATTCCACCTCACGATCGTACATCACTAACCATCACTAGATTGGTCTCTACCCAAGTTGTCCAGGGCTCCAGAACATTTTTTTCAACGAAGGCTCCAGGACTAGTAACTCAACCCACTACTTCTTCCGGGCTCCATAGCATTTGTCCAACCGAGGCTCAAGGACTAGTAACTCAACCCACTAAGGGCTTCAGAGCATTTGTCCAACCAAGGCTCCAAGACTAGTAACTCAACCCAAGTTGTTACTGAGCTCTATAGTGTTCGTCCAACTAAGGCTCCAAGAATTAGTAACTCAACCCACAACTAAAGGAACAAAAAAACCAACTAGAAAACAAAAGTAAAACCCACAACAACATGGTTATCTCATAAATGGAAAGGCTAGGAAAATCAACTGTGAATCTAGGAAATCCTCCATGCCAATGACATATCATAACCAAGAAACCACATCCATATTCCATGCATTCCTGAACTAGCGAGGAAAACATACATGTAACTTGGTACCTGCAAGAAAAAATCCACTGTAGTTGTTGATACCGATGTCCTCTTACGCTTTCCTACTCTTCCTTTGCCTTCTTGCTCCAAAATTCCAAGTATGCCACACTCCTCCAAGAGTGCTCCAAGAAAATTCTAAGTGTCCAAGAGTATGAGAGAGAGAGAGAATAGAGAGGGAGTTCCAAAAACTGAAATGATAATTGGTTACAATCTGATCCTTAGAAGCCATTTTATTAATGAGGCCTCTATTTTCTTCATTTTCCATTATTTTCCTTCAATTTCCTCCTCACATGCAACATGTGACCTTTCAGATTCCTTTTCTAATAATTTCCATTATTTCCATTAATAAAATGCTAATAAATGCCTCATGCCTTTCCAAATCCTTTGTCATTTCCTTTTCCAATTTCCTTAGCCATTAATTAATCACAAGTGATCCCCATCACTATGTTTTTTTCCCAACACTCAGCTTTGAATAAGTGTCCCATGACCAAGGTCTTATTTTACCTTTATTAGTTATTACATGGATTTTTGACTAGGGCTATTACAAAACTCTCCCCTTTGGGGGAACACTGTCCTTGGTGTTCAATGCCACCTACAACCACAAAATTGTTGTAAGAAAAATATATTTCCCATGGAGCTTTATAACTAGCTTCTTGTAGTATTTACAATGATCAACCTACTAAAAAGAAAACCAACATGAAAACATGACAAATATAACATCATAATGATATGACACCCATACTGCTTATTGCAGCTTTATAATACAATTCATGGTGGTATTGACATCCATATACATATGTACATATACCAAAACATCGTACAAAACATATACCGAAACATATACTAAAGACCTATACCCAAAAACATTCACTCAACCATTGAATATAGAAGGACACATAGCCTGCATCTGATCTGCCATCTCCTATGTAGCTTCACAGGGCCCAAATTGTTTCCACTACACTTTAACCTGCTTGATTGGTCAGCTTTCTAGCATGAACATCTTTCTTTGCAAAATGCACTGAGGTTCTGGTTGGAAGTCTCCTTCTGGCTCCACAAGCAATACAAACCAATCAATAACATGATCAACATCTTTAACATACTTCTTAAGTAATGACACATGGAAAACATCATGGACTTTCACTGTCAGAGGCAGTGCAAGTTGATAGGCTATTGGCTCAATCCTCTCAAGAATCCAAAAAGGTCCACAAAACCGGGGTGCCAACTTGGCACATGATCCAATCTTTAAGGATCTCTTCTTCAGATTGATGTGCAAGTACACCTTCTCTCCAAATTGAAACTCCTTAAACAACCTGTTTCGATCTACATATCTCTTTTTCCTATCCTGTGTTGCTTTCATATTCTCCTTGATTACCTACATTTCCTATTCCATTTATGCTAACATGTTTGTTCCAATCAATAAACTATTAATTGGATCACTTAAACTAATAGGAGTATTACAACTCGGCCCATAGAGTGCCTCAAACAAACTCATCCTCAAATATTCCTAATACCAATTGTTGTAATTGAACTCAACCAATGGAATATATTCTTTCGACTTCTACTGCTGATGCATAACATACATCCTCAACATATTCTCCAATATCCTATTGACCCTCTCTATTTTTCCATTTGTCTGCAGATGATAAGCTATACTGATGAGCACCAGTATTGCAGCAAGGATGTTGCAACTCCTGGGATACTAGTTTTACTTATCAACGTAGGGTTCATACAAACTTGGAGGTGACAATGCTATATGCACAAGTAAAAGTGAAGTTCCTACCTGTTGTCACTATTCATCTGGCGAGAGACCTCAGGGGTTCTAAGCTAGACTTCTATAGAGTCAGAAGAAGCTTGATTCTTTGATGGAAGAAGAGAAAATCTATTCTGAGAGAGCTACTCTACTGTAGTAATGAATAAAACATGTAATGCTAAATCAAATGATATCCTAATTAAGCATTTAAATAGCTATGCTAAGCATAATGGCTAAATCAACACTAACCTAATGCTGCTATCTAAGTTACAGAAGTAAAGAGCATCAAACCATACTAATGTGTAAGCAAGGAAAATAAACTAAATCTGTTTTCACTTTTTTGGTAAAATCAAACATGCAATTTAATTGTTCTTGTGGATGTGATAGGTGGATGGAAGGTGGTTGAGGATGGCTAGAAGGTCTATGGAGTGTTTGGATGGTGTGGAAGGGTCCTAGGAGGCCTTTTGTGAAAGGAAATACCACTGATATAGAAGATCAGGCCAAGAACAAACTCAATGTGTAAATATTTATTTATTAATACAGAAGTGCGATTTCTGAGTTTGTGTGGTGTGTATTGAGTAATCGGATTATGAACTATGTGTGGATTAGAGTAATTTTGCATAACGTAAGTGTGCAGAGAATTCAAAGAGAATCTGAGAGAGAGGATAGTGCTCAGAGGAGTATTGTAATGATCAGACAGTGTTGGAGTCTGATTGAATAACCAAATCAAAGCTTAGGAGTGGCAGAGTTTAAATAATATGTAGAACAAAGTTTGGGAAGGAGTCAAGCGGAAGAGAAATCGAAGATAGAAATCAGTGAAAGGAAGAAGTAATGAAGCAGCAGTGCACATGAACTATTGTATTAGTTGGATCAACGAACAAGATTAACCGAAGATGAGCGGCGAAGATCTATCGCAGGAGATTAAGTTAATAGATGGATGGATCACATCAAGTCACGTGTCGACAGAAGGGTGGAAAACGTGCGGAATGATGGAGCAGTCTTCGTAGGTGGTAAGTAGTATCTCGCGCTCCCTAAGAGTTGTAAGAGATATTCCTAAATTTCACACGATTAGCCTAAGTGAGTGACACGTAGCATGGGAAAACCACTTTTCTCACATGCTCTCGATCGGATATTGGTGGTGCAAGAATTCACACGAGATTGCACGATAGCCATTGGATCATGCATGATTGATCAATGGTGAAGATCAGCCAAGCTAGTTGGGGAGTAGGTGACGCGATAGCTGTTGGATCAAATGAGACAGATCGACGGTGGAGATCGGCCAAGCTAGTTGGCGAGCAGGTGACGCGATAGCCGTTGGATTAAGCGAGATAGATTGATGCGGAGATTTGGAGCGCTTAAAGTAAAACGTTGAAATGAATATGTCAGCTATGTGACACGCAGTTGAAAGTGATTGGTCAGGTTTGTCATGGATCAGATGGTAAGGAAATCCATGGGTGTGTCTTCCAAGAACTATGCAACAAGATACATTCTCAAAATAGAAAAGCATGAATCAATTGCCCATATTATGCATGAAGAAAGTGCTGAAGGAAGTGAGAATATGAGTGAGATCTTATTATAGAAAGAGAGTGATGGGAAAAGATGACAATGAAATGAACCAAGTACTGAATCAAGACAACAAACTCCAAAGCTCACGTAGGAACTAGAAATCTATGTTTTTGGGGTTGTTGAAGGGTCTCTTCCTCAATTCATGGTCCCAAAGGGGGGAGGTGAGGCCAAGACACCTGCTAAAAACCTTATGGTATCTTTTTCTCCTTGCTAACCTACTAATTGAAAGGCACAAATGGAAGAAAACTAAAACACAACCAATCTACTCTACACTGCAGTAATGGAAATGCAGCTACTTAAGAAAATGAACAATTAAACCATGAATCTATGCTAGCATACATGTACAATAAAGAGGAGACTTGACTGCTAGGGTTGGGCCCTAACCCAAGAGCTTCAGCCCTCTGAGTTAACTCAGTGCTGGCTCAAAACAAAAATCATTCTTATGATCAAAACCATGGATTACATCAAAAACTGTCACAAGTCCTGCAGCTCGAAAATAGAGTAGAGTTTTACAATAAAAAAATCTAAATCCTACTGAGGTCTTAGGCATCTCTACTTATACATCTGAAGTCTCCAACGACTTCCTTAAAATTAGGGAGGCTCGGCTCCCAAACTCTAGATAAACTGGTGCTTTGACTTTCACTTGCTCGGTTGCCTTCTAGTCCTCATGATTTGCCTGTTTGCACTTCGAGCTGATGGAGGAATATTCGAATGGAGGGTTAGTAAATGAGGAGGATTTACCTCCTATAATTCCTCTCCCTTGTCCCATGAGAGTTTTGACCAAGGGCTTTGCCAAAATTCCTTTCTTTTATCCTTTAATCCTGCATTAAATGCACATTAGACCACAAATAAAAATATTCAACTCTAACTCATCTCATAAAAAAATATAATTAAAAGTATGCAATAAGCTGTGAGAATAGTTGGTTTGACTAAGCTAAGAGGTGAATTAAGGCCCATATAATTACCCAATGATGAGGCTCATCATCACCCCCCTACTGAAAGTCTTGCTCATCCTCTGAACAACTTAGTCAATGTCCATGTCCTTCATGGCTCTAGTAGCCGCTTTGACATCCCATGGCTCTGCTGTGGTCTCTTCTTCTTGTTCATAGAAGTCTTCTTTCCTTTCTACTTCTTCCCACTGCCTCTTTTCCTATTCTTCTTTGCTCCCTTCTAGCATCTCTAAGAGTAGTGGTGGACTGAGTTTTAGGCCTATCCAATTGACCTTCAACCTTTGCATTGATTGCTTATACATATGTGTCCTGTTGAGTGCCTCTCTCAACCTTTGAGGGGAGTGATATTCTATGATCTTCAAGGTATGTGGTAGTGTGTTCCATCTCCTTAAGTAGGCATGTATACTATCATCTCCTAACAACATAAACATATCCTCAAAATGTGAAATTGCTTTGTCTTAGGCAGCAAGATATCTAGGTGCCAGTTGAGGATCATTTGCAATTAGATTATGGGTGCTGATTAGGGCCATGGGAATTGATTGTTCAAATCACATGAAAAGAATTTCATTATTCTCTCTAGTCAATATTATTTTCATCTTTGCAGCCCTTGAATCCTCATGGTTCATCCATGATGCCAAAGCCATTAATCGTAGATCTCCTAGCTCGGCATTAGGATCCCAAACATTCATGTCTGTGAGGGCCATGTTGTGCAAGTAAAACTTTGCCATTTTGGCCCTATCCTCTAGTGTACTTTGATCACAAAGATCAACAAACTTCCTGTAGTCCTGAAATGGCATGGTGCCCCTTTGTGCTAGTGTTTTAATATGAAATTGCAGCCATTGTTCTCTAAGGTAAAGAGCATAGGATTTAGCTAGCATCTTATACTGGATGGCCTCTAAGGAGAGGTTGTCCATACATGCTAGTTGGTTTTCCCTTTCCTATAGTTGTCCTCTCAGCCATGAATTTTCCCTCTCAAGTTGATATCTCATTATTTCTTCTCTGTCCCTTAAGCCACTTAGCTCTTTGCCCATTTCCTTGAGTTTCTCTTCCATGTGCCCAATGTCTTCCACCCCTTTTGACTTGGCGATTTGCATCCATTTGTGGGTTCTGGCCCTCTCCTTCTCAAGTTCGAAAAACAATGGGATGGAAAATTTTTGAGGTATCACCTTGCCTCCTTCAATAAATCGGTATAAGGAGTCTAGGTTAGGTTGGGGACTTGGTTCCTTTGTTTCAGGGTCTTCCTCTTTTGTTTCTTGCTACTCCCCTACCTTGCTTTCCAATTTCTGTGCTTCCTGTAGTTTTTGCTGTGGATCCTGTAGGATGGCCTTACCCTTTAAGGAAGTTGATCTAGTACTAGGTCTCCTTACATAGGTGATTGGTGACTTATGGGAAGTCATTTTGTCTCTTAGTGTAGGGTGTTGTGTGTGGAGCATGATTGTTCAAAGGTCTTTGTTTCAGCCGGATGTATACCCTAGGAAGTCTTGTACACCCCCCCACGCGGGGGGGTGCGGGGGGGACTTGTCCCCCCTGCGGGGGTCTAGGGGGGCCGATCCGCCCCGGCTGGGGGGTCTAGGGGCCAGCGGTCCCCCGGTGGGGACTTGGGGGCAGCGCCCCCGAAGCTAAAAACAAATGTAAAATTTCCTTATAAAAGTATAGTAATTTCTAGTCAATCTGGGCCGTTAATTAGGCGGATGATCTAACGGTGGAACTTATGTTTAGTTTAGGGTTTTTTGCCCTAGAAGGCAACCCCTCTCTTTGTATAAGGGTATTGTATTTGAGGCTATGAAATAGATGTTTATTCTGTGAGCAAGAAACAGAGAGGTGAGACTGTGAGAGAAAACAGAGGATATTATAGCGGATTTGCTGTAGGTTGTGTCTCTTCATTTTGCTGGATAATAGAAAGGAAGGACTGGCTGTTCGGGGTGGATGTAGCCCAAACTGGGTGAACCACGTATATCTGTATCTCTCTTGTTTTGTGCGTTTTCTGTGTTTATATTTCTGCAATATTTTATGTGTTCCATTGCTCCGTAATATATAATTTTCTAACATAGGGGAATCTCAATCTCAGTAAGGATTTTTGTTGATATTTGTGGCTTCCCTTGTTTGATTCTTGTTCTCTTTCTTGTTCTGATATATAGAGGGGTTTGCCTCCTTCTTTTCCCTTTTTTCTTGACTGGGGTGCTGAGAGCATTGAGGGCAGCTGTTTCCTCCCTCTCAGGGGCCTCTAGAGACACCCTAAGTGACTCCTCCTTGTGTTCTTCCTCATCTCCATCAGTTTCTTCCTTTGTTTCCTCCTCTGTTTCAACATCATCCTCCTTCTCTTCTCCCCCTTCTTCTTCTGCTTCATCATGTTCCTCTGTATTAGTTTCTTCTTCATCCATATCATCCCCATCTAGCTCTGTATCTTCTTCTTATTGTTTTTCCTCCTCCTCACTGATAGAAGGACTAACATCATAGGTGAGGGTTTTGATGTCATCCTCTGTTGGTAAGTCTCTGAAGATTGATCATGTTATAGGGATCCTGAGGTTTTGGAGGGCATTCTCAATGAGGATCTTGATCAACCCATGGTGAGCAAATTTTTGGGAATTCCCTTCCTTTACTTTTTGTTGGAGTCTTTGAGTGATCGCATCAAGAAAAAGGGTATGTTGAGTCTTTGGTGAACTGGTGTTTCTACCCCAAATCTTAATTCTTCAAGCATCCTAAAATGGTAGCCATAAAAAACACTGTATCTACCCTCACATGAGATATATTTGATGAGTTGGTAACCTACCTCACTCCATGAGTATGTCAGACTGTCCCTCCTTACTCCATTGTTATCCTTTGTGGGTTCTTCACCTTCTAAAAAGAATTTCCTTTTTGCCACCTGGCTGTCTACTTTGTCTTCTTTTCTCCATGGAATTCCTAGGGGAAGTGTGGTGACCCTACTGATGAGCTTTGGGGTGAGATCTATAGTGAGCCCTCTAACTATAACAATGGCATGGATTCTGCTATGTGGAGTGAGGGAATGAGAAAATTCTTGAGCTATGTCATCGTCATACCCTGTGAATTTTTTGAAAAACCCCATCCATTGGTGTCTTATAAAGAATTCAAGCACTTGGGGGTGTTGTTGTATCCTCATAGTGTTTGTGGGTTCTCTCCTATTAAACCCTCCTGTAATCTTGCTTGTGAGGCTTGTGGAGGAAATGAGAGGTTTGACACAAGAATTTTAAATTCAGCAGAAAATAGAGTTTTCTATGTATGTAATTCACCTCCCACAGTTGTTATATCCACTAACTTTTAGAGCATTTCTAGTTCATTTGCTTGTAAATGGGGATGGATTTTTAGATCCTACCTCTTTAGAATGGTGGTAGTGGACAATTCTCATGATATTCCCTCTTGAACCCCTCTTTGCCTATCCTGTAGACTGCCTCTATGTATCCTGTAGACTGTTCCTGTAGGAATTCCTGTGCATGCTCCTGTAGAAATTCTCTTGCAGAACGATGGATCCTTGCTTCTGGTGGGTGGCCAAAGTTATGAGAGCAACTTGAGTGAGGGAGTTTCGAGGAGGTGGAATGCATGAATGCATGCAAACAATGTTTTGTTTCCCTTTATGGCTTTTCAGGGTGAGGTGGTGTGCTGGCAGTAGAGGTATGTTGCCATTTTTGGACTGTTGGTCCCCACTACCACCTCATCATTCCCACTCCTTGTAATCATCTCCCACCTCATAGATCCATAGTTAACCACTTCTTCTCCTACTCCTCCTCTGTCTTTGAGTTGACAACAGCCACATGTGAGAGGACACCCGGTTTTGTATGTGATAACTAAATGAAGGTGGCCAAGTTAACTGGCCACCTTTTCACTTATAAAACAACTACCTCGTAACCCTTACAACTTTTGATCAGTGAGTGGGATACTTACCTATGGTCTCGATGCCATGCTGCAATTGTCGAATATCAGAGGTGTTGCGTTGTTTATTTTCTCCATGGTCATTCTTCTTCCTCCTTTTCTGTCTACTGATGGTTTCTTGGCTTTTGCAGGTGTCTGTGACTGAAGATTTGATGCTGCTATTGCTACGGAGATCTTGGATCATCCTAGTGAAGACCTGTAGCTGATGATTGACATTCTGTTGGATAGGCTGCTACAGGATTTCCTACAGGATGTCCTATAGCTGCTTCTCCCTTAGAATTTCTTAACCATGTTACAGGCTGGGGCTGTGAGGAAGCTGCAATGAATGGGCAGAGGGAGTAGGAGTATGTGTGGAGCAAGGGACATTCTGATAATGCTCTTACTCTCCTCAGTTTTCCCCTTTTTCTCTTTTTTTTTCATAACTGGCAGAAACTGATCTCTTTTTGTTTTGAATGGTGAGTGCAAGGATGATGGTAATGGACGAGGTGAGGGGTTAGATCATGTCTAGAATGAATTTTGGGGACTTAACCAACCTACCATTCACCCTCGGATTGCTTTCTGTAGGTTTTCCGGATCACTATAATTCCTACAGGATCATCCTGTAGGTTTTCAGGGGTTCCTATAGGAATACAGGCGATCTTGTAGAAAATACGTCGTCGCCTAAATTGAAGCAAAGAAGTGAAAAAAACAATGGAATTG
The DNA here is from genome assembly GCA_031772625.1 of Pinus tabuliformis. Taxonomy (NCBI): domain Eukaryota; kingdom Viridiplantae; phylum Streptophyta; class Pinopsida; order Pinales; family Pinaceae; genus Pinus; species Pinus tabuliformis. Next base: position 871,006,302 of record CM062808.1, read on the forward strand.
ATGGAGGGATGCATGGTAAGGAGTGGAGGAGATGAATATATGTGATGAGCCCCAGAAATGGGTAATTATATGGGTTCATTTAGTCTCTTAATTCGACTTAATCCACCATTCTCATTAGTTTATTGCATGTTTTTTATTATATTTATGCTAATAGAGTGAATTGGGTTAGTCATTATGCCAAAAAGTCTAATGTGTGCTTTATGTAGATTTTTGGTCAATTTTGAGACAAAATCAAAGGTTTAATGAGCATTTGGCAGCCAAATTCGAGGAAGAACAAGGGAGAAGATTTGTAGGAGGGTGTCCCCTTCATTTATGAACCCTTACCTCGAATTCTCCATCAAAAACTCGGAGCACAAGCAGCCACATTAGTGCATCCAAGGGGTAGCCGAACAAGTAAAGAAGGACTGTTGTTTATCTGCAGTCTTGGGAAGTTGAGCTCCTTGATTCTAGGAGAGCTGTTGGAGGCTCGAGTTGTATAAATAGCAGGGCTTAGGTGCTCAGTTTTTTTAGTTGGATTTTAGCCAATTATTAGTTGATTTTTGCACTTTTGTGCAGCATTGTGCTCAACGTATTTTCGAGTTCCTTTTGAGAACAATTTATGTAATGTAACTGCTATTTTTGATAATGAAGATGAAACAGTTTTTGAGCCAGCACTGATCTCTTTCAGAGGGCTGAAGCTCTTGGGTTAGGGCCCAACCCAAGCTGCCCAACACCTCCTACTGTGTACTTATATGTTTTTGCTTCCATTCATGAGTTAACTTCTGCTACATAGATTCCTTTTACTTTGTTAGATTAGGTTGTTTTTGATGGTTAGTATAGTTGTTTTTGTTTCAGTTGATCAAGTAGGTTATTGCAGTGACAAAATAAGATTCAAAAAGGCCAACAATAGGCCCTGATCTCCTTTCTCCCTTCCTGGGACTATGATTTGAGGTCAAGGCACTACTGCTGCCACCAAAAACACAATTTTTGCTCTTCCATGCAACTGCTAGTGTGATAACTTGATTTGGAAAGGTTGATAGATTAATTCAGATTCAATTGCTTAGATCATTTCCTATTCTTTTCTCATAATTCTCTCCACATGATTTTCTGTTCACAGGTTACTGTTCAACATTTTCTGTTTATAGGTCAGAAATTAGGTCAAGCTAGGAAAAGTTATGTTTTCATGATATAGTTAGCTCTTTCTTTGCTCAGTTTTGATAAGTAAATGTGAAAATCTCTTGCAGGTCATCTCAGCTCACCATACATCCATAGAATAGCTAGCACCAACTCACTTCTCATAGATTTCCCAGCTTATTCACAACATTTCGCCAATCTGCCCTAATTTCTGCGTTTTCTCCATAAAGCTGTTTTCTTGCCTTTTGAACGAATCCAACCATCCCGTTCGTTCTTGATATTTCTTGACGAGTTATAGACACCTCAACACCTTCATCTAGCCCTAAATTCCTATTTCCCATCATTTTCCACCTTCAAAACTCCAAAAATAGCTCTTGGCCTCCTCCCCTACATCCTCCTGTAGAACCTCATGTAGATCCCCTATAGCCTCCTGTAGAACTTCTTGTGAGTGATTTTTTGAAGTTTGATCACTATGGAAGCCTTCAGAAGGGTACTAGGGGCTTCTTAGGACCTCTCCACACCTCCCTCACCCTCTGCAAAAGCCAACTCCATCTTCCTTTGCCACCAAACCACCGCACAGTCACAGCCAGATAAATCACAAGCATAATAACTGCACATAAAAACACTCAAAAGCACAAAAAGATGTTTCCTTCTCATTTCTTTTTAGAAGTAGCTTGAATAAATGCAATTTACCTTTTTAGTAGTCAATGGCACTCATTTCATCAATTTTGATCTCTTTTCCTGCAACAGTAGGGTTAGTGGGTAGATTAGGGTTTGCTAGGGTTTGCGTTACATTTTAGTTTTCCTTCTCTTTCTGCAAGTAGAATAACCTCTTTCGAGTTAGCTTTCTTTCATCATAGTTAAAAGCTTCTTTTGAAAATTCATATTAGTTGGCTTAAGCCCCTAGCGAACTTGTGCCACCTAATCAAGTGACGGCCTGCAGTAAGAGCTAGTACTTGTGCATATAGCACCATCGCTTCCAAGTTTGTTACGAACTACTGGGTTGATAAAAGTAAAGTAAGGAGCCCTAGGAGTTGCAACATTATTGCTGCAATACCGGAGCTCACCATCTTTTTGGCACCATTGCTGGGGAAGCATTAGAGTATTTTGTGATTACTACTTTTCTTTTATTTTCTACTGCAACATTCTGCTAAGTAGTTTATTTCAACAAAATTAAAGTAGTTGTTTCATTTCAATTCTGCAATTTCAATTCTGCAAGAGTAGAATAGACATTTCTTGCTTTCATTTCAATTCTGCAATTTCCATTTCAGCAAAATAGATTAGTCATTTCCTGCTTTCATTTCAATTCTGCAATTTCCATTTCAGCAAAATAGATTAGTCATTTCCTACTTTCATTTCAATTATGCAATTTTCATTTCAGAAAAATAGATTAGTCATTTCCCGCTTTCATTTCAATTCTGGAATTTCCATTTCAGCAAAATAGATTAGTCATTTCCTGCTTTCATTTCAATTCTACAATTTCATTTCAGCAAGTTCATTTTAGTTAGTTGCAATTTGTTGTTCAATCCATTTCAGTTTTGCAGGTACAAGCAGAAAAAAAACAAAAATCACCAAAAAGATTTCCTTTCATGCCTCGTAGGAATAGAGATAATTCAGGAAAATGTTTGCCCAACACCCCCACTACTTCACATAGCCAACCTTATCTCTTCTTCAGTGGCTGCAATCAAGAAACACCCTTAAGTAACAACCAAACATATTTGAAGAACCGATAGGGGAAGAAGAAGAAGAAAACATTCCTCTGGAGCCAATGGTTGAAAACAAAAATGTTGGGAGTAGTACCTTTTTTTTCAACTCATCTCTTAGAAGTGAATTTGAGAATCGGCTGGAAGATTTCAAGAGTGAGATGTGCCAGATTCTTGCCATGCATATCAAAATAAAACAAGAGGAAGCAGAGAGGGCTTTGGCCATTTTTTGTCCTAGATGTAGCAGGAGACATCCCAGGAACGAATGCCTATTGAACTCTACAGAGATTTGTTCAATCTGTGAAGAAAATCATTTTACAAACAAGTGCCCTTCCTTGCCCGGACTTAAAGCTGTATACCAAGGGGCCGTAAAAGTCACTAAACAGATCTATTACGTAGACCAAAGGAGGCCACATGGACCTAGACCATATCAGTAGGGGATGCAAGGGACATCTCAGGCATACTACAATCCCAACCAAGTCACATCCATACCTTCTTGGGGCCCCCCTTCTTATCCTTCCTGGTGCACACCCCCTCCTTGGTCACACACATCTCCATATCATGCCCAACCAGCCACCCATTCATTTCAACCCTATGCTTAGCCACAACCTTAGTGGAATGCATCTCATCAGGGGTGGAGGCCCCAGTACAACTCTCCTCCTGCTCTTTTGCCTCCACCACTTGCTCAACCATTACCTTCTGCTCCACCAAGGCGACCCCAAATGCCTGCTCAGCCGAACCCGAACCCAAATAACAGACAGGCTCAACAAGGATATAGTGGGGAACCACCATTTCCAAACCTGCACATTGGAGTAGCTCAACCCAATTACAATGCTGAGGTACAACACTTCCAAACAACTCCTCTTGAGCTCAATGATATTCACCATAACTCAGGAAGAGTATTGCAATAAAGATATTATATTGATATAATTGAAGGACCACATCCAACAGAAGAATATGCAAAAGAGAAGGTCAAAGAACCATTGGCTGCATTTGATGAAGAGAGGACATCAAAATCAGAGATCGAGAGAGCTCCCTCATGGTTACCATCAAATCCTCCATGTATTCAAGAGAAAAATCAGCAAAAAGAGGAAGATGTGAAGGTCATGATAGAAGAAGACATGAAGAATGATCCAAAGCAACAAAAGGACCAAGGACATCACAACTATATTCAAATATGGTTCCAGATAGTCACTAAGTTGTAGCATCACTCTCTTCCTCAACTATTCTTGATCCCTTCAAAGTCAAATCATTTGGTCTCTGAAATTCGGATATCTGTCAAAGCATGCATTTCAAGCCTCCACATCATTTTGTCTATCATATCGCTGTGAACATGGCTCCATTGGAAGTCTTCTTATACTTGAAAATGATTTTGTTTTTCAAGTAGGGTAGGGTAGAAAAAAAAAGAGGAAAAAAGAAAAATAAAAATCTAAGGTGAAAACCTCCTCGGAGGCGCCTCAGATTGGCTCATTGATTGAAAACTTCCATAAGGCAGTCAATGGGTTGGAAAGAAGAGAAAAGAAAAAGAGAATAAGATCCCTGGGTGAAAACCTCCCTTGGAGGCACCCAGGGCAGACAAGTAGGGTGAAAACTTCCTTGAAGCGCCCTAGTTGATTTCAAAATAAAAGAGAAAAAGAAAAAAGAAAAGAAATGAATTTCAAGTTGTATTGCAGGCTTGCAGGAGAACTTCAGGAAGCAACAATAGGTGCCAAGAAAGCTCTAAAACCAATAACAACACCTATCCTACCTTCCCTCACCCTTCTCCATCATTTTTGACATTCTTTCCACCTCACTGTGCTTCTTTTATGAAAACTGTGTTTTCTACAGGAGACTCCTGTAGAAATTACAGAGAGCTAGAAATGGATTTTAAAAGAAGTTTGGGGAATATGAAAGCTTCATAAAGGGTTTATAAATCCCCCTGAAATCTTCAAACCTCTCTTCCATCATTTCCAAGTCTACTTTACAGCCCAAGCTCATTTTTTCTAACTGTCCATAAAATTGCAAAATGCTCTGATACAAAAATACAGAGAGCAGAAATTTGTTTTTTTCCTAACTTGAAAACCGTGCATCCATTTAAAAAATTGTTTCATGGGGAGTTGTATAGGGATGATGGCAACATGCCCAAGCAATTTCAGCCAATTCTAGTGCATGGTTTCCAAGAAATCAGCCTCCATCACCTTCAGCCATTTTTGCATTTTCTCCATATCCATGCATCCATTTAAAAACTTGTTTCATGGGGAGATGCATATGGGTGATAGTAACATGCCCAAGCAATTTCAGCCAATTCCAGTGCACAGTTTCCAAGAAATTGACCTCCATCACCTTCAGCCATTTTCAATTTTTCTCAAAATCCATGCATCCATTGACCACAATTTTTCTATGGGAGGTGCATAATGATGATGGAAACATGATCAAAAAAATTTCAGGTCAATCCAGTCTACCATTTGGGAGCTATGGACAAAACAAGTCACTGTCCTGCAAAAGTCTAGCATCAGCAGCATGAGGGTGCAAATCTGAAGGTTGAAGCAGACTCTTGAAGATCGAATCCAGCCAGAAAGGAACCTGCACAAAGCACAACCACATATCAACAACCAGACAAGCATGCATCCACAGAAACAAAGGCATGCAGCAGAAGGAAAGGCCACAACACCTCACGGAAAACGCATTCGACTTCCAGGTAAGTGTCTAAACCCATTCCTCTATTGCATCATATGATTTGAAAACTGCATGGACAAATGAGATGGTTACGATTAAGCGAAATTGGCGGCCACTTCGGCTAGTTCAAATAACGCTCAGAAGGTGCAGTCAACACTTGTGGTCTGTTAACTCGGGAAGAAAAACTCAAAACAGGTAGCAGTGGCAGCGTCCAACGTGAATGATGGAAGTGATTATAGGCAGGAAACATGAAGTTTCATGATGAAACTGCAGTAGGGACCAACAGTCTAAATAATTCCCACGCACATTTCTGCCACCTCACCTTGTCACCATAGAACATGCCCGTAAGCTTCCCGTAAGCTTAAGTACGTTGCAGTAGAAGCCTCCACCACCTTTTTCTTTCATTTGCATCGATGAGTTCTCGACTACATCACTCACCTACCACCTTCAGAACAACGAACTAGTCGTTCTCTGCCAGTTTTCAAAACCCTCTTGCTTATCAGGCTCTACAGCAGCATTATTGCATTATACAGGAGCAGGAATACCGTCTATAGGAGGCTTTCTACAGGAAGACCAGTGAGCAGCTTTGCAAAGGGAAAATTCGGGATTTTTATACCAAATTCGAGCTTGAAAAAGGTAGGCTCAGAGAACCCACTCTGCATTTCATATATCCACAAAAGGTGGTGGGATTTGAAGTGAAGAATTAAGTTGAAAAGAAAGAAAAGGTGAAAACAGAAGTCTGCCTATGTGTTTTTAAATATATAAAGTCTCTCCATTTTACTCTTTGCACCAGAATTCCATCTCTTTCTCCTCCATGATATTCTCCTGTATGAAGAAGTGATGCAACCATAGGAAATTAAGCTTGTAAAGCACTGAATTTGCATTGGTTGGTCTGGCAAAGAAAAACACTGTCTTTCTTTCTGTGTTGTATTTTTTTTAAATTGATTTCCTCCAATAGCTCGAGAAGGAAAGTAAGGTTGAGAACAAAGTTTGAAGGGCAGGAAAATTAATTTTTTTTTTTGGGAAAAAAGGAAACACAAAAAAACCCTTTCTGGTTCCAGAAAAAAGCTCAGTTGTTCCTCTGTTTTCGAGTTTGAAAATTTGCCGCCTACCTCCTCACCTGAGAACTTCCAACAGTCACTAAACATCATGATAGGGGGTTTTATGAGAAAAGAGCCTCTGAATTCCACCAAATTGCATGAACACCCAGAAGTGGTAGCCCTCTTTACTAGGGCAAATTGGATGCCTTTCTTTGAGAGAATTCATGGGTATGATGAGGAAGTGACAGAGGAATTTTTAATGTCTTTAAGACCCCATTCAAAGACCCATGCTACAGTCAGTTTCAGGGGCTTAACCATAGAGCTTACACCAGAATTCATCAGCAGAATTACAGGTCTTCCACTTGGGCTCCCCTGGAGCAAAGAAGAAAAACCACTAGGACAGGTTGCTAAAAAGACCTTTTTCCAGCCTGATGAACACCCTGTAGAGGATAAGAATGGGATCAAAAGGACAAGTATACCTCATCCATGGGGTGAGGTCAGCTACCAGATCATGAAATATATCTCCTGTGAAGGAAGATACAATATAGTCTATGGTTATCATTTCAGATTACTGCATGAACTAAGATATGGAATGGACCTACCTGCATCTAGAAAACTCAGTCTGCCATATTTTCTCCTCCAATCTTTGATAGAGTGTGGCACCAAATTGAATGCAGGGGTTCCAGACCAACTGGCCCACCATGGGCTAATTAAATTGCTGGTGGAGGATGCCCTCCACACTTTCACAATCCCCATAGCCTGGGAGATTTTCAAGAACATGACTAAAGAGGATGATATAAAAACTCTCACTGATGACCTCAGTCCATCTGGAAGTGAAGAGGAGGAACAAAAAGGGGAAGCTGAGAAGGAAATCCATGAAGAAGAAAAGAACACTCAATTTGAAGAAGAGGAACCCCACACAGAAGATGAGGAGGAAACAGAAAAAGAGGAAAAGACCAAAATAGAGAAAGAAGAACTTGAAACAGAGGAGGAAATCAAAATAGAAGATGAGAAGGAAGAACCTGAAACAGAGAAGAAAAAGACCAGAGCAGAAAGGAGGAAACCAAGAACAGAAAAAAAAAAGAGAGACTAAACCAGAGAAGAAAAAGACTAAAGCAGAGAAGGAAAAAACTAAACAAGATGAGAAGAAAACTAAAACAGAGTTTGAGGAAGCAAAGCTAACAGAGGCAGAGAAGACAAAAGATGAGGAAAAAGAGGAAGAAGAAAGACAACAGTGGGAGGAGGTGGATAGAAAGGTAGGATTCCATGATAAAGAGGAGGATATCACATCAGAAGCTTGCGATGTCAGGGAATCCATCAGAGCCATCATGAATGAGGAGATAGACTAGTTGTTCGGAGGATGAGCAACTCATTTAGTAGGGGGGTGATGATGAGCCCCAAAAATGGGCAATTATATGGGCTCATTTAGCCTCTTAATTCGACTTAATCCACCATTCTCATTAGTTTATTGCATGTTTTTTATTATATCTATGCTAATAGAGTGAATTGGGTTAGTCATTATGCCAAAAAGTCTAATGTGTGCTTTATGCATATTTTTGGTCAATTTTGAGACAAAATCAAAGGTTTAATGAGCATTTGGTAGCCAAATTCGAGGAAGAACAAGGGATAGGATTTGTAGGAGGGTGTCCCCTTCATTTATGAACCCTTACCTCGAATTCTCCATCAGAAACTCGGAGCACAAGCAGCCACATTAGTGCATCCAAGGGGCAGCCGAGTAAGTAAAGAAGGACTGTTGTTTATGTGCAGTCTTGGGAAGCTGAGCTCCTTGATTCTAGGAGAGCTATTGGGGGCTCGAGTTGTATAAATAGCAGGGCTTAGGTGCTTAGTTTGTTTAGTTGGATTTTAGCCAGTTATTAGTTGATTTTCGCACTTTTGTGTAGCATTGTGCTCAACTTATTTTCGAGTTCCTTTTGAGAACAATTTATGTAATGTAACTGCTATTTTTGATAATGAAGATGAAACAGTTTTTGAGCCAGCACTGATTTCTTTCAGAGGGTTGAAGATCTTGGGTTAGGGCCCAACCCAAGCTACCCAACACTTCCTACTGTGTACTTATATGTTTTTGCTTCCATTCATGAGTTAATTTATGCTGCATAGATTCCTTTTACTTTGTTAGATTAGGTTGCTTTTGATGGTTAATATAGTTGTTTTTGTTTCAGTTGATCAAGTAGGTTATTGCAGTGACAAAATAAGATTAAAAAATGCCTACAACAGGTCCTGATCTCCTTTCTCCCTTGTTGGGACTATGATTTGAGGTCAAGGCACTACTGCTGCCACCAAAAACACAGTTTTTGATCTTCCATGCAACAGTTAGTGTGATAACTTGATTTGGAAAGGTTGTGTTGTGCTCTACAACAACCCCCATTTCATACCATTTTATTCACAAAACTATAATATGAAATGGGGTCCCTTTTTATTTTTAATTGGTATCAACTTTGTATTATTCAAAAAGGTCCGAAAACAAAGTGAAAACATTACAAAAAACCTTTTTGACAAACAAATTATTTGGTCTTATAATATAAATGATTAATCTTTTATCATTGCGATAAAGCAATCGCAAGATCGCATATCGCAATGACAAAGGAGGCATAACTTAAAGGCCCATTGGTTTTCTCCGATGCGATGACATGCAATAGGCTATCGGATATCGGCAATAATAAGTTCACATAACAAAAGTGCCTCCCGCTCCGATGCGATGCGATCAAGTGCTTTTCGCTCCGATGCGATGCGATCACGTCCCGTTCGCCCCGATGCGATGCGATATCGCTATCGGAGATCGGGGACATACCATGCATGCTTTCTAAAATGCCCCAGTAAATAATCTCGATGCGATGCGATATCGCTATCGGCGATCGGGAATTCTAAAAGGTGTCAATTTAAAGATTTAAGTTTTTCCCCGACGCCCGATTGCGATAAAGCCAAAAGCGCAAACTTCAAAAAACCATTAAAGCAGAGATATTACGATTAATTCGTATTAAAGGCCTTATCTTTCAAACAGTGATTCAACCGCGCTCAACCGCCAAAACATCCAAGGCACGCTTAAACAAATCATTCGGCCGATAAGCGATATGATGGGCATTTAAAGGATTGGCAGGTTTTAACGGCCATTCAATGAAATAGTTAATCTAAAAAATCTTCTCATAGATTGTATCCGCAGCCACTTTAAGTTAATCCTTCATCGCGCATTGATTAATATATCTCATTCGTATTTGGTTTTCGCTAACAATTCTCTGTGTTACGCTTATTTCCACTACTGTGCAAAATTCTTTCGAAGTAATAGATTCAAGCAGAATGGGGAAGAAGGCTAAGAAAACCGCAATCGCTTCCGCTGCACCAGCCACAGGACAAGCCGTCGCTGATCCAGCAACTAAAAAGAAACGATTGATATCCGATACTACGTATTCAGGACTTGGCAAGACCACTTGGAAAAGTACCTATAATTTGATCGAGGCAGAAGAACCAAAGGTGACGGCAGTACAAGCTACAGCAGGTTCCAATCGAAAATCTGATGGTACTTTAAAAGACTTGGCCGACTCTTTCCTTCATCGGATAGCGGCTTGGGAACAAATTCTCCCATATACGGATGTAGTGAAGTGGGCAATTGAGGAAATCCCAATCACAGACCAAACCTTTGCACCAGAGATGGGAGAATCTTTGGTTCATTCAAAGCTGATGATTTGAGGCAAATGTATCATTTGCCTGAGCCAGAGAAGAAGTACAACAAGGCATTTTTGGAGAAATTCCGAAATGAGAACAAAACTGAATCCGAACCCATTCGGGATTGGAGGCAAAATCCGGTGAAACACAAGCATGAAACTTCCGGTAAGTACTCTGTTGATTCTCTATGTTCTCCATATTGTTATGCTGGGATAATGATGTGTAGATTGTGGGGGTTGCATGATTCTGCTAATTTCACTATAGAAATGGTTCCCTTGATGGAAGCAGCGTGTAATAGTGAGATAATGAATTGGGCAACCATACTGTCAGATAAGCTAGCGACAACAGTTCTTAATTTTAGAACTAAAACTTCCGTCTCTCTCCGAAAGGCTTATTCCCCCATTCTACTACAGTGCTTATATTCTAGATACCCTATGTTTTAATTCTGAGTTTCCTGTACTCGGCTGGAGGTGGACTACACAAGACCCCACGCCAATTCACATATACCATCAGAAATTGTGGAAGAATTCCTATAAACACCATTTATACCAAGTCTGCAACGGCTTCATGTTACCCATTCATTACTCTATTTTTAATAAACCTGCGCCCAAAATTTCTTACCAAGCAGGCATTGATTTGACATCAATAGGAAGATGGTTCGGAGAGGAGAAATTTACTTATATAAGAGTTTTCGGCAGCCAAGACAAACCTCATGTCCTTCCTTTGTACATACCTGATAAACTGCTGGCAAGGGAGATAGCCTATCAGATTATTGCTGAAGGGGTTACACAAACTCTGAAGAAAAATAAGAAGCAGGTCTGGCCCTCCTTTCCTCTGAGATGCGGTTTCTACACTTTGCATGATTTCAATCAGCAGAAAAAGAAGCTACGAAGATGAAGCCATTAACTCTAGCGACTCTCCCTAACAGGCGATTTGATCCGAACAAAGTCGCCTATAATGCACTTGAACAGGCCAAATTGACAAAGTTTGATCATATAGAAGATAAGTTTGATGACCTGTTCTCCTTAGCTGAATCAATGTATCAAGTTAGATCGCTGGCCATAATGGAATACAAAGATGAAGGGTTAGTTGAATTCAATAGACTTAGAGAACAGAGGTTGCAAACTCTGCCTCTAGATCTGTTAGCAACAACCCCAGCAACAGAATCAAGCGAGCCTGAACAACAACATCCTAAGGAGCCTCCGGTTACAACAGAAGAACAGGAGAAAGTGCAAGAGGAAGCCCAGACTAAAGAGCAGGAACAAAGCAACATAGAGGTAAATGTAGATACTCAAATTGATCCCAAATTGCTCCAGGAATGGCAGCAATTTGATTCAATTATCAGTATTCTTGAATGCTCAAAGGACACCGAAACTTCAAAAGCGGCAGATACACAGGAGACCACTTCAAAACAGGTTCCAAGTGGAACCAGCGGCCTACCCAGTTCGAAGGAAGTAGAAATAATCCCAAAGGATCCCTCCGATCAAATTGTCTTGCAGATAGAAGAAATTCTTCCCTTGGATGTCTTCTATAGCCCAAGACACAAAGCTGTTGTAAAACGACAGAGGAAGAGGAAAAGGACTGATCAACCTTCCCTTTTTCCAGAACAAACGGTCACGGGCAATGTGGTTTGGAAGGAGGAATTTGACCCCTCTGATGACCTAACAAAACTATCACAATATGCTGGAGCCTATTCGGCAGCAACAACAGATAAGGCATCAGGTGAGTCTTTTATTAAAAACAAAAGACCAGGAGACATTTTTATTGCAAGCACAACTAACAGAAGCACAACAGAACGTAGAGCAGGTAGAACGGAAATTGTTGACACAACAGAAAATAAATAATCAATTAACTCAACAATTGCAGGAAGAGAAACAGATAATCGATCACAACGCAGTCCAGAAGCAGAAAAAATTGTCTGAGGCATTGGCACAACTGAGAATAGCAAATGAACAAATGCTGAAATTAAAAGATGAGCAGATTGCTCAACTATCAGCACATCTTGAGAAGACAAAGGATCTTCCACAGATAGCCGAATTCAAATCAGAAGCATTACAGATAAATAAGGCATTAATAACACAGATCAAGCTTTTATGTCAAAAAATCACCCAGGAGGAACCATTATGAGATTTGACGACATCAATAAGTAAACAAACAGAAAAGGATAGAACATACTTGGATCAAGCTGAAGAAACATTAACTGAATTTCTTGAGTGGCAAGATACAGATCAGGGACAGGCGGCAAATTTACCAAGGATTTTAGAATCGCATAAAGAAATATTTTTTACGGAATGGCAGTCCGAGCTAATGAAAGCAGAGAAAGCAATTTCAAGATGCAAATCAACCACAAGTAATTTGGTTGAATTGGTTAATAATACTCTCTACTTGTCTAACATGATTTCCCAATGCACTCCAGGTAAATTGACAGCGGCGAAAACATTGGAGCAGTCATGTTATCCGGATCTAGAGATAAATGGGAGGTTAATTGCTGGAATTAAGAGTTTAACATGGGACGCCTATTGGTTCTTCTTGGTAAAACTACACAGTCAAAGAGCCGCCCTCAAATGCCTTACAAATGCAATCGGGTATATTATTCCCGATATTCAGGTTGCCACCTATGCCGCCCAGCTCAACTCCTACCTCAACAGATCGCCCGAAGTGGAGCCAATGCTTGCAATAAGTCAGCTCAGGTTTAAAGGCAAACAACCTACTTAATGATTCATGCCGCCGATTGCGAGGTTGCTGAGAAGGAGATATTCAAGATCATTTGATACCAATTAAGTAGGATTTCAGTTTCATAGATAGTTAGCTTAATTAAGTATTTATAGACCCTTTCATTGTTTTGGAAAGGGTCGTAAAGTTTTGTACTTGACTTAAAAGCCTGAAGTTGCACTACTGTACTTCAGGCATATTCTTTTATAAAACTGGACCAATTATTCTAATTTTGGCAAGGAAGCTTTTATGCAATTGTGCACTACTGTCTTTGTTTGAAAGTATTTCTGCGTTGAAAGAAGAATCTCAAATAGCGATTGATATCGGGAGTGACTAGCAGCTCATATGGTACTATTATCTATGTCTGAATTCATTCCTTTTATATGAATTTTTCATTTGATTGCCTTTGCTATTATCGAATATATGTATGTGTTTTAACAACATTTTTTATTTCCTCCACTATTGGATGTTTATGGTAATGCTTTTATTTTGATCATATATCTATTGATGATATAAATGATAAGTGTAGCAATATTGCGTTAATCACTTTGTTTAACTATATAAGCAAAGTAATCCTTGAATGAATAAATGCCCATGTTTATTAGATGGAGTCATCTATATGCCTGTTAATAAACATAGATCATCAAGCACTACACTTCAAAGTACAATAGTTCCCGGGATTAGTAGTAGTTCTTTTATTTTGCTAATAAATTAAGTTATTCGCCTACTGTTAGATTAGACAACCAATCATTCATCCATCCTGTTTATTCATTATTGGGAAACTGGTCCCATTATCCCCAGTCGGAGCCACCATTCCAAACGGAAAAGGAGCTGTATTAAGGTTCGGACCGGGTGGTTATCCCCCAATGTTGATACAACGATTTTCGGGGCATCAACATTTTTGGCGCTAGAAGGAGGGCCATCAACTGTGAATGGCAAGCAAACCCAAATCTACAAACCATTCTAAGAGTAATTCTCCCTCCGCATCACCTCGTACTTCCCAATTGCATGCTGGTTCTCCAGTATCCAAACAAGAAGAAGAGGAATCAACTACCACTCCTCAAACCCATCATACTTCAGAACAATTAAGTCTTGAATCCCCTGAAGTCCAGTCTCTTATCCACAAACTTCAGAGCTTCTTGATTTCACCACAGAAATCTGAGGTATCTCAAAGCAGTGCGACTTCGCAGTTCAATTTAGCTCACCCTCTCACCAAACTTCAGAGTGAAAAGCTCGGTATTGAACCTACTAAGTTCCCTTTACCCAAAAGGAAAAAGGCAAAGAAAAACACTGAAGAATCTAACAATGAAGAATTTTCAACCACATCCTCCATCTCACTTTCCCCCGTGCGAAGTCAACCATCCACTCCCTCATCACACATTGTTGTTCATCAGGGATTAGCAACTGCAACATCCCAAACTACGCAATCCTTAATATTAACTCCTTCCCAGACTTCTGTAAGTTCAACAATAATATCATCCACTACTACGGTTACAATGGCAGATCCATGGACTAGGCCTGGTGCAGTCAATATGCCTGCTCCATTGCATGCATTACCTGATGCACCTGAAAAATGGCTACCCAAGTTTAATCCAGATGATGGAACACAAGCTGAGGAACATATTAATAATTTCATGTTGGCAGTTAATTTGAAGGGAGTAACAGAGCAAGATGTTGTCGTTAGGCTTTTCCCTTATACCTTGCAAGGATCAGCAGGATCCTGGTATTTTTCTTTACCTTCTGGTTCCATTACCAGTTGGACGACTTGCCAAGAACAATTTCTTACTAAGTATGGTGATGATAGGTCTTTGGCTACACTAATAAATGATCTCTCCAATCTTAGGATAGAGCATAGGGAACCAATTAAAGAATTTAATGCGCGATTCAATAAACTCTTGAATAAAATCCCAACGGCCTCCAAACCAAGTGAGCAAATCCGAAGCGAGTGGTATATAACTGCCCTACCTGCCAATATAGCTATTTTTGTAGACAGGGTTGGAAAACCAACTTTAGCTGAAAACATGAAAGAAGCACTTGCTGTGGAGAAACGTATTAATGCTCTAGAGAAGAAAGCTGCTCTTGAAGATAGAAAAGCCAAAAAAGTTTCTTTTAAAGATGATTCAAAGAAGAAAACCCTAAAGATCCATATGACATGGAGGGTCTACAAAAAGTCCTCAAAACTATGTCAAATGAAATGGTTGAAATCAAAAAACAGGTAGCTGAAACCTCAACCAAAAGACCCTTTAGAAATTACAAGAAAATTGAATCAAAACCACCAAATGTTATATCAAATGCAGATTCAGATCTTGAAGAAGGAGAAGAAGAAACAACTACACCAACTGATGAAGAAGAGGAAGTTGTTGAATGTCATGGAATGTGGGATTTTATATTGCCTAACTCCGATATAGAAAATGAAGAAGAAGCATTTCCTGTCACTACCAAGAGTAGAGGTACCTCCGAACCTATTCAGACAACTTCAAAGAAAAGAAGTGCAGGTGCTACTACAACAAAAGAAAAGGTACCCCAGAAGAAGCCACCTGTAACAATCCCACAAAACCAACCTTCAACCTCAACAATTCCATCAACATCTAAGACATTGGTGGTGTCTGATTCAATGGATTACAATATTGTTGATGATATGAAAAAGACCAAGGCAAACATTACCATGTTTGAACTTAGTAAATTGAAACATCAGCAAAAATTGCTTCTCAAAGAATTAAATGTTGTTCCTACTTCACCCCTTCCCAGTGCTAAAGCTGCAAACGATACAGGTCAACCACCTTCTGGTATGGTCGAAGCTACTGATGCAGTTCTAATAGGAGATAGATAAAATTCTCATACTCCACCTTTCCTTCTAACCTATGAGATCTATAATAGAAACCTGCACAACTGTTTGATTGACTCAGGGGCATCTTCTAACATAATGCCAGCTTCGGTTTGTTCCAAACTGAACATTGAACCCCAGAAGTCCGCTATTCATATTGTGCAGTTGGACAGGACTAAAGTACAGGTTTTGGGAGAGATCAACTCCGTAACTATTAGGTTATCTGCTGATCCTAGAATAGTGCAAAGGATTGATATCTTGATCGCCGATATACCTGAGTTTTATGGTTTGATCTTCAGTAGGGATTGGTCTGAAAAACTACATGGGTATATTTCTACTGATTGGTCACATATGTGGCTTCCCTATAAGGGTAAGCCAAATCAAATAAGAATCAATCGGGAAAAGCATATGACCCATACGGTTACTGAATTTGAACAAGAAAACCAACCAATAGCATTTAATAACAACATTTTGGGGAATTATTCATCAGAGTCATTCTTTGGCAACTTTGCTGCCCAACCATCCCCTTTCTCAGTAAACCATTCTACATCTCAGATCGAAAATTATTCACAAACAGATAGGTCAAGATGTTTCAATGATACTAAGGAAACTGTAAATAAAATTGTTAATACTTCTTTATTTTGGTCATTATATTTCGATGGGTCCAAGTCTAGTGAGGGCTCAAGAGCAGGATGTATTTTGATTAGCCCGCAAGGAGAAAAAACAATGCTGTCCTGTAGGTTAGAGTTTGAATGCACGAATAATACAGCAGAATACGAAGCCTTAGTCCAAGGACTATATAAAGCTATTGGCCTCAAGGTCCAATATTTGAAAGTGTTTGGAGATTCTGAAATTATTATCAAACAGGTAAGGAATACAATTCATTGTCTTTCCACCCATCTCAAACATTATCAATCGCTGGTACAGGAACTCACCTCCCACTTTTCGGCATTCAATATTTCTTCCATTCCCAGGTCTCAAAATTCGGCAGCCGACCTGCTAGCCAATGTTGCTTCCAAGCTCCTACCCTTCGAAGACTACAACCCAGATAGATTTTCAGTAGAATTGCTTTTTAGGCCATCAATTCCTGACAATGTCACTAATTGGAGAGTATTCAACCACGATGAAGACATTTTACAGTTTTTAACTTCTGAGAAGTCCTATGATGATCAAATCATTGAGGAAAATGAGCATGACCTTCAAATGAGAGGTAAACCCGAGGAGAATTCAATCCCTAAGCCTGTGGTGAAGCTTGAAGATCTTTATGATATTAAAGACAGGTTTAAACCTGTGACCAATACAAAGCTCCAAAGTTCTACCTTAAGGTTTGAATTGATAAACCTTGGCACTGAGCAAACTCCCCAAAACATTAATTTAGGATTAGGACTTTCCGTGGAAGAAAAGGAGGCATTCATTAGACTGTTACGGAAAAATAAACAGGTTTTTGCTTGGAATTATGATGATTTAAAGACATATGATACATCCATCATCCAGCATACCATTCCAATGCTTCCCGAACAGAAACCAATTCAGTAGAAGTTGAGAAAAATACATCCGAACTTAGAGATTCAAATAAAATCTGAACTTAATAAACTCTTGAAAGCTAAGATTATTTTTCCCGTCCGGCACTCAAACTGGGTCTCCAATATGGTGCCAGTCAGAAAGAAAAATGGCGACATTAGGATTTGTATAGATTTCAGAAATTTGAACAAGGCGAGCTTAAAAGATAATTTCCCATTACCTACTATGGATCAGATACTCCAATCAGTAGCAGGCTCTGAGTTAATGTCCTTTCTAGACGGTTTTTCAGGATATAACCAAGTTTTGGTCCATCCTGATGACCAACTTAAAACCACATTCATAACAAAATGGGGAGCATATGCGTATCAGAAAATGCCTTTCGAACTTATTAATGCAGGAGCCACATTCCAAAGAGCGATGGATATAGCTTTTAAAGGATTGATTAATAGAACAATAGTCGTCTACTTAGACGATATTACTGTATTTTCTAAAGAAAAGTCCAATCATTTGCATGATTTAAATCAAAATTTTCAACGCTGCAAAAGGTATGGTATTTCACTTAATCCTAAAAAATCTTTCTTCGCTCTTAACCAAGGAAAGCTCTTAGGCTTTATTGTTTCTAAAGATGGCATTTATATTGATCCCGATAGGATCAAAGAAATCTCTGAAATCCCTTTCCCTCATAATAAAAAATCCATGCAGTCATTTTTAGGCCAAATCAATTTTGTCAAAAGATTCGTTCCAGACTTTTCTCAAATCATTTTGCCACTTCAAACTATGATCAAGAAAAATTCAGTCTTTAAGTGGGGATCAGCAGAAAAGGAAGCGTTTGATTTGATCAAACAATCAATAATTAATGCCCCCGCCTTAAATACCCCTAATTTTTCTAATCATTTCACACTGTATACTATCGCATCCGATTTGTCTTATGCACCAGTACTCACACAGATTAACGATCACAATTCGGAAGCACCCATTTCATTCTATAGTTCAAATCTTCAGGGTGCTGAATTGTATTACTCCGAAGTAGAAAAACAAGCCTTTGCTGTATACAAAGCTGTCAAACATTACCGACCCTTCCTTTTAAAATCCCATACAAAAGTTATAGTTCCTTTCCCTTCAGTAAGGCAACTATTAATCCAAAGAAAACTAGGTGAAAAAAGGGCAAATTGGGTTACAACACTTCAAGAATATGATTTAGAAATTAAACCAGCAAAGATTGTTAGAGGCCAAGGTTTTTGCAGGTTATTGGCAGGAGCATCCAACATTCCAGAATCATGTGATACAAATGAAACCGAAGAAATCAACCACATAAGTATTACTGATTCTAAATCACAATATGCTGACTTAATCTTTTATTTAAAAAATGGATATGCACCTCCTAACCTGTCTTACAAAAACAAAAGGGCCATTAGATTAAAAGCAAAAAATTTCACAATTATTGATGATGTGCTTTTTAGGCAAAATTATGATTCAATCTTATTAAGATGCCTAGAAAAACCTGAAGCACAAAAGGTCTTCCAGGAATTACATGATGGACCAGCAGGAGGACATTTTGGAGCTGATACAACAACCCATAAAATCATTCATGCTAGATATTACTGGCCCACTCTGTTTAGAGATGCTCATGAATATGTAAGGAAATGCCGAAATTGTCAAACTTCTAGTGGAAGACAAAGAAAACCAGCTTTCCCTTTGCAACCAGTTAACATTGAACAACCATTTGAGCAATGGGGATTGGATATCATTGGGGAAATTACTCCTCATTCTTCCAAACATCATAGGTATATCCTTACCGCTACTGATTATTTTACTAAATGGGTTGAAGCAATTCCTTTGAAGACAACAAATTCTGAGGCAATCATTGAATTCATAGATCAATTCATCATTACCAGGTTTGGTGTCCTAAATGCTCTTGTTTTTGATAATGCATCTTACTTCTCAGGCAATGCTATGTTTGATTTCACTATTAAAAGAGGATTTAATTAAAATATTCTGCTAATTACTATCCCCAGGGTAATGGTTTAGCATAGTCCACAAATAAAAATCTGATTAAAATTATTAAGCGAACCATCGAACAGAGTCATAAAAAATGGCACAAATCCTTAATATTTGCACTATGGGCTGATAGGATAACGCAAAAGGCTTCCATAGGTTCTTCTCCGTTCAACCTTGTGTATGGAAAAGAAGCAGTGCTACCAACAAACCTTGTCCTTCCTTCTCTAGCCCTAGTGCAGTTTATTGAGGAAAGCCCTTCTTCTTCTATTCAACTTAGACATGACCAAATTTTAAAATTAGAAGAGGAAAGAGAAAAAGCTAAGGTTATTCATGCAAAACATCAGCAAATCATCAAGTCATCCTTTGATTTAGTCTCATCCGGTTCAAAACAATTTCAAGTCGGTGATTTGGTTCTAAAATGGGACAAAGCCCATGAGGACAAGGGAAAACACACCAATTTCCAGAAGATGTGGCTTGGGCCATTTCAGATCTGTGAGAAGATAGGCCATTTGACCTTCATATTACAAGATTTATCAGGTTTGAGAGATTCTCTCCTTGTTAATGCCCTTATTTTAAAGAAATTCTTCAATTGAGAAGGTAACCCCTTCTCCCTTTTTTAGAATTTTGTAGTTTGTAGGATCATTAGAAAATAAAGTTGTGAGATATCTTCCATTGACCTTTGTTGTATTTGAAAGTTGCTCAAAACAAGTAGGGTTGATATTTACTTTTAAAAGTAATAGAAGTCTTAAACAAGAGTGATAATTTTTGGGAAATTAGGTGTAATTGCATTCTGAAACTACACTTCAATTTTTGTGAACACTTCTCAAAGTTTAGAAATATTGTAAATCATTTTATGTTTTTAAATTGGTCACAAATGGGTTATCAATATTAAAATAGAAACTAATCCAACTTCAGCATCCTTAACTCTTACCTTGTCATCCATTTACTCTTAAGGAGAAAATTGTCCATCCCACTCACCAAAGCTTATGATTACTCAGAGTGTAATTCTAAAATATTTGATATAAAAGATAAGAGGTCTTATTACAAGCCTGCTTACCATGATCATAGGGAAATAGTTTAACTGACATTACCAATACTGCATACCAAAATAGGGTAATGGCTTAGAATTATAAGACAAGGGGTCTCATCACGAGCCAGTTTGTTCGGTTAAATTACTACCAGTGAATGGCATTGTCACTAAGCTGGTCACCAAACCAGGACAATGGCTTTTTATCTTACAAAATAACAGAAAAGTGGAAAAGAAATGCAAAATATGAAAAGCATGTTTTGAATTCATTCTGTTAATCATACTCTGAAATGAGCAGGACAATGGACAATAGCATGGTTAGAAAGGTATCCCTGTCGAAACTATGAACGTTTGCTGGCAGCAGAGGCTCTACTTATGACAAAGGAGTCAATTCTGAAAGATGATTTGGAAAGGTTTTCTGTTTTATCACTATCAACCATTAAATGCCAATTTAAAACTTAGAATGTATCTAATTTTAAACAAGAGAGGAAATTAGCAAAGATAGTTTCATTTTATTTGGAATGCATATATACCTAGTTATATTAGAATTTTCCCCTTTGATGAGAACTCTATTTTGAAAAAGTTTAAGTATTTCCATACTTTTCAGAGATAACTGTTTCTTCCAGCGAATCGCCAATTGTTGTGCTCTACAACAACCCCCCATTTCATACCATTTTATTCACAAAACTATAATATGAAATGGGTCCCTTTTTATTTTTAATTGGTATCAACTTTGTATTATTCAAAAAGGTCCGAAAACAAAGTGAAAACATTACAAAAAACCTTTTTGACAAACCAATTATTTGGTCTTATAATATAAATGATTAATCTTTTATCATTGCGATAAAGCGATCGCAAGATCGCATATCGCAATGACAAAGGAGGCATAACTTAAAGGCCCATTGGTTTTCTCCGATGCGATGACATGCAATAGGCTATCGAATATCGGCAATAATAAGTTCACATAACAAAAGTGCCTCCCACTCCGATGCAATGCGACCAAGTGCTTTTCGCTCCGATGCGATGCGATCACGTCCTGTTCGCCCCGATGCGATGCGATATCGCTATCGGCGATCGGGGAAATACCATGCATGCTTTCTAAAATGCCCCAGTCAATAATCCCGATGCGATGCGATATCGCTATCGGTGATCGGGAATTCTAAAAGGTGTCAATATAAAGATTTAAGTTTTTCCCCCGACGCCCGATTGCGATAAAGCCAAAAGCGCAAACTTCAAAAAACCATTAAAGTAGAGATATTACGATTAATTCGTATTAAAGGCCTTATCTTTCAAACAGTGATTCACCCGCGCTCAACCGCCAAAACATCCAAGGCACGCTTAAACAAATCATTCGGCCGATAAGCGATATGATGGGCATTTAAAGGAATGGCAGGTTTTAACGGCGATTCAATGAAATAGTTAATTTAAAAAATATTCTCATAGATTGTATCCGCGGCCACTTTAAGTTAATCCTTCATTGCGCATTGATCAATATATCTCATTCGTATTTGGTTTTTGCTAACAATTCTCTGTGTTACGCTTATTTCCACTACTGTGCAGAATTCTTCCGAAGTAATAGATTCAAGCATAATGGGGAAGAAGGATAAGAAAACCGCAATCGCTTCCGCTGCACCAGCCACAGGACAAGCCGTCGCTGATCCAGCAACTAAAAAGAAAGGATTGATATCTGATACTACGTGTTCAGGACTTGGCAAGACCACTTGGAAAAGTACCTATAATTTGATCGAGGCAGAAGAACCAAAGGTGATGGCAGTACAAGCTACAGCGGGTTCCAATCGAAAATCTGATGGTACTTTAAAAGACTTGGCTGACTCTTTCCTTCATCGGATAGCGGCTCGGGAACAAATTCTCCCATATACGGATGTAGTGAAGTGGGCAATTGAGGAAATCCCAATCACAGACAGAACCTTCTGCACCAGAGATGGGAGAATCTTCGGTTCATTCAAGGCTGATGATTTGAGGCAAATGTATCATTTGCCTGAGCCAGAGAAGAAGTACAACAAGGCATTTCTGGAGAAATTCCGAAATGAGAACGAAACTGAATCTGAACCCATTCAGGATTGGAGGCAAAATCCGGCGAAACACAAGCATGAAACTTCCGGTAAGTACTCTGTTGATTCTCTATGTTCTCCATATTGTTATGCTGGGATAATGATGTGTAGATTGTGGGGGTTGCACGATTCCGCTAATTTCACTATAGAAATGGTTCCCTTGATGGAAGCAGCGTGTAATAGTGAGATAATGGATTGGGCAACCATACTGTCAGATAAGCTAGCGACAGCAGTTCTTAATTTTAGAACTAAAACTTCCGTCTCCGAAAGGCTTATTCCCCCATTCTACTACAGTGCTTATATTCTAGATACCCTGTGTTTTAATTCTGAGTTTCCTGTACTCGGCTGGAGGTGGACTACACAAGACCCCACGCCAATTCACATATACCATCAGAAATTGTGGAAGACTTCCTATAAATGCCATTTATACCAAGTCTGCAACGACTTCATGTTACCCATTCATTACTCTATTTTTAATAAACCTGCTCCCAAAATTTCTTACCAAGCAGGCATTGATTTGACATCAATAGGAAGATGGTTCGGAGAGGAGAAATTTACTTATATAAGAGTTTTCGGCAGCCAAGCCGAACCTCATGTCCTTCCTTTGTACATACCTGATAAACTGCTAGCAAGGGAGATAGCCTATCAGATTATTGCCGAAGGGGTTACACAAACTCTGAAGAAAAATAAGAAGCAGGTCTGGCCCTCCTTTCCTCTGAGATGCGGTGTCTACACTTTGCATGATTTCAATCAACAGAAAAAGAAGCTACTAAGATGAAGTCATTAACTCTAGCGACTCTCCCGAATAGGCGATTTGATCCCAACAAAGTCGCCTATAATGCACTTGAACAGGCCAAATTGACAAAGTTTGATCATATAGAAGATAAGTTTGATGACCTGTTCTCCTCAGCTGAATCAATGTATCAAGTTAGATCGTTGGCCATAATGGAATACAAAGATGAAGGGTTAGTTGAATTCAATAGACTTAGAGAACAGAGGTTGCAAACTCTGCCTCTAGATCTGTTAGCAACAACCCCAGCAACAGAATCAAGCGAGCCTGAACAGCAACATCCTAAGGAGCCTCCGGTTACAACAGAAGAACAGGAGAAAGTGCAAGAGGAAGCCCAGACTAAAGAGCAGGAACAAAGCAACATAGAGGTAAATGTAGATACTCAAATTGATCCCAAATTGCTCCAGGAATGGCAGCAATTTGATTCAATTATCAGTAGTCTTGAATGCTCAAAGGACACCGAAACTTCAAAAGCGGCAGATACACAGGAGACCACTTCAAAACAGGTTCCAAGTGGAACCAGCAGCCTACCCAGTTTGAAGGAAGTAGAAATAATCCCAAAGGATCCCTCCGATCAAATTGTCTTGCAGATAGAAGAAATTCCTCCCTTGGATGTCTTCTATAGCCCAAGACACAAAGCTGTTGTAAAACAACAGAGGAAGAGGAAAAGGACTGATCAACCTTCCCTTTTTCCAGAACAGACGGTCACGGGCAATGTGGTTTGGAAGGAGGAATTTGACCCCTCTGATGACCTAACAAAACTATCATAATATGCTGGAGCCTATTCGGCAACAACAATAGATAAGGCATCAAAGATGATTCTTTTATTAAAAACAAAAGACCAGGAGATCTTTTTATTGCAAGCACAACTAACAGAAGCACAACAGAAGGCAGAGCAGGCAGAATGGCAATTGTTGACACAACAACAAATAAATAATCAATTAACTCAACAATTGCAGGAAGAGAAACAGAGAATCGATCACAGCGCAGTCCAGAAGCAGAAAGAGTTGTCTGAGGCATTGGCACAACTGAGAATAGCAAATGAACAAATGCTGAAATTAAAAGATGAGCAGATTGCTCAACTATCAGCACAACTTGAGAAGACAAAGGATCTTCCACAGATAGCCGAATTCAAATCAGAAGCATTACAGATAAATAAGGCATTAATAACACAAATCAAGCTTTTATGTCAACAAATCACCCAGGCGGAACCATTATGCGATTTGATGACATCAATAAGTAAACAAACAGAAAAGGCTAGAACAGACTTGGATCAAGCTGAAGAAACATTAATTGAATTTCTTGAGTGGAAAGATACAGATCAGGGACAGGCGGAAAATTTACCAAGGATTTTAGAATCGCATAAAGAAATATTATTTACAGAATGGTAGTCCCAGCTAATGAAAGCAGAGAGGGAAATTTCAAGATGCAAATCAACCACAAGTAATTTGGTTGAATTGGTTAATAATACTCTCTACTTGTCTAACATGATTTCCCAATGCACTCCAGGTAAATTGACAGCGGCGAAAACATTGGAGCAGTCATGTTATCCGGATCTAGAGAAAAATGGGAGGTTAATTGCTGGAATTAACAGTTTAACATGGGACGCCTATTGGTTCTTCTTGGTAAAACCGCACAGTCAAAGAGCCGCCCTCAAATGCCTTACAGATGCAATCGGGTATATTATTCCCGATATTCAGGATGCCACCTATGTCGCCCAGCTCAACTCCCGCCTCAACAAACCGCCCGAAGTGGAGCCAATGCTTGCGATAAGTCAGCTCAGGTTTAAAGGCAAACAACCTACTTAATGATTCATGCCGCCGACTGCCAGGTTGCTGAGAAGGAGATATTCTAGATCATTTGATACCAATTTAGTAGGATTTCAGTTTCATAGATAGTTAGCTTAATTAAGTATTTATAGACCCTTTCATTGTTTTGGAAAGGGTCGTAAAGTTTTGTACTTGACTTAAAAGCCTGAAGTTGCACTACTGTACTTCAGGCATATTCTTTTATAAAACTGGACCAATTATTCTAATTTTGGCAAGGAAGCTTTTATGCAATTGTGCACTACTGTCTTTGTTTGAAAGTATTTCTGCGTTGAAAGAAGAATCTCAAATAGCGATTGATATCGGGAGTGACTAGCAGCTCATATGGTACTATTATCTATGTCTGAATTCATTCCTTTTATATGAATTGTCATTTGATCGCCTTTGCTATTATCGAATATATGTATGTGTTTTAACAACATTTCTTTATTTCCTCCACTATTGGATGTTTATGGTAATGCTTTTCTTTTGATCATATATGTATTGATGATATAAATGATAAGTGTAGCAATATTGCGTTAATCACTTTGTTTAACTATTTAAGAAAAGTAATCCTTGAATGAATAAATGTCCATGTTTATTAGATGGAGTCATCTATATGCCTGTTAATAAACATAGATCATCAAGCGCTACACTTCAAAGTACAATAGTTCCCGGGATTAGTAGTAGTTCTTTTATTTTGCTAATAAATTAAGTTATTTGCCTACCGTTAGATTAGACAATCAATCATTCATCCATCCCGTTTATTCATTACTGGGAAACTGGTCCCATTATCCCTAGTCGGAGCCACCATTCCAAACGGAAAAGGAGTTGTATTAAGGTCCGGACCGGGTGGTTATCCCCCAATGTTGATACAATGATTTTCGGGGCATCAACAGGTTGATAGATTAATTCATATTCAATTGCTTAGATCATTTCCTGTTCTTTTCTCATAGTTCTCTCCACATTCTTTTCTATTCACAGGTTACTATTCAGCATTTTTTGTTTGTAGGTTAGAAATTAGGTCTAGCTAGGAAAATTTCTGTTTTCATGATATAGTTAGCTCTTTCTTTGCTCAATTTTGATAAGTAAATGTGAAAATATCTTTCAGGTCATCTTAGCTCACCATACATCCATAGAATATCCAGCACCATCTCAATTCTCATAGATTTCCTAGCTCATTCGCAACATTTCGCCAATCTTCCCTAATTTCTGCGTTTTCTCCATAAAGTTGTTTTCTTGCCTTTTGAACGAATCCAACCATCCCGTTCGTTCTTGATCTTTCTTGACAAGTTCTAGACACCTCAACACCTTCATCTAGCCCTTAGTTCCTATTTCCCATTATTTTTCCACCTTCAAAACTCCAAAAATAGCTCTCGGCCTCCTCTTGTAGAACCTCTTGTAGATCCCTTGCAGCCTCCTGTAGAACTTCCTGTGAGTGATTTTTCGAAGTCCGATCACTATGGAAGCCTTCAGAAGGGTACTAGGGCCTTCTTAGGATCTCTCTACACCTCCCTCACTGTCTATAAAAGCCAACTCCATCTTCCTTTGCCACCAAACCGCTGCATAGTCACAACTAGATAAATCACAAGCATAATAACTACACATAAAAACACTCAAAAGCACAAAAAGATGTTTCCTTCTCATTTCTTTTTAGAAGTAGCTTGAATAAATGCAATTTACCTTTTCAGTAGTCAATGGCACTCATTTCATCATTTTTAATCTCTTTTCCTGCAACAATAGGGTTAGTGGGTAGATTAGGGTTTGCTAGGGTTTGCGTTACATTTCAGTTTTCCTTCTCTTTCTACAAGTAGAATAGCCTATTTCGAGTTAGCTTTCTTTCATCATAGTTAAAAGCTTCTTCTGAGAATTCATAGAAGTTTTCTTAAGCTCCTAGCGAACTTGCACCAGTTGATCAAGTGACAGCCTGCAGTAAGAGCTAGTACTTGTACATACAACACCGTCGCTTCAAAGTTTGTTACGAACTACTAGGTTGATAAAAGTAAAGTAGGGAGCCCTAGGAGTTGCAGCATTATTGTTGCAATACCAGAGCTCACCAATATGTGAGTCAAGGTTCCCTTTAGATCTTCTCTTTTCTCCTTGATTGTCTTTCTCGCCCACCTACAAATAACAATTATGTCTTTTTTCTCTCATTTTTTTTTAAACACCTAGGCTGCCTCAAAGAGGTTTTCACCCTAGATGTTTTCCCTCGGTGCCTCAAGGAAGGTTTTTACCTAGGGATCTTCTTATTCTTTTTTTCCCTTTTTTTTCATCATTGGGTCGCTTCATGAGGTATTCAACCCAAAAATGGGAAAATTTTGAGTATCACCCTGCCTCCTTCAATAAATTAGTATTAGGAGTCTAGGTTAGGTTGGGGACATTGTTCCTTTGTTTTAGGGTCTTCCTCTTTTGTTTCTTTCTTCTCCCCTACCTTGCTTTCAAATTTCTATGCTTCCTGTAGTTTTTGCTGTGGATCTTATACGATGGCCTTACCCTTTAAGGAAGTTGATCTAGTACTAGGCCTCCTTACATAGGTGATTGGTGACTTAGGGGAAGTCATTTTGTCTCTTGGTGTAGGGGAATCTTCAATCTCAATAGGGATTTTTGTTGATATTTGCGGCTTCCCTTGTTTGATTCTTGTGCTCTTTTTTGTTCTGAAATATAGAGGGGTTTGCCTCCTTCTTTTCCCTTTTTGTGAGGGCAACTACTTCCTCCCTCTCAGGGGCCTCTAGAGACACCCTAAGTGACTCCTCCTTGTGTTCTTCCTCATCTCCATCAGTTTCTTCCTTTGTTTCCTCTTCTGTTTCAGCATCGTCCTCCTTCTCTTCTCCCCCTTCTTCTTTTGCTTCATCATGTTCCTCTTTATTAGTTTCTTCTTCATCCATCTCATACCCATCTAGCTCTCTATCTTCTTCTTATTGTTTTGTCTACTCCTCACTAACAGAAGGACTAACATCATAGGTGAGGGTTTTGATGTCATCCTCTATTGGTAAGTCTCTGAAGACTGACCATGTTATAGGGATTCTGAGGTTTTAGAGGGCATCCTCAATGAGGATCCTGATCAACCCATGGTGAGACAATTTTTGGGAATTCCCTTCCTTTAATTTGCTGCTCGAGTCTATGAGTGATCGCATCAAGAAATAGGGTATGTTGAGTCTTTGGTGAACTGGTGTTTCTACCCCAAATATTAATTCTTCAAGCATCCTAAAATGGTAGCCATAAACAACATTGTATCTACCCTCACATGATATATATTTGATGACTTGGTAACCTGCCTCACTCCATCAGTATGGTAGACTGTCCCTCTTCACTCCATTTTTATCCTCTATGGGTTCTTCACCTTCTAAAAAGAATTTCCTTTTTGCCACCTGACTGTCTGCTTTGTCTTCTTTTCTCCATGGAATTCCTAGGGGAAGTGTGGTGACCCTACTGATGAGCTCTGGGGTGAGATCTATAGTGAGCCCTCTAATTATAATAGTGGCATGGATTCTACTATGTGGAGTGAGGGAATGAGAAAATTCTTGAGCCACCTCATCATCATACCCTGTGAATTTTTCGAAAAACCCCATCCATTGGTGTCTTATAAAGATTTCAAGCACTTGGGGGTGTTGTTGTATCCTCACAGTGTTTGTGGGTTCTCTCCTATTAAACCCTCCTGTCATCTTGCTTGTGAGGCTTGTGGAGGAAATGAGAGGTTTGACACAAGATTTTAAATTCAGGAGAAAACAGAGTTTCCTGTGTATGTAATTCACCTCCCACAATTGTTATATCCACTAGCTTTTAGAGCATTTCTAGTTCATTTGCTTGTAAATGGGGATGGATTTTTAGATCCTACCTCTTTATAATGGTGGTAGTGGAAAATTCTCGTGATATTCCCTCTTGAACCCCTCTTTTCCTATCCTGTAGACTGCCTTTGTGTATCCTGTAGACTGCTCCTATAGACTGTTCCTGTAGGAATTCCTGTGCATGCTCCTGTAGAAATTCTCTTGCAGAATGATGGATCCTTGCTTCTGGTGGGTGGCCAAAGTTATGAGAGCGACTTGAGTGAGGGAGTTTCAAGGAGGTGGAATGCATGAATGCATGCAAACGATGTTTTGTTTCCATTTATGGCTTTTTGAGGTGAGGTGGTGTGCTGGCAGCAGAGGTACATTGCCATTTTTAGACTGTTGGTCCCCACTACCACCTCATCATTCGCAATCCTTCTAATCATCTCCCACCTCGTAGATCTGTAGTTAACCACTTCTTGTCCTACTCCTCCTCTGCCTTTGAGTTGACTGCAGCTATGTGTGAGAGGACACTCAGTTTTGTATGTGATAACTAAACGAAGGTGGCCAAGTTAACTGGCCACCTTTTCACTTATAAACCAACTACCTCGTAACTTTTGATCAAATGATGCATATGAGTGAGTGAGCAGGATACTTACCTGTGGTCTCGATGCCATGCCGCAGTTGTCGAAGATCAGAGGTGTTGCGTTGTTTATTTCCTGCATGGTCATTGTTCTTCCTCCTTTGCTGTCTACTGATGGTTTCTTGGCTTTTGCAGGTGTCTGTGATTGAAGATCTGATGTTGTTGCTGCTGCGGAGCTTTTGGATCATCCTAGTGAAGACCTGTAGCTGATGATTGACATTCTGTGGGATAGGCTGCTACAGGATTTCCTACAGGATGTCCTATAGCTACTTCTCCCTTAGAATTTCTTAATCATGTTGCTGGCTGGGGCTGTGAGGATGCTGCAATGAATGGGTAGAGGGAGCAGGAGTGTGTGGAGAGCAAGGGACATTCCGGTAATGCTCTTACTCTCCTTAGTTTTCCCCTTTTTCTCTCTTTTTTTTCATAACTGGTAGAAACTGATCTCTTTTTGTTTTGAATGGTGAGTGCAGGGATGATGGTAATGGATGAGGTGAAGGGTTAGATGATGTCTAGAATGAATTTTGGGGACCTAACCAACTTACCATTCACGCTCGGATTTATTCCTGTAGGTTTTTCGGGCCACTGTAATTCCTACAGGATCATCCTGTAGGTTTTCACGCGATCTTGTAGGAATACAGGGGATCTTGTAGAAAATACAGTGGTCACCTAAATTGAAGAAATGAAGTGAAAAAAACAATGGAATTGATGGAGGGATGCATGGTAAGGAGTGGAGGAGATGAATATATGTGAGGCAGGGTTCCCTTTGGATCTTCTCTTTGCTCCTTGATTGTCTTTCTCGCCCACTTGCAAATAATAATGATGTCTTTTTTCTCTTTTTTTTGTTTTAAACACCTAGGCTACCTCAATGACGTTTTCACCCTTGATGTTTGCCCTGGGTGCCTCAAGGAAGGCTTTCACCCAGGGATCTTCTTATTCTTTTTTTCCCTTTTTTCATCACTGGCCACCTCATGAGGTTTTTAACCCAAAGATGGGAGTCAGGTGCCTCATGAAGGCTTTCACCTGAATCCTTATTCTTTTTTTTCTCTTTTTCAATGACCTGATGAGGGAGGAGATGGAACTTGCTCCACCATCATCACTGTCTTATTGATATTGTCAATGAACTCTTGTTTTGATAAAGGCCTCTTGTACATTTTCAATTGGTGTCCATTAACAAGCAATGGAATGGCTTCTTCATCTATAGTTCTAATTTGCATTGAACCATTATCATGGAATCTTTCCACCACATAAGGTTTGATCCATCTTGTCCTTAGCTTGCCCTTGAAGTCTTTATACCTAGAATCATATAACAATGCCCAATCACCCTCTTGAAATTGCTTCTCCTTAATATGTCTATCATGCCAGATCTTCCTCTGAAGTTGAACTATCTCTGTATGTAGGAGGTCTTGCATTTTGAATTCATCCAAGCCATTCAAATGGAAAAATCTTTGTTTCTTGCATGACTGATATCCAAATCTAGTTGGGCTACCATCCTCAATGTGTTATATTTAAACTCAATGGACATCAAAGCCTTTTTCTCATAGACCAGCTTCATAGGGTGTAAATCCATTGGTCATTTTCCATGCTGTATTATAGGCCCAAGTGGCCTCAACTAGTCTCTTTGCCCAATCCTTCCTGTTGTTGCTCACTACCTTGATTAAGATGCTCTCTAGTGCCCTGTTTGTCACCTCCACTTGTCCATTAGCTTGTGGATGATAAGGAGTGGAGGTCCTATGCTTGATTTTGTGATGGCTGAGGAGTTCTTCAATCATGTTGGAGGTAAACTGGTGACCTTGGTCTGTGACTAGCTCTCTAGGGTACCCAAATTTGTAGAATACATTCTCCCTTAGGAACTCAACCACCTTCTCTTCTGTTGTTACCTTAATCACCTTGGTTTCAGCCCACCTAGTGAAATAATTAGTGCACACAATAATGTATTGTTTTTGCTTTGAAGGAGGGTTAATAGGCCCAATGAATTCCATGCCCCACTTTTCAAATGGCTCGAAAGTCACTTGAGGTTGTAGGGGCATTTCATCTCTTGGAGTAGGCTTTCCTATCCTCTGGCACCAATCACACTAAATAATTTACTTTTTCACATCCCGATGAAGAGTGGGCCAATAATAGCAGGCTTGTAACACTTTGAATGCTATCCTCTTTGTTGTAAAGTGACCTCCACAAGCTCCATCATGACAGGTTAGAAGGATGTCAAAAGCTTCCTCTTCCCTTACAAACCTTCTCAAGATTTGATCTGGGCCAAGTTTGAGAAGATTGCCCCCAATCCATGTGAAGGGGGGGCATTTTCTGACTGTCTTGCTCTTTTCTTTGGAGGGAAAGTTTGGTGGGAATTGTGCTGATACCAAATAGTTTGCTATATCAACAAACCATGGGGAGAGAACTGAAATAGCAAACAAATTCTCATCTGGTAACTGGTCATCCACCATTCCTTCTTCACCTGTAGGCAGATTCATCCTAGATAGAAAATCTGCAACAACATTTTCCTTACCAGGCTTATCAACAATAGTTAGATCAAACTACTGTAATAAAAGAAACCATCTTATAATTATAACATTCACATCTGGTTTGTTCATTAAATATTTGATTGCAGCGTGGTTAGTATGCACAAATGTTTGGTAGC
The DNA here is from genome assembly GCA_031772625.1 of Pinus tabuliformis. NCBI lineage: Eukaryota > Viridiplantae > Streptophyta > Pinopsida > Pinales > Pinaceae > Pinus > Pinus tabuliformis. The sequence goes on from CM062808.1 coordinate 871,038,279, forward strand.
ATGTAATGTAATGCCTAAATTTGTTTAATGAATGCACAATAGCTAGGAGTTCCTTTTCGATCACAGTATAATTTATCTCAGCCTTTGACAGGTTCTTACTGATAAAATAGATGGCATAGGGAAATTTCTCCTCTACCTGACCTAAGGTTTCTCCTATGGCTTTGTGTGAGGCATCAGCATGAATATGAAAAGGGAGGGCCCAGTTTGGGCCTCGAAGAATTGGTGTAGTGGTTAACTTACCCTTTAAAATTTCTAAGGCCTCTTGATAGCTTTTTGACCATATAAACTTAGAATCTTTGGCCAACAACCCAAATAAAGGAGATGCCAACTCGCTGAAGTCCTTTATGAACCTTTGGCTGTATCTAGCTAACCCCAAGAAACTCCTGACATCCCTCTACTTTTGTGGAGGTGGGACCCTTTGGATGATTATTTTGTTCAGGTCCACCTGTAGTCCTTGTTGAGATATTGAATGACCTAGCACGGTCCCTTCAGTCATTAAGAATTCACATTTTTCCGGACTGAGATACAGGTTCATTTCAATGCATTTTTGCAATAACTTGCCTAGGTTAGTCAGGGCTTCTTGAAAATCACAACCATAAGGTGTAAAATCATCCATATAAATTTCCATCGCATCATGTACTAATTTGGCGAAAATACTCAAGACTGCTCTCTGGAAAGTGGTAGGAGCATTACATAGGCCAAAAGGAAGGATCCTATAGGAAAATGTACCCCAAGGATAGGTGAATGTGGCCTTATCTTGGTCTTCTGGTAAAATTTGGATTTGGTTGTACCCACTGAATCCATCTAGGAAAGAAAAAACTTCTTCCCTGCCAGGCCATCTAGCACTTGGTCAATGAAGGGTAGGGGAAAATGATCCTTCTTTGTGGATTTTTTCAACTCCCTGTAATCGACACAAATCCTCCACTTACCATTTTTCTTGGGAACTAACACTAAAGGAGAGACCCACTCACTATCAGAGATAGGGTAAATGAATCCTGCATCTAGCAGTTTTTGCAGTTATTCTTTGACTATATCTTTAAGAGCTGGATTCATCCACCTTTGTGGTTGCCGAATCGGCTTGAAACCTTCTTTGATGTATATGTGGTAAGTACACACTAAGGGGTGTACTCCCTTCATTTCCTTGTAACTCCAAGCAAAGGATTCTAGGTTTTCTCTCAACATGTTGCATAGCTTTTCCTCTTCGAGAGAAGAAAGAGATGGATTAATTTTCAAAGTTTTCTCTGGGTCGAATTCTATGATTTTGACACAAAGTGGGTTGGAATTGGCCAAGCATAAGTCAACTGGATGATTTTTTGGGTTTCCCTTCTTCTTCTAATGGTAACGAACTAGGAGTTGGACTTTGGAGCAGGTGTTCAATTAAGTCATCCTCATCTTGCTATCCTCCTCCTATGGTTGCTTCCAAAGCATAAAGTTGGGCAGAATAAACCTCATCTTCTTCCTCCTCCTCCAACCATAAAGGTAAATCATGCTCTATAGAAGGTTGAGCAAGAGGGTATAGGACTAACTACTTGGACATATGCTCGTTCTTGATGGTCATATTCCCAGCTCTGCAGCTAATGTAAGTATCGGCTGTGGCCATCCATGGCTTCCCAAGGATGAGAGGGTAACCAGTAAGCTTAGCCTTAGGTTGGAGAACTAGAAAATCTGCAAGGTGCTCCCAGGAGTCAATGGAGACCATTACATCCTCCACAATTCCCTTAGGGGTGATTGTGGAATGGTCTGCAAGTTGTAGAACTATTGTGGTCTTCCTCAATGACCCTTGGAGGTTGAGCTTGAGCATGGTGTCCTTGGTCATCACATTAATGGCAGCCCCAAGATCGATCAGAGTGTGTGGGACGATGGTGCCATTGATGTGCACATCTACTACAGGGCTTTCAGGGTCCAAATATTTCGGACATATTACCTGCCCCAACATTAAGTCGGACAGCTGCCCAATGACATTAATGGTAGGGGCATCCTTTTTTCTTCTTCTTGGATGCTTGAAGCATTTATCCTTAATCAACTTATTGTAAATGGGAACATCTTTTATTGCCTAGAGAAGGGGTATCTTTACACATAGATTTTTCAATTCTCCTAGAAGTTCAGTTTCTTCTGGGGTATGCTGGAGTGGTTGGGATAATCTCTTAGGAAAGGGTGCATTTAATTTAAGGTTGCTTTCCTCTCTTTCTTCCTCAACCTCCCTATGTGGAGAGGGAGGTTGGTTATCCGAGATAATTCTCCCAAATCTTAGGTTGATCTCTTGGATTTCTACAACATAAGATGGGTATGATGTCTCTCCATTGTATACTTGTTGAGCCTGCCTATTGTTTGGGTTCGGATTTGGTTGGGCATGCATCTGGGGTTGCTTGGGTGGAGAAGAGTGTAGGAGTTGTGGTTGGGTAGGTGGTGAAGGCAATAGAGTTGGAGCATTGTTGTATTGGGGACTCCACCCCTAGAGTGGTGGTCTCCACTGAGGTTGCGGTGGAGTGTAAGGTTGAAATGATTGGTTGGTTGGCTAAGAATGATACTGAGATGCATAGGACCGAGGAGGGGGTGTAGACTAGGAAGGTTGAGCAGGGGGTCCCCAAGAAGGTATAACTATGGTTTGGTTGGGGTTGTAATATGCATGGGATGACCCTTGCATACCCTGCTGGTATGGTCTAGGCCTAGGAGGTCTCCTTTGGTTGATGTAGCAAAGCTTCTCAGTGATCCCTTCAACTCCTTGATATACAGCTTTGATTCTGGGTAAAGAAGGGCACTTGTCTGTGGAGTGGTTCTCTTCACAGACCAAACAAATCTCAATGTAGTTCAATGGACATTCATTCCTAGGATGCCTCCTGGTGCATCTAGGGCCAAGGATGGCCAAGGATGTCTCTACTTCTTTTTTATTCCTTTTGATGTTCATGGTGTCCAATTGTAAGGCAAGGGTTTTCAGCATCTCACTTTTGAAATCTTCTAGCATATTTCAAATTTCACCCTTGATGGATGAGTTGGAAGATGATGTACTGGACATAGGTTGACTACTCCTACCTTTTTTCCTGGCTGCCCTAGAATGGTTTCTAAAGACAATATTGATATCCTCATAGGGTAATTGGTAGACATCTCCTCCTGCTAACAAATGTAAGGTATCCAGAAGATCTTCCCTTACTCCTCTGAGCAGGACTAGCTTTAGTGACTCGGGGTCAAGTGTGCACCTAGCCCTTTTGTAACTGAGCTAGAATCTTTCTTTGTAGTCTTCTAAGGATTCATCCTGGCCCATGGTCATCCTGAAAATTTCTTCTTTAGTATCCTTTGACCTATAGTAATCCCGATATTTGTTGTTAAAAACCTGTTGCATCTGAGCCCAATTTGTGATGCTATCTCCAGGTAAACCCATGAACCAGCACAATGCTGCATCCTTGAGGGTAGATGGAAACAATTTTAACTTTTGCTCATCATCTGTATAGTCATAGGCTAGGCATATAACAAAAAACTCAAATAGGAAAGTGTCGGGGTCCTTTATGGCCAAACCATGGAAATGAGGTAGGGCAGAGGGGCTTATATTCTCCATCTTAGTGTCCCCATTGGTTTCCCTGATGGGGAAGGCACCCTCAACTCTCTCTCTATTCCCTCTGTCATTTCAGTTTTTAGCCATCGGTTCAGTAGGAATGGGTTCTTCTTCTTCTTCTTCCCTTGTAGGTTCTTCAAATATGTCAAGTTGCTCACCTAAAGGTTCCTCCAGTTCATAGCCACCGAAGAAGAGAGAAGGTTGGCTGTTGGATGTAGTGGGGGTATTTGGAAAGAATTTCCCTAAATTTTCCCTATTCCTATGAGGCATGAAAGGAATGTTTTTGGGTTGGTTTTTGTAAGATTTTTTAAGGCTGGAAAGTACTTTGCAGAAATGAAATTGCTGATTGAATGAAAACTACTGATAGAAAAAAAAGAACTACTTGCTGAATTGAAATTCTACTTACAGAATGGAAAGGAAAGCAGATAATGACAAATGAAAGAAAGGAAGATACTAGATTACTTTTGTCGAAATAAACTAATGGCATAAAATTGAAGATTAGAAATAGAAGAAAAGAAAGCAGTGATCACATTCTACTCAGACACCTCCCCAGCAACAATGCCAAAAATTGATGAGTGCCTGTATTGCAACAAGGATGTTGCAACTCTTGGGCTACCAGCTTTACTTATCAACCCGAGATTCGTACAAACTTGGAGGTGACAATGCTATATGCACAAGTAAAAGTGAAGGTCTTTCTTGTTGTCACTATTCATCTGGAGAGAAACCCCAGGGGTTCCAAGCTAGAATTCTATAGAGTTAAAAGAAGCTTGATTCTTTTATGGAAGAAGAGAAAATCTATTCTAAGAGAGCTACTCTACTGCAGTAATGAAGAAAACAACATGTAATGCTAAATCACACCATATCCTAATTAACCATTTAAACAACTATGCTAAGCATAATTTCTAAATCAACACTAACCTAATGTTGTTATCTAAGTTACAGAAGTAAAGAGCATAAAACCATACTAATGTGTAAGCAAGGAAACTAAACTAAATTTGTTTTCACTTTTTTGGATTAGTAAAGTATGCAATTTAATTGTTCTTGTGGGTGTGATAGGTGGATGGAAGGTGGTTGAGGATGGCTAGAAGGTCTATGGAGTGTTTGGATGGTGTGGAAGGGTCCTAGGAGGCCTTTTGTGAAAGGAAAGGCCACTGATATAGAAGATCAGGCCGAGAACGAACTCATTGTGTAAATATTTATTTATTAATACAGAAGTGTGATTTTTGAGTTTGTGTGGTGTGTATTGAGTAATTGAATTATGAACTGTGTGTGGATTAGAGTAATTCTGCATAACATAAGTGTGCAGGGAATTCAAAGAGAATCCGAGAGAGAGGATAGTGCTCAGAGGAGTATTGTGATGATCGGATAGTGTTGGAGTCTGATTGAATAACCAAATCAAATCTCAGGAGTGGCAGCGTTTAAATAATACACAGAACAAAGTTCGGGAAGGAGTCAAGCAGAAGAGCAATCGAAGATCGAAATCAGTGAAAGGAAGAAGTAATGAAGCAACAATGCACAGGAACCGTTGGATCAGTTGGATCAATGAACAGGATTAACAGAAGATGAGCGGTGAATATCTTATCATAGGAGATTAAGTTAATAGATGGATGGATCACATCAAGTCACATGTCGATAGAAGGGTGGAAAACATGCGGAATGATGGAGCGGTCTTCGTAGGTGGTAAGAAGTATCTCGCGTGCCCTAAGAGCTGTAAGTGGTATTCCTAAATTTCATGCGATTAGCCTAAGTGGGTGACACATAGCATGGGAAAACCACTTTTCTCGTGCACTCTCGATCGGATATCGGTTGTGCAAGAATTCACGCGAGATTGCGCGATAGTCATTGGATCATGCAGGATTGATCAACGGTGGAGATCGGCCAAGCTAGTTGGCGAGCGGGTGACACAATAGCCATTGGATCAAGCAAGACAGATTGACGGTGGAGATTTGGAGTGCCTAAAGTCAAATGTTGAAATGAATACGTAAGCTATGCGACATGCGGTTGACGGTGATTGGTTAGGTTTGTTGTGGATCAGACGGTAAGGAAATCCACGGGTGTGTCTTCCAAGAACTGTGCAACAAGATACATTCTCATAAACTAGAAAAGCATGAATCAGTTTCCCATATTATGCATGAAGAAAGTGTTGAAGGAAGTGAGAATATGAGTGAGATCTTATTATAGAAAGAGAGTGATGGGAAAAGATGACAATGAAATGAACCAAGTACTGAATCAAGACAACAAACTCCAAAGCTCATGCAGAAACTAGAAATATGTGTTTTTGGGGTTGCTGAAGGGTCTATTACTCAAGTGATGGTCCCATAGGGAGAAGGTGAGGCTGAGACACTTGATGAAAACCTTATGGTGATATTTTTATCCTTGCTAACCTACTAATTGAAAGAAGGCACAAATGGAAGAGAACTAAAACACAACCAATCTACTCTACACCGTTGTAATAGAAATGCAACTACTTAAGAAAATGAACAATTAAACCATGAATCTATGCTAGCATACATGTACAATAAAGAGGAGCCTTGGCTGCTAGGGTTGGGCCCTAACCCAAGAGATTTAACCTTCTGAGTTAACTCAGTGCTAGCTCAAAAAAAAACTCATTCTTATTATCAAAACCACGGATTACATAAAAAATGTCACAAGTCTTGCATCTTGAAAATAGAGTAGAGTTTTACAATAAAAAAAATCTGAATCCTACTGAGGTCCTAGGCCTCTCTACTTATAAATTTGAAGTCTCCAACAACTTCCTTAAAATTAGGGAGGCTCAGCTCCCAAACTCGAGATAAACTGGTGCTTTGACTTTCACTTACTTGGTTGCCTTCTAGTCCTCATGATTTGGTTGTTTGCACTTCGACCTGATGGAGGAATATTAAAATGGAGGGGTAGAAAATGAGGAGGATTTACCTCCTATAATTCCTCTCCCTTGTCCCATGCGAGTTTTGACCAAGGCCTTTTCCAAAATTCCTTGCTTTTATCCTTTAATCCTGCATTAAATGCACATTAGACCACAAAGCAAAATATCCAACTCTAACTAATATCATAAACAAAATATAATCAAAAGTATGCAATAAGTTGTGAAAATAGTTGGTTTGACTAATCTAGGAGGTGAATTAAGACCCATATAATTACCCAATGATGAGGCTCATCATATACTGAAGTCCAAATCTATAGTTAATCCTCCAAACAACTCCTTCCAAAACTTGGATGTGAAATTCACATCCCTGTCTAACACAATCTTCTGCAGAACACCATGCAATATCACCACATCTCTGATGAAGGATTGTGCTACATCATTCAAGGAGTATGTAGTCTTCACTAGAAGGAATTACACTACCTTCATCAACCTATCCACCAAAACTATGATGGAATCACACTGCCTAGATTTCCTCGGAAAACCTGTGATAAATTCCAAGGAAATGACCTCCCATTTCCACTCTAGAATCAAAATCAACTGTAGTAGTCCACTTGGGTGCTTACACTATGCCTTCACCTGTTGACAATCCAAGCACCTAGCCAAGAAATTTTCCACGTCTCTCTTCTAATTCGACCAATATAAAAACTTTTTCACCCCTGTCAGTGTCTTCTGATATCCTGGGTGACCTGAATATGATTTCGCATGAAAATCCCTCAATATCACCTTCTTGATTTCACTACTATCTGGCACATATATTCTGTCTCTAAACCTGACCAATCCATCTACTGTGAGACAATAGTCCACATCCCATGCACCTATGTCTGTACCTGTACCTATACTTGTACCTGTATGTGTATCTATACTCTATTGCAACCTGGGCCTAAGCTCCATAAACCTGACATCCTGCTGACCTACGTGCAAGATCCTATCCTGTATAGTTATCCCATAAGAACTCATAGCTACTATGTAGTTCACATGTATCCACCTGCTAAGATCATATACAACCCTATTCTCTTTACCCTTAATATACCTGATCTCAAAGTCAAACTCACAGATTGTGGCCAACCATCTAGCTTGCCTGACATTCAAAGTCAGTTGGTCAAATATGTATCACAATGAATTATGATCACTCATCAATACAAATCATCTACCAAGAAGATAGTTCCTCCACATCTTCAATGGATGATTGATCGTTGCTAACTCAAGATCATGTTTCAGATAGTTATGGTTGTGCTCATTTAGATTTCGTTACTCATAGCACACTACCTGTCCCTCATGCATAACGAATCCACCAAGCTCTCTCTTGAAAGCATCTGTACATACCACAAACTCTTTTTCCGGATATGCGATATTTAACACTAGAGCATGTGTCAACAACTGCTTTAACTCCTCAAAACTGGTTGCACATTCCTTTTTCCATTCAAACCTCTTTCCTTTCCTTTGTAATGATATGATAGGATAAGAAATTTGCGACAAGTTTTTGATTAACCTCCTATAATACACTACTAACCCCATGAAGGATCTCACCTCATCCATGTTCCTAGGAGATTCACAGTCTATGATAACTCTTACCTTTTTTGGGTCCACTACTATGCCTTCCTTGGAAACCACATGCCCCAAGTAATGGAATTTAGTCTAAAAGAAACTACACTTGTTGAGATTAACATACAACTAATGCTCTATAAAAAATCTCAATACTGCTGCTAAGTATTCGACATGCTCTTCTTCATTTTTAGAATATACCAATATATCATCAATGAACATAATAACAAACTTGTCCAAATAAGTACACAACAAACTATTCATCAATCACATAAAAGTAACTAGAGCATTAGTTAAACCAAATGGAACTACAACAAAATTATAATGTCCATACTTGGTCTGGAAAGCTATCTTGTGAATGTCATCTTCTTTAATGTGTACCTGATGATATCTTGATATCATATCAATCTTCGAGAACACTACTTCTCCCTTCAACTGATTGAAAAAATAATCAATCCTCGACAATGGATACCTGTTCTTAATGGTCACCTTTTTCAACTTCCTGTAATCAACCTGAGAGTACCATCCTTCTTCATAACAAAAAAATTGGTGTGCCCCATGGTGATACACTTGGCCTAATGTATCCCTTGTCAAGCATTGGCTTCAACTGCAACTTCAAGTCTACCAACTCCAACATGCTCATCCTATAAGGTGGCTTAGATATTGATGCTGCTCCTGGTACCAACTCAATAGAAAGGATACTTACCTATGAGGTGGAAAATTTGAAATCTCTGCGGGAAATAAATCCTAAAACTGCTATAGAACTAGGTACCTGCTCAAAACATCTGCATCCTCAACTTCCTTACCTTTGTCACTAGAAATATGCACTACAAATAACACACACCCTTTCCTGCAACTACACTTGGATTGCATAGTTGTCACCATTCTCACTGTTGTTGCTTTCTTCTTACCCTGCAAGAATATTTGTTTTCCATTGTCATACATGCACTCAATAGCATTTTCATAAAAATCCATCTTGGTCATATGAAGATACAACTAGTCCATACCCAACAACATATTGTATGATCCCAACGGTAATACATTAAAATATGTTGAGGTAGGCATACCATTCAAATCAAATGCACAACCTCTTAACCAATGATGAACTCACTTCTTTGTACCTATAGCCAACTACACTAACCAAGACTCTGCATGTACTTCTTTATTCAAACCACACTTATCCACTAGGTCAGGATTAACATAACTATAATTAGATCAAGGGTCAATCAAAATAGAAACAACTTGATAAGAAATCTTACCATCCATCTTGAGAATAAATGCTTGGTGATCTGCCTGCTTATTATCCAGCGTTGCATAGATCCTAGGAATACTCTGTCCAACTGACCCAAATGGATCCTAGAATATTCTCTAAGTCTTTAAAAATCATTCAAAATATCAAAACAATCGCATGGGAAGAACCCTTAGAAACATCGTAAAACACTATTGGTAGCCAAAAACACCAAGAAACAGTGGAAAACAGGCTTATTAGAGGCTTGAATAGTGAATGCACAGGAGCCATCGGATTTGGTCGATCAACGGTCCAGATTCGATCGGAAAATCACAGTCGGCGGTGGCAGGCAGAGGATATCGATGCATATCATATAACGATTGTGATAGCGATTAGCAGGGTCAACAAGGACCGTCGATAAAGTGCGCAGATCGACGGCCCAAGTTGCATTGCCATATCGCATCGGCAATTGTCAGTGGATCGCTTACCAAATGGCCTGGGGGCATGTGCGATGTGCGATTGTGATCAATCGAATCACAACATCGCATCGGAGTAGGCTATCGAAGCGAGGCTGATCTAAACATAACTCGCAATTGCTGGACTCGATGGAAATATAGGTGATATCGTATATATTTTGAAGTCTAGAAAACCACAGTTTCCTTTGTATTGGCGTTTTCCTCCAAATAAATAAATACAAAGGAACTAGGCCGATGCGATGAAACCAGACCCGAAAAGGGTTTATGAATGCATGTGTATAATATTTCAGGTCTGATATGGGCCGTTTTGCGGGATTTTACAGTGTTTTAATGCATTTTTAATACAAAGGGGAAATCACGATATAAGCGGGATTTCGGGCGGGCCAAAGGCGGTAAGTGGTTTGGGCCGGGCTCTGCTGATCCCATACATAGGCTGCCACGTGTCCAGGCTAAGGAGAGAGAAAACCACCCTCATCGGGCAGTTAACTTTCGTACGAATGAGCCACACGAAATGAACCACAACCGTTGGATCTGGATCTCCCTGGTCAACGGTGGAGATGCGATATCACTACAAAGGTGGACTCGATAGGAGTTATAAGACAGATGCATAATATTTCAAATCCGATGAATAGTGATTTGGCAGATTTTCCTGTGTTTTGCAGCATTTCTCTGTGTAAATAGAAAACGACCAACTTTGGGATTTCGAAGGATTTCAAAGGCCCGATGACCTATTCTGTTACAATACAGGTGGCCACCATCCCTGGAAGCATTTAGCAATGATTGCTAATGCTCAAAAAGGGATCTGAGTGGACAGAGGTTGGGAATCTAGAGAGCTCGAGAAGAGGAAACGAACAGACAGCGCAGATTGGCTTTAAAGCCATAGAAGACAGAAGACAGAAGCAGGCAGTGCTGAGATAGAGCAACAAAGACAGAGAGTCAGTGAGGAGAGTCTATGTACTCAGAAGAGACTTGGGGGATCCAAGTAAAGCCTTATTGTTTTGTATCTATTGTGTGAGGCTCAAATTGAGCTCACTATTGTAAAAATCTGTTTTGAAGACATAATAGAGAGGTCACCACTGAAGGCTGGACCAGGAGATGTAGCCCAGGAGTGTTGGGTGAACTCCTTATTAAACTTGCTGTGTTTATGTGTGTTGTCTATTATGTTTCTTTTACTGCTTCATTGTCTATGTATTTCACAATCTTATCGATCCATTGCACAAAATAACATAGGCAAATCCATGCACATGAGTCTGTAATACCTTAATAATTGTCTTAGATCTCATTATCAGATCAAGTGGTATCAGAGCTTTAGGTTTGATAAGGTTAGACAAGCTTGTGCTAGATTGGTGAATGCTAACTAGGTCAAAGCTCAAATTAGGAGAAGGAGAATTGGTTGAGACTAACCCAAAAATAGGAAGAGTCTATCCTAGGAGGAAAATGGTAGAAGAAAATCCCTTGGAATCAGACTCTCAGTTCATGGACAGTTTCATGACCATGAGAGCCATGGTAGAAGAGATGTATCGAGAATTTAAGAAAGGTCGAAGTGAAGATTCTTCAACCTCCAAACAAGACAAAGGAACAGAGGAACCTCTTCTAGATGGCCATTTTGAAGGCAAAGGGAAAGGAAAAGAGCCTCCTCTAACAACAAATCCTTCTAGCCCTTTGATTAAATTAGATGTAAAATTTGATTTGCCAATATATGATGAAGAATTAAATGCAAAAAAGCTAGATAACTGGATTAGATAGATTGGTGCATATTGCAGGGTGCAGAACATCGATTCAAAAAGGAGAAAGATTCAACTGGCTAGTCTTCGCCTTGGAGGAACTGCCCTAGTGTGGTGGGAAGGCAGGACCCAAGCTGATTTGAAGAAACATGGTAAAATTCTTTCTACCTGGAGTGAATTTGTTTCTTCCATTAAAAAACAATTCTATCCACTAGCTTATATGCAGCAAGCTATGATGAGTTGGCAAAATCTTCACCAATTAAAGGGGCAAAGTGTACAAAGCTACACCCAAGAATTTAAAAAAAGAGCTTTAATTCTAGGCATTTCTCTAGACTCACCTGAAACTTTGCTGAAGTATATAGGTGGTCTACATAGCTATTTGAGGCACACCATTCTCATGTTTAACCCTACTAGCATAGATGAGGTATCTATTCAGGCTACACATCTAGAGGTTAGAGGAAAGAATGTGAACCTAGAGATTGGGGGATCATCAAAACCCACTACAAGCAAGAACAAGGAAAAGAGGAAGTAGAAATGGAAAGAGAGGAAGGCAAACACTGTACAGAAAGACAAACCTTCATGCACTCACTGCAAGAAGGATGGACATGATGATGAACATTAATGGTCTTTGCATCAGGAGCTGAAACCTAAGAAGTTTGATGGCAAGAAGAAGAAGATTGTTGCTGCTATATAGAAAGATTTGGGGTCAGACTCAGGTAATGAAACAAAAATCGCAGCCACAGGTATAAAAGGTAAAATTTTTGAAGCATCTACTAGTAATTTTGCACAATCTATTGATAATGAAGAAAATGAGAGGAAAAGACATGAGCTTTTTCATATTACAGTTATTTCCAAGAATCAGAAGGTTGATAATTTTTTTGATAGTGGTTCACAAGTAAACTTGATTTCTGAAGCAATTGTAAAGAAATTGGGACTACTAACCACACCTCACAAGAAGCCATATCCATTAGGTTGGGTATGTGATAAAGCAAAGCTACAAGTGACTAAACAATTTAAACTTAGGTTTGCTTTTGGGTCAATATTTGTAGATGAGGTTGAGTTAGATATAATTCCCTTAGATATATGTGGTATTGTTTTAGGAAGTCCTTACTTGTATGATAGAAAAGCCATTTTCTATAGAGTTGAAATTAAGTATCAACTCGAAAAAGATGGAATAGAATATATTGTAAGAGCTCATCATCTCAAAAATAAATACACTCTCATTAACTCAGGGTAGATGAAAAGAATTGTAAATTCATGCAAGCAATTTTTACTAATGGTTGTAAAGGAAAAGACCCCTGATAAAACCAATGTATTTTAAGGTTGTGATGCTAAACAAAAAGTTGATTTAGAAAAAGTTGTTTCAGAATATGATATCCTATTTCAATAACCTAAAGGTCTACGACCCAAAGGAGAAATTGTACATGATATTCATTTGCAGCAAGATGCTCCATTGCCTAACATCAGAATGTATAGGTTATCCTCTTTAGAGAATTTAGAGGTCAAGAAGCAGGTAAATGAGCTACTCGAAAAAGGGTTCATAAGACCAAGCATCACCACGCGGATCTCCAATCATGTTTGTGAGAAAGAAATATGGTTTGTGTAGGACGTGCATCGATTATAGAGCACTGAATAAAATAATGATCAAGAATTGTTATCCCCTTCCTCACATTGATGATCTATTAGATCAGTTGAAAGAGGCTGTTTACTTTTCCAAGTTGGACTTGCGTAGTGGCTACCATTAGGTCAGAGTTGCAGAACAAGATGCATGGAAGACTGCTTTCAAAACAAATCAAGGGCTATATGAATGGTTAGTTATGAATTTTGGCTCAACTAATGCTCCTACCACTTTCATGAGAGTTATGAATGATGTACTCCGACCTTTTATTGATGATTTTGTAATTGTATATTTAGATGACATTCTTGTTTTCAGTAAAACATGGGAAGAACATTTGAAGCATGTAAAGCAAACTCTAGATGTTTTGAAAAAAGAAAATCTCCCTGTTAAATTATCAAAATGTGAATTTGGCAAAACATCTTTGAATTATTTGGGTCATATTGTAGGGGGTGGTGAATTGAAGATAGATCCCTCTAAGGTTGAAGTCATTGTGAACTGGCCTAAACCCAAATCTACTACAGAAGTTAGGAGCTTCCTAGGAGCAGCACAATATTGGAGAAATTTTATTGCTAACTTTTCCTTGATTGCAGCTCCCTTACATGCTTTGACAGGATTGAACAAGGTGTTTCAGAGGGGAGGAAAATGACAAAAATCCTTTGACACCTTGAAAGAAAAAATTAGTACAGCACCAGTACTAGCATTGCCAGATCTTCAAAGACCATTTGAGATTGAAACAGATGCCAGTGACTATGCCATGGGAGCAGTGTTGATGCAACATGGTAAACCCATATGTTATCATTCTGAGACATTTAATTCTGCAGTAGTTAATTATCCCACATATGATAAAGAATTGTATGCATTAGTGCAGAGTGTGAAAAAGTGGAAACATTACCTATTGGGCAAAGAAACAGTTATACATACTGATCATCAACCACTTCAATATTTACACTCACAAACTAAATTGCAGCAATCAAGACACTATAGGTGGATGGTTTTCTATAGCAGTTTCATCTTGTCATCAGGTATAAGAAGGGCATACACAATAAAGTTGCAGATATGTTGTCTAGACCAATCATAAATGCATCTACTATACTTAAGCATAACTCAGTATTGCATGAAAGCTACATTGAACAATATGCTCAAGATGTAGATTTTAAAGATGTATATGCAACTTTAAGTCATGGAAAACAAGTAGAAGAATTAGATTATCATGTTAAGGACCAACTCTTGTATCATTTGGGAAAGTTATGCATTCCTCAAACTGAAAGAGTTAACATAATCCAAGAAGCACATACTTCTCTAATATCATGTCATTTTGGTGTAAGTAAAATAGTTGCACAGCTACAAAGATTTTGTTATTGGCCAAGAATGCATGAGACAATTTCTAGATATATTAAAGGGTGTACCATGTGTGCTAAAAGCAAGCCCAACAATAGAAAACTAGGCTTATACACCCCACTTCTAGTTCTGTCTCATCCTTGGGAAAGTGTTACCATGGACTTTGTTGGGGGACTGCCAAAATCTAGAAAATATCACGATTATTTATATGTTATTGTGGACAGGTTCAGAAAAATGTGTATTTTAATACCTTGTAATAAGCAGATTACAGCTAAACAAACAACAAAGTTGTTCTTTTAGCATGTATGGGTTCATTTTGGGTTACCCACTTCCATAGTATCTGATTGAGATTCCCAATTTGTTGGGAAGTTTTGGTCAAGTCTATGGGAGTTGATGGACACCAGATTGAAGAAGAGCACAACCTTTCATCCACAAACAGATGGCCAAACAGAGGTGGTCAACAGGACAATGATCCAATTGCTCAAGGGATATTGTAGCAAGCATCCCAAACTTTGGGATGAACATTTATGTTATGTGCAACATGCTTACAACCGTGCTAAACATTCTTCTACACAAATATCTCCTTTTGAGACTTGTTTTGGTTTCACAATAAGGTCTCCCTTGGATTTTGTCTTTAGTAAAGATATGGCAGTTGATGGACACAATGATGTGGACAAAGAAACCAATTTCATTGAACAGATCCAAGAAATTCACCAGGCAGTGCAGGAACAACTAGAAAAGAGCCAAGCTAAGTACAAGGCAAGGCATGATAAGCATTGAATTGAGCATAACTTCCAAGTTGGTGATCAATTCTGGTTGTACATCAACAAAGACAAAATGCAAGGTGAAGGTAAAAAGCTGAAGCCAATAAGGTATGGGCCTTTCAAGATACTTGAGAAAATTGGTGAGAACACTTTTCGCCTTGATTTTCCAGCCTACATGCACATCTATTCAGTAGTTAATGAAAATAACTTGAGACTATTTGAACCTTCATTGATTGAAGATCCAAAAGAGCAAAGTTAGTTGCCTTCTATTGATGATCTGTTGCCTAAATATCTCAATGAGTTGTAGGAAGATATAGTTCTGGACAGGAAGTTGAGAACTACGCACAGAGGGGATGTTGAGTACCTCAGAATTGGACTCAAGGGTTCAAAACCAAGCAGTGCAAGATGGATAGATATTGGAAAAGTGAGGAAGTTGTACCCTCACTTGATTAATGCTTAAAAAAAACTAACTTTTGGTGGTCCAAAAACCTTTTCAGTGGGAAGGCGTGATCCAAATAGATCCTAGAATACTCTCTAAGTCTTTAAAAATCATTCAAAAGATCAAAACAATCACATGGGAAGAACCCATAGAAACATCGAAAAACACTATCGACAGCCAAAAACACCAAGAAATAGTGGAAAACAAGCTTATTGGAGGCTTGAACAATGAATGCACAGGAGCCGTCGGATCTGGCCGATCAACAGTCCAGATCCGATTGGAAAATCGCAATCGGTGGTGGTAGGCGGAGGATATCGATGCATATCATATAACAATTGCAATAGCGATCAACAGGGTCAACGAGGACCGTCGATCAAGTGCGCAGATCGACGACCCAAGTTGCATTGCCATATCGCATCGGCAATTGTCAGTGGAGCACTTACCAAACGGCCCGGGGGTATGTGCGATGTGTGATTGCAATCAATCACATCGCAACATCGCATCGGAGCAGCCTAACGGAGCGGGGCCGATCTAAACATAACTCGCGATAGCCAGACCCGATGGAAATATAGGTGATATCGTATATATTTTGAAGTCTGGAAAACCACATTTTCTTTGTATTTGCATTTTCTGCCAAATAAATAAAATAAAAAGGAACTAGGCTGATGCGATGAAACTAGACCCGAAAAGGGTTTATGAATGCATGTGTATAATATTTCAGGTCCGATATGGGTTGTTTTGCAGGATTTTACAGTGTTTTAATGCATTTTTAATACAAAGGGGAAATCACGATATAAGTGAGATTTCGGGAAGGGAAAAGACAGTAAGTGGTTTGGGCTGGGCTCTGCCTGATCCCATACATAGGTTGCCACGTTTCCAGGCTAAGGAGAGAGAAAACCACCCTCATCGGGTGGTTAACCTTCGTAGGAAAGAGCTGCCTGAAATGAACCACAACCGTTGGATCTGGGTCTCCCAGATCAACGGTGGAGATGCGATATCGCTACAAAGGCAGAGCCGATAGGAGTTATAAGATGGATGCATAATATTTCAAATCCGATGAATAATGATTTGGCAGATTTTCTAGTGTTTTGCAACGTTTCTCTGTGTAAACATAAAACAACCAACTTTGGGATTTTGAAGGATTCCAAAGGCCCGATGACTTATTCCATTATAGTATAGGTGGCCACCATCCTAGAAAGCGTTTAGCAATGATTGCTAACGCTCAGAAATGGATCTGGGTGGACATAAGTCAGGAAGCTAGAGAGCCCAAGAAGAGGAAACGAACAGACAACGCAGGATTGGCTTTAAAGCCACAGAAGACAGAAGATAGAAGCAGACAGTGCTGAGACAGAGCAACAAAGACAGAGAGTCAATGAGGAGATTTTCTGTACTTAGAAGAGACTTGGGGGATCCAAGTAAAGCCTTATTGTTTTGTATCTGTTGTGTGAGGCTCAAATTGAGCTCACTATTGTAAAACTCTATTTTGAAGACATAATAGAGAGGTCACGACTGAAGACTGGACCAGGAGATGTAGCCCAGGAGTGTTGGGTGAACTCCTTATTAAACTTGTTGTGTTTATGTGTGTTGTCTATTATGTTTCTTTTACTGTTTCATTGTCTATGTATTTCGCAATCTTATCGATCCATTGCACAAAATAACATAGGAAAATCCATGCACATGAGTCTGTAATACCTTAATAATTGTCTTAGACCTCATTATCAGATCACCAACATATCCAACTGTTTGTGCCTCTTGAGCACTGTAGATCTGTGGTCTACCACCTTGATGCTATGGACAATCTATCCTACGATGCTCTCCTCCACAAGTCCAACAATGCACAAGCTCCCTATATTCACTCTTATTCTACTCCTGAGACCTATGTCACTATCCTTTGCCAGATTTGTTGAACTTCTTAGGTGGTGCGACATTCTCTTTGTTACTTGTATCTTGAGGCCTTTCTCGCTTCTTGTCACATTTTCCTTTATTCCTATCATTACCCTTCCAATCCTACTTAGTCTTAGATCTGCATTTCGATTGCTCATAACAATGGTTTAGCTTTCTGATGGCTTCCTCTAATTATTTAGGCTCTTCGAACTCAATCCTATCTTTAAATGTTATTGAAAACCCACTAATGAATCTCTAAATATTCCTTCTCCTCCTTGAGGTAAGGCACATACCTCAATAGCTCCAAGAATCTACTAGTGTACTCATCATTGGTCATGGATCCCATCTTTAGCTCATAGAATTATTTTTTCCTGTCATCGTAGTATCTCTCTAGTGACGGTGCTAGAAATACATCAACAAGGGTTCTACCTGATGTGAATTCCCAATTATACCTCATATCGTTTGGTGTAGGATCCCCATCCAGAATATCAACCCGATTTCCATATATCTTAAAGATATGCCTTAGATCTAACTATCAGATTGAGAGAGAGAGATGTAATGGTGTCTTCTAAAATCAAGAAGGTGTGCCTGGTGAGTGTTTAGCTGTAAATGTGTCAAGGTTCTTCTACTATGGAGAGGGGAGAAAAGTGGGCCTCTAAGTGAGAGTTAGTAGTACCACCCAAGAAGAGACACACACGAACTGCAAGGCACTATCTAACATCCAACAAAATAGTCCACAGAGGATGTGATGGTCATTACAATAAACAAATGAAGAAATATCTATCTAATATACTGCAGAATAGTCCACAAGGATGGGAAAAAAATAAAAACCATTACAATAAATTCTCAATAATATAAGTACTAAAATAACTGAAATAGTTCAACTATCTTAGCACATGTGAAAGCAAACATGAAATACAAACATCCACAAAATATTCATTAGGGGAATTTTGAGGTCTAAAATGAGCCTCCTTAGGAAATTATAAAATAATAGTGGAAATAATAAAATAAGATTGAATTACATCATCAAATTTTGGAGGGAAAAAAGAATAAACTCTTTTTTCAACTCATATTTTCAACTTATCTCCCTATGGGATTACAAAAATTTCGAGCAAAAACACTCATTGGATGTAGAGTTTGATTCCTCATCCAAGTACTACCCATTTTTCATACTTTTGATGGACCCTGGTACACGAAAAATGAGAAATACATGAAAAATGTGATTGCAATCACATTTTTTCATGTATTTCTCATTTTTCGTGTACCAGGGTCCATCGAAAGTATGCAACATGGATGAGGAATTAAATTTTTCATCCAATCAGTACTCCTGCTTGAAATTTGAATAAAACTTTAGGGAGATAAGTTGAAAATACGAGTTGAAAAAACAGTTTTATTATTTTATTATTTTTTAATCTTTTTACTTTTTCACTCCAAAAATGGTGAATCATCTCACATGGTTGACATCATCATCTTGAATCCTATTGGTTCTTATAAAGTTTAATTTGGTTGTACATTTTTCTTAGGAGGCCCATTTTAGACCTAAAAATTCCCCTAATGTTTACAAACATTCATAATCCATGCATGAAGAATGTGTTGGCCTTGAAGGCTTCTATTATTGAGATAAAGTTCCAAGACACATGTTTACAATTTACATCACTAGCTCCAGTAGTGGAGCATTGGAGCCACTCCTTGCACCTCAAAGAACTAGCTTATCTCTCTAATGACTTGTGGGAGGAGCCAAGCTGACAAGTCCTCTGCTCATACAATGAGGGAGTATATATAACCAAGGGTGACATTTTGACTACCCTCGTGAATGTTTGAATTCCCATGAATTTTCAGCTTACATGATTCTTTACATTCCATGTGTGTCCTTTGGACTTCCACTTCACAACAGAGTTTTAATACAATATACATGATCCACAATAGTGATGTGGAATATGATCACTCATGACATGACATAACATGACACTGTTGACATGGAATGCTTGATGATTTCGCAATGCCAAGTCATTGTTGCTGCTAAGTGCTAGATGTCTTCTTGAAGGTGATTTCTCTTCATGTTCGCATGGCTTGGTGATGCAAAATCTTCAATTATCTCCAGTCTCAGATAATGGTCACAAACTAGTGTCCCTTCGCTTTCTCTTGACCGATCAACTTGTAAGTTCAACTACAAGAGATTCTTTAAGCATGATTCCCTCCCTCTTTTCCTTCTCCATAATTTTGACATGACATGGTAAGATACCTGTTCCTGCAATTCACAAATGATGAGACAACATCAATATGAAAACCCCCTAGTCTAAGATGATGCATTCTGATCCACCAACTGAGCTCGGAAAAAGTGACATGGTTGGGAAAAGGGACTTAGTAACAGTGTAGTGCATGGTTCCAACATCCATGGAAGAGCTTGAGCTCTGAGATTGCATAGTGCAAAGCTCAAGCAAGTATGAAGGACAAGACTACATAGTTTCTAGAGCCAGTGGGGACAGGCTGAGGGAATGGGCACTGGGTGAGCCAACTACATAGTTCTCGGAGTCAAGGGTGTTGAAAAGTGTGCAACAAGAAATGCTTGTTGAGAATGCAACAAGATGATGGAGCTTAGCGGAAAGGAGTCGCCTTCACTAAGTGGGCCTGCAGGAAAATTATGGCGCAAAGTCTATTTTTGGATCACAGCAGGAGTGATCACAGCAGGGGTGATCACAGCAGGAGTGATCAGAGTCTATTTTTAGACTACTAGTCAAAAATAGAAAAGTCAAATATTATTGTCTCATAATAATATTTAGACTATAAATTTTATCTTATCCTCTTGGAGCACTTCAGTTTGAGCTACAGATGTGGCACATGCATTTTTCAGAAGGAAATACATTTTTTTATTGGTCAGTTGAGCTATTGCATGCAGGACATCAATTAGAACTCATGTGGTTGAGTTCTGTGGAGTTGGATGAGCAGTTAATGGAGTTGTGTTCAGTTTGAATTAGTTGAACTAGTTGTATTTAGTCTAACTGATCAATAGACTAAGTGATGAGTTGTGTGAATTAGTTATTAGTTAATTCACTAATTATTAACTCATAATGCAACTGAAGAATACATCAGTTAACTCAGTGCATGTACATTTCAGTGGAGACAGGTGTTAGAGGTTGAGATTGCTATCAGTTGTGCATGAGATTGTGCACATGCATGGGATTGAGTTATGCCAATGATCTCTGCGTAGTGTGGGCCAATACCAAGTGAAATATAGCTTGTTCTCACGTGATTTACAGTGTGGGTGATTTTCACAAGGTAAAATAGGAGTTTGGATCAGCCATTCTAATTCATTCTCTTGCAGGCAAGCAGTGGAGGAGATTTGGAGATCAGATCTGAGCTGTATTGTGTGTAACAGGTGGAGATAGTGCTGGATAATTGTGAGGAGTATTGTACTATGTTTGTTACATGTTCTCAATCAATATAATATACAGATAGTTGGGGTTTTTAGTGAGATGCTTTCCCCGGGAAAATACTGTGTTGATATGTGTGGGATTGATGCTTCTATGTGCGCATGTTATTGTTTCTGCTTCTGTAAATTGATGATCAACGTAGAGGAGGTTATGTATTATGCATGTATTCCGCAATAGTGTATAATCGAGATAATCTCTATGAATATGTGTTTTATTATTCAAAATTTCTACATGGTATCAGAGCAAGCTGATTTGTAGAAGAAGTTCTACATGATATCAGTGTTGTATTGATCATCAGATCTATTATTCAGAAAGTGTTTACATTTTATTTCTTCAAGAAGAGTCTGTGATTGGGCCAGGTAGCCTCTGGATTCATCCTTCTTTTAGAAGGTGAGATATCCGGTGAATGCCCATACAGTCGATCTCTGTACGAGAAATACTTTGTTCTCACGAATTTTAGATCAGAAGCGGTTGAGTTTTGAGCCGGTGGAATGGCGCTCAAAGCGAAACTCAGAAACATTCAGTGTGAGAATGGAGACAGTATGCCCAGGTATCTCAAGAAGTTCACGCAATGCCAGGATGAGCTGGGAAGTGTGGGGGTGACTGTCGGATGAGGATGGTGAGTCTAGCACTCCTTGACCTTCCTAAGAGTTGGCATAGCTACCAGGACTCGGTGAATGGAAGGGAGAAACTGCCAAATTGGGAATGACTATGGTCGGATTTGATGCAGGAGGAGATCAGACGGAGCACCAGAGACAGTTCTTCATCTATGCATGATGAGGAGAACTGCACCTTAGCGAGTAAGGTGAAGAAGGGGAAGGAGAAGGTTTCTCTTTTCAAATCTTGTTCTTCCAATGATGGGAAGAGGTTGACAAATCGAAAGTGCGATGCTTTCATTGTCATGATGGAGACTTGGTGGTTGAGAAGGAGTGTATATTACCTCTCAACATGCAGAGCCAGAAGAAGTCTCAAACGATTGTGGAGGAGCCACGATTGGTGCAGCAACTTCAGGAGGTTGTGGAGCAGCCACAATAAGGGAAGCTGAGAGGAGATCGAGTAGAGACATCTACTCATGCAGAGACCTCCAGTAGGGGGAACTTTGATCCAGTTGGGCAGAGGGATCACATGCAGCCATACCTCCAGGTAGGAGGTGGGGTGATGTGGATTGATCGTCCCAAGGAGGAGGGGCAAGATCCTTGAGGTACCCAACCTCTTGGATGAGACCTTGCTACGAGAGCCCCAATGTGTAGTAGCAGGAATTGATTGATTGGGTAGAGACAGATGCAGATAGAGCGACAAAGAGAGCGACAGTGCAGGGAATCCCAGGACAGCGCATAGCATGCAGGTTGCAGCAATGCAAGAGGCGCAAGTGTTTTGCACAGTGCTAGGTGGCACAGAGAGGTGTGCAATGGTGCGAGATGCATGGAGATGTTGCAGTAGCGTAGATGTCAGAGAGGGAGCACTTGTCAGCAACAGGTAGAGCTTCAGCATCAGAGTATGTTCCTAGCCCAACAGCGTGGTCAGTTGGGAATGTTTTTGTTCCAAGTGTTGTTGGAGCAAAGTGGACCGGGCATATGTGTTGCATGCAGAACATTCTAGAGTTACAGGATCGGGTTTTAGAGGAAGCCTTTCTTGTTGAGAGGGAGTGTTGAAAAGTGTGCAACAAGAAATGCTTGTTGAGAATGCAACAAGATGATGGAGCTTAGTGGAAAGGAGTCGCCTTCACTAAGTGGGCCCATAGGCAAATTATGGCGCAAAGTCTATTTTTGGACCACAACATGAGTGATCACAGTAGGAGTGATCACAGCAGGGGTGATCACAGCAGGAGTGATCACAGCAGGAGTGATCATAGCAGGAGTGATCAGAGTCTATTTTTAGACTACTAGTCAAAAATAGAAAAGTCAAATATTATTGTCTCATAATAATATTTAGACTATAAACTTTATCTTATCCTCTTGGAGCACTTCAGTTTGAGCTACAGATGTGGCACATGCAGCTGTCAAAAGGAAATACGTTTTTTTATGGGTCAGTTGAGCTATTGCATGTAGGACATCAGTTAGAACTCATGTGGTTGAGTTCTGTGGAGTTGGATGAGCAGTTAATGGAGTTGTGTTTAGTTTGACTCAGTTGAACTAGTTGTATTTAGTCTAACTGATCAATAGACTAAGTGATGAGTTGTGTGAATTAGTTATTAGTTATTAGTTAATTCACTAATTATAAACTCATAATGCATCTGAAGAATACATCAGTTAACTCAGTGCATGTACAGCTCAGTGGAGATAGGTGTTAGAGGTTGAGATTGCTATCAGTTGTGCACATGCATGGGATTGAGTTATGCCAATGATCTCTGCATAGTGTCGGCCAATACCAAGTGAAATATAGCTTGTGCTCACGTGATTTATAGTGTGGGTGATTTTCACAAGGTAAAATTGAAGTTTGGATCAGCCATTCTAATTCATTCTCTTGCAGGATTGTGCAGTGGAGGCAGGCAAGCAATGGAGGAGATTTGGAGATCAGATCTGAGCTGTATTGTGTGTAACAGGTGGAGATAGTGCTGGATACTTGTGAGGAGTATTGTACTATGTTTGTTACATGTTCTCAATCAATATAATATACATATAGTTGGGGTTTTTAGCGAGATGCTTTCCCCCGGAAAATACTGTGTTGATATGTGTGATTGATGCTTCTATGTGCGCATGTTATTGTTTATGCTTCTGTAAATTGATGATCAACGTAGAGGAGGTTATGTATTATGCATGTATTCTACACTAGTGTATAATCGGGATAATCTCTGTGAATATGTGTTTTATTATTCAAAATTTCTACAAAGGGAGGTTGGGTTACTATGCAACTGTGTAGTTCATGGACTCAGGGGATGAGCTTTAGGCTTGAGGATCTAAAGTGCGCATTTTAAGCCAAGATGGGGACATGAATGTGCAATTATGGAGGTCAAGTCCGGGGCTTGGGCACAAAAACTGCAGAATGCAGCAGTTGTGGGAGGAAGGAACCATGCATTGCACAATTTAAAGCAACAAGGTCACAACTCAAGAGAGGCCCAATGAGGCTAGGTTTCTTGGTTAAGAAGGTTTCCCAAAAATGGCTAAATGTGGGATCGGTGAGAAAGGTGATGATATTTTATTGTGATCACTCACTTATAATACTTTGATGACATGACAACATAGATTATCCAAACACATAAACAAATCATTTCCCCTTGTGCGACAATTTTACAACCAGGTACGACAAGTGTGACACTTAGAATAGACTTTGGGACGTCTGTGACAACTCCCGACAATGGTTAAATTTTTGTGAATGAGTACAACATACATTTACATAGTTAGAATAACTCATATACACAAAGATAGACTTTTGAAACCATTACAATAAACTTATACACATTGCACGACAACCAAATAAGCCAAAAGATGACAATTTACCTAACATGCAAAAGGGAACAAAAACTACAATAAATCTCATGAAATAAGCTCTAATGTTTGCAACAACAATGTGCAAGACCAAGGAAGGCTACAAAATTGAGCGATCCAAAATTTTGGAGGGTGTTGCAGCAGCTATAACACTTGGCGACACATTGGTTGAACTCCAACTTCTCTATTTTTGTTAACTTCTTCTGTGTGGGGCCTCGATTCTTCAAGGAGTATTGATTCATCGTGCATATTACTTTTGCCTTTCCACTTACCCCACAAATAGACATGGTCCCCATTATACCTTCTTTTTTGAACACAACATAAGATTCAACAATATAACAATGTTTCGAGTTGGGAAGGGTAGTGTAATTCACAAGAATAAGATTTTCAAAGTATAATTTTTCATCTTTGGTTTTGCTTCACTACCAGTAGGCCTGCACAATACCCTAGCAGAGTCATCGAGGAACACAAACATTTCTCCACTGCCAGCGAGCCTCGACAGTACCTCGATGAAGTTTCTTTCTTCACCTCTCTGCATAGGAATCCTTTCTCTTCTTTCACATTTATTTATTTATTTTAAAGAGAATTGTGCATCAACACTTATTTATTTTGGGGTGGAAGAGGGATCTAGACTTATTGAGAGCATAATAGGTTGTTCCTTTAGAGAAGCATATAGAGACTTATGATTTAGGTTTGCTCATTTATATTTTCCCCTTCTCTGCTTCTACTAGTTGGATAAACATGAAGACACCGAAACATAAAGACCAAGTGTAGGCATGAGGTTTCCATAATAGACACGAGTTCATGGTTGGACCAAAAATCTCCTTACAAATGGGTCATATTTTCCATCGGAACTTCATCAGCCAAAAGATATAACCAACACAAGGAAGATGGACTGGAGGTTAGCCAAATGTTGAAGTGTCACAAAAATATTTGAATTCAGCCACACACATACTAAGAATCCAAAATAGGTCCAAGAACAACACTTATTCACATGATGAAAACAAATGGAGACAAAAAAAAAAGAAAGAAAAAAAAGAAACAAAATGAAAGGAAAGACAACACACAACAAGGAAGCTAAACGAAATTATAATGCAAGAGAAAAGTAAGAAAAGACAAGAGAGACTAAAGAGAAGAACACGGGATGAGTGCAATATAAGGAAAACTAGGACGTAGCGAATCCTAATCCTAATATAACAACTAGAAGGTCGGGGTCATGTATAATGGAATTTCCAATGTAGCCATCGTAATCATTCCCAACCTGCAATCACAAAGATGTGATTGATTAAAACAAATATAAAGAAATGTGCAAGAGCAAATATGAGAGCTTGAATAATTTGCACAAAAAATTGAAGGTCTTTCCCGTGGGTAGAAATTTGTGTCACCACCACTAATTTCATCAAATTCACACTCTTACCTCTTCGACAAAAAGCATAATCAGAAAAACCTCAAAGAGTTCTTGCGAATGCGCCTTCTTTTGTGTCATCCTACTTAGCAAGCATGAGAAAAGGATGAAACTTGTTTATTGCAATGGAGCTTGTCTAGTGAGATTTCTCCAACCATTCAACGATTAGGTCATAAAATTCATGATGATCCTCTTGAAAATCCCGAAATCTTTGAAAAGATAGATTTCAATTAGAGGCATACGATTATAATGAGAATCTTGTGAGGGAAAATAGATCTAATCATATTCAGTAGTCATGTCGAGACAGTAGGACCTGACATAACCATTAGTGGAGACCGAAGTTCCTCAATCACTCGAAAAAAATACGAATAATGAGATGTTGAACGATGAAGATCGAAGAATGTAAAACAAATTGCATTGGATATATTGGTGGGAAAATGATAACATGAATGAAAATCATCAAAGACAAAATAATGATCAGATGAGATAATTAAAGCATTAGATTCCCAATTTGTAATAAACAAAGATAAATCAATTTGAATAGTTCTGCGAATGCTCTGAACAATCAAACCAAGTTCCTTGCAAGCCAAATGTGACACACCATTTTCTTGTAACTAGTGACAAATGTGCAAGCATCGTAATCATGAAAATAAATTAAAATGGATGCCAACAAAACAAATACATGAGACCAATTAGGACATGGTGAAAGGAGAAGAACTTGATTCGTGTGATAACTCGTGCATTTATTATTACTCAAGAGGACTTTAGGTGCGATGGTGGGGGATATTTGCAATATAAAATTCGCAAGAAAAACCGGGAGCTGACTATTAAGGGATGGATCTGATAGGCATGATTCCTTCGGCCAAAGATAGTCTTTGAAATGATCAACTTTGCAATTCCATGACTCTATGAGAGATACACATTCCAAACCTGAGTTTGATGTGAGAGATTTGCATGAAGATGAATAAACTGAAAAAATATTCCTGAATCCAGTCAAAAGTAAAATCTTGAAAATTTGAAAGATCATACCCAAAATACCGAACATTTTTCAAAAAGAAATTTACATTTAATGAAATCATGTAGAGAGAAGGGTTGTGCGGGAGAAACCAGATCTGGCTTAGTTTGGGGGGATTACCAGAGTCACGATATCCTGACATAACCATCAATGGAAATTGAAGTGCCTTGACTCCCTGGCATGTCCCAAAACTTTACAGAATTATAAAATCATATTTTGAAGATTGTACTAGATCGGGCATGGTGTGAGGATAACTGCTACCACCGGTTTCAATAAAACCAGTGCTCATCAAATGGAAGCCATTGTTGTCACTAGTTTGACCAAATTCTTCAACTTCAATAAACATATTACTCAAGTCGAAAGGTTATTCTAATCGCAAATTCAATGACAAATGAATTGATGAAATTTTATGAGCAAGATAATTTCAAGAGTTGTCTTCATGCAAGTGAAGAGATGATGAGGGTTGGGAAGAGTACTCAAAGATCTGATTGTTTTCATTTGCATCATGGATAATCTTACCAACTTGTGCCAATTGAGAGGTTAACTCAACAGATGATGGATTTGAAGAACATATATTACCCCCATCGCAAGTAGATGCATCACAAACATTAGAGTATAAGGGATAGTGAGATGAAGAGGAAGTTTCAATAAGCACTTCTTCTTTGACTAAATCATATTTTTGATCCAAAGTAAAATCTTCATGAAAAACCAAAAGATCCGCTGATACACCTGGGAATTCATGATCGCATACATCAATAAAGTCATCATCATCATAATGATTGTTGCCTAAGGCTACAGATTGATTGAAAGAATTAATTACATTTGATTCACTATTGAGATTAATGGATTGAAAATTATCCAAGAATGGAAGCGCATCATCTTCGCATCGAGGATTTTTGAAAATAGAAGAAATATTGAAATCATCTTCACCTTCCTCCTCCTTTTCCTATTTAAAGTGACTTATTTGTATCCGATCACAATTTGAACCAACAACGCGAAAATCAAGAGAGTGCGAAAGACTACCTGGTGGAACATATTGATTGGGTGGATCACAATACAAAGAGTCATGGCATGTAGATGATAGAGGATCACAAAAATCTAGATCAGATTGGAGGCTAGAGTTATGAATGATAACATCATGTTGTGAAATGGGGAAGTTAGTCTTCCCCATGGGATTCATGAGCCATTCTGGGATTTCCTCCATTGAATCTGAGTCATGAGAAATGAAAGAAGAATGAGAAGGTGGATTAAGAATTTAATTTGTAGATTTCCCAACTTCGCAATCATCGCAAGGAGGCATCAACTGGAAAAGGAGGAGGAAAAGGAGCAATAGGAAT
Organism: Pinus tabuliformis; assembly: GCA_031772625.1. Taxonomy (NCBI): domain Eukaryota; kingdom Viridiplantae; phylum Streptophyta; class Pinopsida; order Pinales; family Pinaceae; genus Pinus; species Pinus tabuliformis. The sequence goes on from CM062808.1 coordinate 871,066,375, forward strand.
AATAGGTTCCTCCTTTGAAATTAGAGGTGCCTCATGACTCACAAGAATTGGGGAAGTAGGAAAATTAGGGGGTTCAGGTTCACCGTGTAAAGAGATAAGAACCAAGTGCTCAAATTCTTGTTTTAAGAAATCTTGATTCATGCCTTCTTCATAAATTTCAAAACAAAGGTGAAGGAACCAATCAAAAAAATCCTCAATTGATTCATCATGATTCATTCTTAAGAGATTGATTCTTTTACAAACATCTTGGTAATTATACCTATCAAAGGCTTGATGAACCTCCCCGAGGAACTAACGAAGGGAATGGATGGAAAAAGGTGCCAAGATATGGCACCATCGATTAACACAACCTTCAAGGGTGAGGAACAAAAGAACACAAGAAAACTATTCATCATTGATTTCAGAAGATTCACAAAATTTAAGAAAAAAAATGTGCTTGGTTATGGATGTTCCATCCCCACCATCAAACTTTAACTGGGACAAGTGATAGAGAGGCTCATCAGGGATTGAAAATTAATAAAGGGAAAAATTAGAGAAACACCCTGGGAGTAATATTTTAGTATGAGCCAATTTAGATAAGAGGTTCAAATCAGATTCAATGAGCTCATCTTATCATCTGGCCATCCTTTTAGTGCCACTATTGATGGTTCTGGAAATCCGTCAACCAAGGGGTCTCCCTGATGTGAAGTCCCAATTAGACCTCACACGTTTGGTATAGGACCTCCATCTGGAATATCGGCCTAGTTTCCATATATCTTAAAGATATGCCTTAGATCTAACAATCGGCTAGAGAGAGGGATCTAATGGTGCCTTCTAAAAGTAGGAAAGTGTGCCTGGTGAGTGTTTAGTTGTAAATGTGTCAAGGTTCTTTTACGGCGGAGAGGGGAGAAAAGTGAGCCTTTAAGTGCGAGGTAGTAGTACCACCTAATAAGAGACACACGTATTGAAGGATTTGTCTAACATCTAGCGGAATAGTCCATAAAGGATGTGGCGGTCATTACAACCAACAAATGAAGAAAGATCTGTCTAATATCCTGTAGAATATTCCACAAGGATGGGACAACAATAACAACCATTACAACACATTCTCAATAATATAAGTACTAAAATAACCAAAATAGTTCAACTATCTTAGCACATGTGAAAGCAAACATGAAATACAAACATCCGCAAAATAGTCTTACAAACATTCATAATCCATGCATGAAGAATGTGTTGGCCTTGAAGGCTTTTGTTATTAAGTAAAATTTCCAAGACACATGTTTACAATGTACATCACTAGCTCTAGTAGTGGAGCATTGGAGCCACTCCTTTCTCCTCAAAGAACTAGCTTATCTCTCTAATGCCTTGCGGGAGGAGCCAAGGTGAAAAGTCCTTTGCTCATACAATGAGGGAGTATATATAAACAAGGGTGAATATTTGACTATCCTCATGATTGTTTGACTTCCTATGACTTTTCAACTTACATGACTCTTTACATTCCATGTGTGTCCTTTGGACTTCCACTTTACAATACATTTTGAATACAATATACATGATCCACAATAGTGATGTGGCATATGACCACTCATGACATGACATGACACTGCTGACATGGACTACTTGATGATGTGGCAATGTCAAGTCACTATTGCTACTAAGTGATGGATGTCTTCTTGAATATTCTTTCTCTTCACCTCTGCATGGCTTGGTGATGCGAAATATTCAATGATCTCTAGTCTTGGATAGTGGTCACAAACTAGTGTCCCTTCACTTTCTCTTGATTGATCAACTTGTAAGTTTAGATACAAGAGAGTCTTTAAGCATGCTTCCCTCCTTCTTCTCCTTCTCCATGATCTTTCCATGACATGATAAGGTACATGTTCCTACAATTCACTCATGATGAGATGACATCAATTCGAAAACCCCCTAGTCTAAGATGATGCATTTTGATCCACCAACTGAGCCCGGAACAAGTGACAGGCTAGGAAGAGGGACTCAATGACTACGTAATGCATAGTTAAAACATCGAGGGGAAGATCTTGAGCTCTAAGACTGAATAGTGCGCAACTTAGGCAGGTTTGAAGGACAAGATTGCACAATTTCTAGAGCCAGTGGGGATAGGCTGAGGGAATGGACATTGGGAGAGCCAACTGCGCAGTTCTAGGAGTCAAGGGAGGTTGGGAGTAAAGGACTGAGGGATGAGATTGAGGCTTCAGGATGTGAAGTTCACAATTTAATCAAGGCTGGGGACATGACTGCGCAATTATGGAGGTCAAGGCCGGGGCTTGGGCACAAAAAATGCCCAGTGCAACAGTCTTGGGAGGTAGGAACTACACATTACGTAGTGTCAAGAAGAAATGTAACAACTAGAGGGCTGAGATTGCATAATGCACAACTTATGAGAGTCCCAGTGAGGCTAGGTGCTCGCTTGGGAAGTTTTCCCAAAAATGGCTAAGTGTAGGATCGGTGAGATATGTGATGAGCTGTGATGAACTTTGATTGTGATAACACACTTAGAGTACTTTGACGACATGACAGCATAGATCATTTGTTGAATGTGATAGCATAGATCTATCTCACTTCCACTTTTTTCAGTTTTGAGGGTGAGTTCTTTGAACAGACCTGTGGTGTTGCCATGGGCTCACCCCTATCCCCTGTTGTTGCTAATCTTTTTATGGAAGATTTTGAATCCAAGGCTTTGGCCTCAACCCGTCTCCTACCAAAGCTTTGGAGAAGATATGTAGAGGACACTGATGTCATCTGGTCCCATGGCCAAGAGGAGTTAGATCTCTTCTTCAATCATCTCAACAATCAATCATCCACCATTAAGTTCACCATGGAGCAGGAAGTCGATGGTTGCCTCCCTTTCCTTGATATTCTTATTTCAAAGAATATTGACGGTTCCCTCTCCCACCAAGTGTTTCGAAAGAAAACACATACGGAGCAATATCTTCATGCCAGTTCCCATCATTTCTTGGCTCAAAAGTTGGGCATTCTCAACACCCTCACTACTCGTGCCCTAAGGATCTCTGATGAAAAGAGCTTCGATAAAGAAAAATCCCATCTCCTTAATGTCTTTGTTGAGAATGGTTATAGTAGACACCTTGGTCAGAAGGCTTTCCTTAAAGCTTCCAGAAATTCAGTTGTTAAAAAAGAGCCTAAAGAACGAGTCCCAGGGGTCCATCTACCTTTTGTCCAAGGGACCACTGATAAGATTGCTTGAATTCTTAAGAAGCATAATGTTCCCTTGACCTTTAGACCCCTCAACACCATTCGTAAATCCCTCCGGTCAGTAAAGGATCCTATCGACCCTAAGGACATGAAGGGTGTCTATATTATTCCTTGTTCCTGTGGGACCCCCTATATTGGTGAGACAGGATGCTCTATTAATCAAAGGATTATTAAGTTATGGTATGTTCTATGCTTATAAAAGTTTACTTCTTTTTCTTATTATATTCCACCGATTAGCAATCACATGTACATAAAGTAAAGTGCAGATAGAACATTAAACGATCAACAGAAAACAAGCCAAGACAAGAGACACAAGATGTGGCGGCTAGCCAGGGACAAACAACACAATGTGTGGGGAAACCCTTTGATCAAATCTTCTTTTATCTTCAATAATTCAGCAGAGAGAATACTACAATAAATCTGATTCATATCAGCAGTAGCAAACCCTAGATCAGCAGCATCAGCATTAGCGGCTTCATTATCAAACTAGGGCAGACCATATCTCACAACCGACCGTCGGATTGACTTCATTCCACCACCAAACGTTTCAGCTTCCAGAGGAGGTTCAGATGAACCTACAGTGCAGTTCAAATGAGGAGATCTTCTAGGCCACGCAAGTCAATCTTTGCTTCTGCAGTTGCAGCTTTAGTTTCAGCAGTTTCCGGCTTCAAACTAGGGCAGTCGATATCTTACAAACCGTTCGTCGGATTGACTTCATTCCACCACCAAAAGTTGCGGCTTTCAGAGGAGGTTTAGATGAACCTACAGCATAGTTCCAAAGAGGAGATCTTCTAGGCCACGCAATTCAATCTTTACTTCTGCAGTTGCAGCTTCAGTGTCAACAGTTTCCGACTTCAAACTAGGGTAGTCGATATCTTGCAAACCGTTCGTCGGATTGACTTCATTCCACCACCAAAAGTTGCAGCTTTCAGAGGAGGTTCAGATGAACCTACAACGCAGTTCCAAAGAGGAGATCTTCTCTGCCACGCAAGTCAATCTTTACTTCTGTAGTTGCAGCTTCAGATTCAACAGCTTCCGGCTTCACATGTGTGAGAGAGAGAGACCCATTTCAACGCAGTAGAGAAGAGACTCATATCTGCGCAGTAGAGAGAGAGAGATGTGATGAGATGAGTGAGTCTAAATGAGGAAAAGTCCTCTTTTTTTATACACAATGTTGGTGGGTGAATAGATGCGACTGTTGGGCTTCTGAGCCTACATGAGTTGTAGGTCGGCTTGATAATAATTCCATAATCAAAATAAATTCATATCTCCATGAATACTTATCGGAATTGGATGATCTTTATATCAATCCTACACCTCTCGATGAGAGGAATCTAATAAAAATATTATTAGCCATGAATAAGATGACCCACATGAAGTTTTTCCCTGGTTTCCAATTTTAACTCTCCCTCTCAACCATGGAGAACTTCATCTGCAATCTGTCTATCGGTCGTTACTATTCATCCATCAAATGCACTTCCTTGTACAGCCTGACCCTTGCCCTGCTCTGCTCTATTTTGCCTGTTCTGCTTTGTCTTGTTCTGCCCTGCACTGATCTATACTATTTTGTTCTGTTCTGCTCTGCTCTTGCATTGTTCTGTTCTACTCGGCTTTTGTCCGAATTATGAAGAAGAAGAAATGATTGAGGATGTATCATACTGACTCAAAGTCAGTCTCAAAGTATGTACCACTGGTCCCAGACCAGTCTCAACCAACCCAAAGTCAGTGTCATAGTGAGTACAACTCCAATGGTCCCAGACCAATATCATCCTCCACTGACTCAAAGTCAGTCTCAGAGTATGTACCACTGATCCCAGACCAGTCTCAACCGACCCGAAGTCAGTGTCATAGTAAGTACAACTCCTACCACTGGTCACAGACCAGTATCATTTATCCCAGATCAATGGAGGTCATCCTAGCATAGGGAGTACGGTAGTTACAATGATGCGTCCATCAGTACTACTATGGTCCCTAACTTCATTTCCCTGCTCATTGATCAGATGAGAGGTACTTCCCATGAGTCCCAGACTGCATGGGTATGATGCCTCGACAGGAGAACTAATCAATCCTGTCCTCACAGGAGAACACATCAATCCTGCTACAATTTCCATGGAGAACACATCAATCCAGGCCTCACAGGAGAACACATCAATCCTGCTACAATTGCCATGGAGAACACATCAATCCAGGCCTCACAGGAGAACACATCAATCCTGCTACAATTGCCATGGAGAACACATCAATCCAGGCTGCCACGGAGAACACATCAATCCAGGCCTCACAGGAGAACACATCAATCCCGCTACAATCGCCATGGAGAACACATCAATCCAAGCCTCACAGGAGAACTAATCATCCTGCTACACAGGAGAGCGAATCATCCTGTTCCACAAGAGAGCGAATCATCTTGTTCCAGTGTGCACCACCAGGGGAGGGTGAGTCACCCTGTGGTCGTATGTTGCTCCAGTAAGAACCACAAGCCCTCAGAGCTCCTAGAGCTCAATGTATGCAACATGCAGGACCCTTGTACAAGGGTTTCTTGATGACTCCAAGTCATTTGGTAAAATCACAGATTAGATCTTTCCTCAGGGCTTTGACAAGGTGTATCAACCTGTACATCATCTTAATGCGATGGAGCCTCCTTGCTCATTGACTTGCCATATCCCAAATGATGTCTATCTGCTGGAGCAATCGATGAATACGGGATTCCTCAATAATCGACTCCCACCTCTGGTTGTTGCAGAGAATCTCAGTGGTATCCAATGTAAATCCAAACAGCTCACTGAAGAGCTTTCGTAACCAGACTGCCTCACACAAGGTTATGCTAGCAACAATATATCCTGCTTCGGTAGTGCTCAAAGCCGCTGACTTCTGCTTCCTATTCATCCAGGATATCGAAGCAGATCCCAAGGTGAAACAGCACTCGGAAGTGCTCTTACAGTCCACCACACTGCCTGCCCAATCAACATCAGTATATCCAAGTAGTCTCACATCTCCGGCAGTGTATCTTAATCCATGAGAGATTGCGTCCTGAAGACATCTCAGAAGATTCCTGGCATCAATCCAGTGAGGCTCAACCAAATATGATCTCACATTGCTAACTGCAAAAAATATGTTCAGACGGAGGTTCACCAAGAACATCAATGTGAATGAGTTTTTGAAACTCAGAGGCATTTCCCAAGTCTGGTCCAACATCACTACCATATAAATTCTAAAAGTTAAGATCCTCGAGGTAGTCACAGGCTTGCATTCCATCATACCGAATCTTTCCAATATATTTACCACATATTTTCCTTGAGATAGGAAAATTTCCATTGGCTTCTGCCACACTTCAAGTCCTTGGTCCTTCATTTCAAATTCAGAAGCCATCTCCCTCTTACATTTGTGAATGAGAGGGTTTGTACCTGTTAGAAAGAGGTCATCCACATACAACACCAGTATGAGAGGCTTGTCATCTTCAACCTTAAAGTAAAGGTTAGCATCAGCTTCACTCCTAGTGAATCCCAGCTTCATCAAGTAGCTATCGATCCTTTCATACCATGCTCGGGGTGCTTGCTTCAGCCCATAGAGAGCCTTCTTCAACTTGCATACATGAGATTTTTCAATCATAAATCTCAAATCTTTCAGGTTGCTCCACATAGACCTCTTTCATGCAAGAACGCGGTCTTAACATCCATCTGATGTAGGTTCCATACTTGTGAAGCGGCAAGGGCTATGATCGAGTGGATGGTCATATATCTGGCAACAAGTGCAAATATCTCATCATAGTCATACCTTCCTTCTAGGATAAACCATGAGAAACAAAATGAACTTATTCTTTT